>CM074299.1:14236923-14929423 GCA_037194245.1 Opsariichthys bidens
AAAAAAATAATTTTTAAAAATTAATTATTCATGTGTAAAAATCAGTTAATTTGCAATATATGCATACAATACAATAATATAATATTTTTCTAAAAAACTTTTTCAAGTATTTTCAAGATTTTAAGATCATAAAAATGCAATCTGCACAAGATCGCAAAAACATATTCAGTCGAGTGTGTCCAGATGTTTGACTAGTGTGTGACTTGCTCAACATCACACTTCCAAACGCATTAGAAAGTAAGTTTTTTCCCTCACCTCTCCAGTTCTGCGATCTTCTTATCCTTGTCATTTTTCTCCGTCTCCACCTCCCTCAGAATCTCCAGTAACCTCTCGACCTCAGTCTGGGCTTTGCTGGACTCCTCTTTGTAGAAGGACACCTCCTTCTCCAGAAGTTTGACCCGGTCTACATACTCTGGGTTCCCACGTGAGCTTTGCTGCACCTCCACCTCATGGGCCTTCTGTATGAGGATCATGGGAAGGCATCGCCATAGAAACCAGTTAATAAAAACCGCAGCCTCAGCCAATCAAAATCAATGAATGAAGAAACATATCCAATTCTGAATGCCAACACATATGCCAGACTAGAGGGGTCTTCACAAAGCAGATAATCAGCCAAGCTTTAAATGCAAAAATTCCAAAGATTAAATGCACTTATTTTGCTTGTTGCAGTTGAAACTGTAGTTCAAATACTGTAGAACTGAGGAAGTTGTGGTTATGCATAATTTCTTTTGCAATATTTAAACGCAGCCTTGCTTAATTTGTAAAACACTACAAAGCATTCTAAAACACAGTTTACATTGACATGTTTAAAATGAGCGCACAATGGATCACATACAGTGTTGGGTATGTTACTCTAAAAAAGTAATTAATTACTCGCTACTAATTATATCTTTCACACTGTAATTAGATTACTTTACTAATTACTCTTTATAAAAAGTATCGGATTACCTATTATTTTCTAAATCCCATATCAACCTAAACCAGTTGAACAATAAGGACAGACAGAAAACTGCACCTTTTTTTTTTTTCAAATAAACAATATACAATGGCATAAATTATTCTTAAACTCACCAAAGTGTGTAAAGGGAGAAGGTTACGTTAAAAGATATATTTTAACATTAAATTGAATTTTATGTAGAATTGTTGCATGGTCTATACAGTATTTAATGCAATTACATCAGAAGTCTTTAAAGGAAAAAGTAATTAAATTACAGTAATTAGATTAGTAATTAATTACACCCAACCCTGATCACATACAATACAAAATTAAAGAAAGCGACAACATATAATCCAAGATAATGAGGTTGTTACAAAGGCAACTGATCAAAGCTGACGCTCCAGATTCTCAAAATGATCACATGACATGAGAGGAATTAAACACACAAGACAGAGGAACATGCGACGCAACATGCAAATGTGATTTTAGCTCCAAGGTTCAGAGGTAAGATTCTTTGCAATGCGTTTATGTGTTCAAGTATCTGAGTATTGACTTCAAGGAAACAGATTAGTAAGCATTGGAAGCATGAGGAAACAATACAGTGTTTGACCATTCTGAACATGTTTGACAGAATGCTTTTGAATTCTGATTTATCCCATTGATTTGGTCTATAAAAACACTAAATTTACATATATTAAATGCAAAAGTCTGAAAAGACCTATACTGCATGAGAACCTTACAGAAAAATAATACAATAAAAATATTTGACTTCGTTTTAATTTGTAATTAAATCTCACATTTTTGCACCGCAAAATGTACTACATATTAAATTATTTAAATTATATTTCCTCACAAGGCCAGATATAAACTAACTGCTTTAGTCCTCTACAACAAAAATCTCCAAAAATACTAAAAGGGGACCTAAAATGCCCCGTTCACAAGATGTAATATAAGTCTCTGGTGACCCCAGAATGTGTCTGTGAAGTTTCAGATCAAAATACCCCACAGATCATTTATTATAGCTCGTCACATTTGCTCCTATTTGAGTGTGAGCAAAACGTGTTTTTAGCACGTGTCCCTTTAAATGCAAATGAGCTGCTGCTCCCGGCCCGCTTTCCAGAAGAAGGCGGAGCTTTAACAGCTCACTCTTCGTTTGCTCAACAACAAAGCTGGAGAATCTCATGCAGCCAAGGATTGTCAGTAACGGTGTTCAACCGTTCAAAACCGTCGCACACTGATGGAGAGACTCAGGAAGAAGTTACAACTTTTAGAATGAAACTGGACGTTTCTGAACGGTTAGTGGATAAATTTATGTAGCTGCTGTGGAGTTGATTCAACTCATCACTAGCACGTGTCGTTGAATTGACCCTCGTTTGTGAAGCAGTCCGGTGTAAAATGACGGCATGAACAACACTCTACTACAACAACTCTTCCTCTTCTCTAAAGCAGCCCAACATGGCCACACCTCCTTTGTCACGAGTTCCCGGGGGGCGGGGTATATGTAAATTTTACGGTCAGTGATGTCACCAACATGAGGAGAAGCTTGTTGTAGTCCCTACTAGTCATTTGTTGTAGTCTTTAAAAAGTGATTTCTGTAAAAGAAAACATCTCCCTTTGCATTGAATTTTGAGCGTCGTAACTTTGCAGATTGTTTACGCTCGAACAGCAACATTACACACTAACTAAAGTTAAAAAAAAAACTGAAATCATAATCAAGCACCCCTTTAAAGTTCATCAGATCATAAATTGTAACCCCTGCTCTCTAAGCAGTGTTGAATTCCTGAGATCTTTACAAGTTAAATTAGAAGTTGAAGATAAAGAAAGAAACTAAGAGTGTAGTGTCCTCATGCTTTCAATATGTGCTAGTACAGATTCAGAGAGACACTTACGGGATTGTTCATTTGACTGAACAGCTGCTCTGCTTGCTACATTGCAAAGGAGGGAATCATGGGAAATGAGGAGGAAGAGGAGTATGAAGGGATCCAATAAAACAGCACAAGCTTTATCATTAGCTCTTCTTTCAGGTTAATGATAACGTTCTACACAGGAGAATAGAAGTAACCAGAGAGCAGCATAAGAACAAAAAGAAGCCAGCTGAGTCTCAAATCCGAGAGAGCTGCCGACCTATGCAGCGCCTCTGATCATCAAAGTCGCATTATAAACATTTCAATTGAACGATCAGCCCAAAAATGCCGTTTAGGCTCGCAGTTCGCTAGGCTTTGAGACACAGCTGCTGTCAGACAGCAACATCTTATCACCACTTCAATAAAGTTCCCATGATGCCCTCTAAAATGAGTGACCATTAAGCTGATGCAGAAAACACATTCAATGAAACAACTGGCTAATTCATTGAACGTAAATCCAGTGGTAGCGATTAGTGGTTGACTGATGTGGGTCTTTAAAACGGTAGATGCTCCTGGAGCAGGATGGATAATATAATGCCACAATCTATACAGAGAGATCGCATTGAAAATCTGGGATTCATTTCAAATAAAACATTGAGGATTAAAAAACAGCAATAAAACAGAGAAATGTTGTCATGTAAAATATTATATTAAATTTTCACTCACCAAATTCGACATGTGAACTGATAAAATTTCACTTTTCACTACGATTTGCATATGTATATGTATACACTTTTGTTCAAAAGTGTGGGATAGGTAAGAATTTTAAATGTTTTTGAAAGAAGTCTCTTATGCTCATCAAGGCTTCATTTGTTTGATTAAAAATATGTTGACGTATGATTTTAAAATATTAGTAAAAATGAAAATATAATTATAATTTATAATAAATAAACAAATTGTAATTTAATCCTGTGATCAAAGCTGAATGATCCATATTGGTCACATGATCCTTCAGAAATCATTCTAATGTGCTGATTTGCTGCTCAAGAAACATTTATTATCATTATAAATGTTGAAAACAGTGAAATCTGATGGATTTGTTCAGGGATCTTTAATGAACAGGAAGTTCAAAACAACTGACAAACAACTTCTCTTTTTTATAAAAATGTGAAAGTTTTTATTATCAGTTGGATCAATTAATGCATCCTTGCTGAATAAAAGTATAACTTTCTTTAAAAAAAATGCACTAACCCCAAACTTTCAAAAGGTAGTGCAATATATTTTGCTAAAATTAAAAAACAAAAAAATTTTTTTTTTTTATTTTACATAATATATTTTATCACTACAAATATCTGAAAGCAAAAACATTTTAATTTTCTATTGACAAAGCTATCAGAAGAACTTAATAAATTACTAACTTTATTAAAAACTTATTATAAACTTTATTAAACAACCGAAGCTGATAAAATCCTAAAACGGGCAAATATCGAATGATCAAATGTCAGAAGGAAAACCATACCTTTTGTAACTGTGTCTCCAGTTTATTGCATTCCTCTTTCTTCTGCTCGATTGCGATCTCAAGAGACTTGAGTTTGGAGTCTTTCTTGAGACCCGATGAGGCCAGCGAGGAGGCGTGTTCTTTTAAATCTATGAGACTCGACTGGAGGAAGAGGAAGACGAGACGAGAGCTGACAGTCTGACCAAAACCTCAAAGAAACACAACCGCAACTGACACGCATGCAATCGCTGACGTACCTCTTTCTCGGTCAGCTCCAGCTGTAAAGAGTTCACCTTCTCTTTCAGGTCTTTATTCTCTTTTTTATACGAGTCCACCTCGTCTAGTCTCTCTCGGTCTTCCCTCTCTCTTTGCTCTTTCAGGCGCTCAATAATTCGCTCCTGTGACAAAAACACATTGCACCTGCACTTGCGGCTAATTGAGCATGTTAAAACTATTTACACTTCCCTAACACTCATGGTTTATCCAAAAATGTCTGTATACATCTTCATTCTTCACAGATTGGGGGACAACTTCTTGTGCGACGAGAATACTTTTTGTGCGCAAAAACAAAACTTTATTCAACCATTCGTCAGTCTCCGACGCTTGTTTATGTTGTAGACACCAGGTTCTAGATGTTTCGGTGTTATTTTTGTTTTGTTTTCGAAAAGTATTCTCGTCGCTTCATTAGATGTTGTCACGTGGACTATTTTAAAGATGTCTTTACTAGCTTTGAATGAGGTATTTACTTTGCTTTCAATGGGTGGCATCAGAAACCTCTTGGATTTCATCATAAATATCTTAATTTGTGTTATGAAGACAAAGGTCTTACGGATGTGGAACGACATGAGGGTGAGTAATTAATGAGACAATTTTCATTTTTGGGTGAAGTAACCCTTTAAATACTATGAATATGTCATGCCCAGCGTGTTGCAGAAAGCAATTTCATGCAGGCATTAACCTTAAACTTCATTTATAGTGAAAAATGTTAGGAAGAAACTTTGCAAAAGGGCTCTCCAAAAACCTAAAATCAACATATATGGAGCACTCTGATTTTATGTGGTCTACATTTTCATTTCCAGTGATGTTTGGGATGGTTTCTGGTACCTTCTCAGACAGAGCTTCCTCTAGCGTGGCGAGGGCAGTATCGGTGTTGCTGGAGTCCGTCTGGAGAGACTTCACTCTGTCCTTCAGATTCCCGAGCTGTTTATCTTTATCCCTCAGCTGCTCCTGAAGGTTTTCAATCTAAGAGAGAGGAAGAAGTGTGGATTTAGCAAACATCTGTTTATCCAGAGTTTGGAGTTCTCTTTTGTTTGAAAACTCATGATTGATGCTGCAGTGATGATGTATTTGTGTAGGCCAACCCAACAGGATTTTTCAATTGGCTTTTGGATTATTGCAGAAAATAAACTCTGTGACCAACAAAGGTTTGTGATTCTTCCATGTTTTGTTCATTTTCACATATGAATAATTCTTTCAGTTGTTACAAATAAATCTGCTTGTGCAGAAATTGTAGGAAATATTTTTATGTGTCAAGGGCTCAACAAATATGGTCAAAACAAGAACGAAAAATGTCAAATAACAAAAAATCGCACTGACAATGAGGAACATTCATAAGTCAGCGTTTACTGACACGGATGGATCTATACTTCATATTGCCAATGTGGCCAGTTTCACGAAGAGTCATATAAACTGGGCTGCCTTTCAGAAACCACATGCACTCAAGGCCATTTTACAAAGATGGATAACCTGGTGTAAAGAGAAAAGTACCTGGACAACTGAGCAAGTTATATGGTCTGTTGGTTCATCTTTCACCTTGCTTTCCATTTGAATGGGTTTGTGTTGAAGGAAGCCTGAGGATGATTCAACCCGCAACGTCTATTGCTGACTGTGAAACATGGTGGTTGGTCTCTAATGGTACGGGCAGCATCTCAAGGGAATATTTATGCCTGATGATGACCTGTATGGTCAGCTAATGGGCTAGATTTCACTTCCTTCATCCTCCCCAAGAATTATATGCTTTTCTTTTTGATGAATGGTGCAATATCCCATTCCCCACAATTATGGAGCTGCATGAACGGGTTTCAAGAACAAATGAAGCTGTTATAAATGCAAATGGAACGACTGGGTGTTTCTTTGAGTAAATATGTAAGCAAAACAGTAGGTTGTTGGCGATGTGACTTAAATTATGAGATAAAAAAAGAGATCAAACCAGCACAGAGAGCCAGAGATCAGAAGATAAATACAGTTTTAACACTCCTGAGATGTTTCCCATGACTGAACAACATGAGAAAGGTTAAAGAACCCAGCAAAGCATGTGGTGAGGCGGTAAAGAAAGGGCAAAGATGAAAAAGGAGTTGAAAGAACATACAGTAAGGGGAGGAAGGCGCCAATGCTCTGTGACTCTGTTCCTTGGAGCTTGTTAAAATGCATTCTAGGATTGCCTTATCTGTGAAGAATGCAAGCAATTCTGCTTCAATTTTCAGTCAAAATTCAGCTCTCTAGGTTTTAAAAAAGAGCTTTTAGTGCATTACTAATGCAGACGAATAAATAAAAGAATAAATTCCCCTTTTCTCACATCTTCATATTAAGTTATGAAAACTTTGTTTCTGAATTTTTGAAACGTACAGTTTTTAAACGTTTTAAAAACATTTTATCTTGGTTATGCAGACGTTAAGGAAACATTCCATTTTATCATTCTCAAAACATTATAGGAACATCAGAACGTTCTGGCAAGGTTCTCTCAATGTTCCAGTAATGCTAAAGTTTAAAGTTCTCTGGTCTATAATAATGTTCTAAAAACATTCAAACAAAAACACTGATCCATTGAAAGTTTTTTTTTTTTTTTTAATGTTTTAGCATTTTATAAATGTTATAACTTGTTTCAGAATGTTTAGTGAACATTCAAAAATAATGTTCCCATAATGTTTTAAGAATGACAAAATGGAATGTTTCCTTAACGTTTGCATAAACAAGAAAAAGTGTTTTTAAAATGTTAAAAATAATTCAACTTAATACGTACGTTCTTAGAACATATAATTGTTAGCAGGACTCAGGACATTTTAGAACAAATCCGACCAAAAAAAACATTCTATAGGCAATATCGAAAGCTTTATAAATCTGTTACACTTTTAAACTCCCTTGCTCATATCACACTCTTCCTGAGGAAGTAGGTTCTGCCAATATTGACCTCAATCATTTCGAAATGGCCCATGAAAACAGTCTGACCTTACGACCTAACCTGTGACCTTTAATTCTTGAGTGATTTACCTTCTTCTGCAGGACGTTGATCTTGCGTTCTTTGACTTCCAGCATGTCTTTCATGTCTCTGATCTCCCCGGCCAGTGTTCCCTTCTCCTCCGTCAAGTCTTGCAATTGTTTCGTCTTCTTATTAAGGAACGATTCCTTCTCCTCCAGACGCAATCGAAGAGCGTCCACCTAACCAACACACCGTGAGCATGAGAGTTCACGCAAAGCGGATGAGATATGCCTTCAAGTGATAATGCGGCAATAAGTCAAATATTAGGTTAACAAGTGAGGACATAATTTTGTTTATAATAAAATAAAGTAAGTATGCACAGTAATGCACAAACAATGGAATTCTATGGGGCAAGGACTCGTATAATAAAATAAAATAATGTGTAACCTCTGTTTGTAGGATGGCAGCGCGTTGCTCTTTGGCAGTGAGGGACTCTTTGAGCACTTCAATATGCTGTTTGCAGTCTGAATTCTGATTATTCAGAGTTTCCAGTTTTGTTTGTAGAGCTAAAAGCTCAGATTCTTTTTTCGAGAGCTCCTGCTTGAGCTGGTCAATCTGAAAGAGATTGAGAAAGAAAAGAAGGCACAGAGAAAGAGAATTATTTCTTATTTATAGGACAGGGAAATCATTCAGCGCGTAAAATGTTAAGAAACATCTGAGTATCTGGACAATTTATTTTTTAACGAATACATAACGAAACATGTTAACGTTTTTTTAATAGAAAAACGAGTATGGGAGTTTTCCTCTGTACTTTCCTCACATAAAAGATAGATTTCAGAACGCAATCCCCATTTAATATACATCAGGCATATCAATTATTGATGGAATGAGTTCTATAAATATCACAACAAAACCCCCAGCTGATTCACGAGCATGTTAGATACAGAGACGACATCGGCCATAATAATACATTTTTCTGTCAAGATACAAGCCATGAAAATTAAAAGAGTTAATTGAGCGGTGCAAATCAAACAAACCAATCAGAACTCTGCAGCAGAATATCAATTCACACTGCGCCGACAAACAAGAAGTGTTTTAACAGGAAACACTGCCAGCACAACCGTGAGAAATATTTACACAGATCCTATTTTAATACTGCTGCTTCTAGCATTACTCAGGAAACCAATCATTACTATTCCATGGATTTTCTCTGCCACTTCCATGACACTTGAAACCCTTCACTGCAATTTGTGGAAAAAAACCCCCACATCATTTCTTTATAAAAAGCTCAGAGATTTTTTCATCTGCAGATGCAGTGATAGCAGAATTTTGGCTACCGACAGTACGATAATTGAAATGATTTTTAATGTTAACAGATATTATAATTAGACATATTTACGCTGATATTGTAAATCTTTACAGATTCATCTGCATTTAAAGTGAACATAAAACAGTGTTCACAACCCTGAGAGAGGTTATAATATGAAAGATGATATTCAAAGGAAAAAAAATTCTAGGGCGGGACTTTTATCCGTTGAGAATTGATTGGATGGTGTCGCTATGAAGGGCGATTGAAGGCGAGGGGTTGGTGATGTCAACCTGAATAGGACAGATGTTTCAGTGACAAAGCAAGTTTTTGCCTTTCGATCCAAGATTACAAAGAATAATTTGGAAGAAAAAAAATAGTAACACTTTAGTTTAGGGTCCAATTCTCACTATTAACTTGCTCCTTATTAGCATGAATATTACTAGCATATTGGCTGCTTATTAGTACTTATAAAGCACATATTAATGCATGAATATAGTCTACATCTCTTAATCAATACTTCAACTTGACAACTACCTTACTAATTATATAATACGCAGTAAATAGGAGTTAATTGAGGCGAAAGTCATAGAACTGAACCCTAATCTAAAGTGTGACCAAAAAATCTTTGGGAACATTCAGTAATGATTTACGCAAACCAGGAATGTTTAGTAAGAAAAAGTCCATGTTGATTTCAATTCACTTTAAACAAAAACGTTTTTTCTGTCAGGACCGCTATCGATAATTGCATAGTGTTTGACCATTTTTGCTATTTGGAGCTTGATAGTTGTGGTCAGTATGAACTTTTCTGTCTGACTTTTGTGTTCAACAAACTAAATAACAGCATATACCACAACATGAGAGTAAATAATGACAGAATTTTCATTTGTTGAGTTCACATAATCGGTAACATCACAGATATAATGTGCGTTTCACTTTATCAATTACCTGCATAAACTGATTTCGGTAACGCTTTATTTTACAGTGTCATTGTTACATATGTTACAGGTATTTACAATAGTAATAAATAGAAATTATGCTTAATTACATGCAATTAAACCCTAAACCAAACCCTCATCCTAATCCTAACCCTATAGTAAGTACATGTAGTTAATTGTCATTACAAATACTGACACCTTAAAATAAAGTGTAACCCTAATTTCTTTGTGTCTATGGCGGTTTATAGTTTAAAGAAAGTTGTTTACCTTGGTCTTCATGAACTTGGAGTGGTTTTTGTAGACCTCCATCTGTTTGATCTCTTCCTCTCGATCCTCCGTGTTCAGCAATCCATTCGCCTTCAACATCTGTATCTCATCCTCCAGATCCCGAATGTTGCGTTCCAAGGATGCGATTTTGGTGTCCTGGATAAACAATTTAGTGGAAAAATTAGCGACGTTGTACTCCATCATCGTAAGCTAGTATGACAACTTTGGTGCGATTCAACGGATCGAAGCATGCCAAACCCAATTCCCAACAGACAGGCGGAATCACAACAAGAGGAAGACAGGGATATGCGAAACTCTAAGGTCTTGCAGCATCGCCAGTGAGTAGCTGCAGTACTGCTGCAAAGCCAAAGCAGAATCTGTCTCTCTCATGCTAATGGATCAGCATGTAATCACCATTTGGTGGTACTGAGCGAACATCCAGCCCGGGCGGAGAAACTCTCTGGGAAAGCGAGCAGCATGCGTGTGCCTCTTTGGACTGTGAGACCGAGAGTTGCAGCGTTGCAGCTCCTTCGGCTTTTTAAATAAATAATACAGCGTCTTTGGCATTAGCTATGGTCCATCTCCCATTCAGACATAAGAGAACGTTTGGTGTTCCTTCTCGCATGCTCTCTCCAGTAACCCGCCCTTCCTCTTCGCTCTCTCTCTCGCTCACTCTCTCATCATTCTGTTTTCACAGACATCAATAGGCACCATTTTCACACGAGGCCTTTGAAAACCAACATCCCATTATCCACGTACTGTACACAAAGAGTCGATTCCCTAGATAAATCACGGCTAGGCTTATCGTCGATATTTTAAAGGCATAATTTAATGTGCAATAGTGCCATTTGTTCAGACTAAGGTCGTAATGCTATACCTTGTGGCTCTGTGAAAGATAATATCCATCTTCAGAGCACAAGCAAACAGATCACATTGCTCTCTTTTCTGTCATCCTCTCCCACGCCTGCATTTGTGCTCTCTGTGTAAACAACTCCACCTGTTCCCATGGCACCAGAATCAGCATCCCTGCTCAGCCAATAGGGCGAGAGAACACTTCCGGTGATGCTAGATCATTAAAAGAGCAATGGAAACCAGTACAGGTGGAGCGGCTTATGTAGTTTTTGTTTCAAGGAAAAATGCATAAGTCGAATGAGCGAAATTGCACTTTGAATAGGAGTGTATCGTCAGAGCGTACATGTCACATGGACGCTGTGGTGAACTCTGGGTAATATTTAGCTCCAATCAGAGTGGACCCGAGGGGTGTGTGCGTGCCTTGCATGAGGTCATGCTTTATTTTTAGAGCGGTGTGTAATGCTTCTCCTGGCACAAACCCACTTACTGTTTCATTCAGCCATTAACCAGCATGCTGCAGTGGATCTGCCATCAGACATTTCTCTTGTCTTTCTGGTGTATTCTGTTCATATTCTGTTTACTTTTTCAATCTGTTGTTCTTCCTGAGCAGCCAGAACATGCCATATATACTGAACTCAAACTAATGACAATACATGTCTTTTATACTCACCAAGGATGCATTTATTTGATCAAAAATACATTAAAAACAGCAATATTGTGAAATATATGATTAATTTCTTATTATTATCAACGCTGAAAATAGTTGTGCTGCTCAATATCTTATGATACATAATATTGTAGGATTCTTTAATGAATAGAAAACAGCATTTATTTGAAATTGAATTTTTTTGGTAACATTAGAAATGTCTTTACAGTCACTTTTGATCAATTTAAGTATATTTACATGTATGTAAATAAAAAATATATATTAAACAAAAAGCATTGGCAGATCTTTACCTTCATCTCTATGATAGTCTGAAGCGCTTTAGTTTTTCCAGGGTCTGGGTGAAGCTGGTTTCTGCGATGAAGCTCCTGAGAAAAACAAAAAACAAAAACATTATAAACAATATAATCCACATAATGGCGAACACAAAACACAAAAATAGACATACCAGAGCTATCACCCATAAAAAATGCTTAACTCTATCCCTAAGAGTAATTTTTATAGTTTCATCTTATTCATAGATTTCAGTCACATGATTGGCGAGGAGACCTGCGGCCAGTTAAGTCTGTGTCTTAAGTGCTAGTTTGACCAACTAACAGCAAGTCAAGGGGGCAATCAGTCTTACTTTTTATTATCAAATTAGACCCATCTACATTTTTATGTAACTGACCTAAAACAGTTATGAACAGTCTTAAAGAAAAGAATGTGATGACTAACTTCTAAGTCTAGTCTTAGCAGTTTATGCAACCGGCCTCTGGAGAGCAAAGCATCCACAGACCTGCATCAAAGGCCTGTCAATCTTCCATCTCCAAAAAATATGTGAACAAAATGCAAGTTGCGATGCATAAACAGCTCCTGCTGCAGTATTTCCATCACTAAAAACAGCGGGATACGCTTAACGTGAAATTTAATGCACATTAATGTACTAAAACAGTGATATTAAAAGATCAAATTCAGTATACACGTTTTTGATTATGCATACTATATACAGGCAAGTAGATGAGCGCAGAATATGAAAGCAATGATGTTATAATAGTTTTCTAGGCCAACAAGAAAGTGCGTGTTGCGTTTATATTCCGGGTTCTTCTGCTTGTCTGTTCATATTATGCATCATCAATAAGGTGTATACTAAATTACTAAATTTACTACTAACTACTACAAACCTGGTAAAAATGACTGGCAGGCAATGGAGGAATGCCTTGTTTTGCCCTCCAGGTGGGCGTCACGTGAAAACTATGAATTCTTTTTGAGCTCATAGTGAATAATCTGTGTGGTTTCCACAGTGCTGGCATGGATCTCTTAACATTTTTCTCTTGGTTCCAGATGACTCAGAGACCATATGCTGCTTTTGTCTTAGTTGCATCTGACTGTTTGGCAAACCACTTAACCTCAGATTGTTCCATGGAGACTGTCTCTGAATTATTGTCTATCTCTGCTTTGAAAATCTGTTTTGAAACTGTTAAATATCCATGTTGAAAACAATTCTTTTTGCAGTTCTTTAACCAGGTGTGATTAAACCAACAAGTTTTCTGTCCTTTTGAAATGTAAAAAGTGACAAATTCACAGCCAATCAGAGCAAATTGGAGATTTTAGAAGAAAGAAGAAGGGGGCTTTGGACCAGTGTTGTTATTGATAACCTTTAAGTTTACTTCCATTGCTCAAATTCAACTTTGGAGTATGTTCACACTTGTAGTTCTTGATCTTGGGAAAAAACAGATATGCTTGAGCATTCTGTCCTTTTTTAGGGGTGCATCTTGTGACATCATGTCCTGTTTTTGGCTCGTCTTTACAGATCCGAGTTGCGTTCATGTTTATTTGAACCGCACCAGTGTTCGTTTGTAAGCGGACTGAGACCCACCTTTTCAGTGTTCTCGGTCTGCTTGCACTAAAGTTTGGATGGCAGCGTTCGCACTTCTTCAAAAGAACCGCAAAAACAGAGCAATCGCACTAGAGTTTGTTTTAATCAAGTGTGAACACACCCTGAGTGACATGTATTGTCCAAAATCAACTTTCAACCCAAAAAGTTTGAGTAGAACCTGATACCTCTCTCAGATGGATGTTTTCCTTCTCTTTCTGGTCTAATATCACCTCTAGATGCCCCAGCTGAGCTTCGGCTTCTGCTATACGCCTGGCTCGCTCTTGCTCCTCCTCATCTGATGCTCTTCCTGAGGCTGGGGGAAGCCCTTTACTCTGCAACATCTCCAAAAGCTTCTTTATGGACTCGTCTCTGGCTCCCAGCGTCTGTTTCTGCGTCTCGATCCTCAGCTCCATTTCTTCCAGCGTCTTCCTCAGGAGGAAGAGCTCTTTGGCCTGACGGTCGTGTTCGGCTTGGAGCCGACGGAAGTTCTCTTCGGTCAGCTCGATGGTGGTGAAGTGCTCGCCCCCGCTAGCTCGTGACCCGCTCTCCTGTTGGAGAAGATGGTTGAGGTCGCGTTGAGTCCTCAGCTCGTCCTGCAGGGCCTGAATGGTCAACTGGAGGTGCTGGAGAAGAAAACGAAAGCAGAGATGAACTCGACAGGCTTTGGGATCCTCCTTTAGACAATAATCAGAGGGGTTCCTCAACCAGACCCATTCACAACATGTTTTGAGATTGAAAACATAAGGTTAGATTTGAGAAAATAGATTTTATAGACCCCACTGTGATGTATAAACAAATCACACTGTGACTTAAAGGGATAGTTCACACAAAAACCCTCAGGTTTCTCCAAACCTGTATAAATTTCTTTGTTCTATTGAACACCATGGAAGATATTTTGAAGAATGTGGGAAACTGAAGAGTTCTGGGGCACCATTGACTTCCATAGTTTTTTTTTTTTTTCTACTACCAATGGTGGCCCAAAGCAGCCTGGTTTCAAACTTTCTTCAAAATATCTTCCTTTGTGTTCAGCAGAACAAAGAAAATTACACAGGTTTGGAACAACATGAGGGTGAGTAAATGATGACAGAACTAATCCTTTAAGGCAGCTTCACACAAAGAGCAATAACTATATTAGCGTCCACACCAACACACCATCATTCTGTTTAAACACTGCAGTTATGTGATCTGTTGCTTTAAATGCTCAAACTCTTAAAAGCAGGATGGATTCTGATTGGCTGTCAATGATTTAATTGTTCATCAGCTGGAAAAAAAAATGTTCTGAAAGTGATTCCCTTGTCATTATCGTTATAGTTGTGGTGTGGACTGCTGTTCTTCTCAATTTAGAATGATTTTTACCTAAATCTTTAAATGTATTAATCATTACCGTTATAATCATAGTTATTGTCCTTGGTGGGAACGAGTCTTTAACCAGGTGCGACACAACAAGTTTTCAGCATATATCAGAGCGCATTTGATGCTGGAAGAAAGAAGTAGAGACTTTGAACCAGGGTTGTTATTCTTAACTAAACCTGAAAACTATTAAAAATTGTTTTCTGTAAGTGAAATTAAGCTAATATAAAATATAAATGTTAGATGAAAAATTCAAACTTAAAACGAACAAATAAAATTTAGAAATGTTGCCTTGGCAAGTGAAGTACTAAAACTACAACAGAAAAAAAAAAAATTAAAGTTATTTAGACATATATTTTTAAAAAACAAATAAATATGACAAAAGCACATGAAAAAGGTACTAAAACTAAAACTAAAATATTTATCAATACCAAATAATCCTTTGGACCAATGAGATTTCACTTTGGGTGGGGCTAGAACTGATTCCCTGTAGGATTGCTGCGTCGTATCTGGTTTGTGTTCAGATTACAATTTATCTGGTAAATTTTTGCATTCATAATGACTTGAGAATGAATGATAGAAAATGCTGAAAAGCCAAACTACCACATTTAGCACTGTCAGGATGTATAGTATCTTAGCAAAAGAATCCAAATGAATGATATAGCGGGAACACCACAGTGAGGTCTAAGTGAGGAAACAGGAAAAGACAAGGTTTCTCCTGAGAAAACACTAACTAATAACTCGTTAAATAAGGTTAATGACAAAAAACTGTGCTAGAAATAGTCAGAAGATAATAGGGTTTTCTAGTCTATGTGGCACATGTGGTGCCTTGGGCAGAAAGAGGGAGTATATGGGCCTAGAACTGGATCAGATAACCCACAATCGTCTCAGGAAATTTAGATCGACACACACCCTTGCGCTATCACAAACAGAACACACAAATCCAACAGAAGAACCGGTTCAATCGAGTATCACGGGCATGCTTTTAGTCAGGATTTTAGGAAAAAGGCAGCTATTTAAGGCCAGAGTACCCCATCTTAGCTTATCTTGGAGGAACATGGAGGAGCAGATAAGGGAAAATGTTCCTTTTTGAGGTTGTCCTTATATAAAGATCTGATCCATTTAAAGATAATAATTAAAATGGCAATTGCTGTCTCAGATCAGCAACTAGTGGGGATGGATTGATATCAATTTTTTTGCTGTTGTTATTCTGAATGATAAAAAGTATGCTGGAAAATGTAATCTATAACATTTTGCCGGATTTAAAAAAAATAAAAAAATAAACGAAATTCAGTCATTCACATTTTAAAATACGTGTACATGCATGAAAAACGTAGCATAGAAAATGGTCATAGAGATCTGGAAAATAAAATAAAATAAAATAAAATAAAATAAAATAAAATATGCTTCCAATGAAAGATTGTTTCTCTCATTGAATAAAGAAATAAAAAAAGGTAACTGACTTTTTATCTTGCAATTCTGACTTTTTTCCCCTCACAATTGTAAGTTTATATCTAAAAGTCAGAATTGTGAGATATAAACTCAGATGAAAAAGGTCATAAAAGTCATACAAGTCATAAAGTCTGAATTGTCACAATTATCTTTTTTTGTTCGGTGTCAGAAACAAGTTTTCATAGCTTCCAATATCGGTCTAATCAGACCAATGCAATATTTAAAAATCCTATTTTCGGTTTATACTGATATTGTCACCATTATTGTGGATCCCCAGTAGATAAGAACAACACTCAAAGAAACGTGTGAGATCTGAATCCAGGGATCAGGTTCAGGGCACAGTCTGGTATCGTGTAAAGATCAGGGACACGATCAGGTACCATGTTCTGCGCACAATAGCGGTGGCGAACATGACAACAAACCTTTGTCCTCCTGGCGTCCATCAGGTGCTGCATGATTGTGGAGTGCAACAAAACAGAAAAAAATGAAACACAGCAGAGTGAGTGCAGAAGGAGATGGACTAAGCAATGATACAAGAAAAAAACAAACTGATAACATTATTCAAAGCACTCAATTACAAGGAATAATGAGGCATTTTACATTCAGGACACTGTATACTAACACATTGTTAATGGAAAACAAAAACCATAACTGAATGGAAAATACAATTAAAGACCATATAGAAGGTCATAAAGTTAATGGGAATCGTCATTCTGGAAAGAGGTCAGATATTAATGCACTGTGATTTATTTATTTGTGTCATGACATTGTAATGCCTGCCTTTAACCAGCAGAGGGAAGGGAAGTGCTGTTTCTGAGATGCACGAGTGAACTGTGAGCTGGCTTGTGCCAGCCTGTCTTAGTTCCAGATCAACGGGCACTCAGTCTTATGTAAGAAATGCCGTTTTGGGCTGGTACACTTCTGCCATTATACATCCTCCTCATACAGAGACAAACACACACTACAAACACATCGAGGACTCATGCAAACAAACTACACGTGTTTGATATTCAACAGCCACGATGATCATGCATAATAATAATGCATAATGTCAAAGTCACATTTCACCCTAAAATCAAAAGGAAAATAATGAGACAATGATGCTTATATATATATATATATATATATATATATATATATATATATATATATATATATATATATATATATTCTAATAAATGAATAAATGAATTCCTATAAACACATATGGTAAGCATACAGGATAATGCATAATAATAATGCATAACAGTTTTTCTTCGAAAAAGAAAAAAAGAAAATAATGAGAATATATATAAATTCTCATTATTTTCTTTTTTGAGAAAATAGTGCATGCATGTATGCATTTTGATTTTTACAATCACAAGAAATATTAGAAAATATATATTCATTAAACTATTATATTATGTTTGCATTAAGATGTTTTTTCTCCAAAATTCCCCAAAAGCATAACTTTTAGTTTTGAGATTTCCCCATGATTCTCAAAGGAATTTAATTACTGAAATACAATGATTTTTATCCTAATCAAAATAATAATCTCAAAGATCTTAAAAGTAGCCCGACTGAATTCACGCAAATTATAATATCTTATTCCCTTATTTTGATTTAAGGATGAAATATGACATGTTCTTGACAGGTTTTGTGAGATTTACTTTGTGTTTGATATTCAACAGCCACAATGATCATGCATAATAAGAATATCCAAGTCACATTTCACCCTAAAATCAAAAGGAAAATAATTGTATATATATATATATATATATATATATATATATATATATTTTATTAAAATAAACATTTGTAAAGCAATCAGGATAATGTATAATGTATAATGACAATGTATAATAATAATGCATAGTAGTCACATTTCGAAAAAGAAAAAGGAAAATAATGAGAATATATATATACACACACACACACACACACACACACACACACACATATATATATATATATTGCAGTTATGCAAAGTATAATTACTTACTGCCTTTTAATTTAAGGATGAAATATGACATGTTCTTGACAGGTTTTTTTTAGATTCACTCTTCCTTATAATGTAACTACCAATATTCTGTTTTTATAAATGACTAATTGGCCTTTTTGACTCGCTGCTGATCGTGTGTCTCGTCTGCGCTCATTTCCTTTTAAAGAATCGAATGCAGCTGTAGGGAATCTTCTGTTTACCGCAGGCACATTAGCAAATTAATTCAGACTCCTTAAACAGACACACAAGTTCACGCACGACTGCAAACGCACACGAAATCAAACAAGTGCGCTCATTTATCACAGATTAATGCTACAGATATAGCTTAGATATGTATGACACAAAAACAGAGAAGATGAGAGTTTGGCTAATTAAATTTGGTCGACTGAATAACCTCTCTATTTCTGTTATTTTCACTCTTTCCAGCATAGATTATGTTTCCATCAAGCCAGGACATTTATTGAGGACACAAGACCCTTCTGTCTACCCGTCTCCTTCCCAATTCCTTATCCTCTCCTCCTTCTCTTTCCGTCTCCGATCAATAATCTGTCTTGGCTGGCAAAGAATTCGAGGAAACGGTCCAATTATTCCATTTGCATAATTACAACAGTTTGCGAGGAACCACAATCCCCTGGGTTGCAAAATGCCGGCCAGAATCAACTCAATTCCTTACGTCCATATAGGAGATATATGGGGCTGTCTGTCACATGCATTTAAAGGGACCGTTCACCCCCAAAAATTTAAACTCTGTCATCATTTACTAACCCTCAAAGTAACAGAATTTTCATTTTTGGGGCGAACTGCCCCTTTAAGAGCATGAGGTTTGAGTGGAGGTGGCTGAGTCATTCAGAAGTGTTCATCTTTCATGTTGTGTGTGTGTGAGCAGCTCTCCGATGCACTGAAGCATAGGCAGGCATGAATATGTATCCCATACGGCAGCGAGCGATAAAGGGAGAGGCAGCATCTCATGGAGGAGAGCTGGCAGCCAGCAGGAATATTCCGAAGCATTCCGAGGCAGCCCACATCACTTCCTGTCCCTCTCATTACTCATTACCCCCCATTATTATCACAAATGTTTCAGCATCATACATCCAAGAGAGAAACAATTTCTCAGTCAATTTGTCATGCTGCAGACAAGTTCCCCTGAATATTGTATCTCTATGCTCTGTGTTTAAAACATTCAAGAAAGGAAAATGTCTTACATTTTTTTTTTTTTTTTTTTTTTTTTTGGTATTTTTTGGTCATGGTATTTATTCAAGTATGAGTAACATATAAAATACACTACCATTCAAAAGTTATTTTGATATTTTGGCTGATAAATCTAAATCCAAACTTTTGAAAATATATGTTTACATTATTACAAAATATTTCAGGTTCTTTTGAGCCTTCTATTCATCACAGTTCCCTCAAAAACATAAAGTAGCACAACTTTTTTCAACACTGATAATAATAATAAATGTTTCTAGAGGTTCTAAAGGATCATGTGACACTGAGGACTGGAGTAAAATTCAGTTTTGATCACCGGAATAATTACATTTGGAAATATATTAAAATAAGAAAACAATTATTTTAAATTCTAATAATGTTATAGTTTTTATTACACATTTTTATTATTTTTGACCAAATAAATATTCAAAAATATTAAATAAATAAATCAATTCCGGCCCCTTTTGAACAGTAGTGTAAATAAAATATAATAAATGAAAATATATCGATGAGTACTTAGTAAAGAGCCTTAGAACTCTTTAGTAGTACTACGGTTAGTAATAGACAAGAAATGTAAAGAGAAATAAATAAAAGAAAAAGAAATGAACCTCTAAAAGTACAATAATTGGATGAGACTGGCTGTTCTGAGCCAATTCTTTCTTTCATATTCTGAATCAAACACATGAATCTCATTCATAAAAACACAAGCCGAACACAATTCTGTCTTAAGTCATTTAGAACATTATTGGATGAATCAGGCAATTTACATAATAAGATTTATGTACAAATGGTTTTACGATTTACACATTAATTTGTTGTGCAATGTTTGTTGATCTTCATATTATGAACTGTAATGACTAAACACAGAGTTCTTGGTCTCAAACTAAATGTCCAAATCTATACTTACTGGCCAGAGCAAATATACACCAATGAGGTCAAGCACACAAACAAGGATTTCGGACATTACCAACTTTGTGGGGACATTTTGTCCTTATAACGTAGGGTTTACCAGGACCACACACACACACACACACGACAGACGCTTCATCTTTCTGCACAACATCCGTCAGCTCAGTCCAAATGTGAAAATATTTCCCTCTGGCTGTCAACCTCTAGCTGAGTGATTACACAGAAAGCCAAAACAACAACCGGAACATAAAAAATAGCATTAAAGTGATCAATTTTATACCATTCCATTTTTTCCCCCCAAACTCCACTTATATTAATCAAGATGTCTTACGTTTTAAGACTATTTTCCAACCTTTCATAAGTAAATGATATGAGATATGTCATTAAACAAGTTTCTCAATACTGATATGTGAACGTGGATGTTCATATTTTAAAATGTTCATGGTTATCACATCGTGTGACAATTAAAACATTTTAGAAGGTTAAAATGCACTAAATAATTCACAATAACACCAGTATTGTGTACAAAAAAAATTAATAAAACGGTCCATTTTAAATTTCATGCTCATTCTAAAACTTAATGTAAATTATTTAGATCAGGAGTTTTCAAACTGTTAACTGTTAGACATATTTATGATGTTCATTGTTCACAGTATATTTTGTGTTTTTATATTAGACTCTAAAAGATGCCTTTGAAAACTTAGGATGGGGATCCCTGAGGATGATCATATTTGGAGGATCCTTGGCATCTAAATCTGATCTAGATGGACTTGATATATAGATTTAGTTCATTTGTGACTGAACCACAATGACTAAGTTTACATTGTGCACTAATAATGTGATTCTTTCCAATAATCAGAGTAAGGACTGAAAAGACATGAAAAGAGCAAACATCTTCGCTCCTGTTTACATGCAATTTTTGTGGTCTTTATTCACATACCCCAAATGCACAGCACAAATGTTACACAAATGAACTTACTTAAGCTGGGCAATGACACCATTTTCATCTGGCAAAATTATTTGTCAGTTATCACTGTAAAGCTGCTTTTACACAATCTGCATTGTAAAAAGCGCTATATAAATAGAGGTGACTTGACTTGACTGGACTACTGGCCAAGATCCATGGATTTGCATGGATTTGCTTGCTGGGTCTTTGGTATCCAGCCTCACTCATTTTCCCGGTGACGTGCCTGAATTTCAACCATCAGTATATTGCACTATATTCATATCGTGCGACATTGTCAAGTTGAATAGATGTGATTAATGTGTTTAAATACCTACTTATTGTGATTAAAACTGGCACATGCCACATTTTATGTGAGTGTCTAAATCACAATAGTGCCTAAATTTCATTGTAATCACGTTATGAGGGTGCATGTTTATAAACGTAGTCGTTGAAAAAAATATTTCATATGTGGATAGCTGAAGCCACTGAACACCTCAGGGATTATCACCGCTGCATGTTAGGACTCAACAAACACTCACGCACACGCACATCGACACACACATCACGGCTCAGCAGTACATGCTGAAGATCAATAACCACAATCTGTGCTGAGCAACTGTAGTTAATGTTCTTCCCCACAATCCCCCACCCCACACACGTATATTTATTTATAGACTCGTATTTCACAAAAAAGTGGCTAGAAAACTGCATTTCTTCTCCCTTTCAATTCTTCACTGTCTATCACAGAGTGTTGTTTCGCTAATCTGTCATTTAATTCCCTCCGGCCACTATTTCCCCTTGCAAATGTGCTTTTCACCCATCCATCCATTCCTATTTAGTTTCCTCCGCCGCTCTAGACTGGTAATCACCATGAATGCATGAGAAAAATCACTGATTAAAGAATCAGTGTCTGTGCCTTGGATTTAGTTTAAGCAATTCATTGGAACAGGGAAAGAACGCGATCGAAGATCATTACTTTGTTAGCCGTGACAACAGGAAATGGAAGCCTCGTTACTACCCATGATTCCCTTCTTTTGGCTTAGTCATGCCAGAAACAGGAAGGAGGAAGGAGACGGATCTCTCATTGAAAAAAATGGGAGAAATTGCAAATATGGCGCTTCAGGAACCGAATTTTTAAAATAATTTGAGAAAAAATTATGTCACCATTGTTTTATTGCTGGTTCGAATTATATTAATGAAACTCGTCTCATGTTTTTCTGCATAAAAGTAACACTGTACCAAGATTGATTGAAGGTTTGAAATCTGAAAAGATTAGAAATCACTAAAAGATTTTCTGGATTTTAAACATTAACTACCATTCATTACTGTTGGGGAAAGTACGATTTTGAATGTTTTTGAAAAAAGTCTCTTATCTTCACTAAGGCTGCATTTATTTGATCAGAAAAATTGTGAAATATTATTGCAATTTAAAATGACTCTGCTCTACTTCATTGTATTTTAAAATGCAATCCTGTAACGCAAAGCTGAATTTGCAGCATCATTTCTCCAGTCTTCAGTGTAGTGTTGTCAAACGTACCAACTTTGCTACCAAATCGGTACTGAAATTTTACAAATGTGACGACACCAGCATTTCTCCCAAGCATTCCGACCACTGCGGATTCTTAAACCCCTCTGATTGGCCATTGTGTTCACACACTCATCAGATATGTCTGTGATTGGCTACAATGATCAATGCTTCAAAAACATGTTAATAGTCATCTTTGATGCTCTACACCGAGCGCTTAGGCGTTTGAACGGTAGTGTAGGTCATATAGTTTCAAGAAACAATGAAAATGAAATGAAAACACATAAAAGGTCTTCTAACTGACATCAATATCCTTACCAGAGAAACAAATTTTAAAAATGGCATCTGACTCCCTCACAAGATCAAGTAGTGTGACGGACTGAGATGCGCTGACTGGATGGTTGAGTTTGGAAAGCCGTCGCACGTTAAGCTGGCGTAGAGACCCGATAGCTTCCACAGACCTCTGGATCAGATGCCAAAGGGGCTCTGCAAACAGTCATGTCTCAATTATAGCACATGCCCACGCTAGCACTGGATGAAATGAGCACGCTCATTTAAATGCTAATATTCTAGATGTATGGCATTAGATTACGCCCTAGATGATTTGTAATAGCACGAAATGTCAGATTAGATTCTAATTACTACAGAACAGAATAGATTGAACAAGATAGCATAATGCCAGCCAGAAATTACACACCTTACCATGGTACTCCTGTGGCACGGTGAAGGAAAAACATGATTATTTAAGCCGTTGTTTGTGATGCTAGTGGCAACAGAAAAGTGGTGACTGAAAAGTCAAAACAGCTTATTAATTTTATGCATTAAACGCACAATCAAAATCTGGTGTTTCCATTAGCTTTCTCGGTCATGCTGAAACATGCTGTGAGGATCATTATTCTCCTCGATACCATCATGTTTAAACACAGACCATCAAATCTTGTTACTGTACAAATCAAAAACAAGTCAGCCCCCACTAATCCTTTTTGTATTGGCTTTCTTTCAGGCACCCGAGGGGCTGAGCAATTGAGAGAGCAGAAAAAGGAGTCAAAGAAACGGAGGAGGCGACAGAGAGAGCGTGAGGGAGGGAAAGTGAGCTCAAAAACAACCAACCACACTTGAGCTAAACTAGCCCACAGCGCCTGAGGACATTCTCACTCATCCGTTTCACCTCACCTCTGAGTCTTCAGCTACAAAAGAGCCATTAGCACCAAACACAACCCACCCAACAGATCATCATTCATCAAAGCCGCACCATTAACATCAAGAGAAACATCAATCCGAGGGGAGAGGATCGTTTTAGAAGAACTAGACTAAGATCAAGAGGTTGCACAGTCTATTTAGATCAATATCACTTATTCCTGACCCGCTGACCAAAAGGATTTACCAGACTTAACAGGAAGGTCACAAGCAACATTATTACAACCCTTTTCGGCTGTATTTTATTCATGCAAAGTGTTTATTCCTAAAGGGAATGGGCTCGTAAAAAAGCATGAAGCATCATAATGTGATGTGTGATAACATCTAACGCTTTCTTAGCATTTTACTGCCCTGTATTTACACTGGCATTTAAAAGTTAGTAAGAAAGTAATATTTGTATACAGGAAAGATGCATTAAAGCTGCAATATGTAACATTTTTGCAGTAAAATATCCAAAAACCACTAGGCCAGTGTTAAATATTTTGTTCAGTTGAGTACTTACAATATGCCAAATGTTTCCAACTATTTATAAATTGTGAGAAAATCGCAATTTTAGCCAAGGATCGTGAGAGGGAGTCGCCTGTAAATGGAGTCATATCCGCGTTACCCTCAGGGAACCATGGAAACACAAAAGACGCTTTAAAATATATTACATGTGGGAGCACAAACAAGAGAACATAATGTTTTGATACTTTTATAGACAGAAAACAAATCATTGTAATATAGCTCAACACGTTTAGTCTTATTGTTTAAATCTAATTTTCTTGATTCTTTGCGAGTACCATGTTTCACCATGCCACTTTAGTCAAGTAGCTAACATAGTTTATTTATAATTTATTTGAACAATAATACAGAATTTTTAAAAATTTAAAGTACGTTTAAAAATTAATTGCATGCCATTTATCAACACAAGCCATCCACCATTTAATATGATATACTAATTTGCAACAAGGGCTATGTTTTAATTACTACACTGCTGTGAAAAAAAAAATCATCTTAAACCTAGGATGTAGTCTAGGATTTGCTGGACTAAGCTGATTTAAGTTCTGGTTTAAGGAAGCTGAATTCACAATACTATATTAGAATACTACTTTTAGTATTTCTGACACACTTTGTTTGGTACAAATACTATAATAAGAGTAGTATGCTAGTATACTTTTCAGCCCAACCAGCTGAAAAATGCCCCAAACCCCCTTAAACCAGCCAAGGCTGGAGACCAACTAATCTATTTATATATAGCAGGTGAAACAGTACGCGGTATGCAAAATAAAAGTTCCAATCGTCTGCATGCTACATTGTTATCACATGACCTCACTTTGAAGCATGCTTAATTTAATGAGATGCGTCCATCTATCATCTATGAAATAATTCAAATTTTTAACTAATTTTGTTTAGATAATGTGTTTTTACATTGGAAATGGAAAAGTCAAGTCTTCCTGGGCATGGTATACCAATTCATATTCAAAAATAACAGGTCATACGGCATCCCAAGTGATACGCTGTGATGAAGAATCTCTGATCACCATCACTACGGCCCACCTATCGCCTGCCCACCTCCAGACTCACAGCAGGAACATGTGGCCACGAGGAGGGGTGTGAAAACAGTGAACTGCAAACAGCATGTGATGACGTGCCCCTTATACTAATTGAGTCTGGGCATAAACCCAGCACGACGTGTCTCCATTGTGGAGCCGGTATCTTCAGTACATTCACAGTACATCAAGTGTCCTTGAGGTCCAGACGTGGTGGAGGATGTGGATGGGCTGAAACTAAAACCTAGTGCACACTATGAGATAGAAGGTCAGCAAATAAAACCAAGGGAAGGCTTGCAATTGTTTTGCACTAATTTGCACAGAATCAAAAATATATTTGATGTTTTTTGGCTCACACTTCCCATTGGCTCACTTTGTTAAGCTCTTTCAGCTTGCAATTTCATTGGCTGTTGTTTGCTGCTGCTACTGTATCTTACTTGGCAGAAAAAGGTTGGATGAACTTCAAACAAGTTTCAAATTTACTGCAGACTTCAGACTACTCAAAGTGAAACTGGCCCTACTTCGAGCAGTATCTCCAGTATGGGAGGCAGGCGCACTAACAAGGACGCTAAAGACCACAGGCTCTAGAATTAGTCACTAGTGTGCCTCTTGAGGCCAGGGAAGTGAGATTCATTCACACAGCTCATACTAGGTGGTTTCTGTTTCGCTCACCCTCTAAACCTTACTCCCATCTGGGTCACGGCACCAATGTAACCCCTCCGGTTCTACCTGCACTGCTCCGAACGGGATTCGAATTGGTGTCATGGGAGAACAAAGACTCTAAAGTGTGCTAACTAGTGGATTTTGCAAGTTATATTTCAAATTTAAGCTAAATATATTATGTAAAACAGTGCTGTTTAAGGAAATATATTTTTCAAATTGGAAATAAATTTTGTTTAAACCTTCAAATGCCAAAATATATAACAATATGTACTTCAATGACCAAGAAAGTGCATTTTCATTCTTAAAATAGATTTTAAGTAAATTAAAAATTATTATTTTTTTAAATATAATTCGAACAAAATAAATATATTTAGATAAAAAAACAAACACCAAAACATTTACGAGGAAACATAAAGTAACAAAAAATAATTCTAAAATTTATTTTAATATATAAATATTAAATTTGTCAGTATAAAATAATATATATATATATATATATATATATATATATATATATATATATATATTTGCCACATGAGCAGAAAGCGTATACTATGGTTAAGCTGATGTAAACCAACCTCCTCTTCATGGACCTTTCCGAGCACAACTAGGACATCCCACAATGATTTTTATTTGTACCCACATTTTCATCTCTTTCTATATACAGTGCATCTTGAATGCTTTTTGTTTGCATATTTTGTTCATAAAAACCTTTATGAAAATGTACTTTTGCATGTATCCACTTGGCACTTTATCTAAAGCTACTTACGCTGCATTTAAAATCCACATTTTATCAGTGAATTGCACTATTTCTATTCAAATGCATGGCCAAACAAATACATAATAACATGCGTCAAATGTCTGGTGGTGTAATCTAAACTACAAGAGCTTCATAAGAAACCTCTCGCATGTCTAATCTTGTTACTTTCTACCACAGGGCACTCACCGTGTCACAGTAGCACTGTCACTGTTTAAGTACCCACAGCTCTGCTAATGTCCTTTCCCATTTTCAGGGTGCTGCACGGACACACACACACACACACACACACACACACGCACAGGTGTTTGCTGGGAGCTGTGGTGACACCATCCTGATTTAACCTTGAGGACTCAGTTGAAGGGACAGCATCACGGAAAGGAGAAATGAGACACGCACACTTTCACATCATAAGCTTGCCTAACTAGCAAATCCAATCTCATTTGTGTATTTCAGTATCCCTGTCCCAGTATATCCTGCTGCATTCAACCATGATTGCATTCTACCCCACACATCTGCTCCTCTATAGTGAGCTTGCTGTAATTTTATATTCATGCAAACTAAATGCAAGTTAATTAATTTTTTTAAAGGGCCCCTTTTTCAAAGTCTTGATTTTGTTTTTGAGCTCTACTAGAATAGGTATTCATGCTAGAATGATCAAACACACATTATTTTTCACATATTTTATATTGTTGTAGCACCTGTCTTCCTAGGACCGTGTCCCAAATGGCAACCTTCTGCAATTGCAGACTTACAAAGGCTGTCAAGTCCACAAGACCATATAGGGGTTGGATGTTCCCTGAGGGCCACTGTCCAGGAGAGTTTATCTCCAACGTTAATTTAACACAATTTGTCTTTTTAGGATTCAGAGGGGTGCCCGCGAGCGCCCCCTCTGTGGCCGTTTTGCGCCCTCGTTGCACAATTTTGCACGAGCTCCGCAGCAACTGTCAAAGCAGTATTACATCACGAATGTGTGGACACAGAGGATGACCATAAAAGCCACGATATAGACTACTTCAAGCGAAATCAAAGAACAAACTGATGTGACATAATTTTGAAGGAAGTTCATTTGGAGTCAGATTTGGGAGTTAGAAACAGCTTTCCAAAGTGAAGAAAAGTTTGCTCTGTTTGGTAAACGCCTTCACACTATCATTGGTTAGTGGCGATTACATAATAGGTAGGCGTGGCTCTGAGGCTCCGCCTTCTTTGACAAACTTTCCAGAAAAGTTTGCTCTGTTTTGGAAACACCTTTGCACTCTCATTGGTTCATGGCGATTACGTAACAGGTAGGCGTGGCTCTGAGGCTCCGCCTTCTTTGACGAACTTTCCAGAAAAGTTTGCTCTGTTTTGTAAACACCTTCGCACTATCATTGGTTTGTGGCGATTACGTAATAGGTAGGTGTGGCTCTGAGCTCCGCCTTCTTTGACGAACTTTCCAGAAAAGTTTGCTCTGTTTTGTAAACACCTTCGCACTATCATTGGTTTGTGGCGATTATGTAATAGGTAGGTGTGGCTCTGAAGCTCCGCCTTCTTTGACAAACTTTCCAGAAAAGTTTGCTCCGGTTTGTAAACACCTTCGCACTCTCATTGGTTTGTGGCGATTATGTAATAGGTAGGTGTGGCTCTGAGGCTCCGCCTTCTTTGACAAACTTTCCAGAAAAGTTTGCTCTGGTTTGTAAACACCTTCGCACTATCATTGGTTTGTGGCGATTATGTAATAGGTAGGTGTGGCTCTGAAGCTCCGCCTTCTTTGACAAACTTTCCAGAAAAGTTTGCTCCGGTTTGTAAACACCTTCGCACTCTCATTGGTTTGTGGCGATTATGTAATAGGTAGGTGTGGCTCTGAGGCTCCGCCTTCTTTGACAAACTTTCCAGAAAAGTTTGCTCTGGTTTGTAAACACCTTCGCACTATCATTGGTTTGTGGCGATTATGTAATAGGTAGGTGTGGCTCTGAAGCTCCGCCTTCTTTGACAAACTTTCCAGAAAAGTTTGCTCCGGTTTGTAAACACCTTCGCACTATCATTGGTTTGTGGCGATTATGTAATAGGTAGGTGTGGCTCTGAGGCTCCGCCTTCTTTGACGGGGAAATCTTCTCTGGTTCACAATCTTCACACTGGAAAGCAGCTTTACAGTAGAAAATAAGGCACTGGTTTTTACGTTAAATATCGCAAAGCTGCTTGCTTTTGTATCTACTGTATGAAGTGCTATACAAAAAAGCGTGACGTTTACTAGAGTGCCGAATTGCAGAGCTTTGGCATCTAAATATCGCTCTCAGCAGCGTCGGGATATTCGTTAACAGTTTATCGCTGCTCACGTATTTCGAACTTCTTTTTACCCCTAAGTTCGCCATGAGTATATCGGGGCGTTAAGGGATTACGGTTCTGGAATACTCTGTTCTGAAAGGCGCAACGTGCTCTGATTGGTCAGCTGGGCCAGTGTGTTGTGATTGGTCAACCACTTTGAGTGTCTTTTGGAAATGCCAGACCTCTTACCATAACCTCAAGTTTCAATAACTAATGCAACTCAACTAGGCCTTGCCCCTTTATTTTGTGTATGCCTTTGTTGGGAATTATTTAGATGAGAGAATTTAAATTATATTTATTTTAAATTATTTAAACCGTAAACTCGTTCCTCATATCTGGTTGGTTGATTGGAATGTTGCTCCAGCTCAACAAAGATGCTGATCCAGGAACATGTTGCACTTAATGAAATCAGGTTTTGCGACTTTGTGCTTTATGACTTTGCAGACCTTTGTCCACACTCAAACCGCAACATTACACGCTAAAGAAAGTTGAAAATGTGAAAAAGCATAATTGGTCATCTGTAATACAGAGCCATGAAATAGTCATAACCTCTCAATGTAGTTACTCTAGCTTCTTAGATGTCTCTCACACTGTGCTCTGATCTAAAAAAGATAGCCGTCTGGACACCAGTCTAATTAGTGTCTATTTTTAAGAATCTTCAATCGAACATGAGAACTCCATTAAATCTCCTGAGCAACGAGAGTCACTCTGTCTTGCACATCCAGATATATTTGCTCCAGGTCATTCAGGTTATTTGGATGGCACTTGTTCACTGCTATTTTCAAATAATCTATTTGACCGGGCCTTTATTAAACCACTCCAATATTAATTTAGCCTTGTGTGTTGAAACTGACCTGTTGATAATGAACTACCTCACAAGCTTCAGTTTCTATCCAGCTCCGGTGCCCTTTATTTTGCATCATCTTTTCTTTCATCAGTTTTCATAAGAACCCATTTCCACCCCACGGCTGCTAATTTATGCATTTGTTTTTACTAAGATTAATTCTAACTTCTTTAGTCTTCATCTTCACAAATGTCCTTCACGAAGCCTACATACTTGAACTGGAGAGCTTTTATCCGGAAAATGTGATAGCAATTTAAATGATTCACAAGCCATTTGCAAGGAAATTATGTCCCTGGCAGGGTCATTGTTTTTTATTCAAATAAACTTCTGCAGCCCAGAAGCTGAATATTTAAGCAAATGGCATATTTCAGCAATTCATTTTTGTTAAAAATCCCTTTTATTTTCAAACAAAACAGTCACATTGCAATGATGCATTATGAGATTTAGGAGGGAATGTACTGTGCCTGCTTGATATATATATTTTTTTAATTTGCATGCATTATCTGTGTTGTTTTAGTGTCCAATTCTCTAAAGGAATTATGCAAATCTGGTAACTGCACAAAAAAAATTGTGCATAATGTAATTTGCACGATCCAGACACTCTTGAAAATGCAGAAAGAGCATTCGGTTGCGCTGTAAATCAGGAACGTTCTTTACCAATTGACGAATAACTTCTACCAAGATCATAAAAATGTTCACAAATGTCTCTATTAAATAAACACAGTTAATTGCAATTGCAAATTTACTTTACAATCAATTATAAGCCTATAAAAAGAGATCTGTTTGATATGAATGGCAATGAATTAATTTAAATACACATGGCACATATGTGAATCAACTAAGGATGGTTAGTGAATAAGATGAAGCCAAAATAACTGTGGATTTGCCCATCAGCACTTTGTAATAAAATGTCAATAAATTCCAATGTGAAATGAAATTCAGTCAAACTAGTGAATTGGTAAGAAGCCCGAATGCTTTGCGAGAGACTCTTTATATCGTATTTGCAATATATAGGGTCCATATGTCATCCAAAATATGTGAGAAAATGCCATATGGTGCCTTAGAGGATGGTTGGATAGAGTAACGGAGAACAAGATGGATGGAAAGGACACAGGGCGAGGAAGAGAGAGGAAGAAGCACCGAGTGAGGATGTGTGACAGGAAAGGAGCCAAAAAGAGAATAAAGGATAGAGTGGTAGAGTGAAATGGTGGCAGAGAAGACAAGGAATCAGATGGAGGGAAACAAAGTCTCTCAGACAAGCATTTGTCCTTGACATTCCTCGTCTCCTGGCCTCGTGCGGCGTGCTGACGAAGTGTGATTTAACTAGGCCACAGTTCCACTCTCAGAAAGAAACACAGGAAGAGTGTGAGAAAACAAATGTCTCCAGTCCTCAACTGTTGAATACATGAGACTGATCTTGAACCATCACCCTCGTTTTTGTAGGTTTTCAATCACTAAGATATGAGAGGCCGTAACTACTAAACATTAAAGAGCGTTAAGCACATGTCCCTTTCTGGAAAGTCAGTTCACTCGACAGCCAAATTGACAACATTACTCATGCAAGTACAGCGTATGGTCTCTGAAAAGAATGAAATTGCCAAAACTAGTTGTAAAGATTACGTTCCAATAAACCAGGAATAAAATCTGACATCAGATATATCAGATTTGGTCTTTCTTTCTACACTTTAAAGCCAGTTTAGCTAACGCCAATACACATTCAAGAGCAAATATCAGGTGATGCCGCTATCAGACACGTGATTTGCTCTTTTAACTGTAAGGAAAGGCTTCCATTTTCAGCTGCCAAGCATTACAGGTTAGAATTATCTAAATATTTCATTTATCATATGTGACAGTAAAGACATTTAGGCTACAATGTTACAAAAGATTTCTGTTTCAACTGTTTTCAATGTTGATTATGATCAGAAATGTTTCTTCAAGTCAAGGATCATGTGACACTGAAGACTGGAGTAATGATGCTGAAAATTCAGCTTTGCATCGCAGGAATAAATTACATTTAAAACATATTCAAATAGATATATATTTTTTTGATAATTGTAATAATATTACTATTTTTACAGTATTTTTGATTAAATAAATGCAGCCTTGATGAGCAGAAGAGACTTCTTTCAGAAACATTCAAAAACAGTAGCGTAAATATATTTTTTTATTATACAAATTATGAATAAATATAAATATTTAATTATTTTTAAAGAGGTTTTACCAGCACCCAATTCTTTTTAAAGGACTCTTAAATTAGTAAAAATGACTTTTTGTAATATAGCAGCTTGGAAGAATAAAAATAGAATTTTTGAATGTGGCTCGTCGACTTAAATGTTAGAGCCAGAACTGTCTAAAATGTATTCCAGTATTTGTGGCTTTGGCCTGTCCATTGCCAGAGTGCCACATCCGATTAAATTATGAAATATTAATGATTATAAGAGCCTCTTTCCAGAAGTGCCACATAAAAGACAGACAACCCAAAAAAGTAATCAGCTGTGAAGAGACTTAAAGAGCATGAGAGTGGGTGGAAAAAGAATGAGAGTGAGAGCGTGATTACACAGTTGAATGAGACACAGAACGGAGGAGAAGGAAGGAACACAGCCCACAGATGACACCAAAACTGGAGGAAGAACAACCTTGGCAACACAAGAATTCATAGACTAGGCGTATCCCTCAAGTAGAGAACTTTTACTGATAGCAAGCTAATAAACTGGTCTTAAAGGGATTGTTAACCCAAAATGAAAATTCTGTCATCACCATGTCGAATCAACCCTGTATGACTGTCTGTGTGACGTGGAAAACGAATAATTTTGTACACATAATGTACACATGTAATTTTGTAAGTATGCACACTGCTTGTAAATTTTCAGTTCCATATTTTGAGCATTTTTGATGAGTAAACCAATGACAGTTTTCATTTTTGGGTTAACATTTTATTATTTTTTTAATGTAGTAATATAAAATACATAACCGTTCAAACGTTTGTGGCCGGTTCGATTTTTCAAAATGTTTTTGAAAAATGTCCCTTATGCTCACCAAGGCTGCATTTATTTGATCAAAAATACAGTAAAAACTAATCTTGTGAAATATTATTACACTTAAAAAGAACTGTTTTCTATTTGAATGCATTTTAAAGTATATTTATTTATGTAATGGCAAAGCTGAATTTTCAGAAATCGTTCTCATGAATTTGAAATAGAAACCTTTTGTAACATTATAAATGTCTTTACTGTAATTTTTGAATCAAGATTGAATCAATTTTTCAGACCCCAAACTTTTGAACGGTAGTGTACATCAAACTCTACTTGCTAAGTCTTTTAGAAGACAATAAATTATCTATAAATGCCACAATCTATTATTTAGATGTCTTAGCAAAAGTCATTCTTAAAAATAAAGGTTCCAAAAAGGGTTTTATAGTACAACCTGATATAATTTGAGAACCTTTTCCAATTCTATGGTTCTTTAGAAAGTTCTACGTATTGGTGATACAAAGAAAAAAAAAAAAAAAACCAGAAGGGCTTTTCCTCTGTGAAAAAGTGATGTCTATTGAACCAATATACTGATTTGGAGAATGCATAATATAACACAACGAACTTTTTCTCCAAAGAACCATACAGACATCTCAAGAACCTCAGAAAATGTGTCTAAATAGGAAGAAGAACCTCTGAAGAACCTTTATTTTAAATTTTCAAGGATATTTCTACTCAAGCACAGTCTTAATCATGTAAGGTAAAGTAAGGCAACAATCCTTACCTGATTCTCCTCATGGGTTACCCGCATCTGTTCTTTGAGGATAGAAGTGCGCGCTGCCTCCTCCTTTCTCATCACGCGTTCTTTCTTCAGCTCGGGGCTCCAGAAGCTCTTGATGCTGTTGGTGGAGGAGCCCAGCTTGCTGTCCTTCAGGTCCAGCTCCCTCCGAAGGAGATCGTTTTCTCTCTGCATGTCCCGTAGCTGCGCCTGGAGCTCCAAAAGTTCTCCGCCACCGCCCCTGACCGCCTGCCGCAGCAGGGCAGACGGCGTCCCCTGGTGGTGGAGCATTGACAGCGAGCCCAGGTCACCGTAAGACAGCAGGTCGGCATGCGGGATTCCTGCCGTGGCGATGTTAGGGGTGCTGCCCATGGCCGTGACCCGAGCGCCGTACATCGCTCGACTCGTGGCCCGACCGAGCGTCATGGTGCCTTTGGGGTAAGTAGCCGTGGATCCGACGGCTTCGTGGTCGCTCAAGTACATTGGGCCCGACGTGGCGTAGGCAGCATTGAGGGACTGGATGTTCTCCATGGATAAGGTCTTGCAGCCCGAACTGCCGCTGTTGGCTCGACGGTGACCCAACCGAGGAGAGCGGGGCAGCCGTGGGAGAGCGAGCGGGGCTGCCCTCGATGTGGCCGACGGCTCGTGCGCTGCCATACATCTCCCAAGGTTCCCAAGAGCCTGGTGTCCGTAAGAAAAGCCCCTCACAGATTGACAAGGGTGTTTAGTGCATCCTAGAAAGGAGAACAGAAGTCACACGCTTTAAAATGGACAACTATTGCCTGGAGCAATTCTTTAACCAAGACATTTATGTTCAGTGCATGGTTTAAAGGGTTAGTTCACCCAAAAAGGAAATTTATATCATTAATTACTCACCCTCATGTTGTTCCCAACTCGTAAGACCTTCTTCTTCTTCAGAACACAAGTTAAGATATCTTTGATGAAATTCAAGAGACTCCCCTATAAACTGCAACGTTATAAACACTTTCAAGTCCCAGAAAGGTAGTACAGGCTTTGTAAAAAGCTGACATGACTGCAGTGGTTCAACCTTAATGTTATGAAGTGATGAGAATACTTTTTGTGCGCAAAAACGAAAGAAAAACTTTGTTCAACAATTTCGCCTCTTTCAGTCTCCAATGCTGTTGATGTCGCAAACACAGTGCAGCACTTCCGGGTTCTACATCAGAACAACGGCTCATCATTGGCCCGCTCACTTGCTCACGTGATCAGCGTCGGCCAATAGTGCACCGCCAAAACCTGGATGTATTGCACTGTGTCTACAACTTAAACACTGAAGGAGAATGACACAGAAGAGAAGAAATTGTTGAATAAAGTTTCTTTTTGTTTTGTTTGTGCGCACAAAAAGTATTCTCGTCGCTTCATAACATTAAGGTTGAACCACTGCAGTCACAAGGACTATTTTAACCATGTCTTTACTACCTTTATGGGCCTGACAGTGGTTTCAGTGGAATCAGAAAGATTCTTAGATTTCATCAAAAATATCTTCATTTGTGTTCTGAAGATGAACGAAGGTCTTAAGGGTGTGGAAGGACACGAGGATGAGTAATTAATTTTTGGGCGAATTAACCCTTTAAACTGAGAAATCAGTTCAACACAAGTCGATAATTTCTACATATTTTTTTCCACAGAACTTACACTGGTATCTTATTGACTACAAGTCTATCACCACAGATTGAAACAGATCATTATTGGCATACATAATGAATTGAATCAGCACTGAACTGACTGGAGCTGAACTACAACACTACTGTCTTCTGTTGACCTGCTTATTGCTGATTTGAACCCATTTCATAATCGAAAAAACTGAATCAGACTTGAGCTGAATAACGACACTGTTGTCTTTTTTGAGCTGTTTTGCAGCAGAATTTGAATTTGTCTCATATTTGAAGTTATTACATTTACATTTTCTGGTGCTTGCCTGCACCAAGAAACCAAATCACTTTAAAAAAAATATCCTGTTAAATTTATGGTAAAAAATGAGTGCAGTTGCTGGAAATTCACTGTAAAAATACAATTACAATATTTCTGGTTTTATAGGATTACATAATGGTGCCTGCATCTGACTTGATGAAACATATTTCCAAAATCTATCGTATTTCCAACAACCAAAATCGACCTTTTACCTTTACTGATTACCATAATACAGGTGGTAAAATAGAAAGCCACATGAATAAACAGTAACTAAATAACAGAAAATGTAACACCCAAATGTTCATTACTGATAACAAAAATGAGAAGAAAGATTAATTTATACATTTCATAATCGATAAACTGTATGAACAGTGAACTGACTTGAGCTGAATAACGACAATGTTGTCTTTTTTAGAGCTGTTTTGCAGCAGAATATGAATTTGTCTCATATTTGAAGTTGTTCTCATCAACGTTTCTGTTATTTTCGTGTTTATTACTGTGAAGCTTGTATATCACTGCACGCTATATAAATAAAGTGACTTGGGTTGACAAATGCTGATTCTTGAAGTACTGTTCCTAAAAATCTTAATTCATTTAACCTTAAAACCTTTTTTCAAACCTTTTCTAGTCAGTGGTAACTACTGGATAAAAATATTGCACAGACAAAGATAGATTTCTAGCCCATTAATATTTTAGAACTGTGCATATCTCTTTCATTCACAACAGCCTAGAGTTAATAAAAATGCAAAGATGTATTACGTTCCTGAGAGACATTTTGTTCTTTTTCTATTTAGAAGAAAACACAAGTTCCTTCAAATTTCGTTCAAGATAACGCCAGTGTCTACTCTTCAGAAAGATGAGTCAAAACGAAAAGTGCCCTGCAGTTTTTCTCAGAGGTGGGGACCACTTGCTGCTCGCGGGAATGACGCTGATGCTGTGGAAAGGGTTGCTATGGCAACAGTGACTGAGACGATGAAGAAGAGCGCACCTGTTTTCACGCACATGAAAAGTGAGGATGTGTGGGCATTCATGGGCGTGTGAAGAGAGTGAGAAATGTATATTTATGCTGAAATTAAATGAAGCTAGTATGCAGATGGCCTGGTCATCTGTGCGCATCCGTGCCAGAGAAAGGATATGTCCGGCCCTCGTCTTTCCGGCCAGAGACCATATATAGCACACCATTCTGGACAAACGAACATAAAAGCAAAGGAATGCACCCAAATGCCAAGATATTTACATTTTCTGGTGCTTGCCCGCACCAAGAAACCAAATCACTCTAAAAAAATATCCTGTTAAATTTACGGTAAAAAAAAAAAAAAAAATGCAGTTTCTGGAAATTCACTGTAAAAATACAATTACAATATTTCTAGTATTATAGGATTACATAATGGTGCCTGCTACATATTTCCAACTACCAAAATCGGCTTTTTACCTTTACTGATTGCCGTACTACAGGTGGTAAAATAGAAAGCCACATAAATAAACAGTAACTAAACAGAAAATGTAACACCCCAATGTTCATTACTGATAACAAAAATGAGAAGAAAGATAACTATTTATAACACGTGATGTGTGGACTCCTGGGAATGTCTTTTACTGTTTTAAATTGTACAGTTTTCAATTGCTTTTACTTGTGAAACCCATACATTTGACAGTGTTTTAATGTAAATTTACATATAACGCGATGTTAACTTAGGTTGTGTTCACACTTGTAGTTCGGTTCTCTTGGTTCTTTTGGTCTAGACCAAAAAGGAAAATGATACATTTAGTCCTGGTTCACTTAAGTGTTCACACTGTCATTTTTCAGACTGAACCTAAAGATACGAAAAAATTTAAATTATGATGTACACTTTCGACGGAACTTACAACATCCAAAACAATGCAGTGTGAAGGGCCAAACGCACTTGTTTTTACATATGATGAAATTTTTATCAGCTGTGAACTCATGAAGAGCTTATAAAATGTGTAAAGGAACTGACCCTTCGCAAAGACCCGCCCCCTTTAGTTACTGTTGCTATGTCCAACAACCCATGCACTCTCACGCCACACATCATGTTCTCACGAAGTGGAAAATGCATCCTGGAGCAAAGAGGACGCTGACAACATATGAAACAGTTTCATATTTCAAATACTGTCATTTTTTTAAAGGAGTTTAAACAATAAATAGCGTATAGTGTCTCTTTAATGTGTCGTGACAGATCGCTGTCGCTCCTTCAAGCGGCTCGTGAAGCGATCATCTCTTCATACTAGTTCATTTATAGCATCAAATAAACATGAATGAACATCAGGAGGAATGTTGTTTCAAGCGCGGAAAGATGTGAGGACACAAAATGTATCAAGTTCGCCAACGTTGTTCTACGAACTCCCCTGACTGCTTTGTCTGACAAAATTGCGGATTCAGGGTTATGATTGGTCAGATCGCCTGTCAATCAAACTGTTTGCTGTTTTCCTCTATTGCACGCAAACAAAGATCTGCTGCAAGGAGGCCTGTACTGAACTGTAATGGCCAACGAAGCTCCAATGACGAGAAAAACTTCTGTTCTCTGTTCTTTTTAGGGTCACATCTTGTGACATCCCGTCCTGTTTTTGGTTTGTTTAGATGTGTTTGGTGCATGTTGCGTTCGTATCTCAGACCGAGACCCAGCTTTTCAGCTTGTGTGGTGCGCACCAGGGACCGGATGGAATGAACCGCACAAACAGCGCAATCGCACCAGAGTTCATTTTAATTGAACTAAACCTGCCAAGTGTGAACACACCCTTAGAGTAAATCCGGTTTTTACTGTAGCATTGTTCTGTAAAAATCACAAACATTTTTACTGTATATCTAAGTCAATTCCAGTGCAAAATAACACAAATATCATTCATGTCCATAGCACAGGATGAGTTACACCCAGAAGTCAGTTCAAACCCTCAACCCTTGGCATCAGCTACAGTGTAATAGGGAAGGAATCGCCACTAATTAAACTGCTTTCTTGTTTATTTCCAACACCAACGTCATGTGTTTGATTTCCACGGAACACATGATAAGATGTACACCTTGAAGATCACTTTAGATAAAAGTATCATAAATTAAACAAGCAAATCTCTTTGGTCTTGCAACAGAGACTAAGCTGGCTAATGCCAGCAGAGAAACATAAAACACTCCTGAAAGAGAACTGAACGACAGCTTTTTTTGGTCAATAATATATAGAAGCCAGCTGCTCTCCAGCAGAAATGGCTTAATCAAGGTGGTCGGGTGCAAATCATGAGCTACTGACTCTCTCTGTCACCCACTCTGATGCTCGAAACAGTGTGTTATAGAGGCACAAAAGGCAAATTACCCAGACTTCAACAACTCGACATGTTAAAAGAGGAACTGGCCAAGCGACACATCTGTTGCGGAATGCGGTTTAACCAAGATGTTCAGGATGTGGTTTGAAAACAGCATTCAATTCAACTCAAGTCAGTAATTTTTACAAAAATACAAGGTTTTTTTTGTTTTTTCACAGACCTTACCCTGGTAAAACATCTTGTTCACTCTAGAAGTCTGTCACCATGAATCAAAGCAGATCACTTGTTGGGAGATGTAATGAAAGAAAAGGAAAAAAAGTTCACTCGTTTAACCTTGAAACTAACTTTAACTAATGAATATCAATCCTTATCTTACAACTACTGGATTTTTTATTTTTTATTTTATTATTATTTATATATGTAGTCACTATAGAAATTCCCATGACGTTTCAAGACCTGGAAATCACAATTTTTAAATTCCCTATGATTTACAGGAATAAAACACGGTGATGCGTTTCTTTTTTCAATTATATCTTAATAATATTAAATAAAAGGATTTTGAAGCAATGGTGACTGCTCTCACTATTCAAAACGTAGGTTCCTATAGGTCACATTGTGAAAAATATCCCATAATGTCCCTTGTAATCAAGGGTCGCCAGAGACACTGTTCAAAAACCAATAAATTATTGGATCTTTTGAAGATCAGACAGAAGCCGCATGTGAAAGCCCTCCCTCATCCTTCAGCCACTGGCTGCGTGGATAACATCTGCTTTCTGATTGGCTATCACCGATGTCAATCATCCCCCCAAAAATCACTCCTAGAGGCTGACAAGTCATACATGCCCATGTTTTTTCCTAAATGAGAAGATGTCACTCAGAAAACCACAAAATGCCACACATATTTGAAAATGTAACACACCTAAATAGGGATTTAAAAAAATAAGAGGTGTTTTCAACATTAATGAGCTTAATAAATGCCATTTCTAATATGAACATCGAATTATTCTCATTCAGACAATTAAACCGCACACATACACATCCATAGAGAAAATATCAACCGTTTGTCAAGATAAACTAGCACTAATATGAAGTGTGGTTTCGAGTATGAATCCTAGAGCAAATGCATTTGAAACAGCATCGAGCGACGCTTCATCTCGTTCATACTACAGCGCGTTTGAGCTCCTTTTTCCATCCTTCAAAAATAATATAATTAGCTCAAATCGATAAACCCGACCTAATGTCGATCCTTTAATATAAGCCCTTCATAAATGGAGTGAATGAACGCCAGTGTGTCGTTAGAGCACGTTTCGTTACCTTTTCAGCGTCGTCGCCGCTCCATCACTGTGCGGGTCCCCCAGCATCAGCATCAGCGTCCCACGTCCTGCATCCACTCCAGCATCAGCATTCCGCGCTCTGATTGGACACTCCTACACAAGCTCCGCCCCCAAATGCATAAATGAGCTTGTGATTTAAAGGGCTAGCGCATAAAAGTGGCAGAAGAGAAGAGTCGACCACGAGGCGTTGTCATGCATGTATGTAGCGTCTTGAATGGCATATTATCACTTGATAAGCTTGATAATAAATAAATAATATATAAATATATACAGAGAGAGAGCGAGAGAGAGGGAGAGAGAGATATGCACGGACAGGCACACACACATGCATAAATAATGTGTATGTATCAACTACACACACAATATGTATGTGTGTGTGTGTACATATATATATATATATATATATATATATGTCTGTGTGTAAATATGAGTGTTTGTGTAGTTGATATATATATATATATATATATATATATATATATATATATATATATATATATATATATATATATATATATAATTATACATCACTTATTTTTTTGCTTCTAGTTTTAGAAGACAGTTTAAACTTTTTTTTGTATTGAATCTCTTTATTTCTTTTTTAATTTTTAAACCACTGAAAGGTGAAATGTTAATTTAGTAATGACTGCTTTTCTCATTATGAATTCTGTGAAGGTCACATCTAAGAAGTTTGCATGAAGTTGATAGATTGTCTGCGGCCATGCCAATCATATGCAGCCAAGTGGGGTCATGTGACCACTGGTGTAATTAGCTTTGATGCCTCCAGTGCTCTGTGATTGGCTGACTGTCACAGACTTCCCCTCCAGCTCTGGCTCCAGACATGATGCTTAAGGTTGGAGACTGTCAGAGGTCTGTCTTTAAAATGCCATGGACTTTGACTATTTAAGAGAAGAGATGCATTATAAGAAGAATGTGACTGTTACTGTTGTTTAAGGAATGTACAAAATATGACAGGAAATATTATATAATAAAAAGACATTCAATCCCTATAAGTGATCGTGAGAGTAAATTGTAAGGTATGATGAATACAAATGTCTTTGAGACGATCTCTTTAGAGTCTGTTTAGTTAACTCGTTTTCTGCTTAAATGAAAGGTTGATTTCAATGTGACCTGCGAAGTTCACAGCAAATGACTTGATTAGGCTGTGCATGACTCAACCTTACCAACCAGTCCCAAGGTGATGTGAATAATGTCTGATCACATGCTGCAAGCCTTCCTGGTGCTGAGGGATTTTAGCAAATGTTGATGTTGAGCGTGTGTGACAGTGGGTGGACAAGAAAACACGTACACAGTTACACAAACACACATCATCTGCGTCAAGTTCCATTAACAGAAGGCAGGCCAAGGCTCGAGCTCTAGCAACACACTTCAAACTTGCTTTAGTTTACATAAAGACTCAACTGTGAAAATTGCACAGGGAAACTAAGAGGAAAATGGTTACAAAATCACTGCCTATCAGACATCAACCAGAGAAACTGCCACCTTTGTGATAAATCTAGTGTTGTCTTCCCACAACATCATTTTTTTTCTCATCCTTTCTCTCACTGCTGACACTGATTGCCAAACAGAATCAATTGTCGTCAGTGTTTGTGGCCTTTGGGGAAAGAATTTAATTATCAGGGCACAAAATATTGACTATTTAGCGAGCGAGCGATTGCTCTTTTTGATTCGATTCTAATTGCAGAGAGTCACAAAGTTCCTTTCACAATGCAAAATTATTCCACATTTCATGTATTTTACGTTTCATAGCTCACAGTGAGACGAATGGTCCTCTGATGACACCTAGAGATCATGGCAAAAGTTGCAGAATTGCGTCTTCGCACAGCAGTGAATTTGAGTGGATTTTGTCAATGCACATGGAGTTTCTAAATTACATAGGTTGCAATGTGGAGTGGATCAACTGATATTAAATCATTTAAGAAAAGTAAAAAAGAAAAACTCTCCTCAAAATGATTTGAGGTGGGCCTATTATTCATGTATGCGTATACATACTTTAGCATAAATGGTGTAGGATGAATTACACAACCAAACTTTATTACTTAAGGGATAGTTCATCCAAAAATGAAAATTCTGTCATCATTTACTCACCCTCAAGTTGTTCCAGACCTGTATGAATTTCTTTCTTCTTCTGAACACAAAAGAAGATATTTTGAAGAATGTCAGTAACCAAACAGTTGATGGACCCCATTGACTTCAACAGTAATTTTTTTTTTTTTTTTCCACAAGTGAGTCAATGTCGCCCATCAACTGTTTGGTTACCCATATTCTTCTTGTGTGTTCAGCAGAAAAAAGAAATTCACACAGGTTTGGAACAATTTAAGGGGCGATTATAGGATTTCAATATTACGGGGGCTTTTTAAAAAAAAAAAAATTATACCCTTATTTCATAATAAGGGTATGATTTAAAAAAAATAATAATTAAAAAAAAAAAAAAATATATATATATATATATATATATATATATATAATATATATATTGTTTGGATATAGGGTTGGCATGAACAATACAGTAGGCTCAACACCACCCGTCAAGTCAATCCATGAATATTAAATTAATTTATTATAATTTTAAATAACCAACTTTGAATTACTGTAATTGACCCTTCGCAAAGACCGGCCACCTGTTGCTCTATCTGACAAGCCATGCGCTCACACGCCACACAAAATGTTCTCACGAGGTGAAAAATACATCCTGGAGCAAAGAGGACACTGACAACATGTCGACAGTTAATACAGAGCAGGTTACTTTTGACATGAAACAGTTTCATATTTAATATATCATGATTTTTTAAATAAGTTTAATCAATAAATAGCATATAGTGTCTCTTTAATGTGTCGCTCCTTCAAGCGGCTCATGAAGCGATCATCTCTTCATACTAGTTCATTTATAGCATCAAATAAACATGAATGAACATCAGAAGGAATGTTGTTTGTTGAATGTCTTTGTCGCACAAAATGGTGGATTCGGGGTTATGATTGGTTAGATCGCCTGTCAATCAAACTCAAAGGGTCAATTGTCTAGATTGCATGTGTTGAAAAAAAATATTTTATCCAAATATTGCCAATGTTTACTATTATTTTTTAACTATACATTTGTGCAGTGAAATTAACATTAAAGAAGATCTACTTTTATTATTTTCATTCATGGAGATCATATGGAAAATGTGCCATGCTTTAGTGGAGGATTTCTGTCACCTGGTGGAAAACAAACACACTTTTAACACGAAAAACATGAAATTACCACTATAACCAGTAGATGGCTGCAGAGGACCACTCATTTTCCATTCCATTGTCTTGCAAAAGATTCATTATAAATTGAATATTGTAACACATTTTACCAATTTTTAGTGCGCTTAAGTATGAAGTATAGCAAGAGTAGGAAAAGTCCCAAAGTCTCAGGCCATTTAGATGAAAGGAATTTCATTAAAAATGAAATACATTTTGGGGGGGCTGGTAACCGTGATGAAATTTAGGGCTAAAGCCCTCCTAAAATGGGCCTAGTGATGCCCTTGGGAGAGTAAATGATGACAGAATTGACATTTTTGGGTTAACTGTTCTTTCAAGTTCAGGAACTTAAACTTAAGCAAGATCTTAGGATAAGAAAAGAGGCCTACCTTTTCTCCAAATGGCATTTTCCTGCAATGAGTGAAAGACACCAATACTAGAGACCATATCAGTTTTAGTTTTTTGTCTTTATTCTTCTCCAGTCTGGAAACAAATTGCAGGTTCATTATTTTCATAATCACATTACATGACATGATGCACCAAAATTTATCTTTTAACAGGAATACATTGAAAAGAACACGATATTTCACAATGAATACTGGACTCACATTTAGCCCATTGCACTTACAACAGTGAGTGGATCTTCATTCGTGAGAGAATTTTTATGAAGTCTCATCTCTTTTTTTCTCTGTGTTATTTTACCCAATTCCCAATTGAATTTATAATACAATGCTTTTTCACTGAACCCTCTTTTCTGGCACGGTCATGATGGAAGCCACTTACATATTTTTCCATTGTATTTAGATTTCACAAACACAATAGCCTATGTATAGAAACCCGACACAGACCAAATGTATTCGAATTGTAAGTTTCTATTTTTTTCCCCACTGTAGTCAACAGTCATTGAGAGCCAGCAACATATATACTATGATATTTTTTCTCATAATAATAACAATAATCATCATTATTCTTTTATACACAAAAGCACAAAAGGTTGGCAGCAAGGCCGGCGTGAAGTTGCACAAGACGGCCATCATTTTACTCATGATATTTAAACACTGTACAAAATAACCAAAGTCAGTATTTACAGCGACAGTTAGTCTATATTTGTGTGTGTGTGTGTGTGTGTTTACATGCCTGTTTGTGTAGATATGTCTGTTTGCGTATTTCTATCTATCACTGTGGCCGGCTTTTGTGGTGGCAACTTTGGCTCATGCACTTGTTATTGATTATCTCCATGGTAACAGTGATGTAGAAGAGTTATTATTCTTCATCATAGAGTCGTGATTGCCTAAACAGCATTCCAGTATCAAAAAGGAAAAGATTCGCCTCTGATCAACTTATTCAAACGAGTGAGGTCCGTCCGAACTCAAATGGTCATGTTTGTGCTTTCAACGTGCATGCCCTGATTTTCATATGGATGGCATGGAGGTGAATTCATGCTACATACTGTACAGTGATCACGTTTACAGCAAGTCGACTTTGAATCTTCTCCAAAGCATAGTTTCGATTTCACATGTTCATTCGCCTTTAAGATCACGTCATTTTCTACTGTCGTTAGAATGGCATTTATTTTCCATTTCTCGGTTTTCTCAATGGAGAAACATCGCGTTAACTAGATATACATAGCACGACGACCTTTTGTGAACTCTGTGTAAATAAAGCGTGAACACGACAACATTCGCAACCGAACACGGATGTAAAACGACGTTCCCTGTCGAAGGAGACGAAATAACGAGTGCATAAGCTGTGTGCCCGACTTGTCGCCTGATCAAACTGCAGACACGAAGAGCGAATGACAGCATTACAAAGAGCCAAAGAGAGCTGAGCAGAATCATGCTGCAAGCAACAGAGATGGTGGATGTCCCAAGACCAACAGTCCACACAGTTCACCCTTTGGCAACAGATTCCCTGAAAACTAGGGAAGACGAGGGCTTTCATAAACATGCCACTAAAATAATAAGAAAGAAATCTAGTAGTTCGATATTTTCATACATACAAGGTAAATACAAACATGTCCCTAGTCATATTTGAACATATCGTAACGCAGTATCGGTGAGGGATGTCGCAGTGGGAAAGGTTTTACATGGATTATTGCATAGAACATTTGAAATTAGTTCAAACCCTTTTCCTAGGTGGATCTATGTAGCGGTAAATGTGTTTTTTGGAACATCTGGATTGGGGAGAGGGTGATGGTGTAGTCGGGGTTTGTAGAAACTTATTTTACCTGTCTATGTATGACAATCACATCTGCGAAGAGGAACTTGAATGCAAAATTATTGTGCTCTGTGCGAATTAGCATGCTATTGCTTCGGGGGGGGGGGGGGGGGGGGGGAATGTACAATTATATTATCAATAATGATGAGGGGAAAATTATGTAAAGATATAAATAAAAATAATAATAATAATACCAAACATTAAACAAAGAAATACCCGAAATATAAATCCATAAATACACAAATTAATATCTTACATTAGCAGTGTGTTAACAAGAGATATGTACATATTCAGCAGTATACAGATGTGCAAAATAAATCAAGTAAGGATGATGTGGAACTTTTAAAAAATATGTGAGGTATACAAGTAAAAAATATTAGTAAGGCTCTTAATTTAAAATAAAATTAGGCAAAACTGATGAGAAGCTAACAAAAAAATAAATACGGAAACATATGGGAATTCTGGGATTGGGTAGCGATGGCTTAATGGTTGATAAGAGAGGGACACGACTATGCTAACATTCTGATATTACTGACCTCTGCACTTGACCGATAGTTTTACGTTAAATAACCAGCTTTTTACACAAGGTGCACATGGCTTCACCCTTAGAGACTCTGAAAAGTTGTCTAGATATGGATTCATATATATCTCATATATGTATACATATATTTTTTTGTGCGTGCATTCCATGTCCACGGTTTACACATTTGCATTCATTACACGTGACAAAAAGGTTAAGGAAGAAACAAAAACATTCATAGAGAGGGTCAATCATCGCCATATTGGAATGTCAAGATCTTAGAAATCGAGCATACATTTTTTTAAACAGTTTGTTTGAATCCCTTGTAAGGTGGTCTCTTTGAGTCTGGGCAGAGAAGTCTTCATTAGGACTGCAAAAAGCTAAGAACTGCAGCTGCATGACATCTTCATGTTATTTTGGGAATAGGGAGGGTCACCTGAGCACAGATTATGTCATATAAGGGAAGACATAATTGTCTGGAAAAACCTCAAACAGAACAGGCAGTTTGGCATTTTGGGAACTGTAATTGCTTCGACAGCATCTACGGAAACGCTTTGGAAGAAAGATTTAGCCTCCATTTGTTTTGGTCGGCTATGTAGATATTATTGGATAGACCGTGCCTGTGAATTTCATCCTAATGTTTTCATTGAAACTTCAAGGTTGGGTGAAACATCTGGAGAAGAGATAAAAGAAAGAAATGTTACAATATTAGGCTATTTTCACAGCATAATCTTAGTATAGAGCTGGTCAAACGCTCATGGAATAAGTGCTATTAGAATGTTTTGGGTTCAATGCAAATTAAGCTCTACTGACAGAAGTTATGACAATGTCCATTACCACAGAAAAATTACAGTGGAGGCCAGGAAATAAATATTAAAATATCCCTAGTTTTTTCTAAAGTACAGTATAGCCACAATGTTGGCAGGAGAGTACTTTGATAGAATCCCTTACTGGCATAAAACCAAAATTAATCCATTTCAAAACACACATTTTCACTTCAAAATGTACACTTTAGACTCATTACTACTCAAATGGGATTTTACAGAATAATTGAAGTGATTTAATTTCATATTTCAGGTTTAAACATTCAAAACACTGGCCAAGTTATAAATTGCAGTACTCTTCTTAGACACTAGAGAGCAGAAGAGGCTGAATTTCTCGCACTAACAAGACTAGAAAAGAACCAGAATCAGACATATTCAAAATTTGTGTTCACCATGAAAACGTTTGTAAACAAATTTGACATTGCCATGTCAAAAAAAGGTGTAAAGCTTGACTTGAGTGTATGGCGTGATGTTCGGCAAGGCAGCTGAATTCACATGCACTACTCAAAATGAGCAGTGACTTGCTTAAACGCATCCAGACGTTTTTGAGATGCATGAGGAGTGTATTACTTTTAATGTGAGTATAGTGGAAGGACACCCACATCTTCCACTGTGATTGCATAAGCAAACCACGCTGATGTATGGAACAGGATTTGGATTGGATAGCCGTGTGTTGAATCGGATTAGCCGTGGTTTAAGGAGTCCCTAAACCTGTTTTATCCCAGATCCTTTCTCTGGATCTACACATGCAACACACCCATTGACAGTAAAAAACCACAACAGTCACCATGTTACAATACCAGCGACAGTGTGAGAAGGAGGAGACAGACCACAGGTAGATAAAGGCATGGAAGAAATATGGCGACTGAAGGAAAGGGTATGTTCAAAAGCTACATTTCAATGTACAGTTGGTAAATACAAAGCTAATCCATGTGCAGCACTTTCCTTACTGTTTGAATTGAATTTCTGGTACAACTCTTTAACATGGTACACTGTGCAAGAGTCTTGATTAATGTGACTCATCAGAATATTTTCAGCACAAAGATGAATGAGCTTTGCACGGATGCTAATGCAAATCCAAGCCCACTGATCTGTCTGCTAATTATAGCTCACTTTGACTGACCCAATTCACCCATGCTGAAGAGTGAAAGGATAGATTCAAGTGGCCTCAGATCAGGGTCAGCTAATCTGAACTCTAACCTTTGACATTAGTACAGAGCAAGTGGCAAAGGACCTAGTTCTACATAATTGCCCTGCCTGAAGTACAGATCAAGAAACAAACTCACTCAGAGGAAATGCTCTGTCCTTTACTACTGAACATCTGGTAATATCCTTTTTCACACATTTTGGTTTATCTCCCAAAATGCAAAGAGACTGTACATTGACAACAAAGTTAAAAAAGTAATTTGTCGTAATGACATTCGGTATTAGGCAGAATTCAATTAGGTATTTAAATTGTCTGGAGTAGAATTATTCAACTTGTTTTGACTTGTAAAGTAAAGTGACTTGCCGGATAAAATACTCACCAGTGTCCTCAGGTGTACCCCGCCCTCAGGCTAAAGATGTTAAAGGGCAGCAATAAATTCATAGGTTTTTCCAGTTCTAACTCCAAGTCACCCCCTCCCCCCAACTTATGCCTGAGGAACAATTGAACAAAACAAAAATCACATGGGTTTAAAAAGCGCATATGTAGTTCATGCAGGTAATAGTAAAAGTTATAAACACTAATCTTTTAAAAGATTAATGCAAAATATGTGTCAACACTACTCCAGCAAGATCAAGCTTACATTGTGTTGGTGAATAGTACTAACTAGTATAAATCACATTTGAAAAAAATTCATGCTGGTCTTTTCAGAAGGTTAATGCACCAAGTGGTTTCTCACCTTATCAGCAGATCACCAAAATGAAGTAAACTTCTTCCCAAGAGCAGATACAGCTGTATGAAAGATGAACAAAACAAAAACACAACTGAGGTGCTATATCTTAAAAGATCTGGGCCATTTTCACAATAAATGATCTTACCACTTGGAGTCCTCCTAAGAGTTCCTAGCTAGGAGTTTTAGCTTAAAACCTATTCGCAAAACTCATTACATATTGCCCTGCCTGCATTTATATATTATAAATGATGAAGTGCTATGCACAGGCTGTATTGGCTGACTAGACAGCAAATACCAGACTGAGACACTCTTCTCCACTCCTCAAATACATAAAACATTAGCCTTTTCAAACATGGTATTTTTTTGAGTAAAGAAAAAGCAGTACTTATTCATAGAAGCAGTTCATTTACCCTTGCACTGCAAACAAACAGAGACGGTCTCCAAAATGTGTGCATCATTTCAATCACGATTGAGGTGGGTGGAGCTACTCTATGAGGTTACTGGCAATTTGAGGATTCTCTAAGTTCTAAAACACTTGTATAAAGTGTAGGCCTTTTTTTGAATGAATGAGTGAATGAACATAAACATTAAAAATTAAAATACTGATTCTCCTCGGATTTTTACCAATTGAATGATTCCCCCCCCCCCCCCCCCCCATTTTAAAGCCCTGATTACGAGCAACTTTTAACCTTTAAGGGTTTTTGTGAATACAGCCCCAGGGCTGCAAGCAAAGGCTGTAGATTCAATCCCAAGTAGGAGTAACTCCGGAATTGAGAATTACTGAGATCACAGTCCTACTTAGGCCTCTGCCATTTTTTCACTTAAACCCAGGATACCCTTGGGTGCTATCCCTGAAATTACTGTAATGAAAGCTGTTCTGGAAGAAAAGCATCTGCTAAATGGCAACTAATTACTATCCTCAGTCAAGACATGCCACATATTCTCCATAACATCTGTCTCGATCCCTGTTGCCAAAATTTTGACTGCTTATGTTTCACAGTTCCATACCATCTCCTAATTTTCCAGCTTGTTCCGCTGCTCCTCCCTGCAGGATCTTTGTAAGAACATTTTCTCCTTCGGCAGGCTGTTGTGCAGCGCTGCCTATACCCCCTGGCCGGGGTGCTGCCTTTGAACCTGAAATACAAAAGGCGCATAATAACGTTGTGCTTAGATCATTCACCAGTAAGGAAATACGTTTCCCTATCTTGCTGAAAAACAAAATTGTATTAAGTTACTCTGAATAAGCAGAGTTATATCCACGTACCGATTCCTGTAGCAGGAATCTGTGGTATTTTTGCAGCCTGTGGTGCAGCTTTTGATCCAATAGCAACTGCAGGAGTTGGTGCAGGAGCAGGTGCAGGAGCAGCAGGCTCAGGTTTTACCTGCACAATCAATGAGGGGGCAATGTTAAAAGAATCTGTAAACTAATATTTGTCAATCAAGCTTTAAAAGGCAATCTTGTGTACAAAACTTAAAACATACCTCATATAGCCAAATGTAAAATGTGGTTTCACAGTAAATGTAAAATATATCTTGAGGTACAGGTTCAAGAATAGCTTAATGGTAAAGGCAAGATTTATGGAAACTCACTATAGCAGCAGCTGGCTGGGCGGTGGGTGGTCCTCCTGGCTGTTGTCTTGCCTGCGCTGGAGCCTGTCCTGGCTTAGATTGCTGCTGAGCTGTACCTGTTCCCATGCCAGCAGCTGTGGTTGTGGGCTGAGTTGCTCCCATCGTGTTTGCTGGCTGTTGCCCAGGTTGCTGTGGTGGCTGCTGTTGTGTACGCGTTGTTTGTCCCAGTTGATGTTGTCCTTGCTGCCCTGTCTCAGGTGGCTGAGACCCTGTCTGCTTGGCAGATGCTTGCTGGCCTGATGTAGATCGTTGCTGTCCCTGCTGCGGTTGTGGTTGCTGCTCTCCAAGACCCTGCTGTGGCCTGGAACCTGAAGGAGGCTCCTGCCTCCTAGATGCACCTGGTTGCCTCTGCCCCCGTTGTCCACTTGAGCCATGGTGGTGGCCTGATGGATCACGGGAGTACTCTCCTGAGTCTCTATGGCCAGCAGATCGTGGATCTGAGGATCTTTTCTGTGTGGAGGTTGTTGTGGCACGGCCATCTGAGCGGGTGGAAGGATCTTTTGGATGTGATCGCGAAGAACGTGACGACCTGGGATCATCTGAAGAATGACGGGAAGAGGAGTGTCTTCCTGAGCTGCTGCCATGGTGACGGTGTTCCCGAGATGAGGTGGAAGAGGAATGCCGTTGATGTCCGTATTCGTCTTGAGGCCACACGTCTTCCTCAGGGGGCTCATCATAGTCATGGTAAGTGTGCTTAACATTGCTCCTCCTGCTATTGGATGAGTGGCTTCCACTCCCATGGTGTCTAGAGCGATCTGACCGAGCTTCACGGGGTTTTTCAAACCAGTCTGTCTCCTCCTGACCCAAATGATAGGCTTTTTGGGAAATTAAGGGAGAAAGTCAATAATTTGTGCTATAAAAAGTGCCAGTGACAAAGAACAGGATACGAACACACTGAAGCCATGCAACGCTCAAATCCCAAAGATAACAGCCGAAGAAAAAAGAAAGGGAAGCCAACTAAAACATAATAACGAGTCACAATCTCAAAGTGATAACAGATCACATCATGCAGTTCATGCAAAAAAAGGCATATATGGTTTCATGCATTGATTCATTCCCATAATAATTGTCCAAACATGTGTTCCCTCTGCCGTCAAGGCAAGATCATTGGCATGCAAGTTTTTAATTGTTGGATGCATTTAACAGGCAGTTTTTGAATTCAGCACCAGTTACCTTCACTGTCTGAAACAGCACAATGCATGTCATCTGCAAGGTAAGGGTCATCTGGCTTATATACATGACTCTTAGGTATATCCCTTATATGATGGTCCTGAACATCTGGTAAGGAATGGCTGGAGCCATACTGATTTCGTACATCATGGGGATCTGGCACAGAGCCACGACCAATTCCCATGGGCTTTCCAACGGGACTTAAAGGACTCTCTTCTTCAGAGTTCTGTGTACGCATAGATGGACGGCCACTACGACCATGGGTGCCCCTCTGTGATCGCTCCATGGCATCCCTCTCATAAGATTTACTTCGGTAGCCACTTGAGTCTCGGGAAGAAATTTTATCCATGCCATAGCCTGTGGACCTTGATCGTCCAGAGCCATAAAGACGATCATCCTCTTCTAATGCCTCTCTTGATCCGTAGTACTTCTGTTGATCATAGCTCTTTTTCACGCCAGTCCTGGACACCACAGTGCAACTACCACCTGTTGATGTTGTCATGGTGTAGGAGGCTAGATCAGACTCTACATCGCGAGCTTCTTCAATTGGAGAAAACTTGGAGATTTTTTGCTCCATACCTTGCTTCCTATGTTTGCTACGTTTGGACGAAACAGCAGGTGCCAAATTTTTGGAAGAATGCTTCTGGCTGCCCATTCCCCCACTGCTGCGTGATGGGTGCTTATAGTCATCATAATAATAACCAGAACCACTTACAGTGGTACTTGGATGTCCATGGTTGTCTACTGAACTTTGATAGGCATTTGAAGTTCTTCCATATAAATTCTCAGAGCCATCGCCATAAGTTGGTCCACGTGGGCCATTCTCACTTCCATAACCTACCCGTGACATGTCAGAGGACCCCATATTTTCTTTTGTGAGTTCACTGATATCATCAATCATTACATAATTTCTGGGGATATTTTGTTCTAGATTTGTGGCATAGACACCATCTGTTACATATCCTGACGATGGACTTGGGATACGTTCAGCCAAAGGTTGGTCAGATGGACGATACTGACCATAAGCATTGTTCAGTGGTGAGGAATAGACACCGCTGAATCCAGTCTCTTGAGCTGATGTTGCTATTGGAACTGAGGGATTACTGATAACTTCATAGTTTGTGGGTAGCTTCTGTTCTAGATCAGCAAGTGAGGTTTGCCTTGGTCTTTGATGGGCAGAAAGCATGTCTGCTTGGGGTTGGAAGGACATGCTCTGTGGAGGATAAGGTAGGGTCTGCCCTGGTAAAGGTCCAGTTGGTTGAAATCCCTGGTGACTGGGCTGTTGCAAACCAAGATCAGACTCATAAGTAGGCTGACCATAGCTATGAGTCTGGTATGGCCCTGGGGTCTGATAGGATGAAGGTTGAGGAGGATGAGGTTGAAAAGTTCCAGGCTGGGGATGTGAGGAGGTTGGGTACGGTGTTGGCTGAAACCCAATCTGCTGATAGGTAGCAGTGGGTGGTTGTGTGGGTGTGGGCTGGGCCTGTGGATATTGATATGGAACATATGAGGAAGTAGGAGGGTACTGAGATGCATTCAAATCAGAAGTAAACTGGCTGAGGGGAGCTGTACTTGGGCGTGACAACATTCCATTTTCTTCATAGGTGCCTTGTGCTACCCCTGCTAATCGCAAATTATTCAATTCACTATCAGACATGTAGTCACGTGCATCCCCAATGCATCGCAGGTACACCAACTCTCTCCTCTCTCTCTCTTTAACCCTTGTTTCCTTGCGCTGGGTGATGCCCATTTCCAAGCATCGTAGCTTTGCATCAATTTCCTTCTCCTCTTCCTCTAACTCAGCCTGTTGTTTACGTAATTTGGTGGATTCTTGCTCTACGGCTTTCAGTTCACTCAGCAAGCCTGCCTTCATTGCACCCTGTGATGGACGTGGCAAAACCCTCTGGGATGCTCCAGGGGAACTGTATATATGGGGAATTGCTGGTGTTACAATCGGTACAGGGGTCTCATCTGGTGGTGGACTGGGCAGAGTTCTCTTCACCTTTCTCATCATTGCATTCTGCTGCTGCAAGGCAGACATCTGGAGAGCAGAGATTTTAGAGACAAATTAATATTGCAGCAGCCAGAAAAATTTTTGAGAGATCCACCTTTTCCCTTAATACTTCAAAAAGCACACAGATAAAACAGTTAACATGCGAAATTACGCAAATCTGTTAAAAAATTGCAAACACTGTTTACAGACACAGTTGTATCACAGTATATCATTCTGTATTATATTATTTCATATATCAGAGAAATTTTGGGGCATACGACGCATTAGAATTGAACTTTTGGAGAACTATCCTAACCAAAAATTCTAATCCAAACACATTACAATGTATCTTAAACAGCTTGAGTCAAGCAATTACAAATATATAGCCATGACACAATATTCTATAAAAACGTTAATACTTTCAGAATCAATTTGACAATACATTCTACATAGATAATTTGGCTATATTCCTATTAAATTGTAGTGACGTTATGTACTTAATATTTTTGTGTTAACAAGAAACAATTTACAGTTTACAAGAAATAAATGGTAAAACATATAATTAATAAAAACATCTGCATACCTACAGTGATGTGGATGTGGAGAATTCATTAAAGAAAATCAGTTAAAACAAACTTTGGATGAAGTGACCGAAAAAAATAGCTTCCCTTTAGCTGGTGTGCAGTTCTCTGAATGCACAAGCCAGAGCATTCCTTAAACAGGAATCAAACTGAGAATGAAAGACTCAGACCTCTCTGACCAGCTGCTGACAAGCCGGAAGACAGCAGGGCTGACCCAGTATGCCTACACTTTGTGCCACCCCCTAGCATTTCAGAGACTTTGCCAGATATAGCAGTTTCTCTCTCTCTCTCTCTCTCTCTCTCTCTCTCTCTCTCTCTCTCTCTCTCTCTGTGTGTGTGTGTGTGTGTGTGTGTATAAGGTAACGAGAGTGGGAAATTAATGGTAAATAAAAAATACGTAGAGAACTAAAGTAATCATAAAAGTATAAAAATATTATAAAATGTTATTAATATTATAAATTTGATGTTGTCCAACCCACACCTTATTTAAAAAAAACAAAACAAAACAAATGTTTTACCAGGATTATTAAAGCCCTACAGCGTATGTATTAAAGCCCTACAGCGTATGTATACAGTGTATAAATAGTAAGAATGGGAATTTAATCATCTCAAATTACCATCTACAAGCTGTGGTATTGTAGTCAACAACAGAAGACTGTATAGTAAACAAACATTGGCAATGAAATGGTTCCATACCTGGCTCGCTGGGCTGGTTTGACTTTGGTATAAGGAGAATTTGGTCTTAGTTGGGTCCTCTGATGTTGGACTGAGAGGCTTAGGATCTGACATGGACCGTTGAACACTCTTTATGGGCCTCGGAATAGTCTGATGTCTCTGTGGTGATTCTGCAGTGAAGGCTTTTTGTTGGGGAGTCACATGTGCCTTATTAAGTTTCTCACTAGAAGGAAAGGTAGTCTCCAACATACGATGAGGGGACATTGGAGACACTGGAGAGTACAGCACTTGTGGAGATTTAGGTGGCTGACGGGAAAGAGATTCATTTTGCTGTTGAGCTTGCTGGTAACCAATATCTAATGGGTCTGGCTTTCTCCTTTCAAACTTGGTTGGCGTGGCACCAACTAATTGCAGACTAGTGGAATAGGGACTAACAGTAGTGGGAACACTGAGCTGAGGAGCAACCACTCCATGGGATTGTGCCTCTGGATCAGTTTGACAGGCTAAACTCTCCCCCTTATGGGTCCTTTCTGGAGCAGATATGTAGTGAAGAAGTTCAACCTTTGAGGTTTCAGCCATGGTAATGTGTATGGCTGGAGATGTTCTACCCAACTGGTCTGACTCAGTCTGACATGAGGAGTCATTGGTGGTCTGAATGGCAATGCTGGATTTAGATGTATCACTCTTAGTCTCAGCACTTGGTTCAGAATGTTTGGAGTATCTTGAACGTCTGCGGCGAATTGGTTGATTGTCCCACTCACCCTGGTCTTCTTCATCAGTCTGAACGCTGCAGTCAGCTATACGTCTAGTTCTACGACGACGAGACATGAGTTTGTCCTCTGTGTCTTCATCATCAGTTTGGACACTGCAATCTGCAATTCTCTTTACAGACTCATCCTCTGATCCATTCCTCAAACGGGGCATAGAGTTTTGTTTCTTCATAACCCGACCATCTCCATGATCTTCACTATTCTTAAGGGACATCTCTGAAGAAGAGCTGGGCAAAGGTCTAGTGGACACCACTGCCTGGACCACCTGCCCATCGGCACATGGCAAGATCTGCACACTCTGGCCTTCTTGTGGAATAATTCTACCACTCTGATCATAGATAATTGAGATGGTTTGAGGTGAAGTTCCACCAACCATCACACCTTGAATGGCACCTTGAGCTGTAGTAGCTGCTGCTGCCGCAGCTGCTGAAGCAGCCGCCGCCTCTGCTGCAGCTGCTACCGCTGCTGCTTCAATGGCTGCTGTTTTCTGCCGCTTTTGTTCTTCAAGCTGCTGCTGGAGTTGTTGTTGCAGAGATTGAATATGGTCTAATTGCATCCTTTGTTGTGCCAGCTGCTCTCTTTGCATAACCAGTTGGGTTTCCCTTTCAGCCTGTTGCTGCTGAAGAACTTGCTGTTTGATGGTATGTAGTTCTTGAATCTCCCGCTGCATGAGCAGATGTTCTTTCTCTCTGTGCCTCTGGAGCTCCAAACGGTCCCTTTCCAACTCCTCTTGTAGACGTAGCTGACGCAATTTCTCCAACTCAACACGTTCTCGTTCTAGCTGCAAGATTTGCTCCTGCTGTTGTCGCAATCTTTCCTCTTCTTTTTCCTTCTCAATATTAGCAGATGTGGTTATAGTGGTACTGGCAGATGTGTCTGGAAAGACTCTGGTAATTGTCTGAGTCTGCTTTTGTGGCACTGTTAATATTTGAGGTTGTGTCTGAGGCTGGCTTTGAGCTTGAGATTGTTCCTGACCTTTGACCAAAGACTGTCGTTGAGTTTGGGGCTGTGATTGCAGTTGTGTTGTAGTACCTTCTGCTGAAATATGAGCCAAGGGAGCCTGTTCATTTACAACTGATTGGACTGGCACTGTACTAGTATGTGCTGGTTGTATACTTTGCATACCCAGATTAGAAACAAGTTGACCAGTTTTTGGGGTTGAAGTTGCTGACATACTGCTGGGTGTTGTAGGCTTTCCAAGGTAAACTGGAGCTTCCTGGGAAGTACTAGAAGGTGGCATGCTTCCTGATGGAGTATCTGGAGTGGTTGCTGAAAATCGATTTGGAGGAGGATATCTGTAAGGTCCCTGGGCATTAAGAGGCATTCTTGGGGTAACTTGAGGCAACCTGGTGAGGTTAGCCAACGGTACAGCAGTTACATTGCCTGAAGGGTAAGATCCATATACTCCCCTTAACATGGGATTAAGAACAGGGGCAGGCTGGGTGGTGATTGGCAGGGTGGAGGCAATTGGGGTGTTGATAGTAGAATATATCATGCCATCAGCTGTCCTTACTGCAGGTGGATATAAAGACCTAAGGCTAGCTTGTCTAGCATTGATTAAATTTGTAAGTGTTTGACCATGTACTGTTGGTCTACCATCAGGACCATACAACAGGTTGGCTCTAATAGATGCGAGGCCTTGTTGAAGGTTAAGTCTGCCAGCAGGGCCTCCTCTCCCAGCACCATACTGCAGAAGCTCAGGATTACTGGTGTAACGACTACCAAATTGCTCCATGGAGTTAAGAGCAGCACACATTCTGCTAATCTCTCTGGCTGTAGTGGCACTGTACTGTGCAAGATTGGATTCTTGAAAACCACCTAGATCACGTGAAGGATAACTATACTCTGCATTTATATTGGACATTGAGCCGTATCTTCGCAAAGGTAACGGTGGAGCCGTATCACCTCCTTGGTGGCGGAGATCTGTGTAAGATCCATATTGGGCACCCATTCCAAGATACCCTGCTTCATAGGCCTGCTTCATGGTGCTTAAATCCACTGCTAGGTCCCCAGGGTCAGTCCTCTGATAATATTGGTGACTTGAACCTGCTAGATTATTGTCTGACATAGATGGCTGAAGTCGTCCTGGAGGTGGCAAGGTAAAAGATTTGATTTCATCTCCAGCCGTTTGGATATTTGCTGTTTGGTAGCCTTCTCTTCCAGGTTGATTTTGCTGCCCGGGAGCTTGAGGTGGCTCAGCAGATGGCTCTGATGGTGTTGTCTTACCTCTCTGAGCAAAAGGGCCTGAACAACTACCTGCAAATGGCAACTTGTAGACAACATCACAGCAAGCTAACTGATTCTCTGGTTTAATCTGTCCTGTGAGATCTAGAACCTCTACTGGAGGAGGTGGCTCCTCTCTTTTGACAAGCTGAGTCACTGTAGCTCCCTGAGTGCTATTTTCATCCAACTGCACCATCATTACCTGTGGTTTCCCTGTGGAGAGATTCATCACAGCAGGCTTGTTCTTTAGCTCCAAAGCCACCCCACCATATATGTCATGGCCAAGTGTAGGTGTGGTAGACGTAGAGCATGATAATGGTGGTGGAGGTAGTGGAGATATCTTGGGAATGGAAGTAACTGCTGTTTGTGTGCCTCCACCAGTGTTCTGGTTTACCACCAGGTCCTTCTTTAACAATATGGGTTGCACTTGATTAGCTAAGTTGTAACGGGCAAAAGATGCATTTTGTTGATGCTGCTGGAGCTGCTGCTCAAGGAGCTCTTGTTGCTGTTGAAGTTTCTGTTGCTGTTTCTGAAGTTGCTGCTGTTGAATGCCTAGATTTTCCAGACATGCATCAATTTTTGGAATGGTTGGATCTGTGATTAGCGGCCTGGTCTGGGTCAGACAGACTGCAGATCCAACTCCTTGACCGAAGTCGACTCTATTTTGCAAAGGATCTCCATACACTACTGGTTGCTTTGGTTGTGATATGAACATGGATGCTGCCACAGTCACACTTACTGTTGTTGGTGTAGTTGTTGTCACCTGAGGTTGTGCCTGTGCATTTAGATTCATAATAAGAGGTTGTACAGCAGTATGTCGATTTGGGGGTGTTTCTGAATCAATAGAGTATCGTCGTGTATCTGAAGCTAGAGATGTTAGGTCCATACCCTGGTCTGTCATAATGATTGGGGCAGGCTTCATTGGTGCTCTAAGATCCACTATATTACTACCAGTGACAATTGTGCCTTGCTCTACAACTCTTGAGGTACCAGGTACTGTGGAGATTCTACACAAGGATATGTTTCCTACAGGAAGATATCCACTGCTTTGTGAACCAGCAGAGGTGGCAGTACTCACAGCCACACTCACTCGCTCTGATATCTGTGTCCTTTGCAAGCTATGTTGAGGTGATGGGTGAGCTGGATATTTCTGTGGTGATGTGGGTGACTTCATTGTTGTATGTTGAGTCTGATGAATTGTCTGTTGGCTGTCTTTTGTTGGTGAAGATAAAGGTGATGTGGAGGAATTTACAGTCACTGGTTTGGTTTGAGTGCTAGTTCCCGACCCCAGTGTAATCACCATAACTGGGGAATCTTGGGAGGACTGTTGTCTTGCAAGACGTGGTGCCCCTGCTCTAAGGGGGATCTGAGAGGTTTGAGTAGGTGCCACTGTAGAAGTAGTACTAGGTGCAGGGGCACGCGTTGGACTTTGTGAGGGGGAAGCAGAAGGGGATGTGGAAGGACTTGAGCCTTTAAAATAAGAGAAGACCTTTGATGATAAAGAGGATGATCCAGGATCAGGCATTTGGCCCTGTACTGTCCCTTGAAGTCTTCCTTGAGGTTGTGTGGGAGCAGGCTGCCTAACTTGAGACTGTGGGGAACCAGTAGATTGGCCTCCTTTAGAGGTTTGGTTGCTCATTCTAACTTGACTTTGTTGTGAATGACTCTGTGTGGAATGCACCCTTTGTGTCCCTCTTCCTGAAGGATCATTTCCAGAGAATGAGACTGGAGCTGAGATTTGGGTAGGACTTGTACCTGGACTCAAAGAAGTTGTTCCAGAATCTAAATGGTGTTTTTTGTCTGCTTGAAGGACTTTTTCTTGGTTTTGTTGTCCTTGTCTTCCTGGTGCCCGTTGCTGCTGCTTTTGCATCATCTCTGCTTTTCGCATCATTTCCTCATAAACCTCTTCAGCACTTTTTAATGATTTATCTGCTGCGGAGGGAGAGACAGCAGAGGTTTTCTCTGTTGGAGAGTACAAAGACATAAAGGTAGGTAGATTATATTCACTACCAGACTTGTACAGCTTTGAACCCATTTCAAATCCTTCGGCTTCTGAATCCATGGAGGGAGAGTATTCTGAGCAGGATGATCTATGGAGTTCTTCCATTTCTGCAGCTTGTCTGAGCTCCTCTGTTGGGGATGCATCTTCAATAGGTGAAAGGTTACTAGGAGGTGTCTTTGACCTCTCTCTGCGTCTCTGCGCCCGCAGTTCCTCTTTGTCCCTTTTAGTTTTTCTGGCTGTACTGCGAATCCTCTGCTGCTCTAAGTCTCTCATCTTCTCCTGCTCTCTCAGAAGTTCCTCCTCTTCTCGCAATTCATCTTCTTCTGAGGAGTCCTCAATGGTGGGCAGTAGTGGACCATGGGATCGGTGCCTTGCTTTCCTTTGTTGCTTTGCTTCCTCAAGCCTTTGTCGTCTGCTAGGACTGCTATCACTGTCATCTTCCATTGATGACACAGAGGTTGGAGAAGTTCCAGAGGTATAACTTGGTGTGGTTGCAGGGAGAGTTGAAGAGTATTCTCCCCTTGACCTTTCTTCAGGTGACCCAGTAAGGCTTTCCATCTCAAGCTCAGGCTCCCTGAGGTCATGATCTGTGCTGAGTTCCATGTCACGATTGAAGCTATTTGTATTATTCAATTCTATGGTTTTAAATCGTCTCAGACCACCTTGTGAAGCCATCATGTCATCTGCTTCACCTGATTTGTAGTTATCAGTGCTTTTAGAGTCTTCCTCAAAACTGCTAGATTGCTGCGTTAGACGACGTCTCTCTTTTCCTAGATCTCCACTGTGTTTATGGCTCCTTTTTGTCTTTACATGGCCCTCAACATCTGCTGTATCTTCCTCATCTGCACTCATCTCCAGAATCTGTCTCCTCATGAACTCCTCATCTGTTAGATCTTTCTGTGTCTTCTTCTGTCGGGGTGGTAGTGGAGAAAGGCCACTTTCACTGCTGTCTTCCACATAATCATGCCTTAATTTACAGCTGAGATCATCCGATGCTTCTTCATCAGACTCAAATTCCTGATCTTGTGATATAGACAGAGATCGAGGTCTCTGCTGTTCTGCAGTGTCCCTTCCATCACGATGCTGTCCTTGGTCAGTGACTGTATGTGACTCCAACAGAGGTCGCATTGAACTTTCCAGTTTTGTTAGTTCAGATGGACTTGGGGGGCTGCGTTGTTCAGAGATCCCCCTCTCGTTGAGCTTCACAGAGTCCTCTTGGATCAAGCCTGTAATCTCACTCTGGGAGCTGGATATACCATCTGAGGAGTAGCCTGTATCACTCAAGCTCTGTGTGCTAGACTTGTTGGAATCCTGTAAATACAGAGGGATAATACATTAGGGCATAGGTCATATTTTTTTCTTGAAATATAAAACTGAATGATCGACAATATCAACATCTAAAACATAAAACAGTTTAAATACAATTTACAAAACATGCAAATGGAACATATTTGACAAGCATGCAAAACAGAGTGGATGATCATCAAAAGTGAATCTAATCTAAACGTAAAAGTATGCTGTAAATAATGATACTATTTAATTATGTAGATAAAATGGCATATATTAACAAATGTATGCCGCATTAAATGGGGATATTTGTGACATCAGTTGTAATGGGTGATTAAAAAGAATTTACAAATGATGTTGACTCATCACTGTGTAACCATCAAGCACTGGAAATAGTGATTAGTCCCTGAGATTGTTAAATTTAAACTGGTTTTGAGTACAGATGAAACTGGTTAAATTATTTGACATGGAACATTCCCATCAGAGAATGTTGAAGTGATCTGCTATGAAAGACAAAGACAGTGGTGATGAGGACACAGAGGGCCACTCACGTCATCTTGTTTAGATTTCTGCATGCCACTACTTTTCTTCTCATCTTTTTTATCCGATGTTCCCTTTTTAGACGATGTTTCTGTTTTGGACATAGCTTGTTTCTTGTTAATGCCTTGGTCTTGTTTTTTTGTCTCAGCCTTAGTTGCAGGTAATTGTTGAGTGGGGCCCTTGCGCTGTGGCGCCCCTTGTTTTACCGGAGAGAAAGGACCACTTACTTGGGCACCAGGTGGCTTTTGCTGCTGAGGGCCGACAGGTCTCAGTGCAGCTTGCTGACTGGGCCCTCGCTGCTGTTGTTGATTGGCTGGGCCTGGTAGTCGGGGAGATCCAACGGATGGTGGCACAGGAGAAGGAGTATCCCCTAAGCTCCCTGACATTGCTCTCTGGGTCTGGCATGTCAAACACAGCCATTCCTTTTTCTGAAAATGAAAGGCAAACATGAAATTAGTATCATGAAATAATTAAGACACAAATAGGAAAAACTGCAGACAAGGTGAAAGTATCAATAGTCAGATTACATGTGATTTATAGCATCACTTGCCTTCACTGGCAATGCTCTCTTCTCTCTCTGCCTTTGTCACACAACTACTGTAATTCAAAAGGGATTTGGTCAAGTCGAGCAAGCAAGCATAATTGGGTTCTGGCCAAGACTGCGACCTTTCTCAAAGGCCTTGCTGACTCTTTTCAAATCCACTGTGTTTAACACACACAATTATGTATCCTCTGGTACGTCCAGTAAGACACACAAGCTCAAAATGATGGTGAATTCCACCCACAGCAGGAAGCTCCTGTGCGTTGCAAATCACAAAGCATTTAATTAAACAATTTAGGAGCGTAAGACTGTAAACGAATGATCATTATAAAAGCATTTTGCTTTAGAATTTGGATAAAGAGCTCACAAAACAACATTTGGCTGAACTGCATACCAGATTTTCATTTCTGGCACAATGCTCAGAAATACATGTTGCAAACACTGACCATCCAATTCATACCTTTGTAGGGCTGCCCTTGACTAAAGATTTTTCTAGTCGACTATTAGTCTGGCATTTAAGCAATTAGTCGACTACTCATATCTTTAGTATTTGTTTTCGATTGGAATTGATTCGTTTAAAAGTAGACATTTCAAGTGCTCTGTAAATATTTTTTCTCATGTATGTGAGGCAAGTTGCCGCCTTTATGGTGAGTTTCAGTTCATTTTTGTGACGCGTACCAGTTCACGGAGACTGACACAGCAGAGAGTGCATCCTGTATGTTTTCTTTATTTTACAAAATACAGATTGATTCATCTTTATTTTATTTTAAACTTTTTGTTGTTATTGTGCGTTTACACAAATAAAAGTAGACAAATGTTTCATCTACTTTTGTCTACAGTTTCAAATGATGCATTACTCTTATCTGTATGACCAAAAATGAGTATTTTAAGTTGTTTCTGCTCTTATCAGGAAAAAATGCAAGTGATCGCACCAGTGCCTCTATGTCATACAGTAAGTGCAATATACTTTAGCTTCCAAACTCCGTAAAAACAATTGGAAATGTGACTAATGATAGCGCACATTTATCTAGGTTATCGTTAGAGCAAGTGAAGCTGCTTCTACTTATATGTTTCAAATGATAAGCAATATTTGAGGTTGATGGGAGACCCGCTGATAACATCCTCATAAACTGCGTGACTTCACCACTCTCGTCGACTAAAGTTTAGTTGACTATTTGGGAGCTTCCCTACAATAGCTATACATATGAAACACATAACCCAAAAAAGACAACTGGAATATATAAACTGACGTCTAGGACACCTGACTTCATAAACTCAGAGAGTGATATGCAAAAAAGATTATAGATCTCATAAAACAGGTTTTTTTTTTTTTTTATTGCATTTTTATTGTAAAACTCATAACAGCAGAGAGGAATTCTTCTGCAACATAATAGAAAATAGTCAGCATAATATAGCAGCAAATAGTGCACCAGGAAACACACAAAATAAAAACATCTATACTGAATATTATTGTCTTTAACAGCCATGGGTCTACAGGTAATTATAAAATCAGTCTTAAAGAACACTAAAACCATGCAGATATACTGTAGACAGGAGATTACAAAAGTCCTTGCTACGTTTAATGAGTCTCATTAGAACTGCAATAAACAGAAAAACTACTCCTCCTAGTTCTAAATATAAAAGAGTGTATTTTAAAATTGCTGTGCCCCTCTGTCATTTCTCGATTTTCTTGTCAGACTCATAAACTTTCACATTATCTGGCAGGGGGCGTGCCAATTTGGTAATGTTGGAATGTTTGCTAACTGGGTTTTGTATCTATTCAATGACTGATGTTTGTTGACTCAGGTTGATAAACAAGCAGTAAACCCCATGAGGTTCTGTTCCGATCTACACTGATACATCTCTGGTGCACGCAAACACAACCTGCATCAGATATTGCTCAGTAATGTAAACTAGGCTAAAATGGAAGATAATCATCCAAAGATGTTTAAGCATGTTGCTATGCAGTTGCTAAGGTGTTCTGGGTGGTTTCTTGGTGCTTGTTTACTTTCAAAAGACAAAGAACCCACCACAGTTTTCTATGATATTCTGCTCCCTAAATATTATTTGGATGCCTCAATCAAAATCTAAGGGCAGGTTTATGGGAGTCATATGCTGAAGTTTAAAATCTCTTAACTAAACTTGTAACTTCATACAAATTATCCCATGAAAATCTCCAAAATCAAGATGTTGAGAAGAGAAATAAGCTTTTTGCAGTAAGTAAACAGCTCTTCTTTCAACAAACTTCAGACAAAAAGTATGTGCACAGAGCTTTGCTTGACTGCTGGAGCGGGTCAGGATGAATTCTGGGGAGAGGCTGAGAAAAGGAAAGGTTTTGCCATGCGAGACAGATGCCTTTTCTTTTTTATTCAAACCCCCCCCCCCCATGCTCCACACTGAAGCTAAATATAAACAGGTGCAGCATTCACTCAAAGCTCACAAAATGCTCTGCCATCTGTGCCTTTCTGCTTTTTATATGCTGCATTGAAGTGATATGGACGTTGTGTGAGTATAGTCAATTGTGAGGTGTGCTTTTAGCTTAATGAACGAAGCAGAGGTTTCTGTGAAGAAAGCCCAAGAAAAATTGCAACTGAATTCTCATTTTAGAGAAAATGAACTGTGAAGCTGCAAGTCAGGCCAAAATTTACATGAATACTTGATTTCTGTCACATCTAAAACAATCTCTTTTATTATATTTTTTTTTGCATTTAAAGCCAATTGACCCTTTGCAAAGACCCGCCCCCTTTAGTTACTGTTGCTATGTCCGACAAGCCATGCGCTCTCACGCCACACATCATGTTCTCACGCAGTGAAAAATGCATCCGGGAGCAAAGAGGACACTGAGAACGTATGAAACAGTTTCATATTTACAATATTGTCATTTTTAAAGAAGTTTAATTAATAAATAGCGTCTAGCGTCTCTTTAATGTGTCGCTCCTTCAAGCGGCTCGTGAAGCGATCATCTCTTCATACTAGTTCATTTATAGCATCGAATAAACATGAATGAACATCAGAAGGAATGTTGTTTCAAGCGCGGAAAGACGTGAGTACACACAATTTTTCAAGTTCACCAATATTAATCTACTAACTCCCCTGACCGCTTTGTTGGACAAATTGTTGGATTCGGGGTTATGATCACCTGTCAATCAAACTGCCGGCAAAGGGTCAATTGGCTTAAAAATCTGAATCTACTCAGCTTAAATGAGTCTGAGACCTTTGTCTGTAGAGGTTATCGGAAATGGTCCAATAAACAGGCAAAAGCCACCAAAATAGAACAAACATTTAAAAAGAAATGTTAACAATGTAGTATTTTGTGTTTATGTGAGTTTTGGAAAGCATGTAAACCACAGATGCAGTGTCAGCTGTTACTGGACATGGGACAGTCAGACTGCAGTCTTTCTAATCGTTTGAAGGTATCTGTATGCAAAGATCTGCATAGGAAGTATAAAATTTGAATGAAGCAATACACATTTAAAGAATCTAAATATCAAAACTCCTGGTTGCCAAAGAACAACATTAGTATGGTTAAACTTTGAATATACCATACCAATACACCATCCAAGTATTTAGAAATAATAGAAAAAGCCATAACATTCAATACAGCTACCTAACTACACAACTGTGAACAACATGAAATGTTTGCTAACATTATTTAGTAAATCCACAGGACCTGAATTTGCTAATTGCATACCTGTGTTCCTGATTTTTGCTCTGATTTTTGCTCCCATTTCACGGTGTCTTTTGATATTGCCGTCAAACAGGTGCACGCGAGACTGTTTTGCATTTCGGCATAACCTTTGCATTCAACAGATTTCAAATGCATTACATAAACCACTTTTCTAACAAATAGCTGCATGCATCCAAAAGAGCAGCAGAAGTCTCAAAAGTTTGCCAAGTCAAATCAAAAGCCTGTGTACACGACTGATAATGCTTTGCATCGCACCACGACGACTTGAGTCTGGTAGCATTAAAGCGGTACTTTATCTCACAATGGTAACATTCAAGTTATATCACACATATGGCATTAGTAAGAAACTCATTTTAATACAGATGGGGAAAATTAAGCTCTGTAAGACCACAATGGACACTTCCAGTGTAAACTGTTTCAGTAACTATAATGGGAGCGATTTAAATTTTGCACACCACTCGTGTCCGGTGTAGACATCCCTGAGACTGAAATGTAAATGCAGATGATTACTGTTAATGGTTAGCATATAAATTAGTTGTTTTCTAAAGCACCTTTCCTTCTGTTATACAAAAACACGAATGTTCAGGTCTCTAAACCTTTACACCCAGCTCAACAAATAAAAGGATGTGGGAAAATGAAAACAAGAGAGATGTCAGAGTGTTAGCAGATCAGTTTATAGTCATTTAAACTCTGTAGTGAGGGGCAGAGCGCTTAAAAAATTCACTAAGAGTTTGTGGGTGTGAGGCCTTAGCCTTTGTAGTGCTTTACATAAAACTCATGCAGCTCAATGCCCACTGGGAAAAACACACCAGCCACGTAATCAATCACTTGAGGGGACAGGAAGAGAAAGAAAGGAGTGAGTGTTTGTATGTTTAATGTGTGTAAGCAGGATTTATCACTATTAGGCAGGTTTATTAGAATTGATCATATGGATTATGAAGCAAGATACGCAGTGAAGATTTTAAATTGACTGCAGATTGATTCATCTGGAGGAACATGTTAGGAATGTATTATGATTCACTATAAATATTAACAACAATCAAAAGAGAAAAATCTTCACAGATGGTGTTGCTTGTCCCTCTGTTTCATATCGACATCCAAGAAAATCTCGCCCTTTTCCTCCACACTCTGCGAGAAAACAGACTAATGCTGTGAAGGATTTGTGGTAGCATTTTATTTTACAGTCCTGTTCCCATATACATTCTATGCACTTATTATAGTAATTGCAATAACTGGGTAATAACTCGGCACTAACCCTGAAACTAACCTTAACCCATGTAGTTACCTTATGTTACCCAGTACTTTCTTAGGTAAGTACATTGAAAGTACATGTAAATGCATGCATTGCAAAATGAAGTGCAACCGGATTTGTATATAGGATTTTGAAAGCAGGAGTTGATGTATTTTACATACCCAGTAAGTGTAGTCAGTTCACTTTGTGTTTTTCATTTTCTACAAACGCATGCAATGCTAAATCAAGCAATAAAAATCTTATAGAGAAACAGTTACTAGAAAATATTTTTTGCATAATTCCCCTTCAAAGGTGCACTATGTAATTTTCCGTGCGCTTGAGGTCGCCTATTCAAAACAAAGGCGTAGCTTGATGACGTCAGTTTTGAGCGAGGAATCTTGGGACATGTGGTCTCCACCTCACAGCCGGTGGAAAACAATCGGGATGGGACTCGGGCAGAAATCATCTTCATGAATGCGATTATTAACGTTACTGTAGTATGAAGCAGAGCAGGGCAGAGTGTTGTGGAGCTGAACGAGGCGCATGAGCGATTGTTAACGAGAGACGAACGCGACACACGCCGCTTCTGCTTTTCCTGTCATGAGGTGTGTATGAGGTAACGCAGCTCTGTTGTGAGTTGAAAAGGATGTTATAACATTACTCGGCTGCTGTGAGACACTTCACACTGCAGTAAGCTAGATCGATTTTAGAATATCATATTGAATTGTGCTGATAAATGGCATGCAATTAATTTTAAAACATATTGTCTGTTGGAGAAAATTCTGTATTATTGTTACTAAAAATAAAGCTGCATCTGATTATGCTATGTTAGCTAACGTTCCTTGACAAAATAGTGTTTTTACTCGCAAAAAATCAAGAAAATTAGACTTAAACAATAAGACTAAACACGTTAAGCTAGCTATATAACAATTAGTTTTCCATCTATGAATGTATCAAAACAGATGTTCCCTTGTCTAATAAAATATGTAATATATTAATATAAATGTAATATGTTTCCTTGTTTTGCTCAAAATAAAACCGGAAACCGAGGTTAATGACGCCAGGTGGCTCACTCACACGTCCCGTATCCTTGGTTTTTTCACGATGTGCAAATAGTTGGAAACATTTGGGATGTTGTAAGTACTCAACTGAACAAAATATATAACACTGACCCAGTGGTTTTTGGATATTTTACTGCAAAAATCATACATATTGCAGCTTTAAAGGACACTTCTAAATGCAACTAGTCTCAAAAAGTACTGCATCAATGAATATTCTCATCTTAATCTTGTTAAGGGACTGCACAGGTCGAACTACTACAGTTAGGCCATGGGGTGGCATGGCTTGTGTTTACTGATGTGGGCCTGTAGCTCAAAGGCTATCATAGCTCATGATTTATGAGCCATAACCCCTGTTGCTCCAAAACCAATGGCTTCTGTAGTAAAAACATTGAAGTCACAGAATGAAGAGTCATTTTTGGCGAGGAATACAGAAAGACGTACGTTGCATTTGCCTATAAGTTAAAGGAAGAGATTTTGAGATTCAAGTTTTAAGGTTTGACATTTAAATATTAGAATCCCAGCCAATTAACCTTTCATGTCTGAGCTTTTCTGTCAAATGCAGCGATTATTCTAGACAAACAGAGCCATCTACAGTCCAGCAAATTAAATCAGCCAATCTCTGTGAATATAAGATTTACATAAGACAACCACTTACATAATCTCATGATGGTTGCAATGCTTTCTGCTTTCTATATCAGAAACATAGACAGTGATTATGACCAGAATCCTCAAAATTATGAGAAGGCTCCAGAGTCTCTCGAATTTGATATAATATCAGGGATATCTTTAGTACAGTACATTCAAATAAGATTACAAATGTTTTTATGTAATATTATAAGAGTCATCTGATTAGATAGCTTTGAAGCATGCCAGATTGTTTAAAAGAATCACAATAAATATCATTAGTGGTCACTATTACTATTGCTTATAAGGTTAGAGATTTGAAAAAACTCTTACCCATGAGTATTAAACTGTGGTGCATAACTCATCCCACGTTGTTTGTGGACAAGAACGATACCTAAAATGGGTCCTTTTGAATTAGGCCTGTACAAAACCACTGAGCAACCACCCAGAGCACCCTAGCAACTGCATAAACATGCCAAACATCACACAGAACACCATAGCAACTGCATTGTTTAATCCAGCAAACAGTAAGATTAAGGGTCAGTAAGATTTTTGTTTTTTAAAGAAATTAATAGTCGTATTCAATTGACGAAATGTACAGACATTCAATCTAACAAAACACTTTTATTTCAAAATAAATGCTGTTCTTTTGAACTTTTTATTAATCAAAGAATCATGAAAAAAATTATTTCCACAGACATGCATATTAAGCAGGACAACTGTTTTCAACACCAAATCAGCATACTTGAATGAGTTCTGAAGGATCGCGTGACACTGAAGAATGCTGAAAATTCAGGAATCACGGGGATAAATTGATTAAAAAATAATGCAGCCTTGGTGAGTATGAGATTCATCAAAAATATCACCAAACCCAAACTTTTGAATGATAAATAAAATGAAGGCTCTCAATAACCTTTCTAAAAGTTGAATATGCGGTTTCAATAAAGCGTATATATAACTATTTAGTCATGAACCAATCAGAACTCATCTCTGGAATATAGAACTGTGCTTTCATTAACAGAACAATCAGAGATGTCTCTCCACAGGTTACAGGAAAGAAAAGGGTCAGCTGGATTGATCCCCGCAGTGAGTTGTGCTGACTCACCTGCAGTTCAGCCTGAGCTGAGGTTACATGACAGAGCAGGTGTATATTTGCGTGTTTGCATGGACATTCACAGCAACAATGGTGGTACCACGTGACCTGTTATATGTCTGACCGTGTCTAACCATGTGAACATTACGTTTTCTGGCTGATAGACGGTGGTCTTCAACTTCATTTCGATGTCTCTTAGCATGTGAAGGTGAAGAGATTTGGTCTGCTTTAGTTATTCTCCCAATTACATATCTAATAATAAATATTAGATTTTACATTAAAGGAATAGTTCACACAAAAATTCAGACAAATTACTTTACATTACTTTACAAATTACAGAACATTACGTTTTCTGGCTGATAGACGGTGGTCTTCAACTTCATTTCGATGTCTCTTAGCATGTATGCTTTAGTTAAAGTTGGCTTAATATTGGTATTTTAAATATAATATAATATAATATAATATAATATAATACAATACAAAAAATACTCTTTCACTTTTCAGAGACTCACCATTCTGTAGAAGAGAACAAAAAGAAAAGAAAGAAAGAAAGAAAATTGTATTGAATCATAATGCATTTCAGCCATGTAGAGTGAATGTGCATTATAAAAGGAAATCAAACCTCTGCCAAGCTGTGATTCCTCTGATGCCCCTGAGGAGGGCACCAGAGAGAGCAGAGACCAACACATTTAGTCACCTCCACATTGGGGCACAGGTGCAACCACATGCTCGTACTCACCATCCACACACTCTCTCCGCTCTGCCAGAATTCCCATTCGCCTGTTGACATAAACAGCCACATGCGTATGCTTGCCACTCATGTCTCGGCAGGATGCTTCCATCCCTGCTGACAGCCCACTGGGCACAGGTACTCATGCTGAGACAGGAAATGTCAGTGCTCATTAACAGCCAAGACACACCCACTCATCCTCCCTCTACGTCACACATCTGACCCTGACCGCTGGATTCCCATCAGCCTGTGCGCTGGATGCCAGTCTGTTTATGCTTGAAACATTTTTTACCTTTTTCAATTGTCGATAGATAGATAGATAGATAGATAGATAGATAGATAGATAGATAGATAGATAGATAGATAGATAGATAGATAGATAGATAGATAGATAGATAGATAGATAGATAGATAGATAGATAGATAGATAGATAGATAGAATGTTAGACAGAGATAGAGAGAGACAGATAGATATAAAGACAGATAGACAGACAGACAGATAGACAGACAGACAGATAGATAGATAGATAGATAGATAGATAGATAGATAGATAGATAGATAGATAGATAGATAGATAGATAGATAGATAGATAGATAGATAGATAGATAGATAGATAGATAGATAGACAGACAGATAGATAGATAGATAGATAGATAGATAGATAGATAGATAGATAGATAGATAGATAGATAGATAGATAGATAGATAGATAGATAGATAGATAGAAAGAATGTTAGACAGACAGATAGACGATAGATGGAACGACAGAACAATAGACAGAACCTGGGATAGAGTCCCAGTTTTTTAACGTGGTCTCACACTTTTAGACCCGACTGTGTATAAAACAGGCTTTCTCAGCAACACCAGCTGTGATTTATGGATGTTTCTCACATGCATGTGCATTCATCTGTCATGCTGTATGATTATTTGCGCATGCGTGTGCATGTGCGTGTGTGTGTGTGTGTGTCAGGTTAGTTTTACAGGACAAGTCAAGAGATATGTGGGTTAATCCTGTGGGACTCCTTCAATGGGCCACGTGGGCCTGCACACACACACACACACACACACACACACACAGAGAGAGAGAGATCCTCCGGGCCTGCTGCCCTGAGCCTGAGCCTGCACCGGATTACTGAGAGTAGGAAATGAAAGATCATCCAGCATAAAGGCACTCAAAGAGCACCCATTCAAACTCCATCAGAGAAAAGAACGGGGGTGGGGGGAGAAAGAGATGGAGAGAGACGGGGCCATCTGCATGTGCACTCGCATCCACCTGAGCTAAAGCACTGCAACACATATGTTACAGTAATTTGCTCCTGTACAGCCTCACGATCCATTAACAGCACCAGGATTCATTCACTGCAGCATAAAGAGAACGGAATGCCGTGGCATTCTTTTCTTGTTGCTCGCAGTTTGGCTGTACTGAAGCTCCTGCAGCACCTGAGGCTAAGAAAAGACTTGTGGGTAATTGATTTTGCTGTGTATTAGCGGTAGAGAGGCAGCACCGCAGGTATTACACAACGCAAAAGAACGGAAAGGAGGAACTTCTGAGCGAACACTCAGTCAGGGCTTTTTCCCCAATATGGTGAAGAGATTTGGTCTGCTTTAGTTATTCTCCCAATTACATATCTAATAATAAATATTAGATTTTACATTAAAGGAATAGTTCACACAAAAATTCAGACAAATTACTTACTCTCATGTCGACTTTTCTTTCTTCTGTGGAGCCCAAAAGGAGTCGGTTAGACAGAAATGTCAGGCTCAGTCATCACTCACTTTCATTGTGTGGAAAAAAGATGCAATAAAAGTGAATTGTGACGAAGACTCCCAGGCCAGAATATTCTGCCTAAAATCTCCTTTTGTGTTCCTCAAAAGAAAGTAAGTCATACGGGTCGGAGCAATGTGAAGGAGAATTAATGATGACAGAGATGCCATTTTTGGTGAACTATCCCTTTAAGCAGTGCATTCTCCCTGATTTATGTTTTGCATTACATTATAATTGCGCTGTTATTCAAATTATTCTGTAACTTTTCAGGCCAGACAAAACTGTGAAAGAGAGAAAATGTCTCAGCAACAAGACAACATTAAAATTAAAATTGACACTATTTGCCTTCTCAATAAAATTCCCTAGTCATATTTTGCGCAATGCGGCACATTACATTAAAGAAAAAATGTCTTTCTAAGCTGTCATCAAAATGCATCTGAAACATTTCTTTTCTGCTGATGTAACCAATATAACAAGTACGAGGAAAAATTACATTAACCAACTACACTTTCAAACCTCTGAAGAAAATGCGCGGTGCTTGTCCATGAAAAACTGGTACAATGGGTGTTCTACAGTATGTGATTGACTGTGGTCGCCAAGATGGTTGCTAGGTGGTTTCTTACAGGCTCCAGTCAACTCAGTGAAAATACACTCAGATTTCAAATGCATTCAATGCAGCTGATACCGCACAAGGAATCAGATAGACTATCGACACCAATCAAACCTCGAATGAGTTCCAGTGTGGTCAGAGAGGTGCTGAAAAACAAACACAGGGACACTGTGAGATGTCTATCTGGACAGCTTCGTAATGAATGCCATCTATCTTTGCCTTGTATTGTGTGTGCTAGAGGCTAAAGGAATTACCAAGGGTTGTGAGAGTACAAATACTGAAATGTGTTAAGGGGTAAAGACTCTGCAATACCATTTACAGTACACTATACCAATGTAGATATATTAGAGTGGCCAGAACATTTACATTATCGCAAATGAGAGTGACAAGGAAGAATGGAGTAATGTGAGAATAATGAGCCGAACAAGAGTTGCAGCACAGATCAGCAGCATCAGTCAGATTTTACCTCACTTTGCCCATTTCGCCTCACTCTTCTGACTGACAAGACGATAGCGAAAAATTTGGTTGCAAAGCAAAATGTAAAAGCGCCTATTTTTTGTACTTGTTTTGCTGTTGTGATTTTCATGAAGAAGAATAATGAACCCACTATTGAAGCCATTGACCCTTCGCTGAGAGTTTGATTGACAGGCGATCTGACCAATCATAACCCCGAATCTGCCATATTGTTCGACAAAGAAGTCAGGGGAGTTTGTAGATTAACGTTGGTGAACTTGAACTTGATAAATTGTGTGTCCTCACATCTTTCCGCGCTTGAAACAACATTCCTTCTTGTGATCATTCATGTTTATTTGATGCTATAAATGAACTAGTATGAAGAGATGATCGCTTCACGAGCCGCTTGAAGGAGCGACACATTAAAGAGACTCTATACGCTATTTATTGTTTAAACTTCTTTAAAAAATAAATGACAATATTGTAAATATGAAACTGTTTCGTACGTTCTCAGTGTCCTCTTTGCTCTCGGATGCATTTTCACTGCGTGAGAACATGATGTGTGGCGTGAGAGCGCATGGCTTGTCGGACATAGCAACAGTAACTAAAGGGGGCGGGTCTTTGCGAAAGTGAAGTTGAGCTTCCATAGGAGTTCATAGAAAACACTTGCTCTGCTCCAGTGGACACGCACCAAAAGCGATATTTCCATACATGGAAAAAGAGGGAAAATCGAATAAAAATAATTAAAACTCACAGTTGAAATCAATATTTTTGTGGAAATTTCAGGATTCTTTGATGAATAGAAAGTTCAAAAGAACAGCATTTAAAAAAAAAAAAAAAAAAAGAAATATTTTGTAACATTATAAATGTCTTTTTGTTGCTTTTCTTCCATTTCATGTGTCCTTACAGAATAAAAGTATTCATTTCTTTCAAAATCGTATTGACCACAAACTTTTGAGTGGTTGTGAAAAATCACTTATACCGTGATATTCAGTCCATCTGCCACCTCTACTTTAGTAACAAAGTACAAAGTAAAGTAACAAAGCAACAACGAAGCCATATCACACACGCAAGCGGGCCAGAATACCACACGCATGTGTCGCTGCAGGATAACAGGCTGTCATCGGTGATTAAAGCCTGTACGAGCACGCGCCGTTAGTCCCTCACAGGGCCGGAACAGGGCAGGGTCATGTTTTTGCGCTCTTTATTTACGGCTTGTGTCATTGTGCATCAGTCGCTTAAAAATGAAATCACACAGACGCTCGGTGACAGACAGGGTGTAACGGCAATAATGACACACACACACACACACACAGAGCAGACCATATCAGATGTTATCTGTAATGAAGTAAGTGCCGTGTGAAGACTGTTGCTCTGAACAGAAGCTTCCTGCGGCCCATGATGCTCTCTGATTACCTGAGTGGAAGCCCAGATCTCTTGACCACACCTTGGAGCATTCAACTCTCAACCCAAAAATATTTTTCTCCAGACAGCCGGAGAAAGTCTAATATCCAGGCACCTATGTTGGATGGTTTTGCCTATTCTCATTGGGCTATTTTTCATTTATCAGACACTTCTATCCAAAGCAAATTATAGAACATTTTCTACAGCCACCTGTGGGTAAGTATTGAGGCGCAACGGCAAAGCTAAAACATTTAGATTACATCCCAGATGCTTAACTACTACACCATTACCACTACAGCATGATCACTCCAATAAATGTCATACTAGAGATTGTCCACAATTACTGCAACTGATAAACTCATCAAGTGAGTTTCAATATCTAGTCATGTCAATACTGGGCCAAATAAAATAAAGTATAAATTCAATTCAATTCAATTAAAGGAATAAACTGATTTACAATGCATGGAATGCAATTTAAGTCGCTTTGGATAAAAGCATCTGCCAAATGTTTAAATGTAAATATCCTTCATGTTGCATTCTCATCATTAAGCCACAAGGGCATTGAGAAAATGTTTACAGTAGCATTAGCAAATCATTTTCAGGTCAACTACTGTAATGGGAGAACAACAAAGAATCTTGCAAGTTGAGTTAAAGTTAGTTAAATCATGTGAATATGTTCATGTACTCATTTTGTGTTGACATTTTTTGTGGGCAGAGCCTACCGGGTGGCAGAAAATGAAAAGAAATCTGAGAAAGGCACGGAATAAAAGAATAAAAAAGTTCATTTCGAGTTTATATCTCGAAATTCTCACAGGGAAAAACAGCATTGTGAGATACACTTGTCTTTTTTCCTCAGAATTGCGAGTTTAAATCCCACAATTCTGACTTTTTCCCCCTCAGAATTGGGATATAAACTCACAGTTGCGATTTATAAAGTCCGAACTGGGAGATGTAAACACGTAAATGCAAGAAAAAAGTCAGAATTGTGAGATGAAACTGTTATGGGCTATGTTATCTATGTAAAAATTATAGGTTTAAATATTATTTCATACTGTAACTGCTATGTACGCATGTCCCCTATGAACTGCATATGTGATTATTACATAGACTTACTGTTTATATTAAATTCATGCTTTAATAGTAGACTAATCATTGTAGGTTTCATCAGTCCAGTCTGTGACTTGCAAAATAAAGCTCTGCTTTTAGCTTCAAAGGGCGTCTTCACTGATGGTTTTCTATAAAATAATATAAAAAAAATTTTGCATTCCAATTCTGATATTCAACTGCACAATAAAAACATTTTTCTCTTATTCTGTGGATTTTGCCCATTTTCCTCCACTTGTTACGGCTATTTTTCTGCCACCACTATACAAGTGCAGCTGCAAGTACCGGAACTGTGAGGTCTGCTCTAAAATGGTCTATTGTTAGCTACCTGAATAAGGAAAGGTCCCTTTCAAGGAAAGGTTGTTCACTCAGCAGCCATGCTTGCAATGCCTCCGGGCAGCTAGATCCAAGACCAAGTCCTGTTTACTTGAATGGGGAAATTGACATACATTTAAATAAATTTTGAATCAGCAAAAAAATCTGATTAAACGTTATTTCTTATGCTCAAATAGCGTTCAGGCTGGATTAGCCAATACGTATTTGCAGTACTAAGAACGGGTCTCAGAGCACTGACTGTTTCTATAGCAAGCAAAGTGTTCATTCAAACACGATGACTTTACCAATTGGCGATCGGCTCTTATTTAGAAGGCAGGACTGCCATTTTTCACTTTCTCCCATTCGTAGTAATATGAGCGTACTGTCTTGGCATATCTGATGTCTTTGAGGTATCTCACTAGACTACTAAGGCTTCTTACTGTCACATTACTGGATAAATACAAAGTATGTACAATTTGCTCTGGCAAAGCTTTTACGTCTATTTCCATAGAGCATGTTCCCCGGCCAAAAAGGCAGAGGGAAAACTCCTGAGACATCCCGTCGAGGACAAGGACGTGTGAAAAGTGTAAGATCAGTGCCTGTGTGTATAAAGTGTCAAAGGGGAGGATTACTCTTGTTGGAACAGTTCTTCACCGTCAATTTAACTGCTTTTGTTAAGGCATAACAGGCAAAAGACTGATCCACTGAATCTTTAGTCTTGCTGTGAGATACAAATGGCTCTTGATAGATCTCTTCACCAAAGGTTCACCATGGTAACCATGATTTCCACCAAAATACCATAGTAACTGGTGTGGGTGTTCCCTAGGATGTGAATCAAGAATCAAATTAAGAAGTTATATTGTACCAGTATTTATTCTTCATTAACTTCATTTTTATAAATCAGTTACAATGAGTGACAATTCGGTGCTGGAATTGTTATTTTTCAGGCTGAGTGGTCACTGCTGTTGTTATCTGTCGTGGTAAGCAGACAACAGCAATATGTTCACTATTGCACAGCTGACCTACAAAATCCGGGGACTGATGGTGGCAGATGGAATGAAGTTATCAAATTAAATGTCACAAGTTCATTTAAGCTCTTAAATTGGTCTGCAAGAATGATTGCTTCCGCCAATTACTGTGCAACAAGAAGTTTTATGTCAAAAATAAACAGCAAATCAATTATGTGCTTCTGAAATAGTTATTTAAAAGACTTCTAATGCAACCTTATTGTGTACATGTTGGTTTTGACAAATGAGCAAATACTCTGCGATAGATCCGATCTCGGGATTAATACATTGATAAAAACAATTTTAAAGCTACGGAGCTAGAGGTCAAAACAAAAACAAAGGTGCCGATTTTGAGCGTGGAATCTTGGGACATGTGGTCTCCACCTCACAGCCGATGAAAAAAGAATCGGGATGGGACTCGGGCAGAAATCATATTTATGGATGAGATTATTAACGTATTATGTAGTATGAAGCAGAGCAGGAGCCAATGTTGTGGAGCGATTGATAATGAGAGACGAACACGACACACGAGGCGTGAGCAGCGGGACTTTTATTATGCCGCAGTCGCTGCTTTTGCTTCTTCTGGTCAAGTTTATTATATTAGATACATTTGTGTGTTGAAAATGATGTCATGACTGTATTACTTAGCTATTTGACAAAAGTGTTTTCTCTGAGGCATGGTAAAAGCATGTTACTCTTGGAAAATCAAGAAAACTAGATTTAAACAATAAGACTAAACATGTTGAGCTATATATATTTGTTTTATGTGTATAAATGTAAACAGTTGTCTAATAAAACATGTAATATATTAAAGAGTCTTTGGTGTTTCCATCATTTCTATAAAATAAAAACAGAAACCGAGGTTAACGTGGATATGACGGCATTGACAGGCGACTCCTGGACACGACCCGTATCCTTGGTTAAAATCGTGATTTTCTCATGATTAACAAGTAGTTGGAAACATTTAGGATATTGTAAGTACTCAACTGAACAAAATACATAACACTGGCCTAGTGGTTTTTGGATATTTTACTGCAAAAATCTTACATATGTGCAACAAAAATCATCTCTATCCTCCTCCTCATCCAAATGGTCCACATCACTTTTTAAAACAAAATAGTTGTAACTAATAACTATAAGAAATAGTCTAAAAGGCAGATTTTCCGAAACTATTCTGGCCAAACCTCAAGAATGCACAGTCATGACTCTAGATTTCTGTAGATATCTCATTTCCTCACTTGGCACATCTCATTTTCCTCTCCTACCATTTCTTCATCCCTCACTATCATCTCATCGTGTCTCAGCATCCATCTCTCATTTCTTCCTTCAGTGCTCTCCAGGCCTGATGAGGAGATATACAGGGCTGGCCGGGACCGGGAGACGGCAGCCAATGTGACTGGGAGCTATTTGAAATGGCCAATCACATTCGATGTGATTTACATCAGCCAATCAGCACAAGCAAGACTTAATATCTTCAGAAAGACATTATGAATCAGAAGAGCATTAATTTGACTGTTCATCTGAATATATGGATGCAGCACTGTGTCTATGTGTGTCTCTGAGCTAAAAGTGTGGACAACCCTTTTTAATGAATGGGTTGGGCTAGACTACTTAAAGTGATAGTTCACCCAAAAATGAAAATTCATCTACTCACTCTTAAGTTGTTTCAAACATGAATGAATTCCTTTCTTCTGCTGAACACAAAAGAAGATATTTTCAAGAATGTTCGTGGCCAAAAAATTGATGAGCCCCATTCACTTCCATAGCAGTTTTTTTCTCCATACTCTATGGATGTGAATGGGGTCCATCAACTGTTTGGTAACCCATATTCTTCAAACTATTTGCATTTGTTTTTCGAAGATGAACAAAAAATGAGAATGGCCCTGTGGTTCCTGTGAGTTCCATATTTGAACTCGCTTATAACACATAAGAAATTGACTTGCCTGCACAAATCCCAGATCTGAACCTCACGCCTTAGGGATGAATCGAAGCACAGACTGCAGCTCAAAATCAGTATAATGCTCTTGTGCTTGAATGGCAAACAAATCTCAACGGCTTCACTGAATAATAGAAGATGCTATAGCAGAAAAGTGACAATGAATGAATGAATGCCCCTGATTTTGACAATAAATATATAAATATGGGCAGCCATATAGTGTGTAACTTAATCTGAGTGTCCAATATTTGGGACACGGCATCTAAATTTGGTTGTCAGTTCACCTTTTAGAGCTTTATCCTGTTCAGTACACACACAGTTCAGTAATTTACGGAAGTGACAACCGCATTCTACAGCCGAATTAACTCCCAGTAGGTATTTTAATGCGCATTTGAAATGTTTCTCACTTCCGTATGTGCGATACAAGCAATCACAGGGAAAGCGGTACAAGCCTTGATTCACTCGTGTTGCCAGATCTTGCCGAAATACATGAAAATGCTTTATGCTGGAAATAATACCAAAACATCACGACACACACCTTCTCACTTAAATAACTCCATAAACTCAATCGCTTTATGAGCCAAGCTTAAATAACAAGCCCAAAAATGCTTATAATGAGTGGACATGGCAACACTGCAAGAACGTGAAAAACACGACGCCTCTGTCGACTGTGCTTTAGTTAAAAATGTTGAACATAAAGACTCTTTTCTCCTCGAATATTCCTTCGGTCAGAAGGGCGGATGCTAAACACGTGAGATGCTGACCCGTTGCTATGGTTACCACGCTGTCAATCATCACTGTTTCAAGAGCGAGTCATGTGTTCCGTACACACATGGAAAGATAATTTAGGGGACTTATTCCCACATTTACTGTAAATGCAGTTGTAACTCCTGAAACGGGCCTTATAGACACATTCAGGTTATCTAATCCTGAATAACTCTGAACAGATAACAATTTTTCAGACTAACAGGCTTCCCCTTAAGGAATTGACCCACTAGTACATTTACATTTCTATTCTTAGAAAAGGCAGAATCTTTCCTACAATATCAACTTACAAAAAAGCACAAAAGAGTGGCATAAACCAAGACAGTAGTTCAAATTCACATGCTACAGTATAAACTAAGGCCTCGAGAATCAAATCCGACCCAAAAAAAACAAAAAAGGGAATAACTTTTTGTGATTTGTAATGAAGTGCAAGTGCGTTCTGCGGCGCATGATGCTCTCTGATTACCTGAGTGGAAGCCCAGACATGTTTACTACTCATTATTATTATTAATTATAAATACAAATAGAATTGCAAGTTAAAAAATAGTTATGGAGAAAAAAATATGCCTTTTTGTGACAGACAGAACTTGGCTAGATCATACAGTCTCCAATATTAGCTGACTTTAAGAGACTGAAGTTCCCTGGCCTGCACGATTAAAGCTATAAAAGAAGAAAAATGTCATCATTTAATTATGAACCTTCCCCTCCACTGAGTCACATCTTTTCAAGCACCTGTGAGAGGAAACCAATCAAATCAATCAATCAACGCAGGCCAGCCAATCAGCGTCATCGTACACAGGAAGGAGGTCGGACGAGCAGGAAATGCTGCGGTCAGACTCATCTGAGTAAAACATATCCAAGTCTGAGACAGGCATCGACCATTCAGAAGCATTAGTCTGATGAATAGAGCCGTCTGCATAACACAACAGCCGTGTAAGTCTGGAGACAAATGGTTTTTGACCTCTGCCAACACTCACGGATTCAGAACTCATAAATAAAGAGGTTCTCAGAGGCCATGTTCGCTAGTTTTTATAGAACACGCTAACGGCGTACAAAAAGAAAGGGAATTTGAATAATGCCTGTGTCATTTTAGCTTTAAACTAAATTCAGAACACGGTTTAGCTGCTACTGTATGAGAAAGTTGTGAATTGTAAAGATTCTGGTTACACTTTTCAACAAGGTGTACAATGTTAATGTACAAATGTACTATTTTTCTTTGTTAACTCGTTTGTTCATTACACATTAATGTTAATAAATTAACTAACAAATGCCCATTTTTTAACTCAATAGAGAAAAATGTCACACATAAATAAATGTAATAATCAATAATGATGGTATGACGATATATATATAGTATATAATGTCGGTATAAAATGTCTATCATTAGCGGTTTTGTTATATTGCGGTATGCTATTGGCACTTCAGAGTGATGAAACACATATTTTATTTTTACATTTGATTATTAAATTTCTGTACTATTTCTTACTACATGTTAAATAAACCTATTGTACCAGAAAAGCTTAATTTGTTATATTGTATTTGTCCTATTGTTTGTAATTTGCTTCTTTTTTTATTATTTTTAATAACAGAAATGAGATCAAATAGCAATCGGGATTATTTATATATCGTTATTGAGGAATAAAATTTCTCATATCAATAAATAAGAATTTGGTCATATTCTTATAATTCTCAAAATAATGATGAAATGTTGAAAACGTGCTGTTTAATGATGACTTTTTTCAAGATTCTTTGATTAATAGAAAGTCTATTCATATGTTTGAGATTTGAGATTGATTTTACTGTCACGTTTGGTAGTAAATTTCAAAGTGTCTTTGCTGAATAAAGAATTCATTTGTGTATATACAACTAAAATTTGAGTTTGTGCATATGACATATCATGTTATTTATATGTCACCCATTATGATTTTGACTCACCAGATTATATCCAACAATCAGACAAGCAACGATCATAAAACACCCATCTTTAATTAAAACGCTGGCTCTGGGATTTCTCAGCTTCCAGGAGCGCAACGCTAGTGCCACATAATTCCCAGAATAACTCAGCAGAAAGAACAAAAGGGAAGACGGTAATCCGAAGTGACATATCCCGCCTCCGTTTGGGAGAAATTGGGTGACTTGATCAAGGATCTCATATCGAAAGCTGTGATAAACTCGTTAAATGTTAACGATTTAGGGACGAGCTCCGCTGAACCTCCCTATCAATATTTTATTGGCCTGCCTTGCAGAATCAAGCTCTTTAATCACAAAGGGGAGGTGGGGCTTTTTCTAGCCAAAAGCGCATTCACAAATTTGCAATCCACAGCAAGACTCCAACAGACACAATCGCTTGGCTTGAGCTCCAAATGCCATCGGTTTCAAGAACCCCTGGTTTTTCAGCGATTAAATTCAAGACTTGATTTCACGGTGACCTCAACATCTATTTGTCACTGTACAAAGTTATTTTCCCTTTATCTCTAGTGTATATTTACTTCATTGCCTTCTGCCTTTCAGTTGGCCTCAATGAATCACATTTTGTGAAGTACTGCTACCCTATAAACAACCTTTTAGACAGGCTGTTACTCTACCGGCCCACGAAAGTACAGTGCTTCTGACAGGAGGCTTGAAATGCTCCAAATAATTGAGTCGCCACAGTGGCTGAACAGGAGGCTATAGAGACGTATAACTGTAAATGAGGTTACACAGCAAAAACAGCCACCCCATGGTCAGAAAGGATGCCGTCTGAATATGCGAGTGGTGTACGTGCTAACCGAATCTCTGTGTGCCCATAAATAAATAAGGATATCTCAGAGTCAGCATGAAAAGGCATTTGCAACCAATTTTAATTTAGAAATCTGACATATTTCAGAGTCAAACAGGATATTCTACTGGAAGAAAAAACTGTAGGGTAGGGCTTAATTTTAACTGGGCATGCAATGATCTTGATTTCTCCTTGCTGATTCCGATTCCGATAACCAGTTGCCGATTTTTAAAAGCAGATGGGTCGATTCAGATACCAGTTGCCGATTTTTACAAGCAAATGAGTCGATTCCGATACAAGTTGCCAATTATTACAAGCAGTTTTTCAAGCAAATGGGCTGATTTCAATACCACGTGCTGATTTTTACAAGCAAATGGGCCGATTCCAATACCAGTTGCCAATTTTCACAAGCAAATGGGTCGATTCAGATACCAGTTGCCTATTATACAAGCAAATGGGCTGATTCCAATACCAGTTGCCAATTTTTACAAGCAAATGGGCTGATTCAGATACCAGTTGCCAATTTTTGCAAGCAAATGGGCCGATTCAGGTACCAGTTGCCAATTTTTACAAGCAAATGGGCCGATTCTGATATCAGTTGCCGATTTTTTACAAGCAAAGGGGCCGAATCCGATACCAGTTGCCAACTTTCACAAGCAAATGGGCCGATTCCGATACCAGTTGCCAATTTTTACAAGCAAATGGGCCGATTCAGATACCAGTTGCCAATTTTCACAAGCAAATGGGCCGATTCAGTTACCAGTTGCCAATTATACAAGCAAATGGGCCAATTCCGATACAAGTTGCCAATTATTACAAGCAGTTTTTCAAGCAAATGGGCTGATTTCAATACCACGTGCTGATTTTTACAAGCAAATGGGCCGATTCCAATACCAGTTGCCAATTTTCACAAGCAAATGGGTCGATTCAGATACCAGTTGCCAATTATACAAGCAAATGGGCTGATTCCAATACCAGTTGCCAATTTTTACAAGCAAATGAGTCGATTCCGATACAAGTTGCCAATTATTACAAGCAGTTTTTCAAGCAAATGGGCTGATTTCAATACCACGTGCTGATTTTTACAAGCAAATGGGCCGATTCCAATACCAGTTGCCAATTTTCACAAGCAAATGGGTCGATTCAGATACCAGTTGCCAATTATACAAGCAAATGGGCTGATTCCAATACCAGTTGCCAATTTTTACAAGCAAATGGGCTGATTCAGATACCAGTTGCCAATTTTTGCAAGCAAATGGGCCGATTCAGGTACCAGTTGCCAATTTTTACAAGCAAATGGGCCGATTCTGATATCAGTTGCCGATTTTTTACAAGCAAAGGGGCCGAATCCGATACCAGTTGCCAACTTTCACAAGCAAATGGGCCGATTCCGATACCAGTTGCCAATTTTTACAAGCAAATGGGCCGATTCAGATACCAGTTGCCAATTTTCACAAGCAAATGGGCCGATTCAGTTACCAGTTGCCAATTATACAAGCAAATGGGCCAATTCCGATACAAGTTGCCAATTATTACAAGCAGTTTTTCAAGCAAATGGGCTGATTTCAATACCACGTGCTGATTTTTACAAGCAAATGGGCCGATTCAGATACCAGTTGCCAATTATACAAGCAAATGGGCTGATTCCAATACCAGTTGCCAATTTTTACAAGCAAATGGGCTGATTCAGATACCAGTTGCCAATTTTTGCAAGCAAATGGGCCGATTCAGGTACCAGTTGCCAATTTTTACAAGCAAATGGGCCGATTCTGATATCAGTTGCCGATTTTTTACAAGCAAAGGGGCCGAATCCGATACCAGTTGCCAACTTTCACAAGCAAATGGGCCGATTCCGATACCAGTTGCCAATTTTTACAAGCAAAGGGGCCGAATCCGATACCAGTTGCCAACTTTCACAAGCAAATGGGCCGATTCCGATACCAGTTGCCAATTATACAAGCAAATGGGCCAATTCCGATACCAGTTGCCAATTTTTACAAGCAAATGGGCCGATTCCGATATCAGTTGCCAATTATACAAGCAAATGGGCCGATTCCGATACCAGCTCCCAATTTTTATTGATTAAACAAATTTAGTTGTTGTTCATTTGCTCTATAACAGGCCAAACTGGCCTTAAACAAAAACATATGTGCGTATCCAGGCTCTGGCCTATGTTTACGTCTATGGCGTCTCCGTAGAACAATTAACCCTTCACAAACCCGCCGCCTGTTGCTATGCCCGACAAGCCATGCGCTCTCACGCCACACTTCATGTTCTCAGTGAACAGTGAAAAATACATCGCGGAGCAAAGAGGACACTGAAAATGTATGAAACAGTTTCATATTTAAAATATTGTAATTTTTTAAAGAAGTTTAATCAATAAATAGCGTATAGTGTCTCTTTAATGTGTCGTGACAGATCGTTGTAGCTCCTTCAAGCGGCTCGTGAAGCGATCATCTCTTCATACTACTTCATTTATAGCATCAAATAAACATTAATGAACATCAGAAGGAATGTGACATTTTGACATTCGTGGAAAGCGTGGAAAGACTCAATTTTTCAAGTTCAAGTTCATCAAAGTTAATCTACTTACTCCTCTGACTGAAAATGGCAGATTCAGGGTTATGATTGGTCAGATCACCTGTCAATCAAACTGTTTGCAAAGGGTCAATTGCCACCAATGGTTTCTGTGATCAACTAAGGCTTACGATGCTTTTGGGAAACCCACCGCTGTTTACTGTTCACAGACTTCGTCATATTTCCATACAAATGACATTATGATGATTGCAGAGCAGTTTGTTGTCAAGTCTGAAACAGAGATTTTCCCAAAAATAAAAAATAAACATAAAAACATCTGGTCACCAATCGTGTGTTTGAAGCGAAAACCACCCGGTTCTGATCGATGGCCAGTCAACCAGTATATCTCTAATTTTATCCATTCAGATCTTTTAAATCATTATTCCAAACTTTTAATCATTAGAGTATGTGTATTTGGTTATGTGTCTTAAATGAAAAAACTCATTGTTGTTCTGTGGGCATCACGGGGGAAAGAGTGCCTACTGTGGATCGAACAGAATCGTAGTGAGGATAAACCAGGATCGTGGAGGATCAGAAACAGTCTTAGCTCTAAATCACCTTCCATGCTCCTTCAATGGGAGTTGGGAACACATACAAAAGAGCTAACTGAAGCTTGCTGAAATGTGACTTCCACACTGCAACAGTGATGTAACATAAAGATACGACAAACCAGAGCCTAGACTTCCTGTCAATCAATCTAATTAATGCCGTGCATATAGTTTAAAAAGTTTTTCTCAGTAAACATTTACAAATTCGGCAAGTGTATGATGCCTGGTGGTTTTAAAATCTGTTCAGATTTGAAAAGTCGTTTAGTTTTTTCCAGCCTAAAGTGTTTTTGAACTACATCTTCCAACGCACACACAGAGTATTTCTAACATAAAGCCACAAAAATGAAAATGAGGAACAAAATCAAAATATTTCTTCACATTTTTTAGACAAGTGACACAATGAACAATGCCACAAGTTTGAAAAGATAAAACAGCTAAAAAACTGTGATTTCTTGATTAAAAAAATATAATTCCATGAATTTAAGGATGTAAGTCAATGTATAAATATAGTAAACATAAAATTAAAAAAATTAAAAAATGCAAAGTATAAATAAAGTCTAATGCTTATAGCCAGAAATACTCTTGATGGTTTCAACAATATTTTATTATTTTTTTTAATACTTCTTAATACTTTTATTCAGAAAGGATGCATGAAATTGACCAAAAGGAACAGTACATTTATAATGTTACGAACAATTTCTATTTTACATAAATGCTGAGCTGCCTATTCATCAAAGAATGTTTACTGAGTGGCAAATCAGCATATTAGAATGATTTCTGAAGAATCATGTGACGTTGAAGATTGGAGTAATGATGCTTTGCCAACACAGGATTAAGTTTTATTAAAATACAAAACGGTTATTATTGTTTTTACTGTATTTTTGATCGAATCAGAGACGTCTTTCAAAAATATTAAACAAAAACAAAAAACTCAAACTTTTGAACTCTAATGTAATTGCTTTCTAAAGCAAGTCTAAAGCATATAAAAAAACAAAAATAGATGGCATGCACAGAACAACAAAACAATTAAGTGCAAGGAAGAAAGTGGAGAATAAAAATGGTTCCAATTTCATACATCTTGTGGGTAATGGCCTGAAAAATTTTCTCCACTCATCTGTAGCTCGGGCAAAAAGTTCACTTTCGACCCTGGGGCCAACACATACACACACACACACACACACACACACGCACACATCACTAGCCGGTCATGAGTGGCACTGACAGAGCAGCCACACAGGTGCGGGGCCAGTGCAGTACCGAAACATCATCTCAACCCGCTCTGCCAAGAGTCGTTACCAATTCAATCAACGTGTCAACAAACAAGTAGCCTCCCAGCAGAACGAGAATGACAGAGAGAGCAAGACATTGGGGCAGAAGGATATTGTCTCCACAAGTAGAAAGAGTGCAGCACACAAAATGGAAAATGAAAAACCATTTTGACAGAGACGGAGAGGTTCTGTAGGTTAATCGGCTAAAATAATCACAAGATGCCAAAACTTGAGTCAAATATATATACATATATAATTTACCTGCTATTCAGAAACCTCAACACACAATCGCCTCCGTTTTATTGTGAGGTTTCCATGGTTTCCGCTCACACCTCGTCCTCATTATGCAGAAGCAACATCTTGTTAGTGTCACTGAAAATTCTGATTACTCATTATGAGGTCTTGCGCATTTCCATGTTTTGGCCTTTAACAGTCATCTGTTTATTATTTTGATTAATACATCTAATCCGTTGCACTTATTTAATAGATTTGCTCACTATTAGAAACATATGCCTGTATAAATGTTGATTATGATTACATTTAATTAAACTTTGCAAATGGATCCATGTCAAATCCGGCAGCCACACTTGACATTTTAATCATACATAACTTCATAACTTTTGTTAATCACTTATTAATGCTTAACTGATCAGCAGTTCTTGTGAAATCGTACTGAGAATGAGTTATCTCTGTATATAAAGCTGGGATAGGAGAAAGTATGTTAACAGTGAAAAGAACGACACACATCACCTAACTAATATAATGTAACTTTGCAAGGTAGCAAAATAAAAGTTTTAAGCAAAATTATAGTTAGGAAATTTTGAGATGAAAAATCTGCAGACGTTCTTTGAATTATCTGCAATTTACTTTAAACATGGTAAACTGTCCTAGACTTGGCTGAGAGAACTATATGCTTCATATTCTGGCTGAAATAATACGAAACTAGCCAAAATATTTAAAAATTACTCCAATTCTGAGGAAATCTGGCCAGCTTTCTGTGGAGTTCAGCAGAAAAAAGGCCTAGCATGGATTGAGTATGCAAATATATGCAAGAAAACCAAATGTAATCAAGTATGCAAGAATTGTTAGCTTTGACCATCAAGCTTTCTAACAATGTAAGATGTAAGACAATGTAATAAAATCCGAAAATACTGGCATATTTTTGTCGGCCAAAACCCGGAAATGACTTTGCAATTTAGCACTTCTGGTTCCATTATCTCAAAGTCAATGGGTTTTCGGACAGATTTTTGGTTAAATGCCTGAAATAAGGTCTGTGGTGGACACATTTTATTCTACAATATCAGTAAGTATTTGTCTTGAAAAAGGCAGTCGCTAGCAAGTGGACTACAGAGGTTGTCAGGGACATTGAACCTCATAAGTCGAACGGGTAAACTCATAAGAATCGTGAACTTTTGTTGGTCACAGAGCTTATTTTCTGCAATAATGCGAAGCCAATGGAAAAATCCTATCGGGTTTTGTTGCAGGAACCAGGGTGATCACTGCAGTGCTCTATAGATGGCTGCCTAAGAAAACAAATGGCAGAAAATTCTGAAATAAGACAAATGTCATTAAATTCCTGCCATCCAACCACTATAATAACATTACAGTTTGTTTGTTCATAAAACTTCTCATAAATTGCACCCACTGACAAAAATAAACAGAATGCAGAAAGTTATCAAACTGCCATCCAATCAATGTGAGCAGTGACTCTACAAATCACCATTCTTTTCAATTCTGTTCTCTTGTGTTGTACTCAGCTAATCCTATTGGATTCCCTGAGGTCACTTATCAAGTTTTCAGGCCCCGAGGACCAATCCAATCACGCTGCATGCTTTCATCCTTTTATTTACAAAAGGGAATCAGAAAATGGACACAAATCTCTCCGGCTACAAACAGGTGTGTATGAATATGTACAGGTCTGTGAGTATATTTGTATTATGTATTAAGTATGTCTTTGTGTTGCACCCTGTGATATTTTGCCCGGCTTACGTTCGCACAGGGGCCATCTGGTCCGAGTTGGCTCTCCCGCAATGCAACAACTGATCCGTGCCAAATGAGAGCGTCGTGGCTTGCATGGACGCCACAGACCAGTATGGCACAGTACGCTCAAACATACACATGCATGCATTTTCCAGAGTCGGCTGTATCATGCCAAAGGGCAGTTTTGAGTGAGCGAAGGCAACAAATTAGCAGCTACATACTGTGATGTAGCTAAAAATCTACTACCTTTGCTTACAGAACAATGATACATCAAACTGAACTGCAATATTTTCGTGACACTATGCAAGAGATGCTGATATTTGCACATGGCTTTATTAATGCATGTGTTTTGTACGCTTGAATCTATGACCTGAGGCGCAATTCACAGACACAGGCCGATGCACACACACAGAAAACACTCCCTCATATGTCCATATAGATGTTTACACCCTGCAGGGTAAATGAAGAAAGCAATTACGGAATCGACAATTATGATCGCAACCCTAATGTAAGTCAGTTTTTTTGCACCAAAGTGATTAAAATGTAGTTTTTCATGATTATTTTCCACCCTCTCACTCTGAACCTTAGGAATAAACGCACAGTGGCAAAAAGATCATATGCAAATGATGTCTGTTTTGATTGGTTGCGTGAAAAAAAAGCATAATACCATCCCCTACCACGTTGCTGAATTATGATTGCACTGATATGCAAATGTTGGTGATCATATTTTATTGAGATAATTGCTGTAACATCCTAATCATAAAGGCATCTTATTTAAACTTTGCATTAAATGTGTCCCCAACATAAGACAGAGATCTGAACGCATTTATCTGTTCGTCTGAGCGGATTTATCTAAGCGCATTCTGTGAAACACAAAGATGGTATTTTTGATGGTAATTTGTTTCCAAACCAACATTGGACCCGATTGACTTATTACAAAACAAAACCATAAAAAAACATCTAAACCAAATAAACAAAACAGACATTTTTCTTCTCTTGTATTGACAGACGAAATACAACTTTGGAACGACATGATGGTGAGTAATCATTCACAGAATTATCCCTTTTCAAAAAATCTTCATAATTATGATGTCACGTGACCGCCTTTAGCGCCGCTTTTTTCATTACCTTGGCAGGGAGCGATGTACAGTATGGCACGTCACATTAAAAGAGTTCAAAGTGTCCAATCAAAACAGATGTCATTTACATAAAGAAGTCTTCAAGGTAAATCAGCACGGGTCACAGAAAGGGCGGAAAATTGTCATGAAAAACTAAATTACATTTGTAATGAGACAAAAGCCAGGGAAAAGAGCTAGGGAAATCCATTTCCCTTTGACATCTAGAAAACCCTGAGCACTTAAGACAGTTTTGGTTTTTGTTTTGCTATCACCAGCTGTTAAATGCTTCATATACTAGAGCGATCAGAATCATTTTAGATTAAAAGACCATAGCACGCCATTTTGTGTGCTCAGCTATGAAACTGCAAAACGAGAGAAACACAGCAACCAGGCATCCTTCTTGAGAACGTTATGCTCAAAAATATCCAGGGCGTCATGAGAGTCACGATTCCCTGAGGGAGTCGAATCTGTGAGGTGCAAATTGGTGTGAAATCTCCGGCGGATATAATGCGAGAGATTATGACTGCACATCTCATGATGTCACAGCATTGCGGGGTTTAAATGATGGGGATTCCACCACTCAGTACAAGTCCAGTTACTTTGGATTAGGATTAAATTCAACCAGACTCATTAATATGCACCGCACATGACAAGCTGTCTGTCAGAGTTTCACACACTAGCTTATCTCTTCTGAGGGAGGTTTACTGCGGGACCACAGCAGATGAAAGAAGTAGAAGGTGTTTGGGGATATTTTATTGATCTACACTTTATGTGAAGGTCAAACTTGTCACTTTTTGATGTTAAAACACTTTCTCAGATGAGTCCTAGCCAAGTTTATTGTACAGAGACTACAGAGACCGACAAATTCTGCCGTAACCAATGGCGTGGACGTGGGGCAGGACTGCTGTTCTGTGAGTAATGGAAGACAGGAGGTTCATTTGTTTAACTTAAAGGTAATAAAATATGGGCTGATAATCAAAAAGATGCTAAAGAAAAAAAAGATGGACAGCACGTCTCTGCTTCCTTCCACTGTAGAAAAATTAAGGCAAAATATCCCAGAAACGGTCATTGCCGACTACATCATTTGGAGCCCGAATCTGTGCAGCAGTGTCAAGGTCCTGCCCATGTTCCCACTCCAGCAGACACAATCACACGCACGGCTATCAATCATGATGTTACACTAGGGCTGCATGAATTTTCAAGATTAATTCGCACACGATTTGACAAATTCTTCATTTTTGAAGTTATGGTTGTGAAGATGAGGATAACCCACCGGTTAATCGACGTGTGACAACACCGGTAATACCGGGATTGGGGGGATGGGGTCGCTAATTCAATTTAAACACAGCTGCAGAGGCATTCATAACTGTGTAGAGCAGAGCGGACATTTTAAATGAATTCCTATGGAAGTTGAACTTCCTGAGGAATGAACTGAAAACGGTCCGCGCCAGTAAACACGCACCGTTATGAATGCCCGTGCGACCGTGCGCATTTTACTATCGCGTTCCAATTTGGGGTGCCAATGGTGGGTTCATTATTATTCTTAATGAAAAACACAACAACTAGAAAAACACAACTAATCCTTTGCAGCTTCCCTATTACCACTGGGTCTAAATCCAAAATATTCCAAAAATCTTCCGCCATCGTCTTGTCAGTCAGCTCCTCTCGTAATGAATGAAATCTGACAACTGCTGCTGATCTGTGCTGCGACTCTTGTTTGGCTCACACTGCATTGCGCAGATCCTACACAAACTAAATTACTTTTATTACTATAAAAAAATCTAAATGACGGTGGGGTCGGTGTCGAGGAGGGTAAGTGGCGTAAACGGTGTTGCGACTGAACACCGGCAATACCAACTATCGCAGTAAGCTTATTTGAGTGTAACTGGATTTTTTTAGTATGGCTCGCGTCCCCGATTAAGCAATTTATGACCTATATTGCAACCAGCCACCAGGGGCGCAATCAAAATGCTTTGGCTTTCAGGACTTGTGGGTCACACTTTGTTTGAACCCACAAATTTTGATCCATAAGCTATCACCATTGTGCCGTCGAGCACAGAACTAAACCAGGGGATTGTCAACGTAATAAGTATAACTTAAGCAGCTTTAGATAAATGCATCTGCTAAATTACTACTAATACTTATTAATATCTGAAATCTATCTTTATGACTTTGAATGTTTCAGTCTATGAATTTAGCTCTGAGCATATTACAGAGTCATATTTTTCTGGACCAAGGTCATGTGTAATTCTTTGTTGGTTTGTTCAGTGTCGGATGAAATTTTCACTGCCTGTCTATCTGTAAAACACTCTCAGGACTGCAAGCTCATATTTGCACACTGACATCTCACTTAAAGCCACTGGGAATACAAATCTATTTTGCTGAATGGCTTCTTGTGCTGGATTTTTGTTTTTGTTTTTTGTTTTTTGAGAAAGGCTAAATATATATATTTGATAAAATACATTTGTTTTCGAGACAGCAGCCTTTTACTTCTGCGCACAATGTCACCTTGATTCTTATTGGTCCATATAAAATATACATCCCACTAATGTGACATGCTTAAAAAAGCATCACATCTAATCTGATACCACTGGCCATGTGTTTTAAAATGAAAATCCCTGACATAGGTGAAACATCATGAATCCAACCAAACACACACACACACACACACACACACACTCACTCTCACAGACCTTGTTTGACACATGGATTCAAACTTTCTCTCTGCCTCTCATATCATACACTATTTATAATGTGCTCTCCCTATTTGAATTATTGATAGGCCATACCTTTTTTTTAACTCAGTAGTTCACTCACTCACACACACACACACACACACACGCACACACACACACACAGAGAGAGAGAGATAGAGGATGATGGTCTTTAGCATGGTGTAATCAGATAAATGAGTAAGAACACAGTCATACAGTTATCATAACAACAGCTCAATGTTTTCATACACACACACACACACACACACACACACATAAAACACTGTGCTTCAGGGTGTATAAAAAAACAACTGACAAAAGCATGCCTGGGCCATATTTCTCTGCCTTTTAAAGAAAAAAGGAATAATATTAATAAAATAAAGCAATTTTAGGCATTATGTTGTCATTATTTACATAATTAAACATTATATATTAAATATAAATAATAAAATATGTGCTTAATTGTCATGATGCATTTATTTTATTTAGAAAGTATAATGCTATGTATAATTTCTTCATTTGACATCTTCTGAACGACAGCTCTCTAAATAAAGACTTCTGACAAAGCCTGTTTAACATGCATAGCATGTACAAGCACAGCCACTCAATGTAATATGAAGATCTAAATCCAAACTGTTCATAAGCTTCTTGAAGATTTACGAAGAGAAAGAGCTTTAACTTTATGTGGATCAAGATCACTTTCATTCTGGTATTCATATGAGCATGAGGATATGCAGAAAGCTAATGCCGAAACGTATACATGGTCTAGAGGAATATGAAAATACAGACAGACATAATGTTAATCTTAAATTTTATGTACTAAAATTTTAATTATAATGTATTTAGTTAAGGGTTAAAACAAAATTATATAACCAAAATAACAGTTTTTTTAATACCAATATATACACTATTTACGGTAAAAAAAAAACAAAAAAAAAACCCGGCAGCTGTGGTCAGAAAAATACGGTAACAACGTTTTAGGTTTTACGGGACAGCTGTCTATTTTACAGTTCAGTATAATTTAAAGGTTTATATTGTAATAATTGTGGTTGATAACTGTTTATTTTACACACTGTAAAAAAATCTGTTAAGTTTACAGTAAAAATCGTATTGTATTAACTGTACCTTTGTATTACAGTGACAACCGCCAAACAGAGTGGTGATGAGAGTCATATGATGAATCAAAACTCATCATAAGCAGTTTTTCCACAATATGAGAATGACAATATTAATATATAGAAGGTGCACACATGAAACACACATGAAATTAAAAAAAAAAAAATGCAATAAACATTAATTTAACAACATTAGATGTAACATAAAAATAAGAAAAACTAAGAAACAGAGTTATTTCAGCGAAAATACATCAAAGTGTTACGCAGGGAATTGTGGGAATGTCAATTTACATTTTTTCACTTGTTATTTTTCATTTCAAAAAACGTCTTAGGTTACGTATGTAACCATAGTTCCCTGAGAACAGGGAACGAGACGTTGCGTCGTAACGCTAGGAGGCGGTTCCCCTAGCGTTACGACGCAACTCGAAGTTCCCTTCGAAAGGGAATGTCTCAGGTTACGTATGTAACCGTAGTTCCCTGAGAACAGGGAACGAGACGTTGCGTCGTAACACTAGGGGAACCGCCTCCTAGCGTTACGACGCAACTCGAAGTTCCCTTCGAAAGGGAACTGTAAATTTAACAGTATTTTACCATAAAATTACTTTAAACGTACCATTAGCTCTATTACAGTTATTCACCATATATATAGTACGGAAACTTTCTGTAAACGGCTTTTCACTGTAGCATTTTTACAGTCTTTTACCGTTAACGGTCATTTTTTACAGTGTATATATTATTATAGTAAACATTTTATATGCAAACAAGGTAAGTTCTTCAGACACCATTTTCTTTTCACTTCCGACACTGAGCACAGTGTAAAATAATAAATGATAACATGAGCTTCACTTTCCTCCCTCCTTCATCATGAGTAAGAAGTCAAGCTCACAGCAAGCCGATGAATCACAACCACTAGCCATGAGGAGAGATCCCTGGATTCATTTTTATCACTACTACTACAACACCCACCAGCACATCCTATTTCAACTGGAGGTAGAGACATAATCCTTCACTACATTGTCTTTTAGTGTTACTATAACCGTCACTGTTGCAGTTCAGGATCTGCAGCGCTTATATATCTACATGCAGGCGTTCAGATCAGTGTCGCATGAATTTATGAGCACTTAAAATCCCCCAGTTCACAGCTCTGACTGACTCATGTCTATCTCAGAGCAGGTTTCTCCAAATAATCGAGTGATCTCATACTGCCGGCAACAGACGGTATCCGCACAGCACACTGAAAGCCACTTGACGTTTCGGACCATAAAATTCCTCAAGTAAAGCACCAAAGGCTAGAATTCGTAATAATGGATAGATGTTTGCGTCATGTTTGAAGGAAAGGTCTGGAATGAGCATTTCAGAAAACAAGTGAAGCGAAACATGGCCATCACAAGCAAACACTGTTGAGAAACGATCTCTCTCTCTCTCACACCCACACACACACACATACAACACCATTCAGCTCAAGAAGAAATAAATGACATTGACAACAGGATATCAAATCAATGAGCGACATGCTAAGTGTACCAATCTTATTCTACGATATACAGAAAGGAAAAAAAAAATATGCAAATTGAGCTTTTGGGTCACAAAAACAGCTTCACATTACATTTCACAGTCTCAAAACAAAAAAGAAAATAAATTATATTTTGCATTAATTAAGCTTCATTCTTTTCTTGAAGATTATCGAGGTCATGTCATTGATGTTTTTAATATGTGCCTTGAGATTCACTTATAATATTAATTAAAAACATTTCACACACACACACAAAAAAACATAATATATATGCAGAAATGTGATTATTTTCAACTTTCATTCAAATGATTTGTTTTTAAGGCTTGTCAGTAAACGGCCATTGTTATGATTAGCTAACATCATTGCATAGGAAACAGTATCAGCGCCCACTTGCTATTGCACATGTTTTTGTATTTGAAATTTTATTAGTGCGATAAACCCCTTGAGATGCACCATCTCATTTTCAAGGGGGTCCTAACACGAAACATAATCATAACATAGTAACAAAAACATTTAACATTAGTTTTGAAAGCATTATCCATATAAAACCATCCGGGACATTAAAATAAACCATCCACTTGTTTCCGAAACTGGATTATATTCTGAAGTCTGTACAGAGCTGTTTAAACTGGACGCGACCTTCCATTCTCCATTTCGGGGTTGTCGACAGACTCAAGCATGTAGAGTATGTCAGAATTAGAACTCTGTATCCAGTGTAGACAGAGTCAGTGATTATAAAGGGTTCTATTTGCTTTTGACGTGACACGACGCTTACTTCCAGTGTAGCAAATATCAATAATTGCAATTGGGGGAATAAAATTGTCTTGAAAATGATGTCACAATACAAAAATGGTTCTGAAAAAATTCATTATTTTAAATTATTACATTTTATTTCTTTCCTTTAGGTATTTTTTGGAAGTGAAACATGACACGTTCTTTACAGGCTTTGTAAGATTCAACCTTTTATTTCTGATGCGGTACAAAAGCACTCCATCTTATTTTCAATTGAAGTGGAATTTCACGATTCATGGAACAAGTATGTCTGCTTTCTTTCTCTTGTCTCCACATGATGGCACATCCAAACAAACACGTCACATATCTTAAAACGGCATCTCAACCAAATTAATATGGAGCAGTAGGGTCTACGGAGTGAGGATAAATTATGCATTATGAATATCTAGGTCTGTGATTTAAAAATACACACCACCTTTTCCCTATGCAGCTGTTTTGTTCTGAAGATGCTTGCAAAACTCAATCTGAGCTCAAACAAAATCAGCCAATTGGCACTTATGGATAAAAGAGGATTGTAATATTCATCTGGCATGGAGTGGCCACAATAGTCATTTTACCAAATACTGTAGATTTGTTCAAAAGATGATTCAATGACTCATAATCATTGCCGTGTTCCATGTTCTTGATTCACGTCTATACAATATTTTTTTTAAAAGCATATGAAAGTAAGTTGCACACAACAATAAATCTTTTACACCGCAAAATGATGAGCTCATCATGCATGTTTAATTCAGCGAGGTGACGCATCATCACACATGCAAATGAGCATTTTGTGTTTTCCATTCGAGTAAAAATCTATTTTTGGCAGTACGATTCAAATCTGAATCACGATAAAGATGATAAAAGCACGGCAGATATAACTTCTGACGCTTATTAAATACTGTATGTCGGTTTATTACGCTTCAAAATAAGTTATGTCAATTACGGTGTTTTATTTAGGGTATATTTGTTGTGTTGCAGTTGCTCTAAGTGTCTGTCACCCTAATTGTGTTTCTGCCATCTAGGCCACATGCTGTTCTCATATTATTCAGACCTAGTTTTCATTTCACTGGCGGATATGAATAAATATGTGGCAAATATGACGAGAGTTTTGCGCGGGGCCTCTGGAGGCTTCATCACATGCGTTTAGAGACAAGTTTCAAGAATCGCTGTTTGTTTGTTACTCCTATATATAAAAAGATCTGCAACCGGCAGAAAGAGGGTGACTTTATTATAAACTAACATATGCAGTCCTTCTAAGCAAAATTATTGGCTCATTAGCTCATAAAAATACAGATATTATGTGAAGCAGTCCATTTTAAGTTGCAATAAGCTTCTGTGTCTGCCATCTTGGATGGCGTTTATATGGAGTTTGTCTTATCTGCAAAGGACATATGCACTTAAATTTCAATATTTGTGTCCCTTTTCCCAGTACTGAACAAGTCTTATCTAATGCAGTTTTGTTTCTCAAGTCAATCGATCTTGTTTTAAGGATGTTTAGATGTTTTTACTGAAGAACTAGACGTTAATATTGATTACGACAATGATTTTTGCTGTGTGCCTACTGTTTGGCACAGCCTTCGCATCAGAATAGATCTATGCCTTAAAATGCTGTCTGTGTAGGCAGCTCACTATGTTTCCGACTACAGGTATTCGCTTTATGCATGTCAGAGTATCAGTCTAAATTCTTGGGGCTTCTTAAAAGAAGCCTAAAGTGTTTAGCTGTTCTGAGAAGAAAAAGATTTTCCCATTTGGCCTTATTTTAAATACAAATATCTAAAAGTGTATCGATCAAGATACACTCCCTTAAGCAAAATGACTTGAAGATTAAGTCTTGTTTTCTGAAAAATGCATCAAAATTAAGTGAATTTTTTCTTACCCATTGCCAGATATATATATTTTTTCCTTTTTTAAGCATAAATTAGTAATTACAATTCATTTTCAGTCATTTCACTTCAAATAAGTGTATTTTTTGTTGTGTGGTCTCCGACCCTGGTGGGTTTTGATGGTTTTTGAGAAGTTTCAGGCATGTTTCAGCTATAAAACAAGCTGGTTGACCAACTAAACCACCTTAATACAAGCTTTGCCAGGCTAAGAGACCTGAAAAGCACCATAGGCTATATTAATTAATATGGCTAGTAAGATCCACAAATACAAGCATAAAGGACAACATAAAGGACAGTCTAACATCAGTAAAGCTAGGTAAAACTGTAATATTACCATAAACGAATGCATCAATTCAACAAGGGGTCAAACCAGCCAACACAAAAGGTCAGATGAGACATACAACATAAGACAAACAACTGCCAACATCCTTTAAAGTCAACATTAAATCTAAACTGTGAAGTAAAATAGGTTGCACATGCTCTTTCATGTTATATTTATCCATTTATTTCCTCTTAAAACTATGAGAAATGCAACAGATGACATTCCAGTGGCAATGAGCAATGACAGCTGTGTCTATGTAAAGACTGAATGAGCTTATAAAACAATGCAACACTTCCTTGAAAGCTTGTTATTACCGCCATCATTCGATCAAGCCTGATTTGTATATTTACCCTTATGCTGTCTTGGTGAAAAACTCTCCCAGCTTCTCTTTCTGTTATGTCAGAACTTTCCAGCACAGCTAACAGGGCAGGGTCAACTTAGCTGGCCTCTGAATTAAGTAGCCTAAAAGCGATCAATGAGAGTAATTTGCATGAGGATCGTTACTTTATTGAAAGGAAATGAAACCGTCTGTACGCTCACAATCTGTTGACCTGAGGGGCAGTGAGTCATTTGATGGCTTTTAGCTCGACAGTAGTGAACGACTTCAAAGATATCAGGACAGGTGATACAAATGTGAAAGAGTTTTCGGAAATACTCTGACTAAGGTCGCTTATCACAGACTGAAAGTTTAGAAAACGGATGAGGGTTTGGAAAGACTCTCTCAATGTGACGTATATCCTCATTCAGTTTTCAATAACCTATTTAAAAATATCTGCCTTCAATTTTCAGAGCTGCATCGCCGTTGTTGCGGGTGAATGACCTTTGCGACAATCAGCATCTGAGGAAATTATACCAGCAAACCTCAGTGGAGGTACAGCTCAAAAACATATCAATTAATAATTTAATATAAAAAATATATTGCGATCTGAAATTCTTAAGATATGAATAAATCACACTTTGACCAGAATCTCCCCTTGCGTTCAAATGCAAAATGCCATTTGTGATAATATTGATCCCCATTCGATCAAGAAGGCTTGCATACATTAAAAAAGAAAACATTTTTGTCTATTGACTCATTTCAACAGTTCTTTGGTAGCTTATTAAAGGTCAAGAAATGTTTCTAAATCTGGCTGCTTTTCAAATATATTTTAAAACTGGCACTAAGGCTCACTTTTCCTAAGAACACATTACTATGAAGAGACAGTTATGAACTGACCAAACAACCTCATATGTGTCTGAGATGGTCTCATTAATATAACAGTGACTTTGGTATATGCACTGTTGAGAATATCATTTGGATATAATGTCTTAGTGACAGTTCTAATATGTTTTTGTATTACAATCAATGCACAATGTTACAGATAATCTGCCCCTTTAAATAACACATTACCATATTAATATGATATTATGTATCACTTTATGCAATCAATGATTTCTGAGAACTGAGAACTGTAACATAATACGCCTCCATATCATTTTCTAAACTAACCCTTGGCCACACAATATCTGTAAATTGATTAGTCTCAAAAAATAAAAACCTGTTACAGCAGCAGGAACTAAAGGCTATAGTCTGACCATGATAACACCACCACAAAACTGACATATACACTTTACAAAAACTATTTTACATGACCAAAAGAGGCATCCTTCAGAATGTTGATGAAATTTAACTTAAGGTAAAGAGTTAACTTGGTTATTCATAGTAGGAGTGTCATGTGGACTTAAATAATACTAAAAGGTAACCGGTCAGATGAAAACCTGCCAAAGAGCAACTCTAGACACGTCAAAGAACAATTCTTGAGAAATAAAATGAGACTGAGTTGATGCAACAATGTCATCCATTTGGGAGCTCCAGATTGGACCTAAAAAGTTAAAATCTTCCAAAAGTACACAATCGCCCAGATAAAAAAAAGAAAAAGGCTTGTCTTACCTCGGTCAGGTGAGGCGTGGGGTTGAAGCCGCACATGTTGCAGACTTGGGTGTGGCACTGGGTGCAGAGGTTGTAGTTTGGGGTCTTGGCTGGATCTCCCGTGTTTAGCTCAGTCTTACACAGTGGACATAAAACTTTGGGCTTTGGAGAAACTTCCTGTCGTGGTGGAGCTGGCTGGGCTGCAGGTTTAGCACCCGCTGCAGGACCTGGACCAGGCCCAGGGGGTCCCGGCTGCTTCTGCGGGGGCTTAGGGGAGGAAGGTTGCTGGGCCGGTGGTGTGGTTTGAACCGGATCCACTGATATTAAACTACTGGCCTGGTTCAGGAGCGAAGCACCAAAACCGAAGAGTTTCCCGAAGGGCTGTTCTGGTGGAGGAGGTTGGCGGGATGGGGAACTTCCGGCGCTGCGAGTGTGGTCCTGTCGCGGGGGCTGAGGCTGGAATCCGGGGCCCGACCGGGAGAGGTCAGGCTGGGATGGGGCTTTGGCCATGCCTGGAAGGGGAACAGCGCCAGGAGCAGGAGGTTTGCTTTGAGGGGCAGCTTGAGGAATGGTCTGCTTCTTAGCTTCTGGGGGAGGCTGGGACTGAGGTTGAGGTTGAGGTTGAGGTTGAGGTTGAGTTTGAGGTTGGGGTTGGGGTTGGGGTGTGGGCTGGGGCTGTGGAGGTGCTGTGGGCTGGGATACAGGCTGGGGTGGAGGTTTGCTGGGCTGGGACGGTGAGTGGATCTGCTGCTGGCTTTTCGACCGTGGCGTATCCATATCCATCCCCAATGCCCTCTGCATTTGACAGTTCAGACACAACCACTCTTGCACCTGGGAAAGACAATGAACCATTTACTGACTATGTAATTAGATCAGAAGATTGATCATTAATTAACATAATGAAGAATGTCAAAGTGAAAAAGATGAAGAGGATGGGTGTAAAGGAGAAAAAATGAAGACGAGGCAAATAACAGACAGTTGCTTGCAATACTCACAAGGATGTGAACAAAATACTAACCCCCAAATATTTCTCTTTGGTACATAACTTGTGTTGTGATGTGCTATTACTTTTCTAAGTGATCAGACTTACTTTTTCACCAGATGTCCAATAAAATATAGGAAAAAAATAGGGAAATCCCATAGACTATTTTAAGGGGTAAGATCTGGGGTGCACAATCTTGGTCCCAAAGGGCCACCTTACAGAGTCTAGCAACCTTTTCCAATAAACCTACCTGGTAGTTTACAGTAACCCTGAAAACCTTGATTTACTGATTTTGCCTCCAGGAGAGCCACGTTTCAGAGTCTAAATCCAATAAACCTCACTGGATGTTTTGAGTAACCCCAAAGACCTTGATTAGCTGGTTCAGACATGTTTAATTAGAGTTGAAGCTAAACTCTCTCGGAAGGTGGACATCCAGGGGCAGGATTTGACACTCCTGGACAAGCGTGACCATAATAGCATATTTCAATCCAAACAGCACAAGAAATATCTTCACAGGGCACTGGAAAGGGAAAATAATAATAATAGACATGCCTTCATGCCATCTTCAGAAACTCTTCCAAACAAAAGTAAAGCATGTGGAAGAAATAGGGCATAGGGATGACCACTAGAGAATAGAAAACAACCAGGGCCTTGGGGTGTGAACGCCACCTTGAACACATAGCAATCCCCTCTCAACACCTCAGTATCCACATAGCACTGTGCTACAAAATACTCTGAACAACACATTTTGCAAAAACCAACAGCAAATATTGGCTTGTACTGCTTAATCGTTACGTATACAACTGCAAATAGATAAATAGTAGCAGATTTTGTAATATCATCAGCTCATTCGACCACTGGAACAGGAAATGAGACAGCATCCGCACCACAAACTACCTAACTGACACAGCTAGCACAATTGCTTCATAATCTACGACACAGAAGTGACATGCGGCCACAGATAAATATGATTCAGTAATAGGATCAAATGATGTCCGGTCAGGACATTTGACTTCATGAATGGATTATAACCATATGAGGGGTTTGATGTTGAGTATATTAGCCTGTCTAGTGTCCGTCCGCTAATGCGATATTTGGAACTGACATGTTGAGACACGAAAGCTGACATGCCGGATTTGTTTAATATAACTGTCCGACAAATCATATCAAACAAAACTGTGACATCTGACAGCTCGACTGACACGATATGACACTGGCTACTCCGTGTGGGTTTCCGTTCAGAGCTGGAAGAGGAAATAGACGAGTGTGTGCTGAAGTTTAGAGGACTCTGATTGTGACTGCTGCGGATTTAGAAGATTATCTTATTTACGCAAAAATTGTGCCAGAGGTGGAGTCAAGTAATAAACATGAGGGCAATAAATACTCAACACTTAAGGATGTCCATACCTCAAGCCGAAAGAAAGAACAATGGCATTTAGACATTTGTTAGTGTGACTTGAGGATTCAACGTTGTCCAGTGCTGTATTTTTATGTTTAGTAAGTTATGTTGAACTTGAACATGACTTTGGATCATTAAGAGTGGTGCTAACCAGCATGATGCCACAAAATAGAGACCAGCACTAATTAGGATGATTATAGTCATGGCTAATTAGGATAGACCTTCTATCGCTTGTTACCAAATCATGTAACCACCTTGTTAGGACACATCGTATTCTTCCCATGGATAGTCAGAAAAACACCTCGCTCTGGTCAAGGTTAATGTGTGTGTGAGAGTGGCACACACACCTCTCTCAGATTACGATGAGATAGCTGTCACATGGGGTCAGGTGTGATAACTGACGCCTGTCAATACCACATCAGTGCTTATGTAACATCCACTGACTTCATGACAGGTGTGTGTCTCATTTCTGACCATATTCACACCGGGCAAACATTCGTCACAAGAAAAACAGCCATGTGCAAACAAGTGCTGAAATGTTTTAAGCATGTACAATACATACTAATGTTATACCAATATATTATATTGGTATAGCATGGTATATACAGTGTAATGATGCTGAAAATTCAGCTTTATATCAATATAATGTCAATATGTTAAGCTCTTAATATTGGTAATAGTATATTGGACATATCAAGATATAGGAACTAAATGCAATTGGTCAGCCATTAAAAACTGAACCATAATATTACCATTCAATTCATCATTGTACTGTACTGAAAGATCATTCATCTTCATAGCATTTGCACACACACAAGAACACGTACGCGCAAACGCTTTTCAATTACTCATTATCTGCATCGCAGTACTTTTCATTTTTTCAGCATAAATCCATTTAACAAAACTAATAACAACTACTGAAATATAATGACTTAATGGCTGTTCCAGAAATTACGTTTGTGAGTAAATGTTCTCGCTTGCGTGAGCTTCTGGGTTATGAAGAAAGATAATGAGCAGATTTCTCATAGCCAGACGTGTCACAGGCGATCATTATTCTTACAGTTATGAACGGCAAACATTCTTGAGGGATTCGACTCGAACACAGTAACTCATAACCTTTCATTTAATCATGGTAAATATTTAAAAAGGCCTGAAAAATAAACGGTGCCCTTTTGACGCCTGGTCCATTAATTTGTGAATTCAACCAGCTGTTTGGTATTGAGCGATTCTTTGCTGAGATTTTGCAGCGTAATTGTACTTTATTAAGTCAGCAAGGGTTTGTGTGATGATCATCAGGTCAAACTTTGGGTCTGTGTGTGTTAGTTGGTGATAATGTCTCTTGGAATGTTTGTCAGTCGTGTTGAAGGGCAGTAGTCAGAGTCCAATTTCAGTGGCAGAGACAGGGTGTGTGTGTGTGTGTGTGTGTGTGTGTGTCATATCTACACTTGTCACTCAAACACACAGCAGATAAACACTCTATACCCACTGGAAAATGGGTAATTACAGAAAGACAACCGGGTAGGGTCACCTGGGCCAATCTAGTCTGGTATTTTTTCTTTATCTAACTCCAACATCCCACTTTCTTATGCTGTCTTGCTTCATATAATCATCGTCTTTGTCTCTCTGTCCTTGCTTGTTGAATTCTGTCATTATTTACTCACCCTTGTGTCATTCCGAGTCTGTTTGCTGTTATTTTTCCCAAAGTGCCCTTTTCTGTACAACAGAATCTCTTAGTGATCACATGTCTCAGGCTCCAAAAAAAGACGAAATAATTACCATAAAAGCACCAATAAAGTGGCTCATATGACTACATACAATAGCTTTGTCCTCAGAAAAGACCAATGACATTTTGATGAAAGAACCATTGATCAAAGAACTATTTCTGAATAACTTGATTGAGAAAAAATTTCGAGCTTCTGCAGGAGGGAAGATTATCATAATATTACATGACAAAACTTATATAATAAGTTTATATATACCAGTTGTATGGAACACTTTTATGATGTTTTTTGGAGCAGACATGGTCACATAGAACTGTCTTGGTTCAGAAATAGCTGCAAAAAGATTCAAATTGTGGCTTTCCACTAAATTAAATAAATAACACATTTGGAACAACGTTAGAGTGAAAAAATAAACTGTCCATAAGACTCCGCCCACTCCAAGTCCCACCCCTTTCTCCATATAGTTGATTCAAACTACATGTTCCATTGCCCTGTATAAATTCTGGCCATTAGCAGACTAACTATCTGAGAGCTAAACAGAATGAACATAATCAAGATATTGGCTGTTTCTGAAAAACTGCCAAGCAACCTACAGTGACATCCTTTTTTGACACTATAGGTTCATTTTAACATCACAGACGTGACAATAAAATATTCTAAACTAACGTTCTAAGGGTCTTCGAATGCAGTGTAGGTAGTCATCTTCCTAAGGAACAGCCCTTCCTGAGATATATATATATATATATATATATATATATATATACATATATATGGGTGGTAATCAGATTACAGTTACATCTGAAAAGTATTTAAGATTACCAAAGTGATTACTTTGAATTTTAATGTCATTTAAACAGCAATTGGTGATTCTCTGACTCTGACAGTCTGAAAAAGCGGAGTTAAGTTTCATGTTTTCCACTGTTTTTATGTTTTGTGATCGTTGTTTGTGAGTCATTTTATAATTGTAAAAAAGGGCACTGTATCTTTTTCTCACAATTAGTTTTTTCCCCTCACATTTGTGAGTTTGCATTTCACAATTCTGACTTCTTTTTCTCAGAATTGCGAGATTTAAACTTTAAACAATTATAAAGTCAGACTTTTTTAGACTTTTTTTTTATAATTGTGAATTTAGTATGTGAGTTAAATGTCATAATACTGACTTTTCTCAATATTGTGTGTTTATGTCTCATATTTTTCACTTTTCTCAATATTACGATTTTATATCTCATCATTCTGACTTTATAACTCGCAATTGCAACTTTATATCACACAATTCTGAGAGAAAAAGTCAGAATTGTGAGATAAAAACTTGCAATGACCTTTTTTTGTGTTTGTTCCACACTTATTAATATTCCAAAGTATTCTAAAGTATTTGGATTAAGTTACTAAACTGGAGTAATGTAACGAAATACTTTACAAATTACTTTTAAAAGCATGTATTTTGTAATCTGTAGTGAAATACATTTTAAAAGTAACCCACCCAGCCCTGTATATATATATATATATATATACATCATAAAATATGAAACATAAAACAGATTTCCATAACATCTAAGAAGGTACTGCTTAACATTTACAGCGTTAGTCTTGCAAGTCTAACAATATACTGCATTCAACTGGGAATTTCTCACGGACGTGCAGGATTTGTGCATTTTCAAACAAGCATCTTTTCACGTTTGTGCGCTTATGCATATGTGCGAAGATCTCATGTGATTTATGAGAAACTAAATGTGTACAGGTTTATGCTAATATCCTTCAGAGTGCTTCCACACACGCACACTGATTTACACCCAAATGATGGTGCAGCACCCGAGGTATTGATTAGTCAGCTGGCGTGAGAGAGAGAATCCATGAGAAGCGGAGAATCTCTCAAAGACACTGAGATGAATACTAACACTCACACACACACACCGCAGAACATACTGCGCCCTTACAGTGCTCAGTTAATAATAAATATTTACTGTACACATCTCACCGTCCTACAAACTAGGGGTTTCTCAATATATTGGTACTGATGATAGCCAGCCTGGTTTCATTGTTAATATGTAGGTATTAATACGTAACTTTTAAAGACACATAACATACGTATGTTTAGAAAGGTGCTGAAACGTACAATATTGACGTATTATAGCACAAAAACGTAAAAATATTTATGAATCTTTCATTTCATAAAGACATATGTATAATTTCCCTTTTATCATTTTGTAGATAACTGTAAGATCCCTAAAGCCGAACCTAAACATACCAATTTTACATAGAATGTTAAAAGAATAAAGCATAATGGACAGAAACATGTAGGAAAATTACAATTTTAGTAAAAATATAACATTAAAGCCTCTAAAATATTTTCAGCCACTAATCCTACTAAAACTATGTACTATTATCAATTAAAAAAAAATAATAGACAAACAAGCATAATCACAATAATTTATTTATTACGAAAATGTCAGAAGTGGTACCAAAAGTAGTTGATGAGTTGCAGTCCTCTCTGGCGGAAATAGTTTTTTATGGGGTACAGAGCAGAATTTAAGTTATTAATCCATGGAAATATGGATCCGTGAAGGCACGCACTCTGAACTGAAACAAGGCATGTCGAAATCTGTGACGAAGCAGGTGAGAACCAATGACGCATGCCGTGTCGCTTCTCAAGGGTGCAACGTTCAAATTTGAATCATAACACGCGGGATTTGACTGTGACGGTCGCTGCTGAGAATGAAGATGAATTTGGATCTGTTCCTTACAAACTTATGGATTCTAAATGTTTGGAGTACAGTGAACAAATACAATTGATGTGATTTGTGAATTTATGTTGTGCTTACGGTTGTATTGTCAGTAAAACGCCTTTTGTGTCTCACAGCAAACAAACTAAAAATTACAAAAGGGTTAAACAATTACAGAAATTGTATTCATTTTGAGGTTTTAAAGTCTTGTCATTTTTAACATTATGTTATCCTCTGAAACGAGCACAAGATCACGAACAAATGTTATTTCATAATAAGTAGATGAGTAAACTGCATTTTAAAAATTTGACTAAAACATACGACAATTGAATACAACAGATTTAAAACATTAACACCACGATTTTAATATTAATACATGGGAATTCATACACATTCACACTTGGATTTGTAAATGATTTACGTTTTTTTGCTGTCAATACATAAGTATTTTTATGTTTTAGTGCTACAAATACGTCAATATTGTACGTTTTTGTGTATATGAGAACGTAAGTAAATGTAGGTGTGGTAAAACCACACTTTACGTAAAAATATGCACGTATTCTCATGAGATCACGTTGCAGTAACTGTGATATTTAAAGGTACATGAGGTAACTGTTTTTTGTTAATGTTAAATGAGTCGATACATCATCAATTTTTATTCCAAAATGTGTTAGCCTGGTAAGCCTATATATATTTTAGATCTGATTTTCGTGGGGAAAAGCGTACACGCGCATCTCACCCATATGTCTCGTTTTCTGTGGAACACAGGAAAAAATCGAGCACGTTTTCTGCTTACATATAAAAAATGTCAATGAACTGGCTGATTTGATTCACAAACCCAACTGGATGATTCATTCAACTCACTGACTCAACGATTAGATCACAGCAGTTATTGAATTAACAGCTGACTGGAAAAACAGTCTACATTTACACTCACCTAAAGGATTATTAGGAACACCTGTTCAATTTCTCATCAATGCAATTATCTAATCAACCAATCACATGGCAGTTGCTTCAATGCATTTAGGGGTGTGGTCCTGGTCAAGACAATCTCCTGAACTCCAAACTGAATGTCAGGATGGGAAAGAAAGGTGATTTAAGCAATTTTGAGCGTGGCATGGTATTTCACAATCAGCTCAGTTACTGGGATTTTCACACACAACCATTTCTAGGGTTTACAAAGAAAAGGGAAAAACATCCAGTATGCAACAGTCCTGTGGGCGAAAATGCCTTGTTGATGCTAGAGGTCAGAGGAGAATGGGCCGACTGATTCAAGCTGATAGAAGAGCAACTTTGGCTGAAATAACCACTCGTTACAACCGAGGTCTGCAGCAAAGCATTTGTGAAGCCACAACACGCACAACCTTGAGGCGGATGGGCTACAACAGCAGAAGACCCCACCGGGTACCACTCATCTCCAATACAAATAGGAAAAAGAGGCTACAATTTGCATGAGCTCCCCAAAATTGGACATTTGAAGACTGGAAAAATGTTTTCTGGTCTGATGAGTCTCGATTTCTGTGGAGACATTCAGATGGTCGAGTCAGAATTTGGCATAAACAGAATGAGAACATGGATCCATCATGCCTTGTTACCACTGTGCAGGCTGGTGGTGTTGGTGTAATGGTGTGGGGGTGTTTTCTTGGCACATTTTAGGCCCCTTAGTGCCTACCTGAGCATTGTCTCTGACCATGTCCATCCCTTATGACCTCTGATGGCTACTTCCAGCAGGATAATGCACCATGTCACAAAGCTCGAATCATTTCAAATAGGTTTCTTGAACATGACAATGAGTTCACTGTACTAAAATGGTCCCCACATCTTTGGGATGTGGTGGAACGGGAGCTTCATGCCCTGGATGTCCATCCCACAAATCTCCATCAACTGCAAGATGCTCTCCTATCAATATGGGCCAACATTTCTAAAGAATGCTTTCAGCACCTTGTTGAATCAATTACACGTAGAATTACGGCAGTTCTGAAGGTGAAAGGGGGTCAAACACAGTATTAGTATGGTGTTCCTAATAATCCTTTAGGTGAGTGTATACTGTATGACATGAGAAGAATATAGTGTTGAATATAGCACACGATTTTCACTCTTAAAAAGAAAGGTTCTTTATTCGCATATGTGGTTCAATGGAACGTTTCATTAGCACAAAAGGTTCTTTATGTTATTAAACTGTTGTTTTTTGGAACCCAAAATGGAACCCAAGTATGCAAAAAATTTTCGTGGCTCCTTTCAACTATCATTACATCAAAAAGAGCAACATTAAGATTCTCAAAGCATCTTGCTTGTTGTTCCAAAGAAGAAAGAATGAACGAACGCCCTACAGGTTTGGATCAAAATGAAGGTGAGTACAGTAAATAACTGAGTGAACTATATAGAGGTGAATTCCGTCTTCCATTTTGCTGTCTTCCGTCTGTGCATGCTGTCCTTTCTATATATTTGGTTTTCAGAAAGAAGAATGTTTCCTTGACTTCATCCCAGAAAAGAACGCAGCTGGTGAGACAGACAGAATGAGAGGACAAAATGAAATGGATATGGAGAACAGGTGAAAGGCAAACAGACAAACAGATGGAGTCACAATCAAAGAGTCTTGTAAACAAATAGAGACACATCAGCTGTACAGACAGTCTGTAGTCTGTGGCATAAGAGCAGAGAGACAGAGGAGGCGAACTGCTGCCTGTTTCCAGACGAAAGTGGTTGAGAGACAGACTGAATGCTGCAGTTTCCTAACAACAATCCAGAGAAGCAAAGTGCCGAGCCGAAACTGGGACGAGACACATCAAAAGAGCATTCTGAGGGCCCCCAAATACTTTAAATATCTCTATAAACACCACACAAGAACACAGCTTCACTCCAGTCTCCACGGCCACCAGATTCATAAACTAATTCTTCTCTGTGTGCATTAGACCGAACTGACAGCCTATCAGAGCATATGAAGCACAAATAAAGCTGATTAATGGAAATGTTCTGGTGAGGAGTTTTAAAGGTATAGAACACTTTTTACAGAGTACCAAAGTGTACACTTGCTGGGTAGCTTATAATTGAGGTGTTTAAAGATGAATAAAAACTACATCAGTTTGCTGTAATGAATGTGACGTGTTTCTGTGAGTAATAATGATGATCACAATAACAAAGTAATGAGAAAACTGAACTCTCCATTAATGAGGAAATCAAAATGCTAAGCTATAGCTGCACTCACGTCATGACAGAATTACCATAATTATGAGTTTGTGGCTGTAAGGTTTTTACATCTTGGTTGGATGAGTAATTGCACGTTGGAAACATTGAATATCATGACAGCTCCAATGTTAGGAACAGATGTATACACTAGTCAAATCAAAAGAATTTATGACTTTTTTGTTTTATACATTGCTTCAGTAAAATACAATCAGAAGTTACAATAACAATAATAATAAACCTCTCATATTAAATAACAACAATTATTGAATCAAAATCATTTATGGATTTGTTTTACATTGCTTCAATGTAATAAAACCAGTAGTTTGGTAATAATAATATTATTATTATTAATAATAACAATAATAATAAACCTCTCATATTAAATAACAACAATTATTGAATCAAAATCATATATATATATATATATTATATATATATATTTTTTTTTTTTTTTTTTTTTTTTTTTTTACATTGATTCAACGTAATAAAACAAGCAGTTTGGTAGTAATAATAATAATAATATAATATATTACTATTAATATTATTATTATTATTAATATCATTAAATAATATATAATTAAAATTATTTATGAATTTTTACATTGTTTCAGTATAATACAATCAGCAATTTGGTTATAACTAATAATAATAAAAGGATTCATGGATTTTTATATTGCTTCAATATAATATAATCAGTAGTTTGGATATAATAATAATAAATTATTATTATTATTATTGGTTATTATTATTAGTAGTAGTATTGAATAATCATTTACGTTAGATCATTATTGAATAAAAATCATTTATGGATTTTTTTCATTGCTTCAGTATAACACAATCAGTAGTTCAGTAATAATTTAAAAATAATAATTCTTGTTATTATTAGTACTATTAAATTAAAAAATGTATGCGTTCATTTTTTACACCGCTAATACAACAATAACAATGTTTTAAACTTGATAATTGGTCATCAAATTCTCTGTAAACATTGTCCAAGTTGCACAAAATGCGAATGTATTGATGGCGGCAGGTGCAAAAGCTGACTCACAGATTTCAAGTAATTTCAAGTTCATTTAGATTCAAACTGATGGATTATTTGTGAGGTCCATTTTCAACTGGCTGCAGCGCTGGTTTGCTAGCTAACACATATTTCTGTCATTTTACCCAGACTTAATAATATAAACAAACCACACTTAGCTGTTAGCAAAGCTAGCACAAAACAGTTGGTTAGCCACCCACATAATGATCACTTATTCAGTGTTACGACCATCTCCATGGAAACAAATGAATCCAGAATACAAGGACGTAAACAGCTCTGAGTAAACCCTACAAGTTGTCAACTCATAATTATGGTAATTTCCGTCATGTTGTGAATGTAGCATAGACGGAATAGCCTATATTCCACATGGTCTAGGTGTGACCTTCAGGTATTCAAAGTGAAAGAACAGACATTTGTGCTATGTGAAACATTCAAAGGATGCATTCCTATAAAACTCACAGAATCATATCATTTATTGAAAAAAAAAAACAGCAGAAACTATTTCTACAGTTTGCACATAAATGCATATTTTGTGTATTAGCACCAAAAGTAGGGTGTCCGTCTCTTTAACGCATGACACATTGCATTGTCTCGCAGAGGCAGCGAGACACTGTGCCATTTAGAAAGAAAGAACAGTACTCTATTGTTTGATTAATCATGTTTACGTGGTGAGCGATGCATTCCTACTCAGCCCTCGGAGACCGGCAGCCATTTCACACATCAGTTCAATTTCAACTCAAGCACTTCTGATCCAATTTTACCATGTGCTATTTGATATGATTGAGCTAAAAGGGGAAATATAGGCTAGCCACAGGTGATTAAAACTAAAAATAAATAAAATTTAACTGAGATTTATCTCATCATATGTCCTGCAGATGACACGTTTAGTTCCTTTATCGTGTAAATTTATGCATTGAGGCTGTAAGCGATTTCTGATCAAATCTACCCAAACAAACACACCCCTCCCTTCATTGCTCCACCCCTAAAATGCACGAACACGCAACGCAAGAGTGGATGTCTCTTTATCAAAGCAGAAGGGAAGCAAGATAAAGCTTTGTGTAAAATTAAGCACAGATGACAAGAAGGGAGAACAAAAAATGAACATACAATACATGTTTATACAAGCAAGAGTTGGTTGTTAGTGTCCAGCAGCATACATCTAAAACCAATGTTACTTACGTATGGAGCAGAAACAACACCACCTCGTCTGGAAGGCTTTCCTGATCATAAACCTCCTTTTTCCAGTGATATTCCTCTGACCTTTTCTCTTTTGTAATGTCTCTCAGCCATCTCTCTTTCTACAGTCTTTCTTCAGACCTCCCTCTTGCTCCTCCCCCATCATGAATGGACACGCCCCCTACTGCTGATTGGCTATTTGTTGTGGTGCTCACCTCGGTTCGATCCACTTTCAACAGCATTTCTCAGAAATCTCTTACTACACCTTTAACTCATCTCGCTTGCACAAAAAATAACATTCTATATTTCTCAAACCGCATCAAAAATACAAAAAAGACAATTTCAGGAAATGGTGCTTGCTCATGCAAAACTCACAACTTTGATGCTAGAGCATTCTGAGAGGTTTCCAGGGTGATGTTATGGGGTTGCTATGGGGTTCCGAGCGGTTGCCAGGTGGTTTCTCACATCAGAACAGGCCATCCTTCAGATCCTTCCTTCTACGTAAATCTAAGGGATTTTTTTTTCATCTGTTTTAACATCTGCGAGGTGAAAACTATACGTCTAATTGCATAAAATGAGATGCCGATAGTAAATAAGCAATAGAAGTAGACAATAATAATGTTGTTATTAAACTATAAACAAAATAAACTATTAACTGAAATATAGATGAAAAAATGTAAACTTATAAAAACATAAAAAGTATTAAAATTGCTAAAACTAAAACAGAAAATAATGAAAGCTAAATAGAAACTAATTAAAAAATTATAAAAGCACAAAATTAAAAAAAATTAAAATATAGAATGAAACAATAAATAAATACTATTAAACTATATAATTAACGCTAAAATAACACCGTCCTGGAAATGCCCCCATGGGCAGCTACTGTATTTCCAATCATAACGTTTAAATATCATATTTCAAATCAAAAATAAAATCTAACAATAGCATCATAAACTGTGCTACTTCACCACAAATCACAATCACTACTAAATATCCATGATTTCTTTTTGGATACTTAAATGTCAGAACGTCAGAAAATTATAAAAGACATCATCCATGCACTTGAAAATACATATGGTCTATATATTTAGCATTACATATGGTAACCCAATAACACGCAAATGCTGCCTGCGTGAGCACATTTGTGTAATGGTGGAAAAATAGCATGAAATCTCTAGAGCCGTGGCAGTGGATGTGTGTGCATGTATTCTTTGAGTTTGTGCTGTGATGTGTGTGTTGTAGCCCAGATGGCCCTACACTCAAGTTTCCGCTGTCAGTCTCATGACGGATCCACTAGATAGCGTGAAAACCACAAGACGTGAGACATTCAGAGCCAGGATGCAAAACGCGACTATTAACTTTCACGTTCCCGTCAAGTCACAGATTTCCTCACGCACTTCCGAAGAACTCGTGGAGCGAGAAGAATTCACAATGTTCATATTCTACCATCATTACCCCAGAGCTTTCAGAGGGAACAGAGCTTATGTGCCAAAGAGGCACAATTATCTTTAACTTATTTCAAGTAGGCATGTTGCAATAGGGCTGTTTAACGATTAATCGTGATTAATCGCGAATAATCGCATCCAGAATAAAATTTTGTGTTTACATATGTATCTGTGTGTATGTGTGCTATGTATATTTATAAACATACATATACATATTTGAGAAAAAAAGAAAATATAAAACTGTAAAAATCAATATTTATATATAATTTAAATGATATATAAATATAAACATGTAAATATTCCTTAAAAATGTACATGTGTATTTATATAAATACAAAATAAATACATAAAATACACACAACATATATTATGTAAGCACAAATTTTTATTTTAGATGCGATTAATCGCGATTCATCGATAAACAGCCATTTTCTTCAATATTGTGACGTATATTTGGGTGATACGCTTATTGAACTTAAGAACTTTAAGAAATGTGGGGCGGCACTTGATTTAGTCCAGGGGGAATTGATTGGATGTGGTTTGCTATTGGTGCATCTCATGTGAGTGACGGGTTGCCCCGCCCTCACACCAGTAAACGCATCATCAGAGAAGAGATGTCGCTGCTAGAGGGAGGGGAAGTTATTTTGATTAAACATCACAAGGGCGTATGAATTTAAAAAATGATGTGCACAGATCATTTATAATAAATACAGGAATAAAAAAATAGGAAATTCTGATTTCATGCTGCCTGATCAGTTTTCACCCCAGTTTTCGGCATTTCTACACCATCATCATCGCTCTGTCCGACCCATTCTCCCCTCTGATCCTCCACACGTTTTCTCTGGCACTAGGAACGGGAGATCATTGTAGAGACACAGCAGGATCTATAAATAGAGGATCAGCCAATGGCAGAGTGGGAACGCCTCCTGTATGCTGGTGGGTGACTACTGGAGTGTGTCAGCGCCACTTTCTCTTTCCTTCTATCATTCCATCCCCCTTCCTCACCCTGCTATTTCTCTGTCTGTATATCCCTGGTTCCCGCATCCCACTCAGTGTTGTCTCCATCATGTCATGCCCTCTCTCTCTCTCTCTCTCTCTCTCTTTTCTCTTTCTCCAGGTGTCTGTTGCATAGTGATCAGATCGCCCCTCTTTTTCCTCTTCACCAGCTGTTCTTGCTTCTTGTCTCATGTTCTCTCTGCTTTGTTCTCCAAGAGACATTTAGAGTTCAACTTCAACATGATATCTTTACACTACACTAAATACCTGGGACAAAACATCACTAAGGAATACTCTGACAAACAAAAAATACAGTAGCAACTAAATGTTACCTAAATAGGAAGCTTCCTTCCTTCTAAGCAGCATCCTAACTGAAGTCATCAATTAGTAACGCTCTATATATGCATCATACAAATGGCATGTGAAGCGCAGAGGAAACTCAGCTTGCAATTGACTTTAATGGAGACTGATGCTAAAATGAGTTTGGAACAAGCATAAAAACATTTCACACACAATTATTGGGTAAAATAATCAATATTACACTATTGTGTTAAATGAAGTTGCCTGTATTTATCAACATTTTTCTCACTTTTAGTAATTAAAGGGTTAGTTCACCCAAAAATTTCTCACCCTCATGTCGTTCTACACCCGTCAGAACACAAATTAAGATATTTTTGATGAAATCCGATGGTTCAGTGATTCCTCTATTGACAGCAAGATCATTAACACTTTCAGATGACCAGAAAGATACTAAAACACATTTAAAACAGTTCATGTGAGTACAGTGGATCAACCTTAATATTATAAAGCGACGAGAATACTTTTTGTGCGCCAAAATAACTTTTCAACAATATCTACTAATGGCCGATTTCAAAACACTGCTTCGAAGCTTTACGAATCTTTTGTTTCGAATCAGTGGTTCGGATTGCCAGTCACATGATTTCAGTAAACGAGGCTTCGTTACATCATAAGTGATTCACAATTTCAATAGTTCACATGACTTTGGCATTTTGATACGTGAACCGAACCACTGATTCGAATCAAAAGATTCGTAAAGCTTCGAAGCAGTGTTTTGAAATCAGCCATAACTAGATATTGTTGAGAAGTCATTATTTTGTATTTTTGTAGCACAAAAAGTGCGAAAAGATTAGGAATGACATGAGGGCAAGTCTTTAATTTTTGAGAATTTTAATTTTTGGGTGAACTAACCCTTTAACAATTTATCAGTAATGATTTATCATTACAATATATGCACATTTTCCTGGAAAAGGAAATACATATATAATGTTAAAAACAGAAAAACATTCAGCAGCACAACTGTTTTCAACATTGATAGTAATCATAAATGTTTCTTGAGCAGCGAATCAGCATATTAGAATGATTTCTGAAGGATCATGTGACACTGAAGACAGCAGAAAATGCAGCTTTGATCACAGAAATTAAATGATATATTTTAATGTATTAAAATAGAAAAAAATTCTTAAATTTCACAATATAGCTGTTTTTACTGTACTTTTTTAATCAGATAAATGCAGTCAGAGAATTTTCAAAAACAACAACAATAAAAAATGTACAGCCCCCAAACTATACATATTTCCATTTTTAGATATAGCCTGCCATGACATACTGGTGACATTTGGGCAACTACAAACAATTTCTAGATATAAAGTTGCAATTGTGAGTTATAAAGTCAGAATAATGAGATATAAACTCACAATATTGAGAAGTCAAAATTATGACATTTAACTAGAGGACATTAAAAAAAAGTCAGTATTGCAAGTTCATATCTCCCAATTCTGACTTTATAACTTGCAATTGTGAGTTTAAATCTCGCAATTCTGAGAAGAAGAAGGCAGAATTATGAAATGCAAACTCACAATTGTGAGGGAAAAAACAAATTGTGAGAAAAAGATGCAGGGACCTTTTTTATAATTATAAAATGACTCACAAACAACGATCACAAAACATGAAAACAGTCGAAAACATGAAACTTCACTCCGCTTTTTCAGACTGTCAGAGTCAAAGAATCACCAATCGCTGTTTAAATGACATTAAAATTCAAAGTAATCACTTTGGTAATCTAAAACACTTTTCAGATGTAACTGTAATCTGATTACCACCCATTTAAAATGTAACTGTAATGAAATACACTCAAATTTTGTTTTTTAAATACGTAACTAAGTATTTCGTTACTCCCCAACCCTGATTGCACATCACACAGAATTCCCCTTATTCCTAACAAGTTCTTCCTCATTATCTTTTTGAAAGCAAAGTGATGGAAGAAGCCAGTATATCGCCCTACTCTACATACAGCTGATTTAGAGCGTCACTCTGTATCCTGTTTCACTCATAAATGTATGCTTGATCCATGCGTGATGCATGAAAATTACAATCTAAACAAATATGCTCAATTTGAAGAGCTGGACCCAACAATTATTGTTGCATTTTTGCAGAGATCGCAAGAAATTTAAACCATATGCTCCTAAAACATCTGCTCTTCCAGCACTTGTCTTGAACCTTGAAATTACACACCAGATGACATATTTCCCATCATTTTGTCACATGTAGCTGGAACTGACAGCGGCGCTGTTAAAAACGCTGAGTTAGTGCTGTATGCTGTGCTGTAACATCAATATAAATCAAGACAGAACCGCTTTGTAGTGTCCACTGTTCAACTGGGGCCCAATTAATTCAATCTGTCTTCATGAAGCACAGCAGGCCCAAAAACTCCCTCAATCGAATTTCTAAAGATGAAGCCTTCTTTGAAACATGTGGCGATATGATAGATGATTGATGTATCTGTATCATGTTTCAGATTTTGACTGATTATAATGCCTGGATGTTATTATTATGTATCATTTAGCTGAAGCATATTAGCTTCTTAAAAGAACTTTGACAATTTCAATTCATTAAATGCCATATTTTACACTTTTATGAAGTCCACTTATGGCATATAAGCCAATTTTCCACTCACCGTCCTTTTTGTGACCTACGATACCTTTTAGATGTTTAGGGTTTAGCTTTTTTTTTTTAAAGGATTTAATACATTTATTCAGAAAGGACTCATTAAATTGATCAATAGTGACAGTAAAGACATTTAAGGCCCCGAAATACTTTTTTCTCTCCATTCTTCGCTCAGGGGTAAAGACAAGATTGAAATACGGGAGCAGTGAAATAATGTTAGCGAACATCCCGAGGCTGCCCATCTGACCTCGACGGACTGAACAGAAGAAATGAACCAGAGAAGATTTCCAAGTGAAAAAAGGCAGAGCCTCAGCGCACAACTAGCCGTTGTGTTATCGCCACGGACCAATGATAGTTCAATTTGGCCTGATTTCGTTCGAAATGATGTCACCTCAGTGCGTTCTTCGCCTTTACATTGTTCACATAAATGCAGCTTTTGAACTTTCTATTAATCACATGATCCTGAAAAAAAGCATCACGGTTTGCACAATAAGATATGTTTCATGAGTAGAATATTAGAATGATTTCTGAAGGATCATGTGACACTGAAGACTGGAGTAATGATGCTGAAAATTCAGATTTGACTTTTAAAAATATTTAATTGTCATGATAATAACAATATCACAATATTACTTTATTTAGAATCAAATAAATGCAGCCTTGCTTAGCACAAGAGACCCCAACCTTTTGAAAGGTAGTGTATGTTAGCCATCTTGATAGGCCATGCCTTCAACCACACAATCTTTCTCCAAACACCCACCTTCAAAGACGTATCAGCCAACCCTAGCATGCAAAATTACCAACACAGAGGCTATTTTCTGATTGGATAATGTGCACAGGCTCTTGTAAAGAGCCGAGAGCTGTCATGGAAACAAATGTGTGATTTCAGGACACCTACTTCAGGGAAATCTGCCAAGTAGTAGAGGCATTTTAATAAGTGATATTCCAAAAATAAATGCTTACTGCAGCTTTTACAGCAGGCTGTTTTTGGTTTAGTACCTTTACTCGGATAGTTCACCTAAATATGAAAATACTGTAAATTATTTAACAGTGGTCTGAACCAAACTTTCAACTTTTCAACTATGCAAGCTCTAAAATGATAAAAGCACAAAAAATGAGTCCATGTGATTCTTGCACTAAGTTCTACAATAGCGCGGGGAACAGACCAAAAGTCTTAATTCAATAAAACGCCCTCTGCTGTTGCTCTCAAATCAAATATGGCGCCGCTGATGTCAATAAAATTTGCTCTCAGGATGCACAAGAACTAATGGGGTTTACCATTAATGCCACCAAATGGAGCCATTTTTCTTATGACTTAAATGACTTAAATTTCAATCAGCTCACACGATGCCATCATATGGCTTCAGAAGACATGGGGCCAGATTTACTAAACAAGGCAAATTAGTGTGAGAGCCCTCCCCCCAAAAAAGCATCTGATCTACTGATGACGTGAAAATTAAAGAACACAGACGCAGCCGGATCATTTGCATAATGACAGATGCATTCTGCCAAGAGCAGCGCAAATTAGCGTCTGTTTTTTTTTTTTTTTTTGCGGTAAATAAATGGGAAATGCCAGTACTGTAGATTGACTAGCGCAAACCTTAGTAAATCACCTTGCATGATTCATTAAAATACTCTCCTGCCATAAATTTTGCATCTGAAAGGGAAACGCCTAAAAATGCATATGCGATTAGATCAGCCGCAAAAATTAACGCCTTTTCAGTTCTGCTGTAACGCTCGGATGACAGGAGACGAAGGATATAATAAACCGACAGGTTTATTCTCGGGATTAACAGGAAACAGACACGCGGCAGTGTGCAAACAATTACAGACAAAGGATGAGACTAGGGGAGGAACTTAAATACACACAGATGACGAGGGTAAAACGGAAACAGGGGATGATAATCAAACTAATTACACAAGGTGAAAACTAGAACTAACAAGACAGGACTAGATGACATGTGACAACTGCGTGTCTTTAAGTAAATCCAGACAGTAGTTTTTTAAAGCCAAAAGAGGGTTTGCGGTGTCGCAAACTGTTAGTGAATCTGGCCCTTGAAATTTAACACACAAGCAATCCATAAAAAGGCACATTGTGCCTTTTTATCATTTTGGAGATTAACAGTTTTATCTTACTTTATTATTTTTATTTTTGAGTGTACTATCCCTTTAAGAATAAAGGGAATGTAAATGGTCATGTTTGTGGTCAGGATTTATATATATATATATATATATATATATATATATATATATATATATATATCATTTAAAACAATATTTATAATTTATTCCTGTGATTAAAGCTGAATTTTCAGCATTACTCCAGTCTACAGTGTCACATGATCCTTCAGAAATCATTCTAATATACTTTTGTAAGATTATAAATCCCTTTACTGTCACTTTTGATTAATTTAATGCATCCTTTCTGAATAAAAGCATTCATTATTAATTAACAAAAAAAACCCAAAAAAAACCAATGCATTGACCCCTGCGTGACTGAACGTTTGAACGGTAGTGTACCAGCACATTTCATGCTATTATTCATCAATACAGGTCAAGTTGCTAAAATTGCATGACAATTTCTGATTGAGCTGTTTTATGCAGCTTAGTTTCCATACATGATCTCAGAGCTTTCTGTAGAGAGCATTAATATGACACAGCTTTCTGTAATATGTAATTCTATGTCTGAACTGTTCTTCAACCCTCCTAAAATCGCCCTCGGCCACTTACTAGGGTGCTGTTTTGCATTCCCCCTCTTGATGGCTTTGCTGGAGTTCAGAGCCAGGAGAGCAGATGCCAGAAAATCACTTTTGATCATTCTGTGACCATGAGCCGTCAACATCCCCTCCTCTCCGTCCTCCTGTCTATTGCCTAATTTACACTTGCAGGATTTTAAAGCACCACCAGCCATTTGCACCTTTGAGCTCCTCAAACATGCTGAAACAATCTCACCCTCACATGCTCAGCCGCGCGCCCTCTCGCTCTCCCACACACGCATCTCTGAACATTGGCTCGGTCTTTCTACTGCATCCTACACGCCGAAACAGAGCAAACACATGCACACATTCCCATACGCCCCGGAGGACAGTCTTCTGAGCAGTTCCAGGTTGTGTGCAGTGTGTGTCCTGGGTCCATGCCAGATGGAGGCCGAGACCAGGCGTAGGATTTATTACCCAGAGCTTTTTGTTTAACACATCTCTCACTCTCCTCCAGAAATCTACCGTTAACAGCAAAACTCCAATCGAAAATCATCATTTGGACTGCAATGTTCTCTCTTTATGCCATTGTTGTATCATGCTTTCTGATGGTGAGTATTCAGACTCAGACTAGTCTGGAATATTTCTCCCGGGAACTTATGATGTATGATGTATGATGTATGACACACACACACACACACATGTTGTGTTTTCATGTTTTATGGGGACATTCCATAGGCATAATGGTTTTTATACTGTACAAACTGTATATTCTGTCCTCCTACACTACCCCAACCCCTAAACCTACCCATCACAGAAAATGTTCTGCTATTTTAGATTTTCAAAAAAGATAATTCTGTATGATTTATAAGCTTGTTTCCTCATGGGGACCAAAAAAAAATGTCCCAAAAAGATCAAAATTTACTAGTATTACTATACTTGAGGGAACATTTGGTCCTCATAACGTAGGGAATACCCGCCCACACACACACATACATACACACACACACACACACACACACACACACATACATTACTATTCAGAAGTTTGGGGTTGGTTATATTTTAGTGCTGTCAAAACGATTAATCGTGATTAATTGCGTCCAAAATAAAAGTTTGTGTTTGCATACTATATGTGTGTGTACTGTGTATATTTATTATGTATATATAAATACACACACATACAGGTATAAATAATTACAAAATATTTACATGTACACATGTATATTTATATATGTATATATAATTTATATTACATATTAATATACATTTTTTAGATATAAATATATTTTGTTAAATATATACATGCATGTGTTTGTATTTACATATAAATAATAAATATACCTAGCATACACACATATTACGTAAACAAAAACTTTTACTTGGGATGCGATTAATCACGATTAATCGTTTAACACAGCTATAATGTTTTTGAAAAGAAGTCTCTCATGCTCTCTAAAGCTGCATCAATGTTTAATACTGCATTAATAAAAAAATACAGTAAAAAATAATAATATTATTAAATTTTATTACTATTAAAAATGAATATATTTTAAAATGTAATTTATTCCTGTTATCAAAGCGTCATTACTCCAGTCTCCAGTGTCACATGATCCTTCAGAAATCATTCTAATATGACGATTTGCTCCTTAAGTAACATTTCTTATTATCGTCAATGTTGCTTAATGTTTTTGTGGAAACTGTGATACATTTTTTCACGATTCTTTAATAAATAAAAAAATAAAAAGATTTTATTTGAAATGGTAATCTTTTGTAACATTATAAATGTTTTTACTGTCACTTTCGATCAATTTTATTGAAGCTTGTTTCAGAAAAGGGAATTGGGACTTTTTTAAAATCACACAATTTGGACTTTTTTCCTCAGAATATGAAGATACAAACTCGGAATTGTGAGAAAAAAAAAATCTGAATTGTGATTCTGAAATCACAATTACCTTCTTATTCCTTGGCAGAAACAAGCTTCCATTATTTAATGCATCCATACTGAATAATAAAAAAAAAAGACCCCAAAGTTTTAAACAGTATTATACAACAAAAAACACTGAGTGAGCACGAATTGGGCCGCTTACCTCAGTGAGGTGAGGGTTGGGGTTGAATCCGCATTGGTTGCACACCATGGAGCGGCACTGCGTGCATTTATTGCAGTTTGGCTGGCCGTCTGTGGTGCCCGTCAGATCTGCGGTCTTGCACACCGGGCACAGCTTGCTGCTGGGCATGGGTGCAATCTGGGGCAAAGAATAGGGCGAGGTGGGAGCGCTGCCCCCGGGCGAGACAGGGTGCCCGCCTTTGTTGCTCCCCACATCGACCTGCAGGTTCTTCCGTGCAGCTTGACCCTGACCGGGTCCCTGAGTCTGTGTCGGAGCTCCTGGACCAGGTCCTGCACCTGGTGGACCCCCAGGTTTAGGTCCCATGCTCGGGTCTGTCTGATTAGGTTTGCCTTGGATACTGTGAGAGGAGGAAAAAGACATCGGTGTGTGAATTAACACAGGGGTGGTGTGGCATATGTTTAAAATCACAGATAGCTGAACACTTTTGTTGAATCCATCTGCCCAGGGGATTCACGGGAGGAGATTTAAAGAGCTTTGTGCCACAGCTTCCTGAGTAGTTCGAATGAGAATAGAAAGATAAATCAATACAGAAGGGCAAATCCTGGAGGCGGAAACAAACTGATTGACAAGGACTTTCGATGCTTCTCCAAAAGAATCTGAAATGTTATCTGTGGTTGCACAAAGAGGCAACGGGTTTCCCCTTCAGATAAGCATGTTTACTTGTCTAAAATGAACTTTGGCATAGAATAGAAGCTGCTTAGTGACAAAATGACAAAATAATGGCTCTGAAAATATTTGAGGTTAATTAAAAAATGATTTTGGTTATGAATTATTGGTGGTGATAATCACTGCATCACTGCTGCACCTCATTCTTATGGACTGAGTTTTTTTTATAGCCACTAACCTGTAATAATAACAATAAAATCAATACGTACAGACTATTTATTATTATTACTATTATTATTATCATCATCATCATTATTATATTGATAACATAATAAAATAAACATAACAATAATTAGTGTTGTTATAATAAATATAGTAACACTATTATCACATTAATAACGAAATTATAATATAATATACTATATGATATAATTAGTGCTCAATTCGATTAATCGCAATTAACCGCATCTAACATAAAAGTTTACATAATATATGTGTGTGTGTGTGTGTGTGTGTGTGTATATACACACACACACGTATTACAACTTACTTAAACTACTTATGTTAGATGCGATTAATTGCGATAAATCCATTTGACAGCACTAATTATATCATATAGTATATTATATTATGATATCGTTATTAATGTGATAATAGTGTTTAATATAATAATGCTTTTTTTTTTACAGCTGTATAGTGTAATGATTTAGTTTCAATTTTAAAGTAATAAAATAATCGATTTATTTAATATTTATAAGTTATAACTGTATCAATAAGCAGAAATTACACATAAACCTTAAATAATCAGTATTAGTAATGTTATTGCTTTGGTTTATATTGTGAAATATCCGATAACAGACTCTGTGTATAAGAGAAGATCTGTGGCAAAATAGTTGGATGACAGAATGAGGAAATGGAGCATGAAGGAGATCTCACAGGTGATTGAATGCTTCATTCAAAGAAATGCTTTCAATGGAACCATTTTAATGGAACTGCTGTTTACTTCAAACACAAACACATTCCGCCAAAAGAATCTTAAAAATCTTCCACTGGCCGTTTTATGACATTGCCACTGTGCTACATCACGCTGTAAATTTGTTTGCGTGCAATTTCCTTTTGAAACTTTGGAGAAGCCGGAACGAATAAGAGCTGTGAACATACTTAAGCATATAATCAATGTTCTCTAAAGAGCTATTTATTGTCATTTCACTCAAAAGGACTGTCAATGGTGATCAATAAGTAAGTAAATCTCAGAGCTGACATGACTGAACCTAATTCAGAAGCCGTTATAAAACAGTATAATCACGCAAAAAAGAGATGCTGAATGTGAGTCCTGTGTATGCTTTAGACATGGAGTGTGTCATAAAGAAACCTTTCATCATTGCATAACAGTTTTTGTCTACTTTTATGTTTTATTCATAATCAAATTTATGTATGAAAGCGTTATGGTGGTTTGTTTACCCGACCTTACTTAATACCCATATTTTCATTTCGGCTTTAAAAAAAAAAAAAACTTGATTTAAAAAAGTACCAGTTGCCACATTAATTAAAAAAAAAAAAAAACATGCTTATGATTAGTTAGTTGCCTTAAAGGGATAACTCACCCAAAAATGAAAATTCTGTCATCATTTACTGTATTCCTATCTTTGTTCTGCTGAACTCAAAGGAAGAATGTTTGTAACCAAGCAAATCTCGCCCCCCATTGACTACCATAGTATTTTTTTTCTTACTATGGTGATCAATTGGTTACATTCGTAAACATTCTCCCAAATTTGTTCCTTTCAGAACAGACAGAATTTTCATTTTTGGGTGAACTGTCCCTTTAAGTAGCTACACTGCGAGCTACTAACAAATAGTAGGTAACTACTCTAATTTTATACTTTTAAAAAATCAATATAAATATTATAGAATTAAACTTGTATCAGAGCAACTTTGATCAAAATATTGATTTAATCTCAATTAGTGCAAAGGCATTAAATTTGAAATGATGAAGTTGCCATGTAATATAATTTAATATAATATAATGAATAATTTAATATAATAAATAATATAATATAATATAATAATGTTAAAAACAGAGGAGAACAACAGAATGTATTCTTTTTTCACCAGAGAACTGATTGATGCAACACAGAGACATTTTCACAGACTTGAATCACTGAATCATTTCTTTTTGACTGAAAAAGAGAGAAACTAAAATGAGAGAGGAACATTCTGGCAGAGCGTTTTTATTGCATCATCTCACTCAGCTGCAAACCGTTTTTTTGAGTGAAATAGTTCTTTAAAACGAAACCAGGGTACATATAATGGACATCAATTACATTTTACGAATCCTACGCTTGTTTCTTTTTGCTTTCTCACTTTTTTTTCCCCTCTTCAATTATGCCTCAGAGCTGAATTTACAGCTGTCTGCTTTCTAACTCTCGCTTAAGCTTCTGTTGAACCCTTTCTTGGCCTCTTTTTCTCTTTTTTTTAAGTCCCCAAGTTGCTTATAAAGGCATGAGAGGTTTTGTGCACTTTCTGCTACTCTGAGGTCGTTTATCACATGTCAACAGCAGTAATGATTTTCTCTTCTTCTTCTTTATTTTACTGGCTGGCACTGGGATTAGTGAGCAATTAGAATGGACTCCAAGCTTTCTCTATGGTCATAACAATGTCTTCTGAGAGGCCGGCTAACACACCAGCGCACGGGTGCACACAGAGAGCCTCAAATGTACACACAAGACACTTCAAAAGCTTACACAAGTCAGATTCTGAGGAGAATGGAAAAAGCGTGAGAGAACTAAAATAGCAGGTTTCACAGTAACAGAGTCAGGCTCAGAAGTGTGTCTGAGTGTGTGTGTGTGTGTGTGTGTGTGTAGCTGTGCTTGGCTCACTCTGTTGTCCGTCCAGGAATATTTCCAGCACCTGGCCCCTCATTATATGCCGCCCTTAAACTTCAAGTGAAACTTCAACGCCAGAAAAGCAGGCCGTCTTTCCCATCCTGCTTCATCTAAAGCCATTACCAAGATCTGAATGAACTGAGATGCGCCAAAGCAGAAGAAAAGTTCATTATTTCAGTGTCAGCTTTGTATTCCGCAAAGAAATTTAATCTCAGTCCAACTAGCTCCTTCCCAAATTTCAATTTACACACTAAATTGACTTTAAAACAGTTCGGCTCAGGTGGAAAGGCTTACAGGTATTCATTGGCACAGTGATTCCCAGACTGGGGTACATGAGTTGTTACGCAAAAAAAAAAAAAAAATGCTGAGTTTAGCCATTCGTTTAACGGTAATGCTTTACAATAAGGTTCATTAGTGAAACATTAGTTAATGTATTAACTAACATGAACTACCCATAAGAAATACATTTGTTACTGCATCTACTAAACTTCGTTAATGTTAGTTAATGAAAATACAGTTCATTCACGTTAGTTCGCAGTGCATTAACTAATGTTAACAAGATTTTAATGATGTATTAGTAAATGTTGCATGTGACGAGCAGGGCGGGCGAGAGCCGTGAGGGAACGGCGCAAGTGACACAAGTGATAATGAGCGTCAGCTGCTCGCTGCACCGGTCTCGTGTCTCTCACGGAGGAGCATAAAAGGAGGAGCGACTACAGTGAAGGATGAGAGAGGACCAGGCCTGGATTTTATGTTGTGTTTTTATTATGTTATGTTACCATTTTACTTGTTTATTTATTGGATTAAAATTATGTTGAGTGTTCGCCGATTCCCGCCTGCTTCCCGTTCTTACGAACTGTGTTACATTGAAATTTACATTAACATTATTAATTGTAGTTAACTAATGAACTTTATTGTTTTGTGTTACTCATTTAATTCTACCCCACTTTTCAATAACATTAAAAAACGAGCATGCATTTCTAAGCCGCCACTAGTGTAAAACCAGGAAAATAGTTGTGAAAGGTCAAATATATGACCTCCAATCAAATGACCTAATCTTTTGCTGTCAAAACTGACTGCATCCACAGAGGTAGCGTGCGTATGATAGGTTGCATGCCACTCTCAATAATGTACCTTTGTAAAAGTGGGGTTTTAGCTCTTTGCCAAAGTCCCTTTCAAGATAAATCTGTTCACTTGGCGGGCATATTTACGACGCCTCCAGGTGGCTAATGTTATTTCGGGCATCCAAGAGCAAGTCCTATTTGAATTGACTGACAGAATTCTGACACTGCTTGCTTTCTAACCACTATTCACAATTTTTTTTCTTTTTGTTGTAATTATTCTGCTCACTGTAAAAATAAAATACAAAGAGTTTATGTCAGTAGTTTCTGTGACTCTCTCTCAGTGATTGACAGTGAGTTGATTTAATTAAAAATCCACATATTACATAGGCCTATTTAAAAAAATATCTATATTATATAATTAACCAATGCCTGTTTGTTTAATACACCAAGCAATCGAGCAAGCGCATATTTCATTAGGAAAACTGCATAGCTACTGTCTGTTTTCATTTTTTTAACAAAGGTGAAATAGATAAAAAGAAAAAAAAAGGATGAATATCATTCTTTACAGTACGAATGGGCATTTGTGGAGGGATCTGTGGTTTGTTTAATTTTACAAGTGAATTGCATTGCTTAAACATTGGATGTGAATTGAATTCAAATGCACTCCTATTAAAGGTAGATAGTGTTCAATTTATTATTATGTATTGATTTACAAATATTCTTACAAAGAAACTATCATAGTTGATTAAATTAAGTCCAAGTGCCATCTACAGGCCTGTTATGTGAAATGTAGGCTGTGGGTTAAGAACCCGCAAAATGGCCTAATATTGCCTCTGAGGACCTCCCAACATGTCTCTGATGAAAATGCAAGCGATATGACTAAAGAGCTCGGAAAACAACAGCAAACCTCAAGTTATTTGCTCTGGGAAGAATTTAATGTCAAAATCAGTGGTTTCTATACAAACATTTAGGAAGATGAGGGATGTTTAAGAATTTAATGAAAAAGGTTTGGGGTCATTTTGAGATTTCAGGTATCTTGGCAAATCCGAGCACAGTTTGAGACATTCTTGAGATCTTTTCTGAAACTCTACAGGAGAGGCTTTTTCTCAGGAGTACAATATGAGAAGCGGGGGACTTCATCTAAAGTAATCTCATTGACGTCTAGAAGAATCACTGCGATAGTAGCTTTAAATAACATTCAACCTATACAAATGCTTTGGGATATATTTTCTGTGGCAGAAATAAACTTGGTGACATATTCTTCAAACACTCTTTTCATCACACGGCTGATAGTTTTCCGCTGAGGCCATTTCTTCATCTCTTTATTAAAATAAGAACTATGCACCCAATGCCTTCTGAGATATTGCTAATATCAATATGCATTGAATTTAACTTTACAGAAATCCTGAGGCCCAGGCGGGAGAGAGAAAGCTTCACTGGAGAGTAATTTAACAGCTAGAGGGTAAACGCACTCGATGATAAATCAAGATTCCTGTAATGTCCATGCTAAAAAGTCAGACTCAGGAGTCAGGACAGCTAAATAATCTTTTAATTCCTCACAACCTCAATATTAAAGAGCCTGTTTTATTGTTGATTTTGGTTATGGGGTCTACCAGATTATTTTTCACATATTCTCCATTGTTGCAGCACCTCTCTTCCCAGTCTGTCAGTAACACTCTGCTTAGTTTCTGTCTCTTTGAAGCCCCTCCTTCTGAAAAGCATGATGTGCTCTGATTGGCTGGCTGGACCAGTGTGTTGTGATTGGTCAACCGCTTCAAGCATTTTTAGGAAATGTCACGACCCTTTGCATAATCATGAGTTTCTGCTTCTCAGGTGGAAACACAAACTCTTGGACATGGTGGTAACACACTACTAACGGGCACACTACTACACACAACTCAAACAGACCTCATCCCTTTTTTGCATATGCCTTGGGTGGGAATTATTTAAATGAGATGTTCGTTTCCGGAAGAGAACTCAACACTACAATCGAAACGTTTCAGGGAGTTCAGAAACATTGTTATAGAGAATAACTCCCTTTGGAGTGACTTTGTGCTTTGTAGTTTTGCAGACCTTTTTCATGTAGCAACATTACACAATAAAGAAAATAAAAAAGTACCATCATAACTACTGCAGCAAGACGGCTATTCAAGACTTAAAAGGTTACAGTTGTAAATATTTGAATATCTGCTTGGTTTTGGGCGTCAATTAAACACTACAAACAAAATAAATCAGAAATGTGTTCAAAAATGCAGAATTAATGAGACCTGAAGAGACCATTAAATCAAAACTGCAGTTTGTAGACCATGTCAATTAGGTTTAAAGGGTTAGTTCGCCCAAAAATGAAAATTATATAATCTATGACTCACCCTCATGTCGTTCTACACCCATAACGATAAGATGAACCTTTGTTCATCTTCGGAACACAAATTAAGATATATTTTATGAAATCCGATGGTTCAGTGAGTCTCTGTTGCCTTTAAAATATATTAAATATATTAAAATAGAAAAGACTTATATTGAATTGTAATAATATTTCACAATTGATCTGTTTTATTGTATTTTTGATCAAATAAATGCAGCCTTAATGAGCATTAATGACTTCTCTTTCAGAAACCATGGTAGTTTAATCAGCCTAGGGTAGATACTGTACAAGCAGTTTGTAACATTGCAAGACACATCTGTTACCAGTAGTTTACAAATCTAAACTATGAATGTTAGAGAGCGATACAAGCAGGGCAATGGTTATTGACAGGGTGATTTGATACACCATAACTTGTGTTTAATCAAGGAGTTATTGTGTCTACAATGATTGATTGTCTCATTAACTGAACCATGTACTCCTTATAATTATCTAGTGCTCAGGTAATTATTCCTGAATGCAGAAATCATAAAAAAACATAATGAAGCACTGATTAGCAATTTCTACTCTGCATCTCTCGATGCAAGTAATCATTGCATATTTTTGAGGTCATTCTATTCAGAATGCATGGTGAATTTATATATTTAGACATTTCACCCTCAGACAATTCACAAGACCATCTGCTCAAACAGAAAAAACAGATATAAAGAAACAATACGGATGTGTACATACTTGTATACTTGATTATCGAAATGTTTTGCCATGTTCATTGGTATGTGTGTGGGCTTACTGATGGATGAACAGATGGATGGACGGATTGATAGACAGATGGAAAGATGGACAGATGGATGGACTGATGAATGGATGGACAGACAGATAGATGGATGGATTGATAGATGGATGGAAAGATGGACAGACGAATGGACGGAAAGATGAATGGATGGATGGATGGACAGATGGATGGATGGATAGATAGACGGATGGAAAGATGGACAGATGGATGGACTGATGAATAGATGGACGGACAGATGGATGGATGGACGAAAGATGAATGGATGGATGGATGGACAGATAGATGTATGGATGGACAGATGGATGGATGAAGGATGGACTGATGGAATGTTGGATGGATGACAGATGGAGGGACAGACAGCGGGATGGATGGAGCGAAGGATGGATGGATGGAAAGACAGACGGATGGAGTGATGGACAGATGGATGGAGTGATGGACAGATGGTTGGATGGATGGACAGACGGATGGATGAACGATGGACTGATGGAATGTCGGATGGATGATGGATGGATGGACAGACAGACGGATGGAGTGATGGACAGATGGATGGATGGACAGACAGACGGATGGAGTGATGGACAGACGGTTGGATGGACAGATGGATGACGGATGGAGTGATGGACAGATGGATGGATGGACGGACTGATTGATGGATGAATGGACATATGGATGGAGTGATGGACAGACGGTTGGATAGACAGATGGATGACGGATGGAGTGATGGACAGATGGTTGGATGGATGGACAGACGGATGGATGAACGATGGACTGATGGAGTGTCGGATGGATGATGGATGGATGGACAGACAGACGGATGGAGTGATGGACAGATGGATGGATGGACATACGGATGGATGGATGGGCAGATGGATGACGGATGGAGTGATGGACAGATGGATGGATGGACGGACTGATTGATGGATGAATGGACATATGGATGGAGTGATGGACAGACGCTTGGATGGACAGATGGATGACGGATGGAGTGATGGACAGATGGATGGATGGAAAGACGGATGGATGAAGGATGGACTGATGGAATGTTGGATGGAGCGAAGGATGGATGGATGGACAGACAGACGGATGGAGTGATGGACTGATGGATGGATGGATGGACTGATTGAGGGATGAATGGACAGATGGATGGATGCACAGATGGATGGACGAATAAACAATTATCTTTCTATAAAAACAGAAGTCTATATTCTCTACTCTCACATCAAACCTGAGCATCACATCACCAGCTCCCTCTGACACTTTTTCCTCTGAATTCTGCTTTACATTCATCAAATCTATATGCAGCATGACAATACTTTAATCCTACCACTCTAAATAAAATCCTAAATTGGGCACAATATCATGTACAAAGGGGCTTAAGTGTTTCCCCGAACACGAGTGAACGTTTACTACGCTGCTCTCTTCTCTCTGCAGTCCAGAAAGGGGCTAACAGCAGCCTTAGACAGCAATGTCTGCTGGATCAGATTAATTTGGATCTGTAGTGCTGAGCCGTCCCCTTCACTCCTCTCTCTGCTGCACGGAGCCTGTGTTAACACCTCTGATGAGTCACAGAGTGACAGAAGGAGAGTACAAAACCAGTGGGAGTCAGCTCCACATGAGAAGAACAGTCATGGGTGAAGACTGACAAACCGAATTCATGTCTCCTCCCGCTCGAGATACAGTATGAGAAAAAAAAACTATACTACACTTCTGTGTGGAGTCCTGTAGTGCACTACGATCTTGTGCACTACATAGTGCACAAGAGTACAAGACAAGTGATCATCAGTTGTGGCAAACTGTTGGTTAGCACACAAATAATTTGTCCCTTCTATTCTTTTAAAAATGCAAAACAGTGAAGCACTTACAATGGAAGTCAAGGAGACCAATAAATGTCACAATACTCAGTGTTTCAATAGTGCAAACACAAGATTTAAACAATATGTGTTTACTTGATTTAGTGTGGAAACAGCTTACTAATCATTTCGGCGTAAAGTTAAATCAATTGAACAACTTTGTTGCCATGACAACAAAACAAAATAAAACCAAAAATCGTAAAACGACTGTAAAATTGAGGATTTAAACATCTTTACAGCTCAAATAATACACAAGTTTTAACAGAAGAATTATTGTAAGTGTTTTTATAATTATGTAACAGACTTTGTTTGATTCTGTATAATATGTTAATGCTGTACGAACTGGCGCTCGTTGTGTATATATGTGTGCAATGTATTTTTCCCCTCGGGGCTTGCTGTATATAGGCATGGGCACGCGCACTTTTGTACTGGAGTTTTGCGGGGTTTTCAGGCTGGTACACGCATATGTGGCAGAGAATAATGTTAAGAGAAGTTCAGAGTATTTTAGGCGAAGCTTTTTTATTAAATTTTTGTTAAATATAAACCAAAATATAAACCAAACACTAACCTTGAATTTAATAAATACAGTTTTCATAAGATAAAAAATATACATATGTATATATATATATATATATATAATTTTTTCTTTCTTATTATTGTTATAGATAAAAAAGATTTTAAAGACACTCTTTCTAACCTTTACTGTGAAAAGTTACATCCAATTTAACAACTTTTTTGTTAACACGACTGTACAAATTGATGAGTTAAATAGCTTTACAGTTCAAATAATACATGTTTTTAAAGTGCTATAATAAAATTATAATGCTAATTATAATTATTACAGACTAAACCAAACCATAAATTTACATTAAAAAAATTCCATAAAAAAAAATATAAAAAAAAAACAATTAAATATTCACACATTCGTATACATAAATATTTATTTTTTCTTTATTATATATGTTATATAACTCACTAACATTTTCTGTGTACTTATATCCAATAAAACAGCTTCTTTTTTTTTTTGCCATCACAACACTATAAATCCTAACAGCCTAAAACAACTAATATTGATTTAAACAGCTTCACAGCTCAAATATTACAGAGGAATTATTGAAAGTGCTTTTATAAAGTTAAGCTTCACATTTCTTTTATAAGTGACTTATTTTTTTGTGGTAATCAACACAGTGCCAACAATTGACCCTTCGCAAACAGTTTGATTGACAGGCGATCTGACCAATCATAACCCGAATCCGCCATTTTATCCAACAAAGCAGTCAGGGGAGTTAGTAGATTAACGTTGGTGAACTTGAACTTGAAAAATTATGTGTCCTCACGTCTTTCCGCACTTGAAACAACATTCCTTCTGACGTTCATTCATGTTTATTTGATGCTGTAAATGAACTAGTATGAAGAGATGATCGCTTCACGAGCCGCTTGAAGGAGCGACACATTAAAGAGACACTAGACGCTATTTATTGTTTAAACTGCTTTTAAAAATTCTGATATATTAAATATGAAGATGTAAGTATCGATATTTCATGATCAATCCGCCCAGCTCTAGTTTAAAGGCCGGGAGAACAACTAAAGATTAAGTGTCATGATGGAAGAGGTCTGAAATGGGAAGATGTGGTGTTAACCTTTTTGAAATTGGCCTTTCGACATGTGGGTCGAGGTGCATGACCATATTCTATCTGTTTTGTTCTGAGGCTTAATAAATGGGACAGTTTAAAGACACAGAGCAGGAGCGTAAAGACAACGCTAAAAGAATGCCGCAGGCCCACGGAGAACATTTATTAGATTTCTCTGTCATTACAATTCAGGTCCCTTTTATGGGGGTGATGTTTGGCGGCTAAGACAGCGATGTTCCTATCCCATCTGCTGGGAAATAAAGCGTCGGATACTATTCAGTCTCTCCATCCATCTCCCTCATTCCTCCTGTCTTTCTCTCTGTCCGTGTTTCACTAATAGCGCAAACAACACCTACACACTCCCCTGAAATTCCATACAAGCACACTAATAGCTTCTGGTTCCTCATTTTGGCCGTCAATCAAAAGGACACATTCTGAGTTTGCGCCATGAAAATTTTCAAACATGCTGATTTCACACCGTTTCCTTCAGATGCGTGATTAGATTCATGAAACTATATAGCTACATAATTCAATCTTAAAGGGATATAGTTCACCCAAAAATTTAAATTATCCCATGATTTATTCACCCTCAAGCCTTCCCAGGTGTATATGACTTTCTTTTTTCAGATGAACACTATCGGAGTTATACTAAAAAATATATTTATAATGGCAGTGAATGGGGCTCGAGATTTTGAAGCCCATAAAAGTGCATCTAATCATAAAAGTAATCCATACAGCTCCGGTGCCCTTCTGAATCAAAGTGATTGGTTTCTGTAAGAAAAATATCCATATTTATAACTTTCTAAACTATAATAACTGGCTTCCAGAAACGGCCATACGCAAGTCGAGTTCTAGCGGACGAAAAACTGAAATGAACCATCCAAATGAAGCGACTCACTAAAATGAATCAGACCATTGGAGAACGCATTTAACTGGTAGCTTGTTACCAGAAATGTACGGTATTTTTAAAAAGCTGAGTTACTTAAAAATGTTAATATGGCTGCTTGCAGTTCTACAAAGCCGACCGCAATGATGTGAAGCGATTTTAAAGACCTGCTCCAACGAACATCAAACTTTTAAAATCCGTTTTAAAAGATTTCAGAGGGAAAGAAACCCTTGAGGAGATTAACACAAGGTCCTGCCTCATCTGTAGGCATCACACGCACACTTTACCAGCGAATGATGAAGTGGCTTGATATGGTACGTAAGACATAACATCGCTCAGAGATGCAGCCGTTTCACACACACTACGCGTGTGTGTGACGGGATGACATTGTACGGAAAAATCCGGGCATTTCAATACATCAATAAAAACATGAGACGGATGCGGGCAGAAAAAAAAAACTCTCCAAATGGCCCCTGAGAAAAACAAATATTTCCCCTGCCCAGGTTGTAATATCCTCAGTGGGTTTGTTTCTCCCTCAAACACTCACGCAAGGCTACGACTGCGACTACACACCCATTTCAGGAGTTTTAATGATGCTGGTCAGACACAGACAGACAGCCAGTACGTGCAGCAGTAGCATTACTGCGTCTGTACTTTTCACACACGCCCAAACACATTCAACTTTAGCTTATGAACAAGCCAATCAGGCCATAGAGAAACCCTGACATCAAGAATATAGTGTTACTGTGAAAGGCCTGACTATAAACAAACCGACAGCTAGGTCACCCTCCTGCAACAAATACATTTCATTTGCATCATTGCATTGTAAATCGATGTTTCAGGTTGGCTACACGGTGTATCTGCACTTCAAAACACTGATGCAAGATGCATTTTATCCAGTATATAACACTGGTTCTCAACCAGTGGGTTGCAGGGAAACATAATGCTAAGAGCAATTAGTAAAATGCAGCTAACCGTATAATTGTGCGCATTTAGAGTAGGAAAAGATTCCTAATGAAAATGCTTCCTATATGTTTTGTTGTTGATGTCAACATTTGTGTCTCAAAACCCAATTTACAGCACACTCTTAAAAATAAAGCTTCCAGATGGGGTTTTTCATAACAATGCATTTTAGGTTCTCCAAATAACCTTGTGAATAGTCCTTTAAAGAACCTTTTCAAGGGGACCTGTTATCTTTTCACAAGATGTATAATAAGTCTCTGGTGTCTCCAGAATGTGTCTGTGAAGGTTAAGCTTAAAAACCCCACAGATCATTTATTATAGCTCGTCACATTTGCCCCTAATTGAGTGTGAGCAAAAACATGCCGTTTTTGTGCGTGTCTCTTTAAATGCAAATGAGTTGCTGCTCCCGGGCCCCCTTTCCAAAAGAGGGCGGAGCTTTAACAGCTCACTCATCGGTTGCTCAACAACAACAAAGCTGGAGAATCTCACGCAGCCAAAATGAGGATCTTCAGTAACAATGTCCATCCGGAGTCGGACACCGATAGAGAGATTCAGGAAGAAGTTACAATTTTTAGAATGAAACTGGACGTTTCTGAACAGTTAGTGGATAAATTTATGTAGCTGCTGTGGACTTTATTCAACTCATCCACTAGCATGTGCCGTCATGTTAATCTTTTGTGCAAATCCAGCATTGAACTGACCCCCGTTTGTGAAGCAGTGCATGTCAATTTTGGGATCTGTGATGTCACCAACCCGGAAAGCTCATTGTAGTCCCTTCTAGCCAGTTGTTGTAATCCTTAAAAAGGGATTTCTGTAAAAGAAAATATCTCCCTTTGCATTGAACTTTGAGCGTCGTAACTTTGCAGATGTACTCAAAAACAGCAACATTACACACTAACTAAAGTTAAAAAAGTGAAATCATAATCAAGGACCCCTTCAAAGGTGCTCAATGGAACCATAGACGCCAATAAAGAAGCTTTACTTTTTAATTGAGCATTTAGACACAAATTCATCTGTTACTGTAGAGGCAAGTGAAATTATAATATTCAATTTATAACAGTCAGTGGTTTGCAGGGAAACAAAATGCTAAAAGCAATTAATAAAATGCAACTAACCATATAACTGTGCACATTTAGATAGGAAAATAAATAGGCTTATCAACTTTTACAACATGAGAAAAAATGCTTCCCACATGTTTTGTTCTTTAAGGTCATGTACCCAATCAAACGTTATAGTATTTTGACACAAATTCATCTGTTACTGTAGACATACTGTAAGTCTCATGACCTGCCCTCAACCATACAATAAATGTGGGCTCAAGCAGTTTGTGCAATGAATTATTGGCTGCCAAGAGCACGAAACTATTGAAATACAAGAGATGTTTTTGTACAATGATCAATTTTGGTACTGTGCTGGCTCGCCACTTCGTGTCCTGAAGCAAAACCACTTGAAAACCACTGCAATAGAGAGTGCATAAATTGCAACACAAAGTTTGAATAATTCTAAATCTTTCGTAATTCACACATTGCATTATTTAAAGATTGTAGAGGGAGACAGAACTGGAGATGTGAGGGGGGTGGGGAGGAATAGTGAAAGATGTTCGCTAGCACGTGTAACAGATGAGTCACATGCATCCTTGTCAAAATTTTATTCATTATTAATGCTATAACATTTTATCATGCTTGCACTCTTAGAACCCTCAAGTGTCTTTTACAGTGAGATTTTAATACCAGTGCATGTTGATATCAGCACTGTTAGGCGTGGTTGACAAAGCAAAAAAAAAAATTCACTTCATGTGACTATTTAACAGCCCTGACTACATCTTACCAAAGCAAACTGAGCTTTATGTGAATAAATAAGAGTGAATGACACACCTCAAATGATCTCAGAACGTGCCTCGCTTCTATAGCCTATCCCATATCAGACACCAGATTTACATAAATATTTACTACACAGCACATGATAGTCGTGCTTAATATGCAATGTTAACAATCATGCATTCAGATCATAGATATCCATTAAAGCCCAGAAACTAACATATGTGGCTTGGTTCTGGACAGAGCAAGGCTAACAGCGCAGACTGTCTGAAATGAATGAAAATATACACTAAATAAAACAATACGCAAAACATTCTCATAAGGCTGCTGTGTACATATGCATGCTCATATGTAAATAGATCTATGCATCAAGTATGACAGAGATCAAATAACCCCATGAGTCCAGCATATGTTGGTCTCAAGCACATTTAGAGGTTTTTAGCTGACAACTGGCTTTGTAGGTAATGCATATCATTGGGTGTAAGTCAAGAGCAAGGCTGTTAAAAACATAATTATCCATTCTGAATATGGCTAAAAGTGACTATAGTTCTTTAAATATAAAACCAAAAGATTAGACCGCACAGACTCATATCGTGTAGCACAAAGCAGTGAAGGGAATTCACAAAAATACAAATGTGACAGAAGCTTTTGAAATGATTCGGGATACCTGTTCATTCCCGGCCCGTGTCCGGTGCCCATTCCCCCGGCAGGCGCACCGTTGCTCGGCTTGTGGAGCTGTCCACCGCCCGCTGGTGCTGAAATGGAAGCCGGGGCTCCAGCCGTGGGGACAGCGCCTCCCGGTTGCCCCGGCTGTCCCTCTCCTTCGAGGCTCGCTTCGTTCCCCATAGTCCCTCTGAGTGAGACGGAGGAGAAAGACGAGATCTACTGACGAGCGTCTGATAGGGGTGTATTTAAAAAACTGGGAGAAAACTCAGCGCAGCTCCTCTTCCGCCATCATCACCTACAATCCAGCATCCTGAGCGGAGCGCGCACGCGTGCGCCCAGCGGAAGGGCTCGACCGAGCACGCGCGGAGCGGGGAGCGTGCAAGAGAACAGGGGCAGGGCGGAGGAGCTGCGTGAACGCGCTTGTGTCCTAGATCTACAGTACTGTGGACTCAAGCCTTGGAGAAATGCATAGATTAGTTAAGTCTTGAAATAATTAATTAAATATATAAAATGAGCAAGAAGCATCAGGTGAAAAATAACATAACCCTAACATAATAACAATGATACTGATTTATATTGGGGGGCAAAACTGTTTTATTTATTTTCTCATATGTAGAATGTCAATCTACATTCTCCAAGTTCAATACGGTCAAAATAATCAACACACTTAGGGCGGGGCTAGTTGTCACAGGCCTAAATATGGAAAAAACACAATGCTTCAATTCACATTTAACAATTGAAATGACATTTAAAGGCCATTTTTCGGTTTAAACTGAATGGGATCCAACCCTCCAGGAGTTTCATCAGTCATCTCTGAACTAGCGCATCAGAAGCACTTTTGTAATATTGTGTGATGTTAGGAAAACCTTTGAAGCGGGGAAAGTAAAATATTAAGCATTTTTACCCACAGCCATGCTGCAAAAAGAGGGAACTGATTTTTTTTGTTGTTGTTGTGATTCTGTACGAAACAGGAGGCCTGCTGCAAAAGAAAGAGACCGTGTGAACTCAGCGAATAAAGAAAGGTACAGTGCTCTTTCAAAGTCCCCAGACCTCTCTTCCAGATGGCAAAATTGCCATTTCACACCCAAGCGGAGCTGCTCAAATCATCAATCAGTTAAATCAATACTAATTTTGACTCCATCCCAAGCTGTTGCAGCAGACACTAAGAATGGGGCACTAATAAATGGCTGCTATATTCCCTGTAGCGAACATCTCATATTCACCTGCAAGAAAAATAAATAAGGGAGAAGAAAAGAGAGAAAAACTTGCATTGACAGTACTTTGATGCCTTTTCCTCCAGCTCTTCCAGTTCAAAAATTTGGGGTCAGTACCATTTAAAAAAAAAAAAAAATTAGTAGTTTTATTCATCAAAGATGCATTTAATTGATCAAAGACAAACATTTATAATGTTACAAAACTTTCTTTTTCCACAAAATGCTGTTCTTTTGAAATAGTATTCATCAAAGAAGAGCTTCCAGACAAAAATGTTAATCAGCACAGCTGTTTTCAACGTTGAATTGATCATTAGAAATGTTTCTTGAGCCCTAAATCGGCACATTAAAATGAACAGAGTTGTTCCTTTTAAACGTAATGTGTTACAATATTGCATTACTCCCTAAAACCAATTGCACCACGTAGTTATTTTTTATGGAAAGTAATGCATTGCACTACGTTTTCTAACCTGGGCAGGGCTTGCTTGAAAAAAAAAACAAAAACAGTATTTTTGCCAAATGTAAAGCCCCTTTCACACCAAAAAGCCTCATGCTGAACAGAAATGCAAATTCACACCTGTACAGTAGAGGGCGCAGCTCAAAAAAAACCTTTCTGGATCGAGGTTCAACACTCTTACTTCAGCAATAAAACACAACAAAAAAGCCGCAAAGACTTTGGTTAATAAAGTGAGATTTACCACATAAAGTAGTATTATTTAACATTTAATCTTTGCAAGTTGTATTCATTTTGAGGAATCATGAATCATGCTCACATTTAGTCTAAAACTACAATAACCGTTATGTTTACACTAGTCTCGCGTCACCAGACCATCAGACGACGGACGGCTTAAGGTCTGGACTCTATCGCAGCTTTCATTGGGCTAGGACCGCCCAAGAGGATGTTTGATTGACATGTAACCAACCGATCACAGTTTGTTTTATTCCTCCTCAATGTAAAGTCGATGTCCCTACAATTCAAATAAATTATTCATTCAAGAACGTTATGCAAGTTTACTGCAACAGTAGAGCCAAGAACTTCACATACTTTTGAAAATCAGCATTTAGTTGAGTATTGTCAAGCTGTAAACACGACAGCGTTCTTCTTCTACAAGATGGTTTGGTTTGACTTTTTTTTTCCAGGCGGCCCATTAAAGAACACACACATCTCTGTAGAATGCAACCAACCAGATGACGACTTCGAAACTCCTGAAGTGTTTCAAGATAAGTGTTGCCATATGCATCAGACGTTCAGCCAACGGTCCGTGGGCGTGATGTCTGAGGCTGAGACTGTTTACACAGCCTTTACACTTACTCCAGATTTCTGTCGGCATGGAGACAGGAGACGTGTCAGTCAATATATGGGAAAACATCCTAACTTGCATTAGTTATTTGAAACAGTAACTCTGATTTTTGCTGTAAAAAGTCATGCACTTGTTACTAATCTAATGATGTAACTCACATTACTTGTAATCAGGGCTGGGTAGGTTACTTTTAAAATGTATTTCGCTACAGATTACAAAATGTATGTTTTAAAAAGTAATTTGTAACGTATTTCGTTACATTACTCAAGTTTAGTAACTTAATCTAAATACTTTAGAATACTTTGGAATATTAATAAGTGTGGAACAAACACAAAAAAGGTAATTGCACGTTTTTAATCTCACAATTCAGACTTTTTCCCTCAGAATTGCGTGATATAAAGTTGCAATTGTGAGTTATAAAGTCAGAATTATGAGATATAAACTCGCAATATTGAGAAAAGTCAGAATTATGAGATATAAACTCGCAATATTGAGAAAAGTCAGAATTATGAGATATAAACTCGCAATATTGAGAAAAGTCAGAATTATGAGATATAAACTCGCAATATTGAGAAAAGTCAGAATTATGAGATATAAACTCACAATATTGAGAAAAGTCAGAATTATGAGATATAAACTCGCAATATTGAGAAAAGTCCGAATTATGAGATATAAACTCGCAATATTGAGAAAAGTCCGAATTATGAGATATAAACTCGCAATATTGAGAAAAGTCAGAATTATGAGATATAAACTCACAATATTGAGAAAAGTCTGAATTATGAGATATATATAAACTCGCAATATTGAGAAAAGTCAGAATTATGAGATATAAACTCGCAATATTGAGAAAAGTCAGAATTATGAGATATAAACTCGCAATATTGAGAAAAGTCAGAATTATGAGATATAAACTCGCAATATTGAGAAAAGTCCGAATTATGAGATATAAACTCGCAATATTGAGAAAAGTCAGAATTATGAGATATAAACTCACAATATTGAGAAAAGTCTGAATTATGAGATATAAACTCGCAATATTGAGAAAAGTCCGAATTATGAGATATAAACTCGCAATATTGAGAAAAGTCAGAATTATGAGATATAAACTCACAATATTGAGAAAAGTCAGAATTATGAGATATAAACTTACATACTAAATAGAAAAAAAGTCAGTGTTGCAAGTTTATGTCTGCCAATTCTGACTTTATAACTTGCAATTGTGGGTTTAAATCTCGCAATTCTGAGAAAAAGAAGTCAGAGTTGTGAAATGCAAACTCACAATTGTGAGGGGAAAAAAAACAAATTGTGAGAAAAAGTTGCAGTGACGAGTGAATTATAAAATGACTCACAAAACATGAAAACAGTCGTGGATCATCAGGTCACGACAGGACAGTTAAGTTGACTGTTGGGCAATTTTTTTAATAAATTCAGTCATTTTGTCTTGTTCAGGACAGTACTAAATAAAAATAACAACATTTTTAAGATCCCTCTTAAAAGTATTAAAATGTTGATGAAACTGAACTCCGCTTTTTCAGACGGTCAGAGTCAGAGAATCACCAATCGCTGTTTAAATGACATTAAAACTCAAAGTAATCACTAAAATACTTTTCAGATGTAACTGTAATCTGATTACCACCCATTTAAAATGTAACTGTAATGAAATACATTTACTCAAATTTTGTATTTTAAATACGTAACTAAGGTACTGGTATTTCGTTACTCCCCCAACCCTGCTTGTAATGCATTAGCCACAACAATACTAGTCTAATAATGCTAAAAATTCAGCTTTGCATCACAGGAATAAGTTACATTTTTACACGTTTTTACTGTATTTTTAATCAAATAAATGCAGTCTTGGTCAGCATAAGATGTATAGATGGAATTGATCAGGAGAGATTAAAGGTTCATGTAAGTTCGTCAAGGCAAGTCTAGTCTAAAACCCCTGACCTCTAGTGGAGGTCAAGTCCTCAGAATGAACTGGTCTTCACTAAGAGAACTAACAGTACAACTCTGCTCAACAAACCACACGAGGTATAAAAATCAATACTTTAATCCTTATTGTAATCAAATTTTGTGCAATGACCATAATGGGTGCTCGAGTTGGATAGTGAAGGCCAATAAGGAAGTGATAATCGAGTGCAATCTATGGTTGGTAAAACTCATCCTCAGATTACACAGATCAGAAACGATCATCGAATTTTTGCGAAAGTGAAAGTGCGTATTTGCCGTGTCTGTCCTCTCTGGCCTGTATTAGATTAACTCATTTTGAGACCTAATTGAAACAGAGCTGACTGACTGGCACTGAGTCTTGGCATGGTGGCGCACTCACTACAGCTGAATCCTCTCGCAGGCCGCCTCCTGCTCACACAGCTGGTCCGCAATTATCTGTTTGCATGGGACAGAGACGAGCAAACATTGCATGCATGGAGGCACGCCGGCCGCAGAGTTCGTTCGACCGATGGTATTGAGATACATTTTGCTATGAAACTAGAGTTTTTACAACAAAGTTTTCAGAGGAAGTGACTACCTCAGAGTCCAGCGCTATAGTTTCATGTTCTGCTAAAGTTGACTGATGTGGTTCATCAATTCAAAAGTACTGACTGTGAGTTTGCCCGGTGTATGGCATCGGCCAAAACTCAGAAGTATTTGATTGAGGAAAACCACAAAGAGGTGACTGGCAATGCCAAATGAACAAGAAGAAAGTCTTTGCTTTAAAAAAAAAAGGTAATCACGTCTCAGCCAGAGTTGTGACTGCTTCGACGATTTGGAGGACGTTTTTAAGGTCTAATGGGAGCAAAACTAAACTTTTGAACCACAACGAAAAGCCTGACGCAAACATCATTGTAACACTGACGAACGGTAATGATGAAGAACTAATGCACAAACAAAAATCCGACAATGGGTTATTTTTGTCTGAACAGCCTTTTTTCCAAGGGTGGAATTGAGGGCAGCACCACTGGCATGTTCTTCAAAGTGGAGGATTGTTCATCCTCTGGTACACTGGCAAGCCACCAATAACTCATTATCAATGAAGTGGAAATGAACAAAAAAAAAAAAAACCTGAAGATGAGCTAAACACCAGCATTGACTACGTGCAAACTAGGACAATATACACCCAAAATAATGAGAAGTTCACACTATGAATGACTGACTGTATCAAAACTGCAGAGCTGCGAATGTGCAGAGCCACACAAAGGTGAAAATAAACTGAACAGGTGCTGTCAACTATGGAAAGAGAGCAAACCGCATCAATGGCGACATCTAGTGGTCAAGAGTGGTTAATGCTCTTACAAATATTTGTTAAAATTTACATTTATGCACATTTGGCCTTCCATATCTTAGCTAAACATCTTTGAGAATTTTTTCTTGCCACTTAGCTTGTTCAGTACAGTGTGTGTGTGTATAATATATAACATGTCATATAAATATATATATATATATATATATATATACACACACACACTTACACACCAAAATGTAAACATAAAAACAAATTCTTCTGCATGTTATACAGGATAAGTCTTCTGAATGGAGGTTTCCTCATATTTCCCAGCTGAGGAAGGATCTCTCATATAGGAGTGAACCAGGAAGAACCGAAGAGCACTGAAATAACAAAATTGTTGTAATTAGTGCAATTAGACTTCTGGATTTAAAATGGCAGGCAAATAAGCATTTCAATGACTGCTGGCTCCGTCATGCTCATAATTACACAAGGACTACCCTGGTGTACAAAACCATCTCATTATTCCTTTTGACTTTCATTCAGTGCAGACTTGTGGTCTTCTTTAAGAAGAAACACTATGGCTGTCCTTCGGTTTATGTGTTTATCAAAGAAAGAACCAGATTTTTTTTTTAATCTGCCAGTTTTCCACCCTATGTTCACTTAAACCCAATCTATTTCCAGTATATTATGGTATATATAATGGGGCAGGATGAACATCTAGAGAATGATCAATTTAATCTAAAAAACCCAGGGTATTGTACTTGTGTCACATTAATCAACACGAATGATCAAAAGATGCACTACTAGTCAAACCATATTAGCAATGAAATTTGATATGCATTTGTATCGTATAACAGTATGTCATCCATTCTATTATACGTAAGTAAAATATAAATATTATTTACTTACAATTTTGACATAAATTGTAAAGTCATTTCCCTACTGCCATACACTACTCCTTCACACTCCCTCATATTCAAATCTGGTGCGGTGACGTTACACGCAAGAAGAACCAATGACGTGTATTCGCTTCTTTTCAACTCCGCCTTCTTATCCTTATATGGAGTTAAAGTCTGCTATTACGTTTTTATCTTATATTGATAAATTATCCGAAGGTACACGGACCTACACAGACCCTAGCCTCTTTAATATTGATTTAATTCAGTACTTAATTTGCAACGCGTGTTACTATTTGTTTTTATTTGTTTGTTTATATTTATTTTTAATGTGTTTGTGTTTAAAGTTTTTATATAAAATAACTATAAAATTATTATTATAAAATGGCTTATTTATATAGTTTTGAAGGATAAGCATCTCCTTTCAAACAACATTCATTAAATATAAATTAAACAGCTTTTAATATATCATGAACACAGCCAACAAATTTAGATCCTTCTCTTCTCCAGTTTCTTCTCCAAAGAGCATCAGTAGGAAATATTTTTTATGTCCTTTCAACATTTGCCAAAAAAAAAAAGAAAAAAAAAAAGTTTACTTTAAAGAGGAATTTTAAGTGTTAATGAAGCTCACACTATGGAAGCCAGTTTCCACCAATGAAAGATTATTGTGAATTTTTATCTCAGAATTCTGACTTTTTTTTCTCAGAATTGTGAGATATAAAGTCAGAATTGTGAGTTATAAAGTCAGAATTATGAGATAAAAAGTCAGAATTCTGAGATAAAATGTCGGAATTCTGAGATAAAATGTCGGAATTCTGAGATATATATTCAGAATTATGAGATAAAAAGTCAGAATCCTGAGATAAAATGTCGGAATTCTGAGATATGAAGTCAGAATTATGATATATAAAGTCAGGATTATGAGATAAAAAGTCAGAATCCTGAGATATAAAGTCGGAATTATGAGATATATATTCAGAATTATGAGATAAAAAGTCAGAATCCTGAGATAAAATGTCGGAATTCTGAGATATGAAGTCAGAATTATGATATATAAATTCAGAATTATGAGATAAAAAGTCAGAATCCTGAGATAAAATGTCGGAATTCTGAGTTAAAAAGTCAGAATTATGAGATAAAAAGTCAGAATTATGAGATATAAAGTCAGAATTGTGAGATAAAAAGTCAGAATTGTGAGATATAAAGTCAGAATTGTGAAATATAAAGTCAGAATTATGAGATAAAAAGTCGCAATAATCTTTTTTTTTTTCAGTGGCGGAAATGGGCTTCCATATCACACTGATGTTACGCTGCTCCAGAAACTGAAACAGATGCAATTTGGTCCAAGAATAACACCGAAAGATGATGCCAAAAGAGCATTACCTCTGATACAATTACATCTAATACAGCTCCACTTGTACACCAATTTCTGTGAACTTTTGTCTCCAAGGCAACAGTGGGCTATCTCTCTAAAAAAGATAAAAAGGTTTGAGTTGGCATGGTAACCACATAATAATCTCACTTCTTTTATGGAACCAGGCACCAAACACAAACGCTGGGAAAGAAAACATAATTAATATAACATGCTCAGTGACCAGATGTTTGGAAACCCAATAGAAAAGTCATTTAGATGGAAAGCAGCAGGTTTTGCAGGGGGGTAGATAATTGTGGGACGTGCTCGATTTTAAAATCACAGTGTGTGGGAGTCCGATACTGTGTGAAATCCCACAGGTTGTGTTCTGTACTCCTCTTTTTGTGCACCAGGAAAAAATAACATTCTAGTTTTTCTTTTGACATTCTGCGCGAGAGACTCAGAATTTTGTGTTTGAACTTCCGTTTTTGCAGTAGCATTGAACGCTGATGAAGTGGATTTACTTATTGTAGAGTAAACAGAAGTTATCATGAGTATCGTAATGTTTGAATCGGATGTCATAACAAATATCAGTAGACCGGGAAGTTTTTAAAATGAGCGGTTCGTTCATAAATCCGTAAGATCTTACCTTCATGCTGTGGAAATACAAACCGGAAGAACGAACACACGAGCGCAGCGCTAAGAAGGGGCGGAGCTACATACGAGTAATTTTGACATTTCAAGCAGTGATGTCGTGCATTGTGACACGATAAACTATTTTAAAGAGCAACTTTATTCATTTATAATTATTATGCACAGTTTAAATGACCTCATATTAGCTAAGAGACCTGGAAGATTTTAAAAATCAATTTGTCACACTGCAGGACTCTTTATGCCACATATTCAAATTTGGCGCGTTAACGTTACACGCAAGAAGAACCAATTACGTTTGTGCACTCCTTTTCAACTCCGCCTTCTTATCCTTATATGGAGTTAAAGTCTCCTATTACGTTTTTATCTTACATTGATAAATTATCCGAAGGTACACGGACCTACACAGACCCTAGCCTCTTTAATATAGAATTAATTCAGTACTTAATTTGCAACTCGTGTTACTATTTGTTTTTATTTGTTTGTTTATATTTATTTTTATGTGTTTGTGTTTAAAGATTTTATATAAAATAACAAAACTCAATTTAAATTATTTTAAAGAGCAACTTTATTCATTTATAATTATTATGCACAGTTTAAATGATGAATGAAGATTTTAAAAATCAATTTGTCACAGTGCATGACTATTTATGCTAAATGAACAACTAAAAAAAGCTATAAAATATTTGTCAGCTACCTTATTATTGTAGCATATTTACATGGTACTGCTTTAAAATGTCTAGTCCTATTATTCATATCCAAAACAAAGTAATAACTTTTTATTAATTATAGATGTTTTGATATACTTTGATTGTAAAAAAAAATAAATAAATAAATAAATTAAATAAAAATAGTCGGCTACGTCTTGTGGAGACTATTCAAAAAAGGAATCTCTCAAGATAATATGGAAATATGATATTTATAATTTAATATTTTAAAAGTTTCAGTCATTGCATCTAGATCACCTGGAAAATACTGCCATCTTTTGGTGAAATGTAAATGTTTTAATTTGCAAATAACAAAGAAGCCATACACGAAACCTGACATTTTATGTACTAGTTTTTTTTTATATACGCTTACACTATATATATAGACAAGTTATTGTAGACAAGTTATTTTGTAATATCTTTCGTAAAATATCAACATAATAATGTTTAGGTTTATGTACAAAAAAAAAGTAAGGTCATCTCGCCGCTGTAGCTCACAATGGACGAACTGGTACTGACACGCGCACGCATGCGTCGACACGTACGTCCCTATGCGTACGCAGGAGGGGGGAGGGGCACGTAAACAGTGAATTCCAAAAAGGAAGGGAGTGTTTCTTTCAACTGATAAACCAATACATCAAGGTATGCATAAAAAAGCTCATTCTGAAATTGTGCATTCTTAGTTTACAGACTCTTTTATGCGCTCTGCAGGCGCGTGTGTTTTATTTATTCTTTTGAATCTGCAGGCTCGTGCATTTACCATTTTCAGCACAACGCAGCGCCATTACTGTACAAGGCAAAATGGACAAAATGGCCATTTTCGATTATATTGTGTTTTACATGAAATTCAGTTCCCGTGCATTGATTAAACGTGTGCAGGTGTGACTTCATGCACGTTATTTGCTACATATATCAGTAAAGACTATGAATGGAGCAAATAAACAATGAGATTGTTGCTCCTTTCTTGTTAATTTGCTGTGCCTTTATGTCCAGCGCGTTTGTCCGGGTGCTTTTCTTTGCACGAGCTTCCCTTTGCTAAGCAGAGGTCATGGACGTAGATCTCAAGTGTCCAAAACAGTGCATACAATTCCTATAAATTTGTAAATAAACCTTTCTCCATAAAAACTGCATTACCATGTAATAAACAATGTAATATGTTTTGGTTTGATTCCCAGTTCAGATGCATTTACTCTATACACACACACACACACACACATATATATATATATATATATATTTACATATATTAATATATATTAATAAAGTGTTTATTTGTTGGCAGGTTAAAATCATGCCCATTCGCCGATCAGCTGCTGCCCCACCCAAAGAGGATGCAACCCCTGCAAATGCCCCTGAGGGAGGTGCGTACTGCCCCTTGCATGGCACACCGGAAATATTGAGATGAAATAATGACCGTCCACAATAGACAGGACCACATATGGAATAATTCATGCTCAAATGAAAAATTCTGTTTGTATACACTGTAATACTAGGCCCTGAAAATCCTCCCCTCTTTACGCAAAGTTAACGCACAACTTCAAACGAGTTAATAAAATAACGCACAAGTGTTGTGGCTTTTTAAAGCATTGTGTTTTCTATCCCACAGATGCTCCTGCCGAAGGGTCTGCACCTGTAGGAGAGAAGGAGAAGGAGAAAGAGAAAGATTCAGCGTCCACTGAACCTGCAACCACAGAGGACAAGAAAGCAGGTGATGGGGAGGAGGCGACCGCTGACGGGGAGGAACAGGCCAAAGATGAAGGAGAGACGCCGGATGAAGGAGAGAAAACTGAAGAAGCAGCAGCTGAACCAGGGAAGAGCAAGAAGAAAAAAGTCAAGGATGTTGTAGCCAAAATGTAAGTCATTAAATTCCTATTTATAATTTAAGCATTAGATTATTTCCACTTAATAAAAGTGGCTTATTATGCATTATTTTGCTCAATGTTACAGTGACAAGGAAGGAGATGACAAAGGGAAAAAGGTGAAAAAGAAGATTCCTGCTTGGGCGACCATTTCTGCCAACAAACTGGCTTCAGCCTCTCTTTCCCAGCCCAAAGTTGAAGAAATCCTGATAGAAGCAATTGAGGTCTGTTTCAGAATTTCTCAGGAACTATTGCATGACCTTATAGAGACTGTTTGATTGTCATTTAAGTATGTTTCTTCCCACAAATTAATTAGAATTACTGGATACTACTAACATTTTAGTTGTTAGAATATGTATACGGTGCTGCAGTGAGGATGTAAGTTATCCTCGACAAAAAGCAGTTAGGATTTTTCCATTATCTTTTGGATTATTGCAGAAAAAGTAACAAAAGATTTTTACACATTTTGCTCATCATGATCATTTTCACAGCCTTAATCCAATCAGCAGAAATCAAAAACTAAAGTTAGGTTATAAATAAATGACACTGCATTTGCATTAATTCAGTGTCTTTCACTGTTCAAGTTGAAAACCTTATTTCATGCATTTAAAGTCGACATGAAGTGGAAGTTGTGATAGTAATTTCTTCCCTGTTGGGATGTACAAGTGAAATGGCTTTTCAAATCAGAAAAAATTTAGGGCGGGTCTCGATTTAGTCCATGGGAAATTGATTGGATTGTTGTCGTTTGCTATTGGTCAATCTCACGTGCGTGACAGGTTGCCCTCACGCCAGTAAACACATCATCAAACAAGAGATGTCGCTGCAAGAGGAATTTTGATTTCATGGTGACTTTAACCAAAAGGAAAATCAAAAAATGCTGAATCGGTTCTAACTGGTGCAGGACTCATTTCTGCAGCTCTGTATTTTTTGCAAATGTAAGATGATAACAGGTCAAAAAATGGTCGCCTCGTGTGCTTGAATCTTTACAATCTACCCACAGAGTTGCAAAGAGCGGAGTGGTGCCTCGTCCATTACTATCATGAAATATGTCATGAAGAAGTATCCGTCTGTGGAAATGGACAAAAAGACCAAAAACCTCTACAAGAGGGCCCTGAAGCGATTGGTTGAGAAGGGTACCGTCAAACAGGTGATTTGCCGTTTAATATCTGAATATTTCTTGTTTTATATGTACAGTAAGTCAAAAGCCATCTTTGTCTTGTCGTCTTTACCCACAGCTGAAGGGCAAAGGCTTCTCTGGAAGTTTCGCCATTGGGAAGGTATCCAAACGTAGTTTGTTTAAACGTGTTAATTAGTTGAAGTTACATGAGGTTGAATATAACCATTTAATCTTTCATTTTGTCAACGTCATGTTGTTGTGTAGAAGTCGGCTGCGTCTGCAGGGACGAAGGAGACGCTGGGAGAGTCTCTGCCTCTGATCATCACCCGCCTCTGTGAACCCAAGGAGGCTTCCTACATCCTAATCAAGAAGTACCTGGAGCAATACTTCCCACAACTCAATGTGGAGAACAGGTCATTTTTGACATCTCATCCTATAACTACGACAGTTTGAACCTGAAAGAATTTACTTAACATTGGGTACATTGGGAATGGACTACTAGCATTCAGAATTTTGCGGTCTCATAATAATAATAATAAGTTTTATTTATATATCGCCTTTCCAGTGCTCAAGGGCGCTTTACAATGTACATTTAACAAGAAAGGAATAACACTAGTAAAGTGCAATACTGAATACTGATCAAAAATACTTTAAAAATGTTACATTGTGAAATATTATTACAATTTAATTTTCTATTTTATTCATTTTTAAATGTAATTTATTCATGGGATGTCGAAGCTCAATGTCACATGATCCTTCAGAAATCATTCTATGCTGATTTGCTGCTCTTTTTTCAGGATTCTTTGTTAAATAAGAAGTTCAAAAGAACAGCTTTATTTGAAATAATATAAAAGTTTTGTAACAGCACAAATGTCTCTTTCTGAATAAAAGTGTTATTCCATACACGGAGAACTGTACATGGTATACATACCATTAGGAGTTAAATACAGATTGAATTTGCTTAAGTACATTTTGCCTGATAAATTGGTAATGAAAGGTTTTTCTTTAAATTGCTAAGGCCTGACGTGTTGAAGAACTGCCTGCAGAGATCTGTGGAAAAGGGCTACTTGGAGCAGATCACTGGCAAGGGAGCCTCTGGAACATTCCAGGTTAGTTACCATTCTGAATCACTCGACATCTACAAGCCGGTTTGATGAGAATCCTCATTTGCGTTTGACAGTTGAAGAAAGCTGGGAACAAGGTGCTCATGGGTGGCGGACTGCTGGAAGATGCTGTTGTGGCGGCCATCACAGCCATGAATGAGCCCAAGACCTGCAGCATCACCATACTGCGCAAATTCCTGATGGAGAAACAGGATCAGAAGAACATCAGGATAGTTGGTACAGTACACTAACTCCTCACTTATTGCAGCCTAGGGCACGTTTGCTCTCTGAAAGCTGAATTTAATTTGCTTTTGTTTTGGAATTGCTTCTAATTGTGGTTCTCAAATGAGTTGTTCACAAGATCACTGGTTCAGAAATTGATCGGTTTATATTTATTTCCTATATCTCTTTATTTGCTGTAAAGTAATGGCTTGGTTCCACAGACTTAAGCCAGGAATAGGTCTTTTGAAAGGTTTAATTTGGACACTTAAGTAGCTTTTGTAAATGTGCCTTAGAAAAAATCATTACTGATGTGCATCTTGACACAAAACAATGCCACTGATATATTGTACGATATGTCAGTGCAAGTTGCTCTCAGTTAAAATGGCTCAAACATGCATTTTAGTCTGTAAAACAGGGCAAATGTGTTATGCAGAATTTTTATGAGAATCTTTGATCCAATTGCCAGTGCCAAACCTGAAGAGAACTTTGCAAAAGTGTAAAATGATGGGATGGATGGAGCAGATTTCTGGTCATGGACTCAGTGGGTCGTACCAGCTAAGCTATCCATATTACCCAAGGTAAGTTCAGCTCACCGTAAGCCAGTGTTGTTATTGTTAACTAAATCTAAAACTATTTATATATATATATATATAACAAAATAGAAATGTTACATGAAAAATCTAAAGCTTAAACATAAATTAAAAATGTTTAACTAAAATAAAAGTACAAAAAATACTAAAACTAAAGTAAAAATGAATTCTAGCTGAATAGAAGTAAATGAACACAAATCTCAAAAGAACAAAATTACTGAAAATCTAAAAATAAAAGATAATTCAGAATATTAATATATACTATAATAGTATTTAAATAACTGCTGTAAGCATTTTTACACTGGAAACTCTTAGTCCTTAAAGGGATAGTTCACGCAAAAAGTGAACATTAAGTTATCATTTACTCATCATTTTCTTTTTTGAGATTTAGTTTTGGCTTTTCTATTATGATGGCATAGTATATAGCAGACAGGAAGCGAGGTGGGAGAGAGAGAGGGGGGCAGGATCGGCCGATCACCCAAAGCGTCGGCGTGCCGCCCACGAGGCTATTGGCGCCATTGGAGACATGTCATTCCAAACTTGAATGTCTTCTACGATATGTTAAAGATTATTTTATGTTTCAGCTATTTGTGTCCATGCAGTGGACGACAGTGATGTCTAAAACAACTTTGTATGGACAAGAAAAACAGACAATATTGTTTGTGTTCCAAAAAGGAAAAAAAAGAGTCATATAGATTTGGAACAACATGCGGGAACTACCCCTTTAATTCTTAGCAGTTTAGCCACCAAGTAAATTATATCGTTTTAGATGGAACTTAATTAAATGCAAATCAATGCTTTTTGAGGTTTAGTCATTAAAATATGAGAAATGTGTGCCTTTGTGCAAGACGAAAACGAAATATGATGGAACTACTTGAATGAATAAATTGTCTCTTGCTCTTCCTCTGTAGTCCAGCAGTTCTATTTCCAGAAATGATGGAAAAACTCAAACAAAAGGAAGGACAGAAGCTCAAACGTAAGAGAACTGATGAGTCTGATGAAGAATCTGAAGCAGATTCGGAGGAAGAATCTGAAGAGGAAGAATCGGAAGAGGATGAGCCTCCTCGAAGAAAGAGGTGAAGTACATCACATAATGTCAAAATATCAATTATTAGTGCCAAAGCACTTTGCGATTATACTTGGCTTTCAGGATTTCAACCAATAATTAACGCATTAGTTCACTTCAGAATTAAAATTTCCTGATAATTTACTCCCTCCCATGTCATCCAAGATGTTTATGTCTTGCTTACTTCAGTCGAAAAGATTTTAAGGTTTTTAAGGAAAACATTCCAGGTTTTTTCTCCATATAGTAGACTTCAACGAGGTTGAACTGCATTGCAGTTTCAATGCAACTTCAAAGAACTCTACACAATCCCAGACGAGGAATAAGAGTCTTATCTAGTGAAACGATCGGTCATTTTCTAAAAAAAAAAAAAATCAAATTGATAAACTTTAACCACAAATGCTCATCTTGCATTGCTCCGCGATGCGCCACGCATCACGTAATCATGTTGGAAAGGTAACGCGTGACGTAGTTCAACCTGTTGGTCACCTTTGAAGTCCACTATATGGCGAAAAATCCTGGAATGTTTTCCTCAAAAACCTTAATTTCTTTTCGACTGAAGAAAGAAAGACAGACATAAACATCTTGGATGACATGGGGGAAATTGAACAAATCATTAACCCCGAGTAATAAACCTCGTCATGTTGTCATGCTTTCGTGATAAAATGGGCAAACCGTAGAACAGAACATTAAAGAAACGTCTAACTTGGGCTGTGTCTTTGCGAGGCTAAACATGCTTTTCGTTTGTCCACAGGAATCAGCGTAGAAGCCGGCAACCTGTGTCTAAAGCTCGTCAAAATAAAAGGGCTAAAACAGTCAGCCGAAAACCTCCTGCTTCAAAGAGATCAGTTGCGCCTGCCAAGAAAGCCCCTCCACCAGCCAAGAAACCCGCCGCTGTGAGCAAAGCAGCGTCTAAAAAGGCACCCGCGCCCGTTAAAGCCACACCAGTCAAGAAAGCCGCCCCAACCAGCAAACCTAAAACACCGATAGCCAAAAAGATGACAAGCAGGGGGTCCAAAAGGCCGTCACCAAAGGCAGCTAAGAAGGAGGCAACTGAATCTGCTGTGAAGGCTAAACCTGCCGCCCGCAAGTCGCTCCGATCCCGGAAATGAGTCCCACGCTCGGAGACAGCTGAAAAGATCGACTGTAGCTCTGTAGACTGCAGCGATGGCTATTTTCTCTTCTTATTTTTGTAGAAACTTCCATGTTCTCCTTGTCTTGGGGCCTCTGAAGAATTTAGGACCTCTTCAAAGTTATTTTGCCATTCAAATACAGGCATTTTATGTTCAATATTCTTAAATTACAGGTAAAGCTGTAGAGTAGAAATGCTACTGTTTATGTTGTTTAAGACACTCGTTCAGGTCACCATTATGAGAGTGTAAAGAAGGAGCTGCTGCTTCATCTCAGTTGTGCTTCAACAAAAAATTCAAATATTTAAAGTTCTTGTAGTCAATCTTTCTGTAGAGGCAAGCATTTCATTTATTCAGTCGCCCCTTTCTCATCAGTGTTCAAGAAACCTCTCTTTGTAAGTTTTATTTCAATTTTTTTGTTCATGTTTTGTGAAGTTAGATCTTTAGCTACACTAATGTAATCAAAAAAGAATTTTGTTGATGTTGGTTCTTTCGTGTAAGTCAAAGTACAGAACGATTATTGATGCCTAACTTTCAGTTGAACAGTGCAAAATTGGATTTATCGAGATGCATTAAAGAACGCTGGCATCCATATCCATGACTGTCTTTTTGTTCTGTATAGTCTATGAAGGAGAATATAAATTGAAAAAGATTTTCCGAGCAGATGTTTAAAACATTATACACACTATTAACCCGGTCATATTCTTGTGTGTTAGTTTATCAGGGGGGTTAGATGTAATTTTATGAGCATTGCTTACCTTACCCTGCATGCATGTAACTGATATACTTTTCTGTAGTCCTTAATAAAGTGACTATATTTGTACTTCATTTTTGGCCATTGTTTTGTCTGGGTGGTTTGATTTGAAACTCAATGATAAACCAGTAATTTAGAGGTGTTTAAAAAGGGGGTTACCAAATGATTCAAGCTCTGAAACACATGGTTTGTGTCATTAGCACAGCTGCGAAAGTCACAAATTCCTCCACTTGTTCTAACATGCATAGTATTTTAGAAGAAAAGCATGCATTAATTCAGTATAATAACTTGAAATGTTTAAACAAATCATTTCATGCCCTGACTTGTCCAACATTCAAAAACACGTTTACAACTTATACACACTCGGCTACCCCAGAATAATAATAATAATAATATTAAAAAAATCATTTTCTCAATAACTCTTTATGATGACCAGCAAAAGCTGGTTTATGCTAGTCATGACCTGGTTTGAGCTGGTCAAGTGCTGGTCCACACCAGCACTTGACCATCTTAAACCAGCTCATGACCAGTTAAGGATAAACAAACCAGCTCATGACCAGCTAATAGGCACAAACCATCTTAAACCAGCTCATGACCAGCATAAACCATCATCAGACCAGCCAATGATAAGCGTAAACCAGCTCAAGACCAGCTAATAAGCATAAACTAGCTCATGACCAGCTAATAGGCAAAACCATCTTAAATCAGCTCATGACCAGATAAGGACTAGCATAAACCAGCTCATGACCAGCTAATAAACATAAACCATCTTAAACCAGCTCATGACCAGATAAGGACTAGCATAAACCAGCTCATGACCAGCTAATAAGCATAAACCATCTTAAACCAGCTCATGACCAGCGAAGGACTAGCGTAAACCAGCTCAAGACCAGCTAATAAACATAAACTAGCTCATGACCAGCTAATAAACATAAACCATCTTAAACCAGCTCATGACCAGATAAGGACTAGCATAAACCAGCTCATGACCAGCTAATAGGCACAAACCATCTTAAACCAGCTCATGACCAGCTTCCAGCATAAACCATCGTCAGAGCAGCCAAGGATAATCGTAAACCAGCTCAAGACCCGCTAATAAGCATAAACTAGCTCATGACCAGCAAAAGACCATCATCATAAACCAGCTCAAACCAGCTTCCATGCTTCAAAACATACCTAACCAGCATATGCTGGGTTTTTTTTTTTTCAACAGGGCTTGGTTGAAAACCATATTTGTTGTATAAACTCGTGATTACAGCAATTCCTGTAATATGAAACCGCAATTTATAATCAAATCAAATTCTGCACGACACGGCTCAACATAGAGGACTCATCATGTCACACACTCGAGTAATTCCCGCTGAATGTTTCAAACGCTCTAACTGAATCAACTGGTTCGAAACGATCACTGAATCATTCGGAAAAGATTCAGCGATTCCTTTTGGGCCACTTAAAAGAGTCAGGATTTGCGAAATCAGAGTGAATCAGTAATGTGAATCAGTCGGAGTTCCAGTCACCAATTAACTCCATCAATGCATGAGTGTGGCGTAGGCGGAGAATCTTGCCAAATCTTTCCCGATGGATCCGGTCTGGCTCTGAATAGGCGGGATTTAGAGGATTAAGGTGAGTCGGGATTGTGAAACCCCTGGCGGAAAATCCACCCATCCTGCCAGGTTCACTCGCGTGGACTAATGTTTGTGAGTCTTGTTTTACTGTTATTACAACCACTTTCTGAATCCTAATGGTATTATTCAAGCGTTAACTATTAAAATCTACCATTTTCTTTCGTTTTTTTTTTGTGTGGAAAGTGTTTGGCTGTGTCTCAAAACGTACTATTGTTTTTGGCAGCTCGTTACATTTTGCGTATCTGTTTATCTTTGAGGAATGTGGGGAGTTTTACTTTCATTACTTAAATGTGCTGTTGCTCCTGAAGTTAAAATGTTTGAGTTTGTAATGCAGTTCTGACTTGTTTTATTACTTTAAACAGTAGATAAAGTGAACAACACCAGGTTCAGACTGAGATATGGGTGAGACAGCTGGCAGGGAACACGGGATTGTTACAAGATCTGCTGAGGTAAAAATGTTTCAAACGTATTAATGCTTTAGGCTACAGTTTTGCAACTCCGTTTTGAAGTTACATCTGTGGAATTATTGTAGTTTCCTCCCACACATCAGTAAGTAAACCTCTGTTCGTCTAGTATGTTGGCTCATTTCCTGTGGATGACAGTTGTTTGGATGATCAGATTCAGCAGCTGCACACTCAGCTGAAGTCTCTCAAGGTAATTTGTGTGAAGTGAATCTCAAGAGTATGTTTGCTTTTTTTATATATATATATATTTGTTTGCTATGCAGAAGTTTGGACACTTGACTCAATTTGTTTTTAATGGAGCCTTTTAGTTTACATACAGGCATATGCGCTTGAAATTCATTTGTGAACCACTTGCATCCGTTTGGGTATTAATTTTAATGACTATTATTGTACAATTTTGAAAATTATTCAGAACCTTATCATTACTGCACTACATGCAGAGCTGGGTAGATTTCTTGCAAATTGTAGTGTGTTGCTGATTCCAAATAATGAAGTTATTATTAATTACATTATACATTTTAAGGTAATGTAATCTGATTACTTTTTAGATTACTTTTGGCCTCATTGATTTGCTGAACAGGATAATCTTAATACCCTGTTAATATAAAAATACAAAAAGAACGAGAATTATTCTGTTCTTTATCAACAACATGAAGTGCATTAATTATATTAACGTTTTTTCAGACTAGGGTTTGTAAGTTTAATGAATAGCTGTTAATTAAATCACAAAAATGAAACTATCAAAATAAAACGCTAACTAAAAAATATGAACAATTTTGTTTACCTGCATTTGACCATTAACTCACATCAGAGAACTTAATTTTATTATTGACCTAATTTATTAACTTTAATCTCAACCTCTCAGGTCAAAGCGGTTAAGCTTTGAAGTTGTTTTTTTTACTTGCTGCTATTATACATTGTGAAGAAAGTCTTAAATTATGACTGTTAGTATAGATTATTTATGAACATCTGTATTTGCAGAACTGCAAGAGCAAGCGAACGGTCTCGTTGAGATTCTCTGTCAAAGGAGTCAAAGTTTATGATGAAGATGAAAAGGTAAGATCATCTTGGGATTGATATTGCTGACGTTTCTCTGTGTGCGTCAGATGGTTTAACTCTTTGGTGTGTATCTCCTCAGACGCTCCTCATGGCTCACGCCATGTGTCGAGTCTCGCTGTCCACCGCCCGTCCGTCTGATGCCCAGTTTGCCTTTGTCTCCCATAATCCTGGAAAATCTGATGCCCAGCTCTATTGCCACCTCTTCAGAGCCAGACATGCCCGAGCTGTAAGCCTCAACATGACAAAGCATCATATTTAATTGTGTTCGTAATATTGCACAGAATCGAGAATGTGGTTGTAGAAATTTTAGAAATGTCAAAACATGTTTAATCCACTTGCTTTGCCATATACACCTATGTTTCCTAACTAGATATGATTAAAGAGGCTATATTATGCTCTTTTACATCGTCACTACCCATGATTGCAAGTTTCAACACAATACTAACGTGACTCAACCAGGCCTCGCCCCCTTTTTTGGTCTGGAATTATTTAAATGAGGAGTACGTGCATGTTCACTTCCTGTAAGAAAACCCAAGACTACAACGTTCAGAAACACATATATATATATATATATACACACACACACACACACACACGGAGTGATTTTGTGCTTTGTAACTTGTCTTTCATGCTGCAACAGCAACGTTACACACTAAAGAAAGTTGAAAATGTAAAAAAGCACAATAGTTAGAATAAATGCTCAAACACTGCTAGAATTTGAAGGGGTTTTTTTCCCACATATAAAGGCCCAGTTCCTGAACCTGCTGCTTTGCCGCTGTTTTCAACTGTATTTCCTGGAGAAGCACCCGGAGGAAGCTCAGGACGAGTGTTCGGAGAAGAAACCAACTCGAACATCAACGCTGCTTAATCAAGGATTCCCTCTCAGCGTCAACGCCTTGGTTTCTTTCCGCAGGGCCCCAACTCAAGGTCTGCTACCAGGGGCAAAGGTTTGTTCTCACCGTATCTAGCATACGTTGCTCTTTGAAGTTTATTATAACCTTGATAAACGTAAAAAAATGAAATGGATGCATATCGCATAGAAAACATTTGATATGAGTTCTAGCACTCCCAAAAAAGTGGTTTATCTAAATCTATTCTAAATATTTGATTCATTTGATATACAGTAGCCTATCATTTATTTGATATTTTTGTGTATTATAAAACTATTTTCACTATTACATTGAAGAATCATATACATTTTATCTTTGCTTTTGGTCTCTAAATAAACTATTCTTTGTAAAATCTTCTACTAAAAAAAACATCATGATTCTGTCAATAGAGCTTAAGTTGTCAATCACCCATATTCCTTTAAAACTGTCTTATTCCTGAGTCTTTCCAATGATTGGAATACTGTACCGTTCTGCAAGGTGTTCGTCAATTTCCCTGAACAGGTGTTCTCGCAATCGAGCATGGACCAATCGAGCAGTCCTGAAGAGGGTCCCACTTCCTCTCCGACTTTAGTTCGAAAAGTGGCGATCCGGACCAAAGAACTGCGCTCCGGAGCGTATCGCTCTTTTACATGTACTCCCCTCAAACAGCGCCACCTGCAGGATAAACTGAGTGCACCACAAGGTGGGATAAGTGTTCATAGGACCCTTTCGAGAGTGAGAGAGTTCTTTAGGTAATGCACACATCTGATTAAAGTGGCTGGCCTAACACAATGGGTTCATTTATTATACAGGGCTGCGTTTACCAATAGAGTTCAGTGCAACATGCGTCCATAGTTGGCTAATGGTGCTTTTGGGAAACGCACCCCTGATTTATCTTTGCTTTTGGTGGTTTGAGTCAAAAAAGGTGGTGGGGATTTCCACATTGTCATTTCTGCGAGTTACCATGATACAGTAATCAGTGAATTTTTATTTATTTTATTTGAACTTCACAAATCAGCATGCAGTTACTTAGAAAAGATGGTACCTCTTGTTGGTTTCATGTGGATTACATAATCGGAGAACATTTGTTTTTGGTTTGAATCGGCATCTGAAAAAAGAATATTATGTAATTTTATGTTTCAAACAGAGATTGAAAAATAGAGGAAAAAGATCCAGACTGCAGCTTGAAATAATGATTGAATATAAAAAAAGTGTATAAAGTCAATCATGTGTGCAACTCAGAATATTTTCATAAATTCTTTTCTAAAATAAGACTGAACTTCTGCTCTAAACTCCAAACTAGTATTGCAGCAGTGTTTCCTTTTGCCAAAGAAAACAAACATGGACATGTAATTTGTGAAACCAATGAGAACTAGATTCCTTCGGGACTCTGAAGAATCTTTTCTTTTTGTAAAACAGAAAAGGAGCAAGCCAGTGCAAACGCATGCAAGTCTCGAGCTCCCAGTTTGGCCGAGACAGAAGAAGCTCTGGCTCAAGCTGTGTGGTGCTGGGCTGGCGTATCTAGGTCAGTATTGATGCACAATGACACTGCAGTCTGTTAACTTAAACAATCTCAAAAATCTTAATTTGTTTTTGTTTTTAAACCGTATCTCTTAAAGGGATAGTTCACCAAAAAATCATCACTTCCTCGCCCTCAAGTTGTTCCGAACTTGTATGAATTTTTTTCTTCTGCTGAACACAAAACAAGGTATTTTGAAGAATATGTATATCCAAACAGTTAATGGACCCCACTGACTTCCATAGTATGGAAAAAAATACTATGGAAGTCAGTTGGGCCCATCAACTGTTTGGTTACTAACATTATTCAAAATATGAATTTGAAAATATGAAAATTTACAAGTTTGGAACAACATGAGAGCGAGTAAATCATGACATAGTTCACCCAAAACTGAAAATTGTATCTTTAAAATGAGATTTTGTCTATCCATTTGCATTTTTCACTATTTCATTGTCATATTTAGGCTTAAATTGAATCTGTTGAGCTTAATTGCATATTTTTTCTGAGCTGATTTTGGAGATGTGTATATATAAAAACATCTTGGCAAGGTATTCAATCAAAGGAATGCATTTACATTGATTTTAATCTAGTATGTGTATTGTTCAGTAGTTTAGTGTTGAGTATTTGGTTTCCATTACAGCGACTGTAGTTCCTCACTCCTGGAAGATGATGTCTTGGGTGCCTTCCTCCTATGTCCTCATCCAAAAAAGCCCAACCGTGGGTCTCTTATAGTCCGCTTCCCATCAGGACTGGTAACTCATGCTATTAAGAATTCCAAGGGGAAGTTTCACCTTGAGGTGAGCTAAGATGAAACCTCTTTCATTAGTGGCTTTGTTTTCATTCCTCCAGCTCTAAAATGTTTCCTCTTCATTTACAGAAGTGCCACATTGACTTCGAAAGCCTTGCTGCTTTGATCGAGCACTACACAGAGTTCAGCGAGGGCCTGGAATGTTCTCTGAGCTGTGCCCGCGTCAACCACAGTTACGATTGGGAAGAGATTGTCAATAAGAGTTCACGTTCACCACAGGACAACAAGAAAGACCTGTTTAAGAACCGAAGTTGGGTTTGAATCCTGTCTTTCATGCTCTGTGGTTGTTGTTTTTTTATGTGTTCGTTTTTAAACCCATTTTACTTGGTTTTAACCATTACAGAGCTGCTGACAATACTAAACCTTCCTAACCAACATCTTGAGTCACTGGCACAATTTTTGATATTTTGAATGGACACTGTTTTTTGCCTGTTGGCAATAACCTCAACCCTCTAAAGCACTCGTTTTTTTGTTGTTGTTTTTTTTGGTTTAAACTTCTTTTCTAGGGAAACGAGCACTTATGTTTTTCATGTAAATGTCAGATTTAAGTGTATACTCAACTTTTGCAAAGATGCGTACTTATGTATATATCCTGTATTATGTCTTTAAAATTGTTGTATGTTTATAGCTTGCCTTTTTTCACTCTCTTGCTCATATTATCACCAGTTTTAGAGAACTTTTTGTCGTGATAACCTCAAACACTAGAAATGTCCACCACCCAGTTAATGGATATTTTTTTTCTTCTTCTTTGTCTGGCTTTGCTGCTTTAGTATTTCAGTATTCTTGCACATTTCACTTGCTAAATACACATTTTCTGATATTAGCCCTGCATCTGTGTAAATGAAGTGTCATGCCTCTTTGCATAAACTCTTTTTACTGCCGTTTTGTGTCCTTTTAATGTTCGTTAGTTTGAAAAAAGAACTAGTGGAATACGGTCATTTAACCAGAGAGATGTCACAAAATGAATTTCAGGGTTGGTGATCAACGAAATACAAGTAACTTAGTTACATATTTAAAATACAAAATTTGAGTAATGATTTCATTACAGTTACATTTTAAATGGGTGGTAATCAGATTACAGTTACATCTGAAAAGTACTTTAGATTACCAAAGTGATTACTTTGAGTTTTAATGTCATTTAAACAGCGATTGGTGATTCTCTGACTCTGACAGTCTGAAAAAGCGGAGTTCAGTTTCATGTTTTACACTGTTTTCATGTTTTGTGATCGTTGTTTGTGAGTCATTTTATAATTGTAAAAAAGATCACTATCTTTTTCCCACAATTATTATTTTTTTTCCCCACAATTGTGGGTTTGCGTTTCACAATTCTGACTTTTTTTCAGAATTGGGAGATATAAACTTGCAATACTAACTTTTTTTTTCTTGTAATTGTGAATTTAGTATGTGAGTTAAATGTCATAATTCTGACTTTATAACTCGCAATTTCAACTTTATATCACAATTCTGAGGGAAAAAGTCAGAATTATGACATAAAAACTTGCAATTAACTTTTTTGTGTTTGTTCCACACTTATTAATATTCCAAAGTATTCTAAAGTATTTAGATTAAGTTACTAAACTTGAGTAATGTAACGAAATACGTTACAAATTACTTTTTGAAGCATGTGTTTTGTAATCTGTAGTGAAATACATTTTAAAAGTAACACACCCAGCGCTGATGATATTTGAGCACGTAATTAGGTGTTTTTAGATCATGTAAACCTTCACCCAGTTTTATATACACACAAACTAAATGTCCCAAAAATAAGCGTGTTGCACATTTCTCCATACTCATTACTGTGAAGCCTAAATTTAACTTGTAACGTTATATAATAATAGTAGTTGACATTTTGTAGTTAATTTTTATTAAAAACAAACAAAAAAGATTTTCACACTGTTTTAAAGTATATACTGCCAATTTTGGGTGATAAATTATTGTGATAGTAATGGTCTTACTTGTCCTAAAAACATTTATTTATACATTATGCACAAAATACACGAACATGTATTAATACGTTATATTTTATGCAAATAGCAAACAATATTCAGTACGCATGTCAGTGCTGATGCAGCCGGAGAGTTTGAAGTTTGGAGTTGCTAGGCAACGCTGAAAGCCTCAGCCAAGAGAACCACGCTGCTTTGATCTCGCGAACCGCAGCTTGACCTCAAACGGGCCTTTATGGAACCAGGACCGGATGACCGTGTCCGTAAACTGAGATGACCATGACACACTCCAGTCTGATCTTTAGAGTGAAGTTTCAGTGACAACACCATCCGTCCAGATGGCATCCGAGTCCGTGAAGGTGGTCGTCCGATGTCGACCACTGAACGACAGAGAGAAGGCGCTGAACTGTAAGATGGTGGTTTCCATCGACGGCGGTCACTGTCAGTGTTTCATTGAGAAACCTGGAGCCTCGGAAGAGCCGCCCAAACAATTCACGTTTGATGGGACTTATTATATGAACCATTCCACTGAGCAGATCTACAACGAGATCGCATATCCTCTGGTGGAGGTAATATTGATTGTGTGTGATTGGTCAGTTTGACAGCTAGATCCTCTATATTTATGTCCTCTAGATTATTTTCCAGTGTGTATACCCATAGATCTGGGTTATCTGACACCTGTTGTCCATTATCTGAAACATAATGCCATAGAGTGTAAATTAGTCACGGAAGTAACCTACAGCCCTTCCTATAATTGATTATTTACTAGATACTCTTGTAAGCTGGGCCCTTTAAACTCTAAATATTCATATCTATCTATCTATCTATCTATCTATCTATCTATCTATCTATCTATCTATCTATCTATCTATCTATCTATCTATCTATCTATCTGTCTATCTATCTACTATCTATCTATCTATCTATCTATCTATCTATCTATCTATCTATCTGTCTGTCTGTCTGTCTGTCTGTCTGTCTGTCTGTCTATCTGTCTGTCTGTCTGTCTGTGTTGTCTGTCTGTCTGTCTATCTGTCTGTCTGGCATCTATCTATCTATCTATCTATCTATCTATCTATCTATCTATCTATCTATCTATCTATCTATCTATATCTGTCTGTTTGTCTGTCTGTGTTTTTGCATCATGTACTGTCTGTCTGGCATCTATCTGTCTGTCTGTCTATCTATCTATCTATCTATCTGTCTGTCTGTTTGTCTGTCTGTGTTGTCTATCTGTCTGTCTGTCTGTCTATCTGTCTGTCTGTCTGTCTATCTGTCTGTCTATCTATCTATCTATCTATCTATCTATCTATCTATCTATCTATCTATCTATCTATCTATCTATCTATCTATCTGTCTGTCTGTCTGTTTGTCTGTCTGTGTTGTCTATCTGTCTGTCTGTCTGTCTGTTTGTTTGTCTGTCTGTCTGTCTGTCTGTCTGTCTATCTGTCTGTCTGTCTGGCATCTATCTATCTATCTATCTATCTATCTATCTATCTATCTATCTATCTATCTATATCTGTCTGTTTGTCTGTCTGTGTTTTTGCATCATGTACTGTCTGTCTGGCATCTATCTGTCTATCTATCTATCTATCTATCTATCTATCTATCTATCTATCTATCTATCTATCTATCTATCTATCTATCTATCTATCTATCTATCTATCTATCTATCTATCTATCTGTCTGTCTGTCTGTCTATCTATCTATGTATCTGTCTGTCTGTCTGTGTTTTTGCATCATGTACTAATCAGTGTCAATTCAAATATATAAACAGGGTGTAACTGAGGGCTACAATGGGACAATTTTTGCTTATGGACAAACAGGAAGTGGCAAGTCATTCACGATGCAAGGTGTTCTAGATCCTCCTTCCCAGAGGGGAATCATCCCTAGAGCTTTTGAGCACATCTTTGAGACAATCCAGGTAACTAACGATACCATCATAGTATAAAACCTTATATTCACTGACTTATAATATTCAATATGAATGACAGTAAATGAAATAAAAGCGAAATATTAAAAATACTCTACCATTCAAAAGTTTGTGGTCAGTGGGTTTGTGATACATTTTTTTTAAGTGACATTTAACTTGAACTTTTCTATAAGTGTGCAGAGAACACAAAATTCCTTGTACGGGCCTCTTACCTGGAAATTTACAAGGAGGAAATCAGGGATCTTTTGGCAAAAGACACCAAACAGAAGATGGAAGTATGTCTCCACTGATCACACATAGCCCATTTTATATTAGCTTACATGGACTGAATGTCTCAATGCTGTGTGTGTTGAAGCTGAAGGAGCATCCTGAGCGTGGTGTGTATGTACGGGATCTGTCCATGCATACGGTGCACAGCGTTGGGGAATGTGAGCGGATCATGGATCAGGGCTGGAAGAATCGCTCTGTGGGATACACACTCATGAACAAAGATTCATCTCGCTCACACTCCATATTCACCATTCACCTGGAGATCTGCAACACAGGTTTGTGTCTCTCAATCAAACTTTTTAATTACTGAGTTCTGCTTAAATAAATATATATAAGCATCTGTAATCTTCATATGAGCTTAGATGCTGCAGGTGAAGAACATCTACGTGCTGGGAAGCTCAATCTCGTGGACCTTGCAGGTAGTGAACGACAGTCAAAAACCGGTGCTACTGGAGATCGCCTTCAAGAAGCCACCAAGATCAACTTGTCCCTTTCAGCCCTTGGCAATGTTATATCTGCGTTGGTGGACGGTCGTTCCAAGCACATCCCGTATCGCGATTCCAAGCTTACTCGTTTGCTTCAGGATTCTCTGGGCGGAAACACTCGTACCCTCATGGTAGCCTGTCTCTCACCTGCCGACAACAATTACGAAGAGAGCATCAGTACTTTACGCTACGCCAATCGTGCCAAGAGCATCCAAAACCGTCCCCGAATCAACGAGGACCCAAAAGATGCCCTGCTTCGCGAGTATCAGGAGGAAATCAAGAAGTTGCGGGCGTTAATCTCTGGGCAGCTGGGGTCTGCCAACCTTAGCTGTAAGAAACGCACCATTTGTGTACTTTTGAATCTCTTTGAATCGTGAAAGAGGGCAATTTCGACTTATTTTTGTATGTTATCAGCACTTTTGGCAGGTCAGAAGTCAGGAGATTCTCCAGCTGTTGTGTCACGACCCCAGAGCAACACATCAGAGAGCGAAGCAGAGAAAGACAGGATGAAAGAGGTGTGTACAGATATAAAATCAATAGAAGAGTCTTAAAGAGTTAGTTCACCCAAAAATGAAATTTCTGTCATGATTTACTCACACTCAACCCGGTGAGACTTTTGTTCATCTTCAGAACACAAATGATGATCTTCTTAAATCTGAGAGCTTTCTGGCCCTCCATTGACAGCTTACGAAACTCTCGTGAGTTTTGTAAATAAAGTGATAAATTATGTTGTTGTTGGTGGGTTTTGTTTTGCGCAAACAAAGCTTCACTTCATAAAACTGAGAAGTCACATGGATTACTTTAATGATGTCTTTACCTTTCTCATGCTTGAAAGTGGTAGTTGCGTCGACGGTCAATGGAGGGACAGAAAGCTCTCAGATATCATTAAAAAGATCTTCATTTGTGTTCAGAATCTCGTGGATCTCGTCTGAGCGTGTGCGAGTAAGTGGGGGCGGGGCTAATTATCATATTCATAGATCTGTGTATATTAAATAAGGCAAGGGTGTAGAGTTACATTCAAGCTATTTCTCATTGTCAATAGAAATAATTTACCCTTCCCCGGCAGTTTGATTGACAGGTGATCTAACCAATCATAACCTCCGCCATTTTGTCCACCAAAGCAGTCAGGGGAGTTAGTAGATTAACGTTGGTGAACTTGAACTTGATAAATTGTGTGTACTCACATCTTTCTGCGCTTGAAACGACATTCCTTCTGATGTTCATTCATATTTATTTGATGCTATAAATGAACGAGAGACGATCAGTTCACGAGCCGCTTGAAGGAGCTTCAGCGTTCTGTCACGACACATTAAAAAGACACTATACGCTATTTATTGATTAAACCTCTTAAAAAAAAATTACAATATTTTAAATATGAAACTGTTTCATATCAAAAGTAACCTGCTCTGTCTCGTCAGTCGATGCGTTGTCAGTGTCCTCTTTGCTCTACGTCAACGATGTATTTTTCACACCGTGAGAACATGATGTGTGGCGTGAGAGCGCATGGCTTGTCGGACATAGCAACAGTAACTAATGGGGGCGGGCCTTTGTGAAGGGTCAATTAAACTCATCCATTGTTTGCAAATTTTTTTCTTGTAGCTCAAACAGTACAGCATGGCATGGGTTCAATTCCCACTGAAAGCAAGTTGCTTTAGATAAAAGTGTCTGCCAAATTCATATATGTACTTGTAAATGTAAATTTAGGAATATGAGAAGAAGCTATCGAGGCTGCAGGCCGAGTATGATGCCGAACAAGAGTCCAAAGTCAAACTCCAGGAAGACATTGCTGCCCTGAGAACATCATACGAGACCAGACTCTCTTCTCTGGAGAGGTCAAGAGCTGGTCGAGCACACACCACTGGTAATGTTGAAACTAGTTTACTGTGGGTACAACTTTAGGTTCTAAATCGTCTTAATCTGGTCGAATGTTCTTGCGATCTCTCCTTAAACAGGTGGCCCTTGTGCGGACCATCCTAAAGAAGAGCCCATCACTGCACCTGGAGCCACACAAGAACAGGTCAATGTTGACCACATTGTACACAAGGTGATTTGTTTTTGCCTAAAACTAGGTTTAAATAGTCAAGTCAAATTTATTTCACAATACACATTGTTTCAAAGCAGCTTTACAGAAAATCGTAATGTTAGAATATCTTAATATCTTCCTGAGATTAGAGCTGGGTGATAATATAGTTTTCATTTTGCGACGATACCAACAATCAAGCAGTTGTGATATGCGATAAAGTACATATAAGTGAGTAGAATATATGGAAGCAGATAAAGTTGGTCATATTTATACTTTACATAAAGAGCGGGGCGATAATGCAGTTACATTTTGCGACGAATAAAAATTCCGGCTATTTGCTAATAACTTTGTGAGTGTATTGTATGTATGCAGATTAAGTTGGAGATAATATAACTATGTATAGAGCTGTGGGAAAATATAATTGACATTTTTGTGACAATATAAACTATCACACAGCCGAGTAGGTCATGCACATGGGTTTAAAGTTTTTTAATCTCACAAATTTAAATGACTCTTGTTTGTGTAGGAGAGTCCATCTTCTGCTGCAAGTGTCGAAGGAGCTCCCGCTGGTGAGATTTCGGTTTTAGACACAGTTGTGGTTGCCACACCAGTTCAACTGGACCAGAAGCATGTTTTAGAAAGGTGAGATGCTCAGATAGCCATTTGAGGTCAAGAAATTGGTCAAATACTGTGGTGCATCTCTATTAATGTGCTGCAAAAATGTGTTTTACAAAAAGTGTTTTTACAAATATGGACAAACCCAACTGTTGGGTTAACGGTTGGGTTTGTCCATATTACTATCTGTGCTATGTGCAGACAAATAATATTAGGTCTTTTCTCAGAACTAACGTCAGCCATTCTTGCAATGACTGACTGTGAATTGTTTGAAATAAATGCAGTTTAGTTGCATGCTTTTTCTGGATGTCATACAGTTGCATTCAGACTCAAGGCTGCACAATTAATCGAATATCTAATCATGATTAAAATTACGGATGCCACAATTACATAATCATTTTTTTTCTCTTTCTAGTTAATCTTAAGGGGTTTTCCATTGTTTTAATTTTAGTTTTAGTATAACATTATAATACCATAGATATTTTTACATTTTTTTTATTTATAGAAGAAACCAAGCAAATGTGTTATAGTTGACATTTGAGCCTTGATGTTATAGAAAAGTAAAGCAAAGTTTTTCAGGAAGAGTGTTTTCATTTTCTTTATTTTCCATATAAAAATATGGCATGCAGTTGCTTCAAACAACGGTATCAAGCTATTCAAAACATCACTCAATGTAACTTGTGATAATCGTAATTAATAATCGCAATTGAAATTTCAAAAGAATAATAAACAATTATGAATTATGTCATAATCGAGCACAAATCGCCTTGTGACGCTGGGCTTGATCCAAACCAGCGGACGATATTGTTCTGTTTATTCTAAACGTGTGCTGCAGTTTTGTCGTCTGACACTTTAAATGCTTGAGCTTTTTAAAGCAGGATGGATTCTGATTGGCTGTCAATGTTTTTATCATTCATCAGCTCTGAAAGTGATTCCAATGATATAGTTGTGGTGTCATCTCTGCTATTATTTTATATTTAGAATGCTTTTTAGAACTTTGTTTATCTATATTGTTATCGTCCTTGGTGTGAATGGGCCTTTATGAGGGAAGGAGAATTAATTATCAGGATGGTAATAGCTATGGACATAATAACATTGGATAAATATGGAGGGATGAATTGAAATACTGCCTCTGTTATATTTTGTTGGCCTAAAGGCTTCAGCAGCTGGAGCAGGAGTTTGTGGGGGGAGAGCAGGTGAGGAACGAGGAACTGAAGCAGAGACTCAGGCAGAGGAAGACTCTGGCCGACCAGAGGAAGAAGCAGCTAATCGAAGCTCTGAGCCAGAGCAGTGAGGACAGTGACAGCGTGTTGCTGAACGTGTATGATTCCATTCAGGAGGAAGTTCATGCCAAGAGCAGACACCTGGAGAACACACAGAAGAAGGTTAGAGCTTTTAGTACTCCGATAGTATTTAGTATTCAATTATCAAAATTCTGCAATAACTTAATCACAGTCAAGTTGTTCCAAACGTGTATGAATTGCTTTCTTGTGGTGAACACAAAACAAGATATTTTGAAGAATATTGGTGAATAACCAGTTGATGGGCCCCACTGACTTTTCTCCATACTATGTTAAAAAATGATGTCACATGAAAGTTTTGCTGATCTTGATGTAGCAATTGCATATTGATTTGTGCTTGTGTATATATATATATATTTTATATAATAATATAATATAAACATATAATAAGCTTTTATTCTTGTCCCAATTTCTAGATTATATTTCTGGTTTTGCTATTGAGATGAAACTTTAGAACCAATCGAAAATGTCCAAACATCTGTTTATATAATGAACAGCTGAAAGCTGCCAAGTTGGAGATCAGGGATCTTCAGGCAGAGTTTGAGATGGAGAGAGATGATTATCTGGCCACCATCCGGCGACTGGAGCGGGAAGGACAGCTTCTTCAAGGAATCTTGGAGCGCATGGTGCCCCTGGTGCGCAGGGACTGTAACTACAGCAACCTGGACCGGCTGCGGAAGGAGGCGGTGTGGGATGAAGAGGGAGGGACCTGGAGACTGCCAGAGGTTGTGGTGCAGAAAACGTCCTTGCCTGCAGGTGAAGTGCTGGGAAGAGAAGAGCTGTGGTGTGAAATTCCTGAGAATCTTGATGGGCTTTGAATAATCTATTTTAAAAATTAAAGTTTTTTTTTTTTTTTTATACACTATACTTTAATATACTATTTTCAAACGGGATCGTAGAAGATACAAAAAAAAATGATAATGATAAATCACAGAGAACAAGAGGCTTTTAAATTGTGCAAGTCCAAAAAAGAAAAGAAAATAACCTTGTTGCTTGTGTAATTTAAAGTTATATTTTCTCTCTCTTCTCGCTCTACAGTGCCTCCTTCAGGTGCCATTGCCCCTGGCAGACTTTCAGCACGCAGAAATTCTGCCTCAGACCTTGCCGACCCTTTTGTGGTATTCAGACAGTGAATCAACACCATTCAAACATGACTTCTGACATGTATTCACAGGCTCACTACAAATGAATCAGATATGCCAGTACTAGATTCAATAATGGGGTTTAACACTTGAAATCGGAGGATCATTTTAAACCTGGATTAAAGCAATCCTGTGTTAATTTAATTTTTTGCATATTCATGCATTTTCATTTCTCCAGTAAATGTTTTTGCTTTTGCTGAAACTAAATAAAGCGTGTTAAAAGTTTATGTAAGAAGTACAAAGCAACAAGCACTGTTTAGTTTATGATTGGTTAACATTCTAGCCATAATGCAATTCACTGTATTACTCAGCCATTACAATCCAGAGTTGGCACTGTAAAAGTGCTAAAGTGCATACTAGGGTTAAAAGTGGTCATAACCCACTTTTATAAAACATGTTTGAAATGTTGTTAATCTTAACCCAGGGTTAAAAAAAAAGTTAACCCTGGGTTAAGTGTAGTGTGAAGATCCCTAGAATCTTCCATCCATATCTTTGTCCAATTGACTCCAAATCTCTTTTTAGCAACAGGAGGAGGAGGACCGCTACAAGTCAATGTTGAACCGCAGTGATAGCCAACATATTGCCACTAACTACTTCAAGCCAAAACGGACCAGTCAACTGTTGGCTGGCGACTCTATTAAAAACACAAGTGAGAAATTGATGTAATATAAACCATTACAGATTCATGTTCATTTCTTTCACTCATGCAACTGTGGTATGCTTATAAATGTTGCTGATTCGAATCATTTTCTCACAGTGAATTATTCTGGTTCAGTCGGTAATGGTTCAGCCCACCAGACCTGCAGTGGGCCCAGTTTGTCTCCTCAAACCATGGAATCTCTCCTTCCACGCCCCTTCCGTTTGGAGTCCCTTGGAGTCCCACCTGCACACGGCAAAGTAAAACGCAAGAAGAGCAAGGCGCTCATCCCAACTGAGGGCAACTGACAGGCTTTAGAAATCCCTTGTATATATAAGAGAGCCCAGAGCTTTTTAAGCTGCTATTATCTGTTTTAATTTCATTTGTAGATATATAAAGACACATTTTATTGTATTAGAGCTTAATGACATACAGGGTAATTTTGTGATCTAACGTCTTTCACTGTGTAAAACATAGGAATTTTAACTAATACTACCTGGAGTAGAAATAATGCTACCTAATGTGTGGCAGTGTTTTATTTTGCAGAGGTTTCAGCACTGAAAACGCATCCTGCTGTCTGTATTATTATATTTTTTTGTCCTTTTTCAGATTTGTCCCACAAATGAAAGTGTTTAATAACTGGGGATGTTTCCAAGAAAGTATTTCAATATGAACCACTTATATAGCATTTTATGTGAGTGTGCATCATTTCCTTCTTTTTAATAGATAAAATTAGGTCTCACTTTTGTTCCTATGGGCCAATATTAACCCCACCGAGGTGAAAATAAAGTTTTTAATATTGTTTAAATGCCAATGCTAACATCATTGCAGTGTGTTTTCTCTTTAAAACTGTAGTGATTTTAAGACGCGGTTTGAAATCGCAAGTGTTTCTTACGTCACAAACTACCTTGGAACCACGTGCCGGCGGTCTTTATCACATCATTAACAATGACCGCTCTGAAGCAGGGGAAAATCAAGGGAAGCCTGTCCCCGTATATTTTTCTGTTGATATGAAAAATCGGTTAGATTTAGCAATATATTAGGTGTATGATATATATTACGATGTTATAATGTTCTATGCCTTTCTCCACTGACGTAAAAAAAACACCTGTCTGACGTGTAAAATTAGTAATAATCACATTATTAGCTGTTTGATAACATAGTCAAGCAAGAGGCTAATAATATTAATAACCGTGTTGTGTCCGACGTTGTAAACAATTGGAAGTCAGTGAGTTGCTAAGTGTCCAGTGGATCTCTGTGAGCTCGTGCGAGTGAGTGAAGGAGGGGCTAATTAGCATATTCATAGATCCCCGTATACTAAATAAAGCAAAGTTGTAGTTAAATTATTTTAAGGCATTAAGAATTTTTTTTCACACAAAAAAAGTTTCAATATGTCATTTTGGCGATCAAAGATGAGTTATAAGGGCTAAAATTGACTACAGGGGGACTTTAACGTAATCGCTTACTCATTCTCTTTGACATTAGTGTATTAAGTAGATGCAATGATGATAGTGACCTGTGGCCAGCAGACAGCATTGTAAGTAGAAACTCTTGGTGAAAAGTTCTAGAGTGATAAGTATTAATAACAGTTTCAAATTCTGTGAAGGCTAATCGATGTATTTAACAGAGTGAATTTTCCATGTTTTTTTATTGATCTAATTGCATTGGCATTGAGCACGTTATATTTTTCACCATGGTTTTGATATCAACCCCAAGCATATCAGCTGGAAAGGTTCAAATTGTTGTTAATGCAAATCAGTGTTTGCGCTTTGATACAGTTTAGCCATAACATTCTTATGATAGAGCACAGCAACCAGACATTGAAACCAAGTGAAACATTTTATGCTGAAATTATTGCTTTATTATTGTGTGTTCTTTGGTTAAACATTGTCATAATTTATTGCTGCTTTCCGTGTGCATTAGGGTGTGCATTCGGTTAGAGATACCACCGTGAAAGGGCAACTGTTAACCGAGCCAATACAAACAGAAGGAACCATTCTCAGTGTAAGTCATGAACTAGGTCACAATCCGAGATAAAGAACTTTAATGACAGATGAATCTGAGAGGCCAGGTAACACGAACACCAGTCTGTTGGTTGCAACCCAAGATAATGCACTAATTCACCAAAGTGCTGTGTCAGATCTCACTGACCAGCGTGTAAAATGAGGAGTTTGACTGACAGCTGATCTTTGGGAGACGAAGCTCCTCGGGTTCAAGAGTCTCTGGTGCAGGAGGCTCCATTGTATTTGTAAAACAGGCAGATTTGGAGCACACTTTCAATAGCACAATCAAAGAGTAATTTAAGGCTAATCTACTTACTTCGAAATTAAATATACTTAAGTTCACCTGGAAAAGTAAACATACTTTATAATCGTAATCTTCAGTGCTAAATAAGCAAAGGCATCTGGGTGTTAAGGTGCGATCACATTTACCATTGCTCTGTGAAATTTCGCAGGCGAAATCTAATTATTTCAATAAGAATCCCCACACAGATTTTACTTGTGTTGAGGCGCATTCACCAAAAGAAAGTTGCTTGGTTTGAAAAGTAGCATCTGTGAGAGCTTCATACATTGAACACTATTGACAATAGACCTTTTTTGCCCACGAGATCTAACGTTAACGTGACCGCACCTTTTATCACTATTTAGATTCAGTAAATAATCAACTAACAGTGAAGTACCAGACTGTGTTACTTTGAATTGCTAAAAAGCAACGCTGCCAAACAGAATTTGAAAAATAAAGACCGTCGGTCCGTCAAAGGCTGAAATTCATGAGCTGATGTTGGTCGGGATGTTCAAACAATCAGATCAATGCTTTGAAAGCACCGCTCACAGATGAGATTGGAGCAATAGCAATCCACAGTGATCCAATCATTTCCCAATGGACAAAATCAAGTCCCGCCCAACATTTTTTCTTGTTTGAGAAGCCGTTTCACTCACAACATAGAAGAAAAGACAATTGCAACTCCCTTTTCATGCTGTCTTTAAAAATTTGAGAGCATACAGTCAACAAATCTCAGTTTTTCAGCAATCCTAGCTTTCGTAATGCCTCTCTCCGATCCCTTCCGATACTAGGAACTGGCACGTTGAAGCCTTTAGATTGAGATGATGATACGCGCAATGCCACTTTACTGTGTGTCGCTTCATTAGCATCCATTTGAGAGTCTTTAACCTGGTTCTTGGTCTCTGCTGCAGAAGAGCATGACTTTTGGTTCTGAGTAACTGCATTTATGACTGTGATGTTAGATGTTAGTTCCAGTGAGGCAGATTTCCCGGTTGACCTCATATTGGCATGTTGCGGAGGTGAAGAAGCTGTGGAAAGATCGCTCACAGACATCTGGTGGAGAAGATTGCAACTTTGCATTGGCTGGTTTATTTGTCCTCCAGATTTTGCAGGGATACTTGGAGCAAGACGTTGACTTGTGGTCTGGTTTCGCTCCAAGTTTGCTGGGGATTGAGAGGGCTTTAGTGGTTGACAGATTGGGTTCTGGGTATCCTCCTTGAGGAGACCTAACTTGCAAAGAGCCTCCACTCTTACTTTCTCTGGCTTCATTAATTTATCTACAGTCAATACCTCAGAGCAAGGTATGGTCGAGTCAATCTTGGGGTTGGAGGCTCCTTCCTGGTTCTTTGAGACTTTGAGTGGGGTTTTCATTTTAGGTTTTGGGGCCACAGGTGGAGGAGTGGGCTTGGAGCCCCTACTGGTCACGGCCTGTGAGTTCTGGGTACGAGTTTGGGAGTCAGGAACCTGCTCTTCTTGGGTTTTGGCTTCAGTTGCATTGGTTTTTCGCATTGATGCACTCTTGCGCAGATGCACCAGACCCTCATACGAAAGGGGTCCTCTTCGCGCCACAATCTCTGGCCGCTCATTATTCTGTTGTTCTTCCACTGTATCTTTACTGCCTTTGATATTATGCGGAGATGGTATCACAACCACATTGACTTCTGAGGGAACTCGTGGAGCTTCTTGATGGAGCGGAGCATTTTTTGAAGCCACTTTAGGTGCTGTGTTTTTCTGGGATGCAGCTAATCCAGATCTGCTTTGAATTTGCGAGTTACGGTGCGCAAGGACAAATGGAGTAGGGACCATATAATTCAGAATTTCATTTTGCTCCAAACTGCTAGACAACAAGGGACCTTCATATTGGCTTTTGGGCACATCTGCAATCAAGAAATTTATTTTAGTGTAATCAGAAATAGTTAGGAGTGAGATACAGTAAAAGAGCTATAACGCACCTTGACTAGGGAACTTGTTGAGTCCTATTGGTGCAGAGAGTTGGGCCGCTTTGTTAGCCACATTTCCTCGAGCTGGCAGCTGATCAGACTCGTCATTGGACAGGCCACTGTCATCCTCCATATCCAGTGACTGAATTGTCTCCTCTAGGTACATGAGACAAGCCTTCTCCTCAGCGGAGAGATACTCCAGACTTTCATCACTCTGAAACAAAAATTGGTCACATGAAGTTTGTTCTGTTGTGTTATAATATCGGAGTTATTTGAGTTCATACAAAATGGAAATGAAACAATGTTTCATCCACAACTTATAGACGTATACACATCAAAACAACTAAATATTGAAATGCATTTTATAACATTATATACAGTATGTCTTCATAAAATATAAGTATGTCTTACAAAGCAAGAGTTGAAGCTGACCACACTGTCACTGCTGCCATTACTGTCAATCTCACCCAGTGTGTCAAGGCCATTGCCGTCTTGCCACGTGTCGCGTATCGGCATTGCAAATGATGAAAATCTCCTCTCTTATTTGAATTCAAAGTTCTTTAAAGTGTTGATGAAGCTGCATTTCCCCTAAAAGTAGAAATTAAAAATGCAAATCGAGTGTCTTACGTACCCTTTGCAAGACTTATCATTATTAGTAATGATAGTGAAAATTGTAGAGCAATTAAAAACAATCATATACCAAAAAAGTCATGAATTCTAAAAAGCCAGCAATTATATCTGTATTGATGTAATTGATCAGATCCTGTCGAGTGCGGTTAGAGAAGACGTTACACTGAGCTCCTTTAGGTCTGGCATGAATGGAAAACCATCGGTTTGTTTAAAGATAAAGGTAAAAAACGTTCAGCTCATTATGTTTAATTCTTGAATATTTTGTACTTTCAGAAATGGTTTCATTTATTCCAGCTTCCAATTTCATCTCATAAATAACTCAGCAAGAACAATGTCAATACACTTTATTACTTTATAAGTTGTCAAGTGAAGCGCTCTCACTGTTGTAAATTTGAGTATGACGTGGATGATGATAATGCTTTTCTTTTGCTTTCAGTGATGATGTGCAAATGTGAGGATTTAAGGGGCAGTTGCAGTTAGATGAAGAATAAAGCTATCATCAGTGTTGTAGGACATACTTTTTTCAGATCCCACAAATATTTAAATGTCTGTAATAATTTAACTGATCAGTGAACCATATCTCATTGGCTGTAAAAGCAAGGTCCATTTTTACAGACATAATAAACCCTTTGGACTTTTTAATGTAGTGTTTATCAGATGCTTGGTTTTCTTAGTAATTTTAACACCAATATGCACTTTGACACACCATAATGTCTTTTATGTAGCACTAGAGAATATCTATGAACACCAAATATATCCAAAGTTTATGACTTTATTTTTCATCCAGTGTATATGACCTGCACAATAAAGCACACTGTTATCTGCTCCAAGCGTGTGTGAAGCTCTCACTGTCCAGACTACAAATGAATTCAGTGTTTTAACGCTTGGCTAAAAACAGTCAATATTGCTGAACAACTTGAAAAATAAGAGCAGGTGCAATAAATTAAATCCCATTTTAATTGGTACATTGCAGCACATTATTTTACAATTTCATAATTTAATATAAATCCGTTATTATTGTCCAACCCCTTTAATTAAGATCTTAAGAATAATCATACACAGAAATAAATATAGAAACATGCCTTAAAATAAGCTTACCTCAGAAACGAGATAGATGGCAGCTCAGCAGGTTCACGTGCTTCAACGGTGTCAGTGTCTCTGCTGTGAGAGGTGCTGTAAGTCACTACTGTACATAGGGAAATCTTCAACCAATCATTTTCGTTTTCTCCTGCAGCAGCCAATCAGAGAACAGCCTGGTGAGTGTAGAGAATAACGAACGTTCCTCTCAAAATCAAAATCGTTTTGTTATGGCGGGTAAAAACATACTTAATTACATGTACGACTGCACACGTATGTAGTGACAAACACATGATGACAGAAAGCGTCAAGAGGATCACCTGCAAATCCTAGTTAATCGTGTTATTAAGGGTTTCTTAAAATAACATTAGTTTAATCCCGTCAACTGGAAATGATTTGATCCTGTTTCACTGACTGGGATTCATTATGTTTTTACACCAGATACATTTTAACATTTCTTTAACTACTATCAATTTTTACGGTCCTAGTAACAAATGCAAATACTTATTCCAGTCGTACACTTTCAATTGCTTGCCATTTAGTCACTAAGTAATATGTACTATCTAGTGAATGAGATACAGGAGCACCTATATGCCAGTTATAAATACTAGTTTCACGAATAAATGTTAAAAGGCATATGTAAACACTTGCCAACACAAAATCTGCCACCATTTAGCACACGTGGTTGGTTAAAGAGTTGCGACAATTAATTAACACGTTGCTAGGTGGTTGTGAGGTCATTGAAGACCATATGAAGTCAGCCTGTTTCAATAGGAATTATAGAATGAGTTGCTTGGCAAAATGCAATACGTACGGTTAGGATTGTATAAATCATTAAGTATTGGTATTACTGTAGTTTCCTTAGTAAACACCACTGTTTAGTTCAGTATTATGCACAAAAAATATATATATACACAGCTGACAACCACACAAGAATATTTATATATATGAATTCAAGTTTATTTATCATTAACCCAGTATAACCAGTGATTTTGTAGTGTTGTACATGCAGTTTCTCGCTCAAAGTTACCTTTGAGTTGGTAAAACACTGTTCACGGCCATTTAGAAAAACCACTGCAAAATAATAAAGTCCTGTGGCTGCACAATGGCACAATTTCTTCGAAATAAAAAGGCTGCAAACAAGTAAACAACAGTGTGGATAGTACCTGACTGAAAAATACTGAGAAGGTCCATCATCATCAGACCTTCCAGGATGTCTTCTCGCTAAAGTCCATCCACACTCTTAATACTATGGTATTTTGCTACACTAAACGTGTTCCTAAATCTCCGATATTGGCCCTGTAAGCAGGAAAAGGTTCAATATGACATATTTCGCCACTTAAAATGCAAAACAAAAGTCACTACAATCACTCTTCCAAACAATATGTCATAGTCACTTGAGAGAGAACAAACACATTTGCATAAAACAATCTTGTGTGGTCATCTGCAGAAATTACACAAGTGCCCTTCAAAAAAAAAAAAAAAATCTACAGATTCACAAAGTAGTTCAGTGAGATTCTACTATCAGCACCATTGTTGTCCACTTCAATTTAAAATCCACTCTTTCCAGCTAACTAGCTTACTCAAAATACTGAGGATTCAGAGACACACTTGATCTATGAGACTATTTCAAGTAACAGGTACAATGGAGCCAGTGAACATAAGACTTCATGTAGTGCCATTGATTGTTCAGAAGCTGTGCGTATGACCTTAAAAAGACAGATAATATAAATACAGTAATGCCATGTTGAAATCATCATGAAAGGCATGTCTTTAGCTGTGCTCCACCATTTTGAACTACTACCCCGAAGCACTTAATGTGTGGAAAGATAATTCATTTGATTAAAAAAGGAACAATTATTATGCCTTACATGTTAACGCATTAAAAGTTTCATTAGTTGTTAGATACTACTAAGAGTTTCGCTAGCATTGTCAAACGGTTGCTACTCACACATCACTTCAGGACATATTTGAGCTGCAGACAACAGAAAAGAGTTAATATGAGGTCATGGGCGAATCTCACGAAAACATGTCTAGGTCACATTCAACAATAAAATTAGAAGAAAAAAGAAGTAGTTATATTTCGCATAAAGCAAATTATTTTACAAGCATTAAAAAAAGTATTATTTTCATGACATTTTCATACTAAATTATTAAATGTAGTACAAGTAAGTTTCGGTTTAGAATTAAAAATATATTAAATCGGCATAAGTGCTAAGCAGTACAACAATCAAAGCTATTCACAATTTAAATAATATCAAATTCGAATTTTGAGGGGAAAAGTGCTGTCATGAAAATAAAATCGCAATGCAAAACATTTATTAAAATTAATTGATTGGTATATATATTAATACTGTCTGTTTGTTTATATAAGGGTGTACATATGAATATGTGTGTTTGTATATACATATGTATGTATATATATTTCAATATATGTGTGTATGTGTGCGTGTATATATATATATATATATATATATACACATATATATATACACACACACACACACACACATATTATATAAATATAATAATTGATATATACACACACACATTACATAAACGTTTGTTAAATGCAATTAATCGTGATTAAACAATTTGACAGCACTAATATATTTGTATATATATATATATATATATACAGACACACAATATTTCTTTTTTCCTTTTTTGATTTTTGAAATATGACCTGGATGTGATTCGCAAGATTCACACTAATAATAGTGTTATAATCATTGTAAAAACTGGAGGTTTAAAATCAGTGGAGAATCCCTTTAAAATTTGGTTTGAAGAGACGGCTTCGTCGGCATTTCAGGCAACCGACTCAAAAACACGAGCGCAATTTAATACTTCAACTTCAAGAGCAAACCAAAGTTGAAAGAATACTGAAGTCTCTGGGAACTCAATACGTGAAAATCTCCTGAAGCCGCTAGACAATGTGAGGTAGAGGACTGTACCAAGCTGGAACAGGCAGCAGTGAAAGAGCAGGTACCATGTCAGGTGGCGTGGCAGTGACGCGGCAAAGGTGGGGGTGATTTCAAGGACAGAGGGAAGAGAGCGTCACACCTCCCCGAAGTTGGTGTGCCCGGTCTCCTTTGCATGCTCCCTTGCTTCCTTCTGCCCCACCAGGCCAGTCTGGCAAACCATGCAGCGCAGAGCAAAGCGGTTGACGTCCGTGAACTGACGTTTCCTCCGCGCCTCGTCCGCGAGCTCCAGCGCCTGGGCCAAAATGATGTCATCGGTGGTGGAGAACACAGTCTGTGCGGGAACATCTGCAGTGGGCGTCACCTTTTGAAGCGGGTCATAATGAATACCATCATAAATAAGCAGCACCCGCTTGGTGTAACCCGCATCCTCGCCGAAGCGGTCCACCCGTACGGTCTGAGTGTCAACAACGCAAATCTCACACTGGTAGAACTTAGAGAGGATTGAAACCTCAATGGCGCCTCCCCACGTGTCATCTCGACGGATCCAGGTGCAATATTCCTCGTTAGTCTTGCCCAATACTGCCTCGGAGTACGCGGTGGGGTCGCTGGCTACAATTTGTGCGATGAGCCCACGCATTTCAGGTGCACAGGCTGGGTCGTAGACACCCCCTTCCATGACGTAGTTCACACTGGTAAACAGACAAGAGTTGTCGGCAGGGACGACGCGGCGCTCTAGAACTGGAGCCAGGTCAAAACTGGGTCCTTTGGTCACAGTGGTTTGCATTTGAGGTTTGGGTTTATTCTTCTCCTCCTCTACAATCAACGTGTCTCCTGGAACAGTAAACATATCAATGACTGGCGTAGGAAACTCAGCAAGAGCAAATGTGAATGAATGAACGGCTTTATAAACAAGCGCCCAAGCAAATTCAAACCTGATTTGATAGGGTAGTCTTTGAGGTGGGCTTCCCCATTGCGTAGATCCAGACTGGATGGTGGATAGCCTACCATGATCTTCTGTACGTCACATGGTATTCCTGTTAGCTCCTCAATCTTATCTTTAAGTTCCCGAACACAAGATTGATGTGTAAGGCCCTGCATCAGATGGGTCCCATTTTTGGCTTTGCAACGCAGACGTAGCATCCTGTACCTGTTCAGTTCTGAACACAGAACAGTTTCATCATAAACCAAATTTATATGAAGTCAGAAGCAGTTACATAATGAACACATGCAGCAATAATTATCAGACTGAAAGCATACATTTTTTTCCAGTTTATTTGCTGAAAAATATTCAAATAGAGCACGTGCTAGAAAATATAAATCATCTGTGTAAAGCAATGGTAGATTTTTTTAAATGACATTTAGAAAATGTGCATGTATTCATACAGTACATGAATGAGTAGTACATAATAAATACATAAATAAAGAAAGAAACGAAGAATATATTAAAGGCTTTACAATTATATTCCAGTATCACTAGAGATTGTGGATTTTGCTGAGTTACTTGAGCAAAAACTAAAGCTCTACAGCTGAACAAAAGAATAAAAGTAATATATTTAATTACTAATTTAAATTTTTGTAACCGTTTTCTCACCCAAGCAAAAGCTGAGGGAGTTTTAATATAATATCAATGTTGACAACAATCTAAGCTAGGCTAATTGTTAGCCAAGCTACAGATAACGTTATAAAACCTCAGCTGATATACAAGGAAATCACCTTAAATTTCTCAGTTATTTTACTATAAATATGTACTGTAAATATAAATAGGAAAAATGGTCTTATATTTTTTTAAAAATCACAGGTGTTTGCATATGGCTCGATGCAAAATCACTCACCAGTGAGCGCCTTTAAGACAACAATACTTGACACACTGGCCGAGCGGAAACATGGGTAAAACGTCACATTCTCTGTGAGCTACGTCATGAAAACTACACAAAATACATTCGTCAAAAATTATTTATTTATTTATTTGTTGTTAACGAACTGTTAACGTGAAATGTTATCAGCAGAGTCTTGATATATTAATTAAGATGCTACACGAAATATTTGTACTTTAAGCAATGTAGAAATTAACACCGTGGGGACATTTAAAACGAAACATTGAAAGCAAAAGTTGGTGAATTATCATTGTACAAACGTATATATTTGTGTTTACTACAGATTGCAAAATACATGCTACATGCAAAGTAATTTGTAACGTATTTCGTTACATTACTCAAGTTTAGTAACTTAATCTAAATACTTTAGAATACTTTGGAATATTAATAAGTGTGGAACAAACACAATAAAGGCAATTGCAAGTTTTTATCTCACAATTCTGACTTTTTACCTCAGAATTGTGTGATAAAAAGTTGCAATTGTGAGTTATGAAGTCAGAATTATGAGATATAAACTCACAATATTGAGAAAAGTCAAAATTATGATAGACTGAAAATATTGAGAAAAGTCAAAATTATGATAAACTGAAAATACTGAGAAAAGTCAGAATTATGAGAAATAAACTCACAATATTCTGACTTTATAACTTGTTTAAATCTCACAATTCTGACAAAAAGAAATCAGAATTGTGAAACGCAAACTCACGATTGTGAGGGGGAAAAACAAATTGAGAGAAAAAGTTGCAGTGACAAGTGAATTATAAAATGACTCATAAAACATGAAAACAGTCGTGGATCATCAGGTCATGACAGGACAATTAAGTTGAGGGGCAATTTTTTTTTTATAAATTAAGTCATTTTGTCTTGTTCAGGACAGTATTAAATAAAAATAACAGAATTTTTATGACCTCTCTTAAAAGTATTAAAATGTTGATAAAACTTAACTCCACTTTTTCAGACGGTCAGAGTCAGAGAATCACCAATTGCTGTTTAAATGACATTAAAACTCAAAGTAATCACTTTGGTAATCTAAAACACTTTTCAGATGTAACTGTAATCTGATTACCACCCATTTAAAATGTAACTGTAATGAAATACAGTTACTCAAATTTTGTATTTTAAATACGTAACTAAGTTACTTGTATTTCGTTGCACCCCAACCCTGTGTATTGTTTTGTAAGGTGAATACACCGGGCTGTAATGTCTCTCCCGGCCACAAGAGGCATTATATATATAATCAACGAGTCATTTTATGTGCGTCATTCTGTTTCCGGAATTGCGCCGCCATTGAAACTCCAGCAACCAACGTGAGATTTTCGTTGTAGCGCCAAAAAGTATTACATTTAATTTTACATTGATCAATTCTTCTAATTGAATCTGAATATTTTTGAGAAGAATGGCGTACAGAGGACAAGGACAGAAGGTTCAGAAGGTCATGGTGCAGCCCATTGTATCCTTTCACACCGAAGAACTGCTTCAGCTTCTTTCTTTTGTATTGATATATTTTGGTTTTATAATATTATATTATATTGAATTGGGTGTTATATAATTGTGTCTGGCTTGTATGAGATGTTTGCGTCAGTTTTGTGTTGGTCCTGCTGAATGAATGAGTGAAAAATATTCTTAAAATGATTAGTCAGATTACAGTTAATGTTACTGTGTTTGTTTGTTTCCTTAATGGCACCATCAGAACCTTATTTTCAGATATCTACAGAATGTGAGTTTAAATTTATTTTACTATTGCTTACACACATTTGAAATGATGTTTTTTATATATATATATATATATATAATAAAATGAATAAATAAAATTGATTAAATTATACATATTTAATCATGTGTATAATTTATTATATATATGTATATATAATTGAATATAAATGTGTATCATTTTATATACTACATATATAATTTATTATATATATATATAATAAAATGAATAAATAAAATTATACATTTAATATGTATAATTTATTATATATATATTTAATAATAAAATAAATAAATAAAATGGATTAAATTATACATATTTAATCATGTGTATAATTTATTATATTATATATATGTATATATAATTGTATATAAATGTGTATAATTTATATACTACATATATAATTTATTATATATATAATAAAATGAATAAATAAAATTATACATTTAATATGTATAATTTATTATATATATATATTTAATAATAAAATAAATAAAATTGATTAAATTATACATATTTAATCATGTGTATAATTTATTATATTATATATATGTATATATAATTGTATATAAATGTATAATTTTATATACTACACATATATATATATATATATATATATATAAATTGATTAAATAATACATTTAATAAAATAATCAATTTTATGTATTATGTTGAATATGTATAATTATTTGTGAGGCTTAGACTTCATTCTGTTATTTATTGTTTGGACAACATTACTTTCAAAGTTTTATATATTTATCCACAGCATATATGCTGTATGATGGATGGACTATTATAATAGCTTCTTGGAAATGGTGTCTTTCATGTAGAAGCTTGTTTCTGCCACGGAATAAAAAAGAAATTAGGTAATAGTGACTTTTTTCCCCCTCACAATTGCGAGAGAAAGTGGCAATTACTTTTATTTTTTTATTTTGTGGCGAAAAAGACATGATAGCACATGATATTGCAGGAAGACCCTGTATTAGTGTGCGTTAGTTTAAGCCACTTTGAATAAAAGCAAAATCTAAATGTTCAGTTACTAATAGTTTTTCCCTTCCCTGCAGCGTTCCCGAATCCAGGTATGGCTCTACGAACAGGTCAACATGCGGATAGAGGGCTGCATTATTGTGAGTAATCACAACAGATTTACTGTTAACTCCTCTCCTTCTCTCCACTCATCTGTTACCGATGAACTTGTGAGCAATATCTTGCAGGCACATTTACATTTAGTCATTTATCAGATGCTTTTATCCAAAGCGACTTACAAGTGAGGAATACAGACAAGCGATTCTTCATGAATTTGCAAATAGTGCTCACAATACAATGTTTCCACAGGCATACAGTCGATGTGAATAAAATAAAACGTCTCTTTTTTTGTTTGTTTCAAGGGATTCGATGAGTACATGAACTTGGTTTTGGACGATGCAGAGGAGGTTCACATGAAGACCAAGAACAGGAAGCCCCTGGGTAAGTGTGAACTTTACGATGGTGATGAGTTATGCGTTTCAGAGAAATAAAGCTCGCTTAAAGTAGATAAGAAATGAAAAAATGTTTTTTCTCTTCAATAGGACGGGTTATGTTGAAAGGAGACAACATCACATTGCTGCAGAGTGTGGCCAATTGATCGTCTGATAGCAGTTCATCTGAATATTACTTGTTTGCTGTTTAGATTGTTGGTTTTGCTTTTTCATTTGTCAATATTTGGATTAATGACTCATTCTTATAATTGTGGCAACCTTTTTTGTTATTTCTGATTTTCCAAAATAAACATTTTTTTTTTCTCTATTTCAGACTACTGTTTTTATGAAGTGGGTTAAGTTTTGAAATTGAAATATACAGTCCTGTTTCACTCTGAAAGAGGCATATGTTCTTGTGACGGTTCATTATTTAAGTTTGGGGTTGGTAAGAATCTTTATAATTTTAAAGGCTTTTATTCTCACCAAGGCTGTGTTGATTTGATCAAATACAGTAAAAACTGTAATATTGTGAAATATTGCTATTTAAAATGAATATATTTTAAAATGTAATTTATTTCTGTCATCAAAGTGTCACATGGTCCTTCAGAAATCATGCTGATTTGCTGCTCAAGAAACATTATTATTAATGTATGTTGAAAAACAATTGTGCTGCTTAATATTTTTTGTGGAAACAGTGACAAGTTTCCTCAGGATTTTTGATGAATAGGAAGTTTAAAAGAATAGTGTTATAAAATACTTCTAATAAACGCACGTCACTTGTTCAGTTTAATGCACCGTTGCTGGGGGGAAAAAAAAGTTACCCAAACTTTTGAACAGAAGTGATTTTTTTTTTTTCTTTTTTTGGGGGGCTCAAGCAGATCTGCTCATGGACATGGTTCTTTATAGCTTATACATTTTAAAATACCCCCATTTTAGTAATATTTGTTGCTTTTGAAAATTTGCAAACTCCCACTTGACACCTGTCTGCAGCTCAACGTGTAGCCGCTAGAGGGCAGTACATGAGTTTGTCTAATGTTATTTTGGACTCAATGGTGAGAAGTGTCTATATAAGATGTTAGATGTGACAATTTATACACCTTTCAAAAAAATGAAGATTTTATTGTACATTTTTGTTTGATATATTTAAAGTGTTTATGGTAAAATAGCTAAGCGAGCACAGTATTTTAAGTGCATTTACTCATACACTCATGAATCAAACTGCAGAACCTTTTTTTTTTTTTTTTGACCTTTCAAACTCAAAAGGTCATTTTGGCCACAAATGTTACGTGTGGGATTAAATAGGTTAGCTGTTTTGGTGGGGAAAAAAAACTTTATCTGTTACAGTGTACAGCAGATGAATTAAGAGAAAAATTATAGTAGCTATAGAAACAAAGCTGTAGGCTGAAGGAGTTTGTTTCCGCCATCCACTGAATAAAACCAAAAAAGGCAATTGACCCTTCGCCGGCAGTTTGATTGACAGGCGATTTAACCAATCATAACCCTGAATCTGCCATTTTATCTAAGAAAGCAGTCAGGGGAGTTAGTGGATTAAAGTGAACTTGAACTTGATAAATTGTGTGTCCTCACGTCTTTCCACGCTTGAAACAACGTTCCTTCTGATGTTCATTTGATGCTGTAAATGAACTAGTATGAAGAGATGATCGCTTCACGAGCCACTTGAAGGAGCAACACATTAAAGAGACACTATTTGCTATTTATTGATTAAACTTCATTAAAAAAATTACGATGCATTAAATATGAAACTGTAATATCAAAAATAACCTGCTCTGTCTCGTCAGTCGATGCGTTGTCAGTGTCCTCTTTGCTCTACAATGTATTTTTCACTCCGTGAGAACATGATGTGTGGCATGAGAGCACACGGCTTGTCGGACATAGCAACAGTAACTAAAGGGGGCGGGTCTTTGCGAAGGGTCAGCTGTGACTTTTTAGCTCTCAATTCTGAATTTTTTCCTTTTGACTTTTAAGATAAAGTCCGAAATGAAAAATAACGATAAATAAAGTCAGAATTGCGAGATAGAAGTCGCAATTTCCTTTAGTATTTTATTTTTTAAGTTTATTCTCCAGTGGAAATAAACTTGTCGAAAAGACCTTGCTGAGAAACTTCCATTTGTGGCAAAAATAAATAATTAGCATATTAGTCTACTTCACAATATAGCCTATGAAATAAATGATAGAATTCAGCCATGTTTAAAACAATTACAACTATAAAGTCGTGTTATGAAGCCATGTTTAATCAGTAATGATTGTTTAAGAGATGAATACATTTGTATAGTTCTTTATCTCAACGCTGTTGTGTGTTGCAGTCTGTGGTATTAGTTTCAAATCCCCCATTTTGTGTTCGCCTCAAAAACAGGCTACAATAGCTAATTTTAAGCTTACAGCTTTAGATTTCAATAACGGTTGTCTTCCTCAAGGGGAAGTTTGATAAAAATCTGGAAATATGAAAACGGCAGCAAGTCAGCAGAGCTCAGATGGGTTTGCCAGAGAGCAGGAGATCTTTTACTTTGAAGTCAGAGGCAGTGGTTGGTGAGTAGTACTCTAGATAGGGACTCACTGCCAACCTGTGGAGGAAGCGGTATCTAAATCACGAGTTAGAGCTTTTCGTGTCTACACACAGAGCCGGAGAGCCAGATGCAGCAGTGAAGCTTGTCGGGAGGAAGTCGGTTGCTGACTCCAGAGAGTTTAAACTCACTTCATAACAGCGACCACACGCTTTTAGTCGTTCACTGCGGGCTCAACCACAGTAATGTTGCATAAAGTCAATCCCCAATGCGAAAATATCAGTGCGTCTTCGCTTAGGGGCTTTTAAAGGTACATGCTCAAAATTACTCCCGTTGAGATGGTTTGCATTCTTTTTCATAAGCAGATGAAAATGAAACTGTCCAGAATTCCCAGAACTGTGCAAAATCTTAAAACACGCTCACAATCTTTTCGTAAATGATTCACTGGTGCTTCCTGCCTTTTCAGGAATTCCTTTTCATACCATGTCAAGAAATTTTTTATCCAGCATTTGTTGAAAATTATCATTTAACCTTTTCAGAATCCAACCAAATCCCAATGGATTATATAGTAACTTAGACACGTATTTAAAATACAAAATTTGAATAACTGTATTTCATTACAGTTACATCTGAAAAGCATTTTATATTACCAAAGTGATTACTTTGAATTTTAATGTCATTTAAACAGCGATTGGTGATTCTCTGACTCTGACAGTCTGAAAAAGCGGAGTTCAGTTTTATGTTTTCGACTGTTTTCATGTTTTGTGATCGTTGCTTGTGAGTCATTTTTTTTAATCGTAAAAAAGGTCCCTGCATCTTTTTCTCAAAATTAGTTTTTTTCCCTCACAATTGTGAGTTTGCATTTCACAATTCTGACTTCTTTTTCTCAGAATTGGGAGATATGAACTTGCAATACTGACTTTTTTTCAATTGTGAATTTAGTATGTGAGTTAAATGTCATAATTCTGACTTTTATCAATATTGTGAGTTTATATCTCATAATTCTGACTTTATAACTTGCAATTGCAACTTTATATCATGCAATTCTGAGGGAGAAAGTCAGAATTGTGAGATAAAAACTTGCAATGACCTTTTTTGTGTTTGTTCCACACTTATTAATATTCCAAAGTATTCTAAAGCATTTAGATGAAGTTACTAAACTTGAGTAATGTAACGAAATACGTTACAAATTACTTTTTAAAGCATGTGTTTTGTAATCTGTAGTGAAATACATTTTAAAAGTAACCTACCCAGCCCTGTGTATGTATATATATAAATATATAAAATCTATTGGGACACTGCATTAGTGTGTAGTGTATGTGAATTTTTGGTTTAATATGAACAGTACATGGTTATTATAGTTAACTAAATGAAAACTAAAACCATAAAAAAATATTCAAATGTTGGCTTAAAAAACTATCAAAAATTACACAGATTTTTAAGCTTGCCAAGGAGGAAAAAATTTCTCTATTTCTTTTTCGTTCTTCTTGGTGTACTAAAAGAACTCAGTTAAACTGTGTCTGGAAAAAAAATAACACTTAAGCAAATCATGATCAGGTCTGAAGTGTCTGAATCATTTTTTGGTACTCTTATTGTCTTAATAGTCTTCATACCTATTGGTATTTTAATATCCTCGCTTACATAAATGAACCATAAGATCCTGCACCTACAAGTAAAAAGTATCAAAAATGTCTAAATAATGTTTGCTTTGACAGTATATATATATATATATATATATATATATATATATATATATATATATATACGTATCATTATTTTTTTAATTCCTTGTTTCCTTTTAGTCAATATTCAGTTCTCTGGGTGATGTGGCCACTGTGGTTTTCCGGTCATACTCTTCCATGCACACTTCTACACTTAATGACACACAGTTTCCTTATATTATGCAAATCGCATCCTACACTACGAACCAGCTCTTCCTTTCCTCTCATCCTAGACAAAAAACAAAACAAATAGACAGTCCATTTCTGCCATGACTATCAGGCTATGGGAAACAAACCAAAGACTTTTCAGGCAGGTCAACCCTTGCTGGGTTTAGCCGTCGGAAACACTGCCCAGGTCAGATTGCCATCCGGGAGCTCCCGAGGGGCCTTCCTGTTCCTGCGGCTGTGATTGTTGTAAGCGTGTCCTTTGTTCTCCCTCTCCCCGACCCGACCTGTCTCCTTACCTCGGCTCCATCCAGACAGGTTCAGTCTGAATGCTTTCATTGCCCTCAACATACATTGCCATCAATCCCTGATGTCTGGGGTTCACTCGCATGTTTGTGCACTGATGTTGTTTTTGTTCACTGTAAGGATAGCGTCTGCGTATCCAAAGGAGATGCTTTCACATTAAAATGAAATTTTAAAAAGACTTTGGGTAATTTATCTGTCGAGAAAGAGTGATGGCCTGTTTGTTTTCATTGTTCTGAACAGAGGATGAAAATTCTTCCTATAAAGACTCAAATAGCTCAAACAAGAATCGTAGACCTTTCAAAAGTGGATTCTTTGTAAATTAAACTTCTGTAATTAAAAAAAAACCAAAAAAAAGATGTATGAGAGATGACACTTATACTTCTGAAAAAACAGATTGTTTCCGTCTCAAGATAATGATTTCATACGGCTGAAGATCTGTTATTTAAAAAGATTTAAAGCACTTGTTTTTATTAATATTATTATTTAAAATACATTTTAAAAAAGAAAAAATATATAAATGATATTTTTAAAACATGTCAGTCCTCCAAATAAAAGTATAATCAAATTATCATAATATATATGTGTTTACTGCATAATTTTATTATGTATATATATAAATACACAAACATACATGTATATATTTAACAAACATATATTGTACTTATATATAAAATATTATAATAATATAATATAATATAAAATATAATAATATAATATAAAATATTATAAAATATTTATATGTATATAATAGAAATTATATATAAATATATGTATTTACATGTAAATTTTTCTTAACATATATATATATATATATATATATATATATATATATATATATTATAAACATACATAGTACACACACATATATATTACATTAACTCAAACCTTTATTTTGGACGTGATTAATTGCAATTAATCATTTTACAGCACTATATATATATATATATATATATATATATATATATATATATATGTGTGTGTGTGTGTGTGTGTGTGTGTAATTACTGTCAATGTCAGTAAGTCTCCAAAATATTAGATTTTTTAATATTTAGAATTTTTTACTTCATACCATGTAAAGAAATTTTCTATTCAGAACATTTGTTGAAAATGATCATTTCATTTGAATAACTTCATATATTATTTTAGATTTTATTCAAATGTATTTGACAATCCCGGATGTCATTATTTATGAAAGACTCGTAGGTTGTTCATGTAAAACCTTCAGAGCTAAAAAAATACCTTCCTCATTAGAGGGTCAAAAAAGCGCTGCAAATGTTGTTTACACGAAGGTGACACTCCACCAAAGCGTTCTCTGAGCTCACAGGCAGTGACCTGTGAACATGTTGCTTATCTTGTTTTAACAGTCTGGTGGTAATACATAATACCTCCATTTTTCTCCTATTAACACATACAATAATATGCAAGTCCGATAAGGGCTTTTGTTTCTCGTTTTCACCCAAGGAAACATTTGTAGCATTTTTCATTGTGACTCACTTTGGCTGAAATTGACATGGCACCGTTGGGCAAACGTCCAGACTCTGAGTGTAAGAGAAAAAAGGTCCAGATCAGGCCAGGCTCTGTGCAAATAAAGACTGAACAAGCTTCGTACATTTCCATGTTTCAGCATCATCAGATGATCAGTGATGATAGAGGCATCAAGGGACTGCTGGTGAATGGAAAAGTTTGCAGTGAACTTTTCTATGTAATCTTTTCAACAGTTATGCAAACATAAAACAGATAATATGAAAGCAATCGCATGTTTTCGGCACAAATGGTGATTCTGTGAGAAAGGTTGCTTTCGATTGTGAAAAGATGATTTTATGTTTTCAGTTACATTTTAGTCTCAGTCTAAAATAATGAAACTGTTAATATATAAAATATATTTTTGTATAGAATATATATAATAAATATATTTGGATATAATGATGCCTTTTTAAAGGAATCAGAGACAATTTTACAATGTTAAAAATTAATTATTTATTGCGCTCAAGGTCATGAAGATGTAAGGTGTTTTATGTTTCAATGCTTTATTAAAAATAATCTGAAGCATTGAAACATAAAACATATATATATATATATATATATATATATATATGTAAAAAATCAAATTATTTTGAATGCAGTGTTACATATATATATATATATAGACATGAAGACATAATGCTTAATTTTATAAAAATGTAAGAAAGGTTACACTTTTTTAAGGTTTTTAAGGTTAAAAATAATATATATTTATATATATATATATATATATATATATATATAAAATTTTCATATATATATATATATATATATATATATATATATATATATACACACACACACATTTAAGAAAGGTCACACTTTTTTAAGGTGTTTGTGTGTTACAGTGTAATAACACATTTAAGTACTGAGTAATAATAATGAACTACGTGTACTTACTATAGAGTTAGGTTTAGGATTAGGGATTGGTTTAGGGTTAGTTGCATGTAATTATGCATAATTTATAGTTACTACAGTAACCACATGTAACCTGTAACACGGGCACTGTAAAATAAAGTGTTTCTGAGAGTTTTATTGGATTTTTGTTGATGCCCTCTACGATACACAGTAAAACTTGGCATCAGCTATCCATTGTTAAAGTCATTATTTGCACATATGTTAATGAGGAACCTGACAGGCAGCAGTTTTAAAACAACCCTAAACAAACAGAGAACAAAGTGACACTTATGTAATTTAGTGCATTTTGGAATAGAATTTGTTGCTGCTCTTTCTGTTGTAAACAACTAACTCTCACTCTCTAAACTTCTCACTTATGTTTGCTAAAATTGGTCACTTTTCCACCTTTCATGGCAGTTTTTTTTTTTTGTCTGTGATGTAGACTTTTGCACACACACACACACACACACACACACACACACACACACACACACACGCACACACACACACACAGTGTGTTGGCAATTCAATATGAAGTGCCTAAATGTACCGAACAAAAGACCTGCAGGGGAGCAAAAGGAGATGTGGAACAAAAAACAAACGAGTAATGAAATTATAACAATACAGAGAGAGAGAGTGAGGGGTGCGGGTGCCACAATGGCAGGGAACAATCGCGCCGCGTCAATGGAAAAAAAAGTGTGTGCGGAGAAGGGGGGGTAGGCTTTGGACAATAGGCCGGTGACAGCGGCACAATGGCGGCACTGTTTTCAATTAGACATTATCTCATAGACAGAGTGGCAGGTTTCATTGTGCTTGGGGGCTATTTTCAGGGCCGCCTTTGTGTGCGGCACTGCCAATATTCCCTTCAGCCCCTGCCGTGAGCCGGCCCTTTATTCTCGCTACTGTTTGTTTTTTTTTTTGTTTTTTTGCACAAGCGCTAAAGTAGAAATGTGGGTGGTTTTAGACCAGACAGGCCTCTGAACGGAGAAAAAGGGGGAGTGGGGCATAACTTGTGCCTTGTCACCTGGGTTTACCACGGCAAATTGGAAATAGCCAGAGCTGGAACCGCTTGGCAGACTTGAATGCAACTCAAATTTGACATAGATTGTGTGCGTGTGCATGTGCATGCTTGCCACTAGTGCATTTTGGGGGCCTGCTGGGCATCATGGTCTTGATCCAGGCTTAAAATACAACATTGTTCCAAGTCAACATCTTTTCTTTTTTAAAATGCGACACAAGCAAAGAGTTTTTTTAAGAATCTCACAGGTCATGGGTTCAATTCCCAGGGAACGCAATATCAGTTGTTTTGGATAAAAGCATCTACCAAATGTCTGTGAAGCTTGAAAAATAACAAAAAACAGTTGTGATTCCGAATGCAAGCATGCCATATTGATTTCAGCTCATTATATGACCACATCTGCCCTGCTTTCATGCAGCTCCAACAAATGCCATGGTCGTGGGTTCGATTCCTTGGAAATGTGTGCACTGGAAAAAGAAACGTTTGAATGCAGTCATTTGCTTTGAATAATTTAGGTATCTACCAAATGCATAAATGCAAGTGTCTGTCAAGGTCAAAAAATGACTAAAAACACTATACAAATAAAAACAGTCTATATGACTTGTGCGCTACATCTCAAATCTTTTGAAACCATGCTACTGATTTGTGAGGAAAACTGCTCTAATTTTAAGCACCATTGCAAGATTGACATTATTGATTGCCTGCGATTAGACCACATCTGTCCTGTGTTTCGATAGCTCAAACAATAAAGCATGATGCTGATGATGACAAGGTTGTGGGTTCAATTCCTAGGGAATGCATGAACTGGAAAAAAACTGCGTGATTGTAATGTCTGACACTTTGGTTAAAAGTGTCAACCAAATGCATAAACAAATGAATGTACATCTCTATCAAGCTATTTCCATAAAAACAGCACCATGATGATATCACTGATTCTGGATGCAAATTTAAAAGATTGATCTTAGCTCATTATATGACCACATCTGTCCTGCGTTCATGGCGCTAATTACGACAAGGTTGTAGGTTCAATTCCTAGAGAATGAATGAACTGGGAAAAAACTGTTTGAATGTAACGTCAGTTGCTTTGGTTAAAAGTGTCTACCAAAGGCATACATGCATATATATATACACACATTACATTCAAGCAGTACTTTTGGAGTTCATGCATTCCTTGGGAATTGAACCCACAACCTTCTCATCATTAGCATCATGGACAGATGTGGTTGTTTGGAGAACAGCTCAAATTTGAAGCACCATAGCTAGTTTGATGCCAGTTTAAAAGATTTTAAAGAAAAGTTTTTAAAATTCACAGAAATAAAAAACAGAATACAGGCTTGCAACAGCATGAGGATGAATAAATAATAACAGAATTCTCATTGGTACATGAACTATTCCTATAAAATTTAATATAAAAGGTATTTTTGCAACAGCCTCTTTGCAGCTTGGTTGAAATATGGGTAGAGGAGAAAGTGATATTTACATGTGCAAGATCGTTTCCGTCATACATACTGTAATTCTTTTTGTAATTGATTGTATATTTTGCTTTAGTGCTCTAGCAGAGCTGTGATGCTCGTTTCAGTAGAGTTTTTCATTTTACAACGTGAGATCCAAACAAGCAGACATGAAACAGGCGAGGTTAATACCCTTCGCCCATATCCTCTGGGTTGAAGAGGGAAATCTGGCACATGGAAATGCCAAAAGCCTGAAAGCACCATCAGATAAACTTGTTTGGTGCCTCTCAGCCCATTTTGTTCAGGTGCGAGATATTTGATGAAAGCCAAGTTGCACAAAAAGCTTGTAATTGGCCTGAAAATACGGGACCCAACTTGCCACTCAAATCTTTTGGTTCTCAAACCACCTGCTGCTTTTTTGCTATTGCTTTTACCTCAATTAGGTTGTGCAGACCTGATTCTTGTGATTTCACTGAGTGTTTGCGGTCAAAAAGGAATGTTTTGCAGCCGGTTTCTCACAAACAAACACGTTTGTTGCTTGATATCGACGAAAAAGAAATCGGAACAGGTTGCGGCTTTCCGATAATTCTCAGAAATAATACGCTTGACCTTATCGTATATGTGTTTTTAGGCGAATATCTGTCGTGTTTGCTGTTCTATATCAGCCTGGTACCCTCCCATGCGGTTTGAGTGACTATCTGGCTCAGTATTATTTCCCCATCGACATTTTTCGCATCTTTTTTATGAGGACACGTTGGTTTTTGCGAGGTGCTTACATAGACAAAAATGCCATTTTGGTTGGAGCTCAAGCGGTGCAGATAGCAGTTGCAAAGGAAAATAATCATTTCATGGTGGTTTATGTCATTATCCCACAATTCCACACTGCCGCCACATTGAACAAGCATGATTGGTTTGGTGGCCTAGTTAATCCCTAAAATGTCAAAGGTTCAAAAGTAAATCACTTATTGGACCCATAATTGAATTATTTCCAATGTTTTGTCTTATTACCAACAAAATATTGCAAAATGTGCATTCTGAATGTTCCCAGTACTTACCTGATAACATCACTGAAATACTGTGGTAAAACTCTGCACTGCCTAAATCAGCATCTTCTAATCAGTTTATCATTCACACGTATTGAAAACAAGCACAAAAAACATGTTTGTGTCTCAAAATATCTAGATAATCGGGTCTATTCAGTAGGAAAACAAAGAAATTAATGACATCTTTGATAATGCTTTTAACGAGACACATTTGCATGCGTTGATAAAGATCTTTAATAGGCGAGTTGGGGGTAAAACATCACAGCAATGCACAAGCAAACAGGAAGACAGAAAACAGGCATATCCGCTCCCAAAGTTCTTTTTATAATGCGAGCCATTTTTGCAACCACAATGTGAGATTATTCTTATTAGTCACAATGATTGCCTAATTGGCATAGTGTGAAGAGGAGAGAATACAGAGTGATTCTTGCAGGCCTGACAGGCAGGCTGTGTTATAATGAAGACAAGGGGTCTAAAGAACATTTGGTTGTGTTCCAAAAGACTGAATTAACGTCTTCATTCTATGGAGTCATTTGCATTTGTTAATGCCATGGTTCTGCAGAAATGCTTGCAAGATGTAGAGCGTAGTCTTTTGATGCACAAAAGGCCTGTCCTGACATTGGGAGCTCATGGGGAACATTCCAACAACGGCCAGAATCATACTCTGTGCAAGTACACAAGTAAACTATTCATAGGTTGATTCCTTCAAAAAGCATAAACGCTGAAACATTGCTGTGTTGTTTGAGCATCCCAGTCTGTATGGGAAACTTCACCAGTTCACGGAAAAATTGATTACTCACATTCGTGTCATTCCAAACCTGTAAGATTTTCGTTCATTTTCGGGAACACAAATGAAGATATTTTTTGGATGAAATCTGAGAGCTCTCCATGGACAGCTACATAACTACCACTGTGGTGCTTCAAAAAGTTCATTTAGAGATATTTTCTAAAGAGACTCGATCACTTTATATGATGAACAGATTTAATTTATCTTAATTCAATAATACCGATCAGCAAATATAAACAGAAGCTCAACCAAAACTGCTTAGTGTACGAGAATGATCCTCACTGCTTCTTGCTGAAGCTCAAAAGTGATGCGTAACACGAGAATGAACCTCATTGGTTCTTGCTGAAGCTCAAAATTGATGCGTAACACGAGAATGAACCTCATTGGTTCTTGATGAAGCTCAAAAGTGATGCGTAACACGAGAATGAACCTCATTGGTTCTTGATGAAGCTCAAAAGTGATGCGTAACACGAGAATGAACCTCATTGGTTCTTGATGAAGCTCAAAAGTGATGCGTAACACGAGAATGAACCTCATTGGTTCTTGCTGAAGCTCAAAAGTGATGCGTAACACGAGAATGAACCTCATTGGTTCTTGATGAAGCTCAAAAGTGATGCGTAACACGAGAATGAACCTCATTGGTTCTTGCTGAAGCTCAAAAGTGATGCGTAACACGAGAATGAACCTCATTGGTTCTTGCTGAAGCTCAAAAGTGATGCGTAACACGAGAATGAACCTCATTGGTTCTTGCTGAAGCTCAAAAGTGATGCGTAACACGAGAATGAACCTCATTGGTTCTTGCTGAAGCTCAAAAGTGATGCGTAACACGAGAATGAATCTCATTGGTTCTTGCTGAAGCTCAAAAGTGATGCGTAACACGAGAATGAACCTCATTGGTTCTTGCTGAAGCTCAAAAGTGATGCGTAACACAAGAATGAACCTCATTGGTTCTTGCTGAAGCTCAAAAGTGATGCGTAACACAAGAATGAACCCCATTGGTTCTTACTGAAGCTCAAAAGTGATGCGTAACACGAGAATGAACCTCATTGGTTCTTACTGAAGCTCAAAAGTGATGCGTAACACGAGAATGAACCTCATTGGTTCTTGATGAAGCTCAAAAGTGATGCTTAACACGAGAATGAACCTCATTGGCTCTTGAGGAAGCTCAAAAGTGATGCGTAACACGAGAATAAATCTCATTGGTTCTTGCTGAAGCTCAAAAGTGATGCGTAACACGAGAATGAACCTCATTGGTTCTTGATGAAGCTCAAAAGTGATGCGTAACACGAGAATGAACCTCATTGGTTCTTGCTGAAGCTCAAAAGTGATGCGTAACACAAGAATGAACCTCATTGGTTCTTGATGAAGCTCAAAAGAATGAACCTCATTGGTTCTTGATGAAGCTCAAAAGTGATGCGTAACACGAGAATGAACCTCATCAGTTCTCGCACGTCAAGCAAACATGCTTGAGCTTCCGTTTACCACAACTGATGTGTTTTCTGATAATTGTTTAAATGTGAATAAAAGCCTAAATTCAATCTTTTCATCTGTTCAAAATTCGGACTAAATCACTCAATTCATATGGATTAGTTTTACAATCTCTTTTTAAAGCGTCAAAATGTCAGTTGTGTAGCTGTTAAAGATCTTAATTTGTATCCTGAAGATGAACAAAAGTCTTACAGGTTTGGAGAGAAAACGATGACAGAATTTTCATTTTTGTCCCTTTAACATTCACTATCACGGCTGTGATAAACCTCACGGGGGCGATTCTCAATAGATGCTAGATTATTAAATTCTTATCGAGTTTCATGTTCTTCTTAAGAGTATGTTTTTCTGTCCTAAAGGTTGCGCAACCAAGCGCTCTTAAAAGAATATTTACGGGAAAAGTTTATGATCTTTTAAAAATTATTCTCACATTCTTAGTGCAACATTGCTTGAACGTTTAGGGGCCTTGTTCATCAAACTCGAGCAGAATGAATTTCTTTGTAAACTGTTCATGTTTAAGTAAACAGAGTAGAATGTTTTTGAACAATTTAGCAGAAATTTGTTCTGATTCACAAATGAAATGCTAGGGTGATGTAACATTGAGAGAGCATGTAATCTTTGTAACACATTTTTAGAACAAAAAACTCATTATCTTCGATAAACAACAGCGTGAATCACTAATAAACACTACGGACTCCAGGACAAAAAGAGCAGGGTCCATGCCGAAGCGTACAGTGCCCAGATGGACAATAAAGACTTCTTTTCCATGAACCCTTTTCAGAAGGACTAGAACACTGAGGCGGCGTTCATCAGCTCAGGTCTTTCTCAACCCCTTACAAAGCTTCATTCTGGGTAATCCTTTGGACAAATGAAGAAAATGGGAAAGAGTAATGAAAAAAAAAAAGTCGCCACCTTCACCTCAGCCCAGCGGGGGACACAAAGGTAGAAGACCTGAAAAGCTCAGAGCAGAACAAAGGTGCGAACGCTCGTCTAAAGCCCCCAGAGTTACTTAGTGACAAGAGAGTGACATGGAAATAAAGAAAGAGGGGTGGATATAAAAGGCAGAGGAAGAAAAGAAGGATGGAGAGGGTTAAAGAAAGACGGAGTGGAAAAAAACACAGAAGAAGTGGTGGTGTTGTGGAGGGTGGGGGGGTAAGGTTCTGTAATCCTGGAATAGTGGTAGTCAAGCATCTCCATGGAAACAGGCACAAAGGCCTGTGGTTTCCTATTGATGGCTAATTGTATTCTTCACAGCTCTTTTGTTAATTGTTGTCTGCCCAGCTCCTACTTCCTGCTGGGCCACTACACAAAGGCAGGAACAGAGGGGATTAGAAATGGCACATCGGCTTTGCGCTCTCACCCCTGCGCTGCGATGGCTAGTTGTGCGTGCGCTGGGGGGAAAAAGAGACAGAAAGAGACATAAAAACGCAGGTCTGGAGCGCTTTGAAGGACTCCGATGATTCAGATTGGCTAACGGGCCCCCGTGCAAATGTCACAAGTGGGGCGACTGCGATGGAGCCCCTCGTTACAGAGAACTTTAATACAATGACGCTGCTGTTGGAAAGGTCTTAATTGAGGGTTTGCTCAAAATGTTGAAGTATTGCGTGTCAGGATTTACAGCTTTGGGAAGCATGGATATGGGCATGCCACTATTTTTCTGTCATAACACATTTCACACTTGTTTTAAACAATAAATACATTTTATTTTTTGTTCACTTTCCCCCTCATAATATTAAAGCTTGAATTCTTTCGATGACAAAGCACACATCCATAAATTTAGCATTTGATGTGTCAATTCGCCAAGAAAATGTCACCGCAAACCATGAAAACGAGTTCGTTTTGCCTTGAAAACTGACAAAAAGTGTCCATTCACCGTAACAAAAAACTGTTGGTTTGACTTAAAAAAGTAAGTTACCAGCTTGCCTTAAAATATTGAGTTCGTTGAGTTTTGTTAATACAATAAAGTCCATTGGTTTAATCAGCAGAAACTCAAAATATTAAGTTATCTGAATCACATTAATTATTCAAGTTGATTTGACGAAAGAAACAATGTTGGGATAACACATCATGAAAATAATTGTTTACAGTGCAGATCATGTATTATGGCTTTATGGTCGGATTAGAGTGAATTTTAAATCAAATGCATGTTATCGTGTGCTTTTTACAAAACTCTCCATATATGGATATTTTCTTAATTGCATGCATCAAAGCTACAAAATTAAAGCTGAACTTGAAACAGCAGGTACTCATAGCATCTCCATTTCCCTCTTCAAGGATTCCAGCATTTTTCCTTTTGCCAAGGGAAACCCGGAGAGAAGAGCTTTCCCTTTAAGAGGGAGGTGAATGACAGGCAGCAGGACCGAGAATGTTGGAAACTGAACACCAGAAAGTCAGTGTGGAGTGAAGGGAGGCTGGATCGGCGAGAGCGCGACGTATTCATCAGCTGTGCGCTTACAGTCTCGGGTTTTGCTGTAAGCCGTTGATAGACAGAGGCGTATTATTCATTGACACGAGGGGAAACCACATTTTGCATGCGGCATTATCGATTCTGCGGGCCCAGAGACTACGGAAAGACTGAAGGAATAAAGTTTGGGGAGCGCAAAGCGCAGCGCACAGTTCTCTCGGAGTTGGTAAGTGGAGCAAATGGCGCTTTGTTTGAAACTTTACGCACGAGCGTTGGCACTTTTGCGTCTGTTTGTTGGGAGATATGTTCAAAGCTAACAGAAGTAAATAGTTGGGACGAGAATTTTGGCACACTGTCATCTACTTGAATTACACCGGCGGGAGTTTTGCAAAGTCAAAATGTCCCAGTTTGACGAACCTGCAGAGTAAACAAATCTTATTTTGACTCATTTCTGCATCAAACAATCTCGTTTGTCCACCAGAAACTGTCCTGTGGTTTGTCAGCATGTTTGTGCTCACGGCTGGATGGGACAACCTGCTTTCACTCCGTACTCTCTGAATTATTATTATTATTAATAATGTGAGCTGAAAATATATTTAATCTTAAAGGCATTGCAGTCATGTAATGTAGGTTAAGAAGCGGTTCTAAGTTTTGTTTCGTAGAAGTTCCTGCTCAATTTGACATCAACTTTAACACGTTATGATCGAATTGGAATTGGAATGCAGTTCATATGCACGCTTTTCCAAATTCAAATCTCATATTGAAGTGAGCTAACATTAGAACTTTCTACAAACATTTGTTGATTGCTTTGTTTTGGATGATTTTTACTCCTTCAAATATGAAAGAGAACTAAATAGTGTTTAATGGGTCTAATAGTGATTCAAAAGTGCATATACAAATAACCAAGAACTTATTGTTAGCCCTTAATGAAGGAAATTAAAGAAATTTGCACCTCACAGGAATATGGGCCTCTAAGTGGCAGATGTCGATATCTAAAAATCAGTTGGCCAATTTTATTTTGCATGATACAGTTTAATGACAGCAAATAAGATGCACACAATATCTGAAATTAAATCTACCTTCTGTTATATAATTATTTAATTATTTTCTGAGGAAATATAATTAATTATTTTCTTATATATATATATATATATATATATGAATGACTGAATCTGATTTCAGTGGATTTTACTCAACTTACTTTTCTTCTTCTTTTTTGGGGGGGTGGGTGGGGGGTGGGCACCTGCTAAGAGTTGTTATTCAGTCAGCCGACAGATCTCTCTGATTTTCTGTTGATCTCTTTGTTGAAGAATATCAGCCTTCCGGAATAACCAGAAAGCAAAACTCCTCAGGGCAGACCGACTGTGGCGCAATCGCTGAATAGGTGTAAAACTTTGATAATGAGGTCTAAGTAGACCTTTTATTGTCTCCGTTTGTGTGTGCAAGGTAAAATGTCGTGTCAGTGCAGGCAGCATATCCCGTCTGTATCCCGCCAAGAACATCCAGCACCTGAGTTGAGCACCTCCATTGTGGCGGGCATGTCGACAGATCATTAAAGGGGAAGTTGACGAAGTGGTCGCGAGCGTTTGGCTTCACAGTGGCTGACTGCACACAAAGCTGCCTGTCAGCAGGGAGTCTCTGACCTTTTGCTCTTCCCCTCGTTTCTATGCATCTTATGTTTACGCCGTGCCTTATTTTCCTTCTTTGCGTCCCTCTCCATTCTTATCAATCTCTTTGTATGTTTGTAGACTCAGTTTGAGAGGTCAGGAAACCAGCGGTGGTTCTCTTTAGCTGTCAACGGGTCTATACATCCGGTCTCTGCTGCAAAGTCTTGAGCCCAGATCACTTCATAACTCTGTCGTGCTCTTCGCAGTCAAAGCTGAAAGATTCATTTGGATGGCAATACATGCTGAAAATGCATCGACAGATTTAGGGGTTTTCCAGTGACTGGTACCTAGATTGAAGTGTGGTCATTTTTGATGGGAAATAAGCTGAAAAGTGAAGAAAACACTTTTGCTGTTCGATGCTTATTTTCCAATTAACGCAATTCGTCACATTTTTAGATATTAGTGGCCAAATGTTGTCAAATTCATTGGCCTCGCCAATATATTGATCGATCATTTACTCATTTCTGTATCAAGGCTGCATTTCGTTGTCATCTCTCATATTTTCAGCTGGATGATTCCATTAACTGCCATAATGGAAACTATAGTATGAATATAGTTTGAAAAGATTTCTTCTTCTGAAACCTTTGCATTATTGATGGAAGTACAACCTCGTGATATTATTTCCCATAGGGAGATTTTAGCTAGGACAGGCGAATGAACAAAAGTCTATTCTTTCTGTTAGTCAAACTTTGACCTCTTCTGCTCGGGTCTGCATTGTTTCATGTGTCCTATTGAGCCGGGGTTTGATGAGAGAGAGACAACAATAGCTTGTTAAGGGAGTTTTTCTGGGCTCGCCACAACATCAGTGAAATCAACCAGAGCAGGCCGGAGAAGCTCGCGCTGATAAATGCGTTCGATCATTGCGGCTGTCCATCAAATCATCTTCACGCTTTGAGTACAGCTCACTGACGTTTGTGTTTGCAGTCAAAGGGCTCGGTGTTTTGCGACCCTTTCAGAAATACGGAACGTAATTTTATCTGTAAAAATGTCACTTTGTTAGATTACTTTGTAATTCCAATTTACTTTTGTTAGTGTGTTTTTTGTTGATGCAAGTTTGGGTGCATATCTTGCTATCTTGTCCAAAATGTTTGACTTTTTACTTCCAAAACTTTACATTTAAATCTCATTTTTATTTGGTTGAAATCACTTTCTAAGCAATGCAAATGTCAAAAGTTATGTGCATGTTTTGTTGCTGTGTCTTAAACTTTTTTTTTTTTGTTGATCCATCTTAAGTCTTTCGCACTTGAGAACGTAGAAACCTTCTAGAAATAATGCATAAGTTGTCCTGTCCGATATGGCAAAATCGCTTTCCGCACGTGAGAGGTGTCAACTGGAAAGTGCCATGAGACTTTCACTCTTCGCCTACGTGTTCCCAAAAACCTTCAGTTTTTGTTCCACCTACCCTCTCTCTTTACCATGAGATGATCTCAGACCCACAGCGGAAATTAGACAGGCCTCCATTAGAACATTAGAACAAGGAACGTTTCAGCAATCTGACAATCTGACAGACGCCCATCAAAACGAGCATCACTCTCTGTCTTTTGTCATAACGGTGAACTCAGCCACTTTAGGTAAGACTTGCTGTGCAACTTTGCGTGCTTTGTGTTCAGTTTTGCATTAGGTTTTGCATGCTTTTACACATTTCTGTTTTTTTTTTTTATTGCCCTGTAGTGTTATTAAGAATATTTTAACACGGTAAAACTATATTTTTCTTTACTTCTTTATTTAATTTTTGGGGGCACGTTTATACCACAGCATTATTTTGTGCCAAATGCAATTTTATTTTTTAAATTTAATTTATTAAAAATGCCAAACTTATTTTATTTTTTTTTTAAATTTTTTTTATTTTATTATTTTGCTGTACATCTTAAATGTGATATTTATATGTGAACTACCAAACAGGTTTGAGCCCTCATGCTGTGGGTGGACTTTTGAAATTATGTAGCATGTGTGATTGTTCTGCATCAAGTTCTGAGGTTTTTTTTAAAGAAAGATGGGCAAAAGGTGAACTTTTATGTGATGCAAGCTTGAACATGACTTTGACTTGGGCTGAATATGCTGGTTTGGGTGTGAGCTTAAACAAAGGATTTCACATAAAAGTTTCAGGGGCAAATTGCAGGGTGTATTTATTGCCCTGAATGTATAATTGTTTAAATTAGGAGAAGAATTATGTTGAATGAAATGAAAATTGAAAGGAGACAAGGAAAAGCAAACATGTATGCAGTGTTGAAATCTTGAAAGATTCCCATGGCTCCAGATCGTAGTTTCTAGCATCAATGTCAATCAAACTGATATTTTCTAAATCGTGAGTTTTAATGACTTCAAATTGAATGCAAAGTTTTTATTTCCTACAGAAGCCCTTTTAATATCTCTAAATCAAATGTAAACATCGTATTTACGCAAGGAATATAAAAAAAAAAAGCAACTCTAAATATGAAACATGCTATTCAGTTCGATCATTTACATTTATCTGAATAATAACGTCAGTGCAAATATTGTCAACAGATTTGTGTGGGCTTCATTTGTTTGTTTGTCATGTGTAAAAACACAAATATCTGGCTATACTCTCTCTCAGTCGGATAAACTGTCATTCTAATACAGTAAGGCCGATGAATGTGACCAGGAAATAATCCCGCAGTCATTTGCATGAACCGCGCCGGTCTCTGCCGTGAACTTTGAGAACACAGCGTAGTGTTCCTGCGGGTTGATATTTTAATAAACTACCTCAGCCTCATGATTTGTTTCTTTACAAATTAATCAAGGATTGTTATTTATTAATTCATTCTCAAACAAACAGCCCACAGATTACACCGGGTAACCTGAATGACAGTTATTTTGAGGTTTGCAAGGTGACTGGTTAAAATCTTAGATGTGTTGTAAATTGTGGTCTGAAAGTCCCCTTTATTGTCTCAAAATACTGTTTCTTCATGACTCTTTCCTAATATTATGAGATCTGATCGTAGACTGTTTCACGTTTCAGCACGCTTTAAACCTCCTGCGTGAAAAATTCGATATTTTTGGGGTCTCCGAGACACCGTAATTATTTTTTTTCCGATGTTTACCGGTGTGCATAAGTTGAGGTAAACATAGAGATGAATTATATTCCTCTGTCATATCTTTAATTTAAGTTCAGTTTTTAAAAAAAACAAAAAAAAACAAACATTATTATTATTGTTTTTACAAGTATTTTTTCATTGCTATTAGACCCCAAATGTAAAAACCTCATAACTTTGGTGATAAATTAGTTATGAAATGCTGCCTTTGCTAATAAGACAAAAATTTTTAGTCATGTAGTCTGACACCTTGGCTTTTCAGTGAAAGAGAACTGGCATGTTTAGTTCCTCCTCGGATCCCCACTTGACTCATCACTAACGTAGAACCACAGAAATGTATATCATTCACGACTTACAGAGAAAGCAATTTTAATGTAGTGAAGGCGTGGGGGGAAACGACATTGCCAAAAAGCTGTCAATTTATGTCACCGTACGGCTCTCTAGAGTTGAATCACATTTTCACAGGTTGGGGTTTAAATGTAAAAGTTTAAGATGTTCTTGAAAGTTTGTATTTGGAAGAGCGGCTAGGGAGCATCACGACAATACCAGGCTGAACGTCATGAGAGAAAAGTACTTAAATAACGTGATTATATTAAAGTTTGCACTTGCTCTGTTCAAAAATATAGCTAGGTTTTGTAGAAAAGGGGGTTGTGTGTGTATGTAAGTAAGAGTTTGTGTGTTTCTCGCCTCTGCTTGCTTGTACACGACGTTAGAGGAGCATCTCTGAGATGTTATCAGAAAGTGTGATACTGCATACAGATGTGGCTTTTAAATACAAGCTCAACATTTGTTCGCAGAGACACTTTTTCCAGTCGCTCCTTCCCGCGCTGCATCTGCTCTCCGTTCACTTTCGTCATTGGAGTTTGTTTTGCGTTCGGCCCAGTCGCGGAACCGTTTTTGCCCAGGTTCGTTCAGATTTAATTGACGTTGAGAACATCCAACATTTAAAGTGGGTTAGTCAACCAAAAATGAAACCCTGTGAATCAATACAACTGCAGTTTGTAGCGTCCTCATCTATCAAGCTCCAAAACTGCAGATAAAAATAAAGATGTAAATTTTTGTGTGAACTACTCCTAATTAGAGAGGCTCAAAGAGAAAACTTCTCAAAAGCAAAAGTCAACTTGATGTTGAACTCATCTGTTGGTATAATTCTGGGGTTTGCTTTCATAACATCCCAACAATTCCATCATATCCTTCTGGACTTCCTTCGTCATGCCTCCTTCTCCCACCCTTGTTTCTCTGCTAGCCGTTGTTTCTCAGCCGTGTGGTGAGTGTGTATCCTGTTTTTGACAGCAGGAGCCCACGTGCTCCGTCCTGCGCCGGTGAAGTGGCCGGCGGGGTGGGGAGGGAGGCACGGGGTCTCAGGATGTCCTGAGAGGTGAAGGTTTCGTCTTCCTTTCCTGTCTGGGTCCTCACGTTGAGCGATGGAGCTCCGCTATCTGCCCCATCTGATTGTACTGCCAGGTGGCACCACGGCGAAGAGGGAACGGTTGAGCTTCTGCCTTGTTTTAGATTAATAGATTTGTTCTACGCTGAAAAAAAAAAATGGTGAAGGATTTAATTTGAAACAATTTTCACTCAGAAATTACTTGTGAATTTCACAAATAGGCTAAAAGGCAAGTAACAATATTACTAAAACATGAAATTCTGAAGTAGAACAACTGAAACCAACTCGACAAACCCTTGAAAAGTCATTTTTTACAGTGTAATTTTAAATAGTTGGTGCAAAAATGAAACGTTATTTAGGCTACTCACCCTCATGTTTACTATAGTTTTTTTTGTGTGTGTGTGTGTGGAACATTAAAGGAATAGTTCACGAAGAAATGAAATTATCCCCACTAGATTCCGAACACAATCAGAGTTATATTAAATAATATCCCGGCTCTTCCCAGAGTTTTCGAAGCTCCCAAAAGTGCATCCATCCATCATAAAAGTAACTCCTGGGGGTTAATAAATGCTTTCGGAAGAGAAACGATGGGTTTTTGTAACAAAAATATCCATTTTTATAACTTTATAATCACTAGCTTCCGGCATCGGCCGTACTGGCATTCACGAGAAAGTCGAGTTCCGGTGGAAGGGCGACCTTTGACCTGACGTATGACGTAAGCTTAGGTTAGAATTGACGAATGCGGAAGCGCAGAGGATAGAGCACAAATTACAAGTCTAAAATGAGAAATTTTAAAGGAAAACGTTTGAGGATTTCGATATAAGAGAAGAGGAGCTACGTCACATGTCGGGTCAGAGGTCACTCTTCCGTCAGACCTCGACTCTCTCGTGAATGCGCGTTGCCGAAATCCAGTTATTATGGTTTATAAAGTTTTAAAAAAAGATATTATTCTTACAATAACACATCGCTTCAATTCAGAAGGCATTTATTAACCGTTTATTGACTGGGGTTGAATGGATTACTTTTATGATGGATGGATGCGCTTTTTGGAGTTAATTGAATGCAATACAAAGCTGCCAAGAGTCAGGATATTATTTAATATAAGAAAATAAAGATTTTGTTCATCTGAAAGAAGAGTTAAATACACCTAAAATGTCTTGAGGGTGAGTAAATAGTTTTCAATTTTGTGTGTACTGTTCCTTTAAGTGGCTAGATCTGATAGCGAGGCAGAGGAAACAAATAATGACTACGATTTCAATCTTTTTCCCACAAAAAAATGGTATATAATTTATATTTATATATTTTTTAAAAATCCCTGCCTGTAAATTTCACAAATAATTCCGAAGAACCTGCAAGTAACACAGTCAATTAATAAGGACTACTTTTATGGTGCTCTTTTTGACCTTGGCAGCTTGAACATTGTGCAAAATATCTCACAGTTTTAAAATGGCTGAGTAGATTATGGATGAAGTGTCCTTTAAGATGTTGTTTTGGAGCAGTGGACTGTCCTAAATCATTCTGGTTGTGGTTTTTAAGTAGATTTTAAACACTACAAGGTTATCCTCGACACCCGCTGTTTCCCAACAGATCTTCACTTCGGCCTTGAGACCGAGACCTGCGGTTGCTTAGAATTACCTGTTGTGTTCCTCGTAGCACAAAACGACCTGAACCGGTCGCCATGACAACCCCACAGATGCGGCGTCTTTTCTCAAAAGACCCCTAACTCATTTCAAAGACCTGTAGACATTCAAGGACGTGCCAGCAAGACCCAGAGCCTTCTGGAGCTGGTGATGTGATGATCCGTACCTTCGGATGACAACATCTAACGCGTTGCGCACAAACCGCTGCACGGACACACACTCGCATGCTTACGTAAAACAAAATGAAAATGGTCCATTTGAATCAGGATTGGACATAAAAGTGTGCCAGGCTTAGAAAACAGCACATTTTAATGTCTTTCGTCTTTGTCTTTCTTTGCCTGAAGGGGGTGGCGGAAGGTTTTTGTGCAGCTTTTTTCGCAAAGGGGGCCCTTCACTAACATCTTTTATTCCCTTTCTCTTGTTATATTTCTTTATTCCAAGTGTGTTTTGTGCTCGGCCTCCTTTCATTGCCCCCTCCTCTTGTCTCTCAGATAAATGCCACACTAGCCTTTCACTTGGCGCCACAATAACCGGACTGTTTTTGGCCCAGAGAGGCACAATGAAAGAGGCTGCTTTTTAACCTGCGCTTCTCAAAAGCACAAGGAGGAAAAAACGGCGGCGACCCACTCTCCTTTCTTTCTCCTCTCCCTCTCTTTTGTGTCCAGAGCGTGGTCGTACCATCATCCCATTTATACGTCTTATTTAGAAGGTCTCAAAAGAACATGAGCCCAAAATTCTGATCTTTAGAGCTGCTTTTGTTGAAAGTCGACTGGAGAAAGTCGCAGACGATGTAGTCTGTGTTGACGTATTGTGCTGGTTTATGGGAAATATACATTATATGGGTGCTTCTTTAGATATGGCCTCTTTTGTCTTGGTGGACTTAAAATAAGCTTTTAAAATGCACTCAAACTAGTTTTCCGTGTGTCTATTAACAACACAAATGCATTTACATGCATCACATGCGTGATTTTTAATGTCATTTCTACTCTAGATAACATGCAAATTGTAGTTGGTTACTGATTCGGTTAGTAACGTAATCCATTACATTGCACATTTAGATTATAATATGATCGGACTACTTTTTGATTACTTCTAGATTACTTCTGACCTTATTTATCACATTGATTTGAACAGGATAATCTTGTATTGATTTAAAACTACAAAGTGAAGGTATATTCCATTTGTCATCAACAATCTGAAGTTTGGGTTTCGTGATGGAAGATGGAAGACTTCTGAACGCAGTAGGCTTTTTTAGAAAGGAAATTTTGAAAGTGCAGTCGTGAGAATCAATGAATTATGAATAATTTACAGCCATTGTAAGAATAACATGTAATCGTGTAATCAATAAAAAGTAACTAGTCTGATTACAAGTATTTTGAAATGTTATATAATCTAATTATATTACTTACATTTTGGAATCTGAGTACATAATCAAGATGATTAATTGGCACCGTTTCCATCTTAAATGGTTATTGTTTAAAAGCATTCTGCGATGGAAATAATATCTCATATCATATCATATCATATCATATATATGTCATATATATGTATACACACACATGCTGTATATTTATGATATATAATATATATATACACACACATTATATATGATATATATTTTCATATATATATATATATAATTATAGTATATAAATACTACTGTATTGTAATTTTATATAATTATCATATGTATATTATATCTGAATTGGAAACTACGTCCAATGGTAATATTTTATTCACTTTTAACTTTTGATAAAACTTTTCTTTAGTCATGTTCATCATGTGCAGAAACTGTTTTATCAAGTAGCACTTGTTTAAAAATGTACAATTGAAACTAATTCATTATAATCTGATGTTTTTTTTAAAAAATGATAAATATTTTATAAAATTATTACAAAACTAAAACTAAAAATGTCTGTAGTTGAAGAATCACCAGTAATTGAAACACCTGATTTTTTTCTTTTTTATTGCCTCCTAATTTCCAGAATGATTTAAAGTTTAACAGCTTTAGCAGTTTCTTTATTCAAATCAAAAGTGTGTACGGGTCACAACAATCTGGAGTCAGTTTACGGCTACAAACGCAAGCATTCAAACAACAAATGTTGCTTTTTACACTCATGGTGTGCTGCATTACTACCGTACAGTCATTCATCTTTTTTGAATTGTTGAAAATATTGGTGTCTGGGACACAGTGAGTGAATCCAGACACTGAAAAGATTATCTTAAAGTTGTTCTATAAATGAATGCTCATGACTGTTGAGATAGTAGAGGCTTGGACCAGGAAACAACGTATACTACGTTCAGACATCAATAAAACGCATCTATGGTTGTGAATCCTTGTACTTGTGTTTCCTAAACTCCATGTGCAAACCCTGTTGATTTGCATTGTTTTTTTTCCCTTCCTGCAGTCAAAACATCAAGACCGGCGAGTTTAGGTGGGGAGTGTCAGGGACTGTCCCGTGCACGGAAGAGGAAAGTCCATCAAAAAAGAGCTGTTATTGCACAAACTCGGACCTTCATAATTGATCAAAACACGTTTGCATGTCTTTCATGTTCGAAATGGGGATGTATGTCGCGGGCAAGTGATTTTGACTACTAGCTTGTTTACCACCTGGATGTTGTTTTAGACACGCAGCTCGTGCACGCTACCGTTTCACGTTATTTCTTGGAAAATGACGAGATTCGTACGCCGTTTGTTTGTTTGTGAGCTAAGCGGCATTATAATACGTCCTATGACATAAATACCAAATGAATGTTGTATTTACTATAATTACCACACGATTAGTTAGTTTTAAGGCGTGTCTTTTAGAGTTTGTAAATCTTTTGTTGCAGGCATTTCATAACACACCCTAAAAGTAATAGTGTGATTTTTTTTTGTTTTTGTTTTGTTTTGTTTTGTTTTTGTTGTTGTCAATTAATTGATATCATCATTCTTCCAGAAAATTGGCTGTTACGCATTCTGTTTGTTTTGTGTTCATCGAAATTTGCAGCAACAGTTTTTCTTCCCCTCGTATCTATATTTAGTCATATAAAACGTATTTGTTCAAGTAGATATGTATCTACCTAAGTAAATGTCGTCAGCATTCAAATCAAAACAAACAAAATGTTCTTTCTATATTTGTCTGATTTTGTTTTGTGTCATGTTTATTCCTGGATACCCCTCTCCTATTTCACTTTTACAATGTTATCAAATCCCTATCTGTGTAAAGTACTCAGTGGAAAGTTATAACAGAGGCAAACGTCATGCAAATGCTACTGTTTGCCTTCGCTATAGGGCATAATTTGATGACCGCAGTTTTGCGCATCCGGCAGACGCCAGCTCTCCTCTCAATTCCTGGGAGGTCACTGGCCAGTTTTACTAAAGAGGTGTCCACCGTCTTCTGCACAACAAAATGAGTTGCTTCTCCAGGCTTCCGCATTGGCAAGTGAACCCGTTTCCAAGAGACAACCCGAAGACTGGCCATATGCTCTTGAGGTTGGTAGACGGTCTGCGTAGGTCAAGGCTTTGTATCTTTGCTAAGAGTACAGTTACTGGCAGGTGGGTTCGGAAGCTCCTGTTGCGGGATTTCAACAGCTGATTGGACTTTGCATTGCATGCTGATGGGCTCAAAGCTTACAAACACTTCTGCTTTTAGCTGAAGACCCAAAAGTGCTCACCTGTCTTGTCTTAGGGGAAACCTACCATCATCCAGTGCGGTCTGCTGCATTCTCACGTCGTGTCAAGTGCTGGTTTCCAACAGGTGTTTGTAAAGTTAGAGCGTGTTTAATTGTTACGTGACTAATTGACAAGTGCAATGATTTAGGGTGTTTGTATTTCGAAAAAAGTGCCTTCGAATCGGTGTTTGAAGCCACTATTGGTCTTCTGTTCCTTTAATGAGCGCTTAGATGTCAGTGAAATAACATCTTTGCGCGCTCGGGCTTGATTTTGGCACTCCTTGACAGTTTTATTTGTGCTTTTTGACAATGTTTAGAGGCTTGGCTTGTCACAATGAGGAAATTAACCACTTCAATTCCGTCATAAGGGAAGGGAGAGTTAGAAACAACAAAGAAAACTCGTATTTGCATCAGAGGAGTGCGGGACAGAATGCGAGGCTGCGACACGTTACGACTTGCAAGGCAACTTAAGCTTTTGTCTCGCGCACCCTGACCGTGGGAAGTATTTCATTTCGGAGGTGTTTTAGCTCTGAAGCAAAGAACCTCGAGGCTGATGTTATCTTAGACCACAAAAGTCCGTCAGAGCTCTTTGGAAACGCGTCTTATGGCTCCGCATCCGAACGACAGGTAAGAACAAACTAGAGGCGACTTCTCTTGTAAGACCGACTGGCAGTTACCATCAATCATACTGTTGAGTCTTTCTGGCTTGTTTTGCATGTGCTGACATAAGTGCTTGTCATTCTATTTCTTATCGCAAGTTATGATACATTCACGTTTTACCAAGATTAAAAGAGATTAAGAACAATGCTGTCAGTAATGTCCTTTTTTTTTTTATGGAAGCATGTTTTTGAGAATTATAGATAAGAGTTATATTTACAGTAAGATAAAGTCACAATTATGATATATAACATTGCAGTTATGAGTGAGAAAAACAAATGATTATTTTTTTATTTACTACAAGCTACAGTTCAAACTGGGGTTTTGATTGACAGGTGATCTAACCAATCATAAAGCCAAAATTAAAGCCTAATTACTGCTTATTAATAGTTAGTAAAGTAACGTCAGTTGTTAAGTTTAGGTATTTGGTATGTTCTAGAATATGGTCGTGCAGAATAAGGCATTAATATGTGCTTTATAAGTACTAATATCCTATAATATGCATGCTAATAAGCAACTATTTTATAGTGAGAATTGGACCCTAAACTAAGTGTTACTTGAACAAAATTTGCATTGTTACATATTGACATTACAAAAAGATCCCTATGCTACATACAAAATGTGCAGCAAGGATATCATTTTGCATGAATTCTCAGCTTTGGTGGTTACGGAAATTCAACTGTTGTTTTTTTTTACGATGCAACATTCTTTAACACTTGTGCGTGATGAGCGAGGAGAAGCTTCGCTTTAGCATTAATCTTCACGAGTCCGTTTAGAGCTTGAGGCTGTGCCATTTTTTGACAGTCAAATCCCTCCAAGCAAATAGCCGGAATATCTCTAGAACTACAAGTGCACTTGGAAGGAGCTGACAAATTCACACTTCCTGCACCTGGTTTGTGGATCAGCGCTCCTCAACTGGAGGAACAGGAATAATTTTAGCCTCGTCACAATAGGAACTTTACAGCATAGGCTTCTTGCATGTGTTTATTTATAATGCACCAATGGTGGCGGGTTATTTTACAAGGATCTTTCTTCAGTGCACTTGGTTCCCAGGGAAGGGAGGGGGTCTTGTCCTTGGCATCTAAATCTGATTTGGGAAGACCATATCAAGTTTGTGGTTCATGATTCGCAGCAAGAGATCGACCTGAACCAAGTGCGTCGACTACCAGTGACTAGTGAAGTTATTAAATGTAATTTCAGGAGGAGTACGCCCATCTAATCTTCCAATTAATACCAAGGTATAAAAACCAGCATCTTGCCTCTTCCCTTTGTTTGTTCTTTCGGCTTCCCTCCTTTTTGTACATTTTTACCCATTATAGGGGAGCAATCGGAGTAGAATATCCTTTCTGAGCCACTTTAGAGCAGATAGCAAGCCAAATCGGTTTACCACTTACGCTACCACACAAACTTGTGAATTCAAACTTTTAACTTGTGGCACCACCTCACAAACAAATCCAATTCCTGTACTTTTACACACAAACTTTCGGGCAAATACACGAACAGAAAACTACACCCTTCTGCCCAAACCTACCAATGCTTGGCCATTTTCCTCCATGGTACTTTGGCAAATCACAACTTGAAAAGAACAGATTGGTCCATTGAATTATTTTCAATTCAACCAAGTTGCTCAGCTTAACAGAAAACATTTGAGCTAAGCATTCAACCTTTCTCTTGTGCCTTAATGTAAATGTACAAGCTGCTTTTGTGTTTTCAGAGTGGATGAAAAAATACAGGAGGAACTGGAATCGGCCCACTTTTCTTTTTTTTTTTCTCTGCCACGGACCATCGGCACATTCCGTTTGTATTGTTACCCTGCTGTGTTTCCTGCAGCCTATTGCTTTTGTCCATGTCATGGCCATTGTTTAAACTTCCTTTGTTCTTTCTCTGTAACAATGGGTATTTTATATATATATATATATATTATATATTACAGAGAGCTACAGAGTGAAAAAGAAAGGGAGAGATGCATCTTCCCTCGTGTTTGTTTTCTTTGGTTTGTCTTGTGTTTCTTTTGTCGTGCAGAGCGAAGGAGGAGGTGGAGGAGAGGTGTTTATAGACCTAGGCTAATTTTGAAATTGCCTTCTTTCTTTCCTTCACTCTCTCCGTCTCTCTCCTCCTCTTGTCCTTCATTGCAGAAGGGTTTGGTGTGCTACTTGAGATGGCCAGATACTCGACTAGAGTCTGGCATCTGTTTTCTGACAGTATGTTGACAGATTTGAACAACTCGGACGTGCACACACACAACACAAACTCGCACAAATATCCTCTCCCGACACCGAGCGGCTCCTGAGCCCTGGAGACCCCGAATAAGTGGCTTCGGTGAAAGAGTTTGAATGGGGCGGCCTGTGTCTGGGCTCCACAAAAACCCTTCTGTTCCTTATGCAAAGCAGTCAGCTGTTTTTTTCCCCCTGTGGTCTCTCTGTTCTTCCCAGACAGTAGCCGTACAAAACCGGAATACCCTTGTTAGTAATGCAGTCTGACATGGTTTCTTGCTGAAACTGAAGTTGTTTATGCGCTGCATTTTACTTCTGTAATGTGACATTTCCGGATGAAACTGAATATTTAGTAGGGGAACGTGTAGGGCGGGACTAGATTTTTTTATCCATCAGGAGTCGATCGGATAATCCAAAGTGTCTGTACATGACGGTTGGGTGGGAGGGGCTGACAAGTAAGAGGGCTTGATGACATCAGCCGGAAAGCAAAGTCGTTTCGGAGGCGGAGCAAATTGTTTTGACGCAAAAACCGTTTTCTTTCTTTTGAATAACATGCTTTGGTCAATTTTATTTTTAGTTTATTTATTTGTTTCTTTATTGGTTTTTTGCAGAATGTGTGAGCCCAGTCCACCTGCTCTGCATCTCCATGCCAAGAGCAATGTGACCATGGTGGGTGTTGGTATCAAGCTTGAAGACGACGAATTGGGAGGCAGAGTTGTCAACCGGGAATCCTCTCCGGGCTGCGATTGGTCAGTTCGGCTGCCTTCGGACAGAGACGACTCTGAGAAGTCAGCGCCACATAACAAACAATCTTCCTTGGTATGACCTGGGGTTTTATGACATGTTTATGAATTTTAGTCTTGTTTTTTTTTTTTATTAAAGTAACTTGATACCAAGTTTACGGCTTTTAACTTTTTCCCCATATATAAGGTTTCTGTTGTGAGGATTTGTTTATCATTCCTGTGTTCTTCAGGAGAGTTCTCCCGGTAAAGAACCGCTACGATCACACACACCTGCCAGTCAAGATGGAGGCAGCAGATCCCACGACAAGACTGACAGCAAACCTAACGTCAGTGAGGGTAAGTCCAACGTTTCCTTTACAAAAATAAGGTGTTCATGGAGGGCTAATTAGCCTGTTCGCACCCGGTCCACGGTGCTCATTGTGTTCCAATGTTTCAAGAGCATAAGGATTTTGAAAGAACTTTTGAGCTTTAATGCTCTATTGCATTCCTATGCATTCATAGGTTGATTCCTTCAAAAAGCGTAAATGCTGAAACATTGCTGTGTTTGCTTGAGCATCCCACTCCGTATGGGGAAACTTCGCCTTTAAAGTGTTAGTTCACCCAAAAATGAAAATTCTGTCATTAATTAATCACCCTCGTGTCGTTCCAAAGCCGTAATACCTTCGTTCATCTTCGGAACACAAATGAAGATATTTTTTATGAAATCCGAGAGCATTCTGTCCTTCCATTGGGAGTAGTGCAAAAGAAGACATCATTAAAATAATCCATGTGACTCGGTTTAACCTCAATTTTATGAAGTGATGCTTTGTTTGCACAGAAAAAACAAAATCCACCTCTCTCTCTCTCTCTCTCTCTCTCTCTATATATATATATATATATATATATATATATATATATATACATATATTATCCATGAAGTCACATGGATTACTTTAATGATGTCTTTCCTATTGTTCTGGACCTTGAGTGTGTAAATTGTGTTGCACCCAGTGGAGGGACAGTAAACTCTCGGATTTCACCAAAAATATGTTTATTTGTGTTCTGAAGATGAGAGAAAGTCTTACGTTTGTGGGTAGACATGAGGATGAGAAACTAATGACAGAATTTTCTTTATTGCAGTTTATATTGAGATGATCCAAATTCCTCCTTTTGTTTCAAGCTCTATGAAGTTTTTCAGTGATTTCATTTGTATGATATATTTCACAGCTCCTGTGAAATGCTCATTGGTTATTAAAGTGTCCTCAAGTGTTTTCTCAAATAGCTTTCCTTTTGTTTTCACCCATTCCCTGGAATTGTGTAATTTTCTATTTTTTGTTATAATTGGGATTTCAAGCGCTTTTTTTTGTACAGCATTTTTTGTGCAAAAGTATTATCTTCTCGTGTCACTCTTTATTTCCATAACTATGCTTCATTATATTAAGTACATATGCTTCTTGTATGTTTTAGACTATAATAAAATATATATATATATACATATACAAATATTTAAATGTATATCGTTTATCCAGGGTTCATTATAAAGTAAACAATTGTTTCTGATGTAATAAATTTAGTGATGCCCACAATTGAAAAGCTTCTGAATACGGACTGGAAAGAAAAATTTCTTGGGAAGGGTCTTCAGAGCGGCGTCAACCTGAAAGGTGAATTTTTATACTGCGCACACAGTACATACACTTTGTCTTGCAAATCATTATGTGGAGCAACCGTGTAGTATTGTCTGTGTGTGCATGTGTGTTTCCATTGTGATTGGTTCATCTCACATTTGTTTTTCACTGACACCTTCTGTCTGACCAACAGCATGTGCGTATGTGTTTACAGGAACCCCAGAGAGCCTGGCAGAGAAGGAGCTTCAGTTGTTGTTGATGATAAACCAGCTCTCTGGTCTGCGAGAGCAGCTGCTCGGAGCTCATTCTGAGCAGAGGAATATGGCCGCTCTACTGCTGGAGAAACAGCAGCAGCAGATGGAATTGGCAAGACAACAGCAAGAACAGGTGTGGAGACACTTTTAGCTGAACAAGTGACAAGGAAAAAGATGGAGCGTTTCAAGAGGAACTGCATTATTTGAAGTCAGGAAAAGCAATAAGTGAATTAGTTGGGTTTCTGAATGCTGATTCTCTGTTTTAGATCGCCAAACAGCAGCAGCAGCTGATACAGCAGCAACATAAAATCAATTTACTGCAGCAGCAAATTCAGGTGAGGATGATGATTCAAAACTTGCTGTTTACGTCACTGTATGAACTGCTAGAAACTGGGTAGGAATACTTCACCTAAGAATTTAATTATTTAAAAAATGCACCTTGGACAATCTGCAGAGAATCTCCTTTTGTGTTTTAAAGTCGGAAGTTGTGATAGTCATTTCTTCCCTATTGTGAAATATGTCCTAATGAAACAGCATCTGGATGGTATGAGGAAAAAAAAAAAGTAGGGCAGGGCTGGATTTCGTCATCAGGAATTGATTTGATTGTAGGAAGTTGGGCACTACTAACTAAATAGAGGCAGATCTGAATGCCAGTTTGCAGTCAGTTGTGGAGCATATTTAGTCCCAGCCTACGCCAAGATATACGCCAAGAAGAAGGTAGATTTAATTTTAGGGGGGAGGAGAGGTTAACGCATTTGATTAAAGCTTACGAGTGCACAAAAAATAAAAACGTGCATAAATCATTTATAATAAACACTGTAATGTTCAGTGGGTCTCATTCGCCAAGCATGCGTACACACAAATTTGTGATCTTAAGATTCGCCAAAAATCTCGTACTAAAAATCATTCTAAATTTACAACAAAATATAGGAACAACTGAAAGGACTCGGACGCATAAGTTATATAAATGTGAAATTTCATCCTTACAAGACTATAATTATATTAAAGTATGTTACGTTAATTGTATTATATAATCCATATATATACAATTATTAAATAATACAGATTAATCTGAAATACATTTCTTGATATACAGTGAATATGTTCAGTTTCTCTGAATAATGCAGATATACGCGTATGTACAGCTGGCTCATGAGAGGTGTTTATCGTGAGAACGGCACGCTTGGCATTGCTCGAGAGAGCGTCTTCAAACAGCGGCATGTCTGACGAGAGTAACATAAGCCTGTAAGGAAAGCGTGCGCGGAAATGGCCGTGGTTTTGGTTGTGTTTTATGCAAATGACTAACCTCGTGCACGTGGACGCTCATTTAGAATACTCCAAATTCACTAAAATAAGAACAAATTCACGTGCGTACGAATGATTTTTCGCGAGAAGTACTCCTGTGCGTACAAATGCGAAATAATCCACGCAATTATTAGTGAATGAGACCCAATGATTTCATGGTGACTTTAAGGAAGAAATAAATTGATGTGAGGTCATAGCATGACAGTGAATAATCAGAACTTGAATTTTTGGATTGTGAATTGTTCCAGTAAGATTATTTGGGCAGAGTGGAAATACAATTTAAGTTGACTTAAGGTGCTCTCTGTGACCTTTGACCCAGCAGGTAAACATGCCGTATGTTATGATCCCCGCCTTTCACCACAACGCCCAGCCGTTGCCAGTCACCTCTGAGGCCCAGATGGGTTTACCTCTGCAGCCCATTCCCTGCAAACCAGGTTAGGCTTCACCAAACACTCAAGAAAACTTCCTCAACCACCCTCCCTTCGGCCAGTGGGGGGAATTGTTCGCACATCCTGATATAGGCATAGAAGACCTACCTATTGGCATATTGAGCAACGGTTAGCTTTTACAATAAAAGTTTGTTACGGCACAGGATTCAGCCATCTGTTATCTTCTGGTGGATCAAATAGCATCTGTCAAAAATCTCTAAATAATTGACTTCGAGTATTATCCTTTGTTGGTTATTTGAAAAACGTGTTTGCTCTCGCGCCTTTCAGCGCGAGCTTATCAGCTGTGGTTTGTAGTTTTAGTTAATGTGTAGCATGGTGCAAAACTGAGCTAATTTTATGCTAAAGGAAACAAAAAAAAAAGCTTTTCTAGAAACGTATCAACTGCAAAATAACTCTTTCTTTCCTTAATGCATGTTCGTCTGAAGGTCTGTTCTGTAAAAATAAGTAATTGCATGAATTGATGGTTTTGATCACGTCTTTGGTCCACTTAGAGCTCATAAAGAAAGACTCATTAAAAGGTCTGCCCGACTGATTTCCTTGCACATACTCCGAGGAACGCTTCAGGGCTGTCCATTGAATTAGAGTGCATATTGCTCACGTATAAACCAGACCGTGTTCTTTGCATTGCATTAACAATCTGTAATCTATGGCACTGTGCCCTCGCTCGGCTAAAAGACTCTTGTGAATGCACAACTTTGATGCCTGCATGCATGTGTACTCCACTCGCTTAGAAGATGAAGGGTTCAAGGAAAGAACAGGGAACAATATAACAAGTGTATGAGCTAGTCGGCTAGCAGCGTGCTTCACACAATCAAGCCGGCATTGTAAAGAAACCTGGAATAGAGGGCCAAGGACTCAAGAAAATCTAAGCTCAAAGAGTTTATCCAGCTGGCAAATTAGAGATGCTCTTAGGCGAAACACACTTAGCAGTTTTCAATGCTATATATCTTAGAAGTCATTAAAGATTCAGACCATTCGGTCTGATAGTAACTTAAAAAGATTTCAATTTGCTTTGAACCTGTGAAAAAGAAACCTGATAGTTGGCCTAGTCTCGTTGGGCTTGGGTCTAATGTTCTCACTGACCATTTATGTTTGTAAGTTTCAGCCTCTTCAATGTACTTTTTTTGTTTTTAGTGGATTATCCCATGCAGTTGCTGCCCAATCCACACTCCACCCCGGTCAAAAGGTCCAGTGGTACAGTCTTTCGCCAGGTACAGGATCTGCAGGTCATCTCAGATGTTTCACTTTGTCAGATTCATTAATAAATCGCTAACAAAAACAACAATGACTTTGTACTCAAGGACACCAGTCAACCTCTCAACCTCACGGCTAAACCCAAGACTCCGAGTCCCCAGGCACTGGAATTGGCCCACTTGCAGACAGGGTACCGACCCAGAGATCTGCCCCGCAGCCCTCCTCGATCTGCCCTCAGCCTGAGTATGAGACACTACACCACACCAGCACATCCCAACACATCCAGTCTCCAACATATCAGTGTGCTTGAGAGGTTGAAGCAGGGATTTGAAGATTTTGTTACAGTTGAAGTTCCACATTGCTTAGCATTCATGTTGTGCTGTCAGATGTGTCTGAAAATATCTCTTTATGAGTCAGATATGTCCATTGTGGTTTTCCTGCTGTACGCTCATGGCATTGTTTGAGAGGGCAGTCCTTGAAGTTCACATTCAGTAAAAATGACTCTCTGCACCCTGTTAGAAGGGACCCATCTTAGGGTTCCCACTGCCAACATGCCTCTATCCCAAGTATTAACGGCAGTTGTCAGCAGTTCAGAAAACCTGTTCCCCCTTCGAACCAGCCCCTGAGAATGTGTCAGCACCTCAGACATGACTGTTTGTCCTAAGCCTTTGGACTCAAGACTGGGGTCTTGTCCTGGAGCGGATCATATATTTGAGATCGAGCCAAGAGCTTTATTTGTGCATCACAAGACGGAGAGGGATAAATGTATCTCTCTTGACCTTGTCTAAAGTTTCCTTTCTCTCTCGCCCTTTCGCTCTTTAGGCTTCTTGGGAGAGGGTGATGTTGTGACACAAGCCATTCATGATGCCCAGCAGCTGTTGCGCGGAGGACAAGGCCCGACGGGAAGAGAGCGGGACCGTGAGAGGGACAACAACACAAGGCTGGTAAGTCGACGTCTTAGCACACACACGCACAATCACGCGCTCGCATACTCCACACCCCAGTTCTCCAAGGTTCCTCGGCGGCACCTGGGGCCCGCTGTTTGTCACCATTGGTCATGCTTCAAGGCTGAAGCATTGGGGCAAGTATCCGTTAATGGGCCGCACTTGAAACGGCCCTTTTTCAGAACACCCACTGTGTCACAGGAGAAGAGGGGCAGTCAGGGTCGGCAATAGATATTGGTTTACAGAAGTCCATGATATCGGTTAAACAAGGGGTACACATTCCCCTTTCAGCCAAGAACAGCTGCTATTGGAGTCCTACCGCAACTTGTATGTTCACTTGTTTGTGTTCGTGGCAATTGTGGAATAGCCTCAAGTCTCTTTAGACACCTGTTTCGACAACCACTTTGCTCCTTTTGAGTTCAGTTTAACCGCAGGGAGATGTGAGAGTGATTTTGCCTTTGTTGTCAACTTTGTTTTGAAGCATTCCACTTAAACCTGTTTTTACAGCTTGACACTTGTAGAACTGTCTTGGATACTCCTGAATATCCTGGTAGACATTGACGACAATGCCAAGCCATTCAAAATGGAGAAGAATATAGCACATTTATGTTTGAATTTCATATATTTGACAATCACAAATGTCTCTGGGGGCCTTTGTGTTACTCGGCATAGGTGGGGCTGGGATGCTTTTGTAATGTTGACCAGCTTCTGTAGCAACTGTGCTAACATAATAAAGCAATTGCTGTGCCGGCTGGATGCAATGATCAATGAGGAATGTTTTTATATAAGCTGTCTTTTCTTCTTTGATTGTAAGGAGGCGTCTCGAGACCGGATGGATGACGGACAGTCCCTAAGGACGAATGAGGACCACCTCAGCAGTGACTCTGAGGGTACGTATGAGTCACGATTTTTACGGTCATACTTTGTCTTTAACTACTATGTACTTACACCAAAAAAGTGTATAAATATATTATATTATAAATATTTTATTTATAAATATATACATGCATGTGTGTGTATTTCTATATACATAACAAATATACACAGTACACACATATTTTATGTAAACAAACTTTTATTTCAGATGCAATTAATCTAAATGTGAGTACATAGTACTTAAAGCTACCTAAAATGAAGCTACCTTTTTTTTCTTTCTTTTTTTCAGCGTTACATTAATCAGCATGCTGTCTGCTTGTTGTGCTTTAGCAGTTGGTTAGTTTGCATGGGACAGTGGTTTTAAAATAATTTCCTTTCCTGATACAGCCATACACATTCAAATTGATGTCTTTGCGCTCTTTCTTAAAGTGATACTGTGTCAGCTTAAAAATAGACCCCTGTATTGCGTTCCATTCAGTTGCAAACCGTTTTGGTCTTTTGTAAACGCCCCTTAAGAAACATGTCCATTTCGGGATCACCTCATCCTGATTTAATTATACACAGCTACCAGGTAAGACAGATTAGCTGACAGGAAACATTTGATCTCACTAGTACGTGTGCCAATTTTTGAATCGAGGAATTTCAGTCGATTTTCTGATCGAATTACCAATTGCCTTATAAATGCATCTGCATTTATGACCATTTCTAATACAATAAAACCTTTTTTGGCATGCAGTAAACACGGATGCCACCTGCCTGTATAATTGCATTTGGCTGCAGGGCGTGTAGTCAAACAAAAGGAAGTTTTGTGTGTCTAGACTGATTGTTTTGTTTTTAATCTTGTTGTTCCCAACAGGACAGATGGCAATCTCTGGTGTGGGAAGCTATGGTGAATCCCGGACTCCCTCCTCTGGCCACATCAAACGTCCCATGAACGCCTTCATGGTGTGGGCTAAAGACGAAAGGCGACGTATCCTGCAGGCATTCCCTGACATGCATAACTCCAGTATCAGCAAGATCCTCGGTAAACATTTTATATGTTGTTTTAGTGATTGATACTACACTTAAGATAATTTAGTGGTAGTAATATTATCAGATTATTCTTATATTTGAAAATTCTCATGATGCATGCTCATAAATGACTGATACAGGAAAACAAGTTACTCTAATTTGCAAATTGCAATTGCTGTACTTGGGTGTTTCACTCTGCCCAAAGGGCCAATCATCAGTTCATGTTATATTCATCTCTTTATTTGTTAATAATATAAGCACACTTTGTTACCTTTGCCCATCAAAGTGTCTTTTGTGTTCTTGTCAAAGAAAAATGTTGCTGTTAAATATTTTTCACCATAGTTTCCATCAATGAATTGAATTCTCAAGTGACTGTAATGTCTCTAATCCCTCCTCTTTGTGGATTCTGAAGCACCTGTTCTGACAACATTGTCTTCATTGTTGTTGTATTATTACTTCAACTCTTTTAGCCCCTCTATCTTTCTCTTGAGATCAGTTGTTTATTGTTGGGTTGGGCTGGGGGGTTATGGGAGCGGCGGGTTCTATATGTTCACAGCTAATCCCACAGTCAGCAGTTTAAGTGTTACTCTGTAAAACACATCTATATTTTTAAACATGTAACTTGCTGTTGCCCCCTGGAATGGAGAGGGGGACAGAAGGTCTTATGGGGAAGAAAAAGGGGTCACACCAGGTCACATACAGCCACCTGGCTCCTGGGGTGACAGGAAAACAACACCCAGAACTTCAGCCCCCTCATCCCTTGCTGCACCTCTGCCTTCCTCAGTTCTTTCCTTTCACAAAACACTTGCATTCCATTCCATTGTGGTGCTACTGACACCCTCCTGATTCAAGCTTTTTTGGCCTGCAGCTCTTTCTGGTACACACCTAAGTTTCTGTCAGCTTCCTACCTTTTTAGCCTACAGCCCACTTTAAGTGGAGGCTGCGTTGCACGCAAAAAATTAATAAAATGAATTCTTACAAAGTCAAACATTCCCAACATGCAGCAAAATTCTTCGCTGATTGTTTTTTCTTCTTCTTCGAACTCCTTTGTACTTTCACTCTGCAATATATCTCTTCCTGGTCGTTGTGGAATTTAAACTCTTAACAGAATCTCAAAAATACCACTGAAAAACCTGCTCCGCACACACCATGTGGCTAAAAGTACAGTATGTGAACACTTCCTTCTAATAAACTGGTTTGACTATTTTAGCTTCATTCATTACTAACAGGAGCATAAATTCAAATATACAGGCATGCAGTTTCCTTAAGTATAACCCCTCAGGTTCTACTCGCTCCTCTCTGTACGACCCTCCAACCGGGGTCACTGGCGTGGGAGGCGGGCCCGCTAACAAGGATGTTAAAGACCGCAGTCTCTAGTATCAGTTGCTAGTGCGCCTGAGATCAGGGTAGTAAGGTTTACCTGCACAGTTCTCAATAACTGGCCACCATTACAGTCACCCCCCTAAACCTCACTCCCTTCTGGGTCACGGCACCAAAGTAACCCCTCGGGTCCCAATTCGCCCAAGGCTCGAACCCAGACCACAGTCTCTAGTGCTGCTCTTGAGATCAGGGGAATGGCCACTCATCCCCCTAAACCTCATTCCCATCCGGGTCACAACCCTTCAGGTCCTACTCACCCCGCTCTGTGAGGGTCTCTAACTTGGGTTGCCGGCATGGGATGCGAGTGCGCTAAAAAAAAATGCTAAAGACCACAGTCTCTAGGTCCTCTTGAGATCAGGGGAATGAGGTTTACCTGCACAGTTCTCAATAGCTGGCCACCATTACACTTACCCCCCTTAACCCCACTCCCTTCTGGGTCACGGCACCAAAGTAACCCCTCAGGTCCAAATTCCCCCAATTCTGTGCAAGCCTCAAACCCAGACCACAGTCTCTAGTGCTGCTCTTGAGATCAGGGGAGTGGCCCCCATTACACTCATCCCCCCTGAACCTCACTCCCATCCCATCCCATCCGGGTCACAACCCTTCAGGTCCTACTCACCCCACTCTGTGAGGGCTTCAAACCTGGGTCGCCGGCACGATAAAGACCACAGTCTCTAGTGCCTCTTGAGATCAGAGGAATGAGGTTTACCTGCACAGCTCTCACTAGCTGCCCTCCATTACATAGGCACGTTTTTTTTTTTTTAGTGGAATAGAGTGTACCTTTATTTTCCACTATCAGTCAAGTAACTCAGCAGTTGTGTTTCTGTTTGGGAGGATAAGACCCTATGATTTTAACATTAAATGTTCAACAAGCACATGTTCAGGTGTGCACATACATTTGGCATCCACATGTTGTTTTCCTTATTTTCTATAATACCTTACCCTGTCATGCCTTTTTGTTGCCCCTTCAGGTTCCCGTTGGAAGTCCATGTCCAATCAGGAGAAGCAGCCGTACTACGAAGAGCAGGCCAGATTGAGTCGGCAGCACCTGGAACGTTACCCAGACTACAAATACAAACCCCGGCCAAAGCGCACCTGTATTGTAGAGGGAAGACGACTGCGGGTGGGAGAGTACAAGGCCATGATGAAGAGCCGACGACAGGAGCAACGAGTAACGTACCCTCCGAGGTGATGCCCGCAGAGGCACTCAACATGCTTTCAGAGATGCATTGAGTTTTGGAATGTTGTCACTAGTCTTGTGATTAACCTAACGATTCGCCCCCTTACAAATTATTCCCACAGCCAATCAGAGCAGCAGCTACCTTACCCCCCCAGTGAAGGACAGTACCCGACCACGCCTGTGCCCATGGCCACCTTGCCCATGCACCCTGCCCTCCTGGAGCACTACCTCCCCCGGGGTCTGGAGCCCCCGCAGGGCCGAGGTGAGGAGACGAGGGAGGCCGCACGGCCTAGACAACCCTACAGCGAAGGGGAGGAGAGTGACACGGGCGAACGCAGTGAGGGAGAGCTGGTTGTCCTCACCGACTGAGATGGAATGAGGAAAGGATGGGAGGACAGAGCGGGTGGAAAATGTAAAAGAGGGGGAGTGAGATGGAGAAAATACTCGGGAGATTTTGGAATCTCTACAAACGTGATGGTGTCCAAAAAATGGTTTAGCTCAGTGTTTTCCAGTCCAGTTGTGAGGATGTCCTTGTAAACTGCCAGATCGGTCACATGGTCCTCTGTGGTTGGTTAGGAAGGCAGCAGACATGATGACAAGTTGTTAAACAAAGGATAGATATTAATTTTTCACATTTTTCAAGTGGTGTAGGCCAGAGATCCAGGATAGGTCTTACTGACCATTGCCTGAAGAAAGCAACTTTTTCAGTCTACAATATTCGCTGTTAGACTGCAGATCGTTTGAAGGCACTGTGGAGCTGGTGTGCAAAAATATTGTCTACTGCACATATTATGAAGTAAATGTTATCTGAAAAGTGCATAAGAAAATGCAAGAGAATCAGCTCTTCTAGAAAGGGTTTAGATACACGTATTCTAAGTTCCACGTTATTGAGTGTCAAATGATAGAATGCATAAGAAGGAATGGTTCACCCAAAAAGAAAATGAGATTAGAGTAAAATAAAATTTTTGGATGAAATATTTCTTTAAATAGCCAATGGATGGAAATCTCAGAATCGTTAGCCATAGAAAAAAAAAAATTACTTAAGCCTTTGTGCTTTATGATTCTTGATGTCACCAGGGTTTTCCTGCAAAAGTTCCTGTTAAGACTGTGCCAAGGTACTTTCCAGAGCTCAAGGGCTGAGAAAAAAATTTTTTAAATAAAACAACTGGACTTGGAAAAAGGAAGGAACATTCCTGAACTCCTTGTTCAGTTTATTATATCTAGTTATCAGATAATTACGATTATAGGCTGTTCTGTTACAGAGATTTAAGCAGCCTGCCCCTTTAAGACTCTGAGGGCAGTGAAGGACTGCAGACTTTCTTCAGTTTGGTGGCGTCCTCTGCTGTTTGAATCTGGGTACTGCACTTAAAATATTCCCCCAGGTCAAAATCTTTTTTTTTTTTTTTTTTTTCTTATTTAGTGCAGAATAATCACTTTAAATGCACTTTTTCCATCTAATATATTTTTTCATACCCCCATGACTCATAACGGAATATTTTTTTTTTTTCAGAGTAGAACTTTGCACTTATGTATATATATATGCAACTAATTTCTACTATTCATTTTGTGAAATGAGATGTGAATAATACCCCTCAAATTACTCCCATTTTTAAAATTTTGGTTTACTTTTCTATTTTAGCGTGTGTATATATAGAGTGAGTTTGTGTTGAAGAAAATATTTGAGTTACCATTCCAGCAGTTCTCTTGACTGGGCCCATATTTATTGGGCTGCTAGTCAATTTACAGTTGAGCTGAAATGTAAGCATTTTGTGAGAAAAAAAAAAAAAACCTTTATATTTTAAAGAGGAGATTTTAGAAAGGATTTGCCTCTGAATGGATTGCTATGCTAAACCTTATATGTTAAAGAAAAGGATGAAATGTATAAAACTGGATACAGAAATAGTTTTTTATTTTATATGTAGAGGGAACCAGGGGGAAAAAAGTTGCAATCCAGACACGTTGCAAAACCAGCTGATGTAAAATATAGAAATAGACTTTATTTTGTTTATAAAAGTGTATAATTTAAAGGTGTACATGTTTTTTTCCTGTATGTTGCATTTTTCCAAGCAAGTTTTGTGGTTTGTTTTTGAAGCATAAATAAAAATGTTATGTTTACTTTTTTGGTTCAGGTTAATTTTTTTGTGTATATAATCTTCTTGATTGGTGATATAATTAATATTTTTTACATAATCAGTAAATAATGTGTGTTAACAATTAATCTAAGTCACAAACATATCTTAAGTAAGGGATAAATCTACAGTTAGATGGACATTATCACATAAATATTAACCGGTCATCATTTAAAGGCACAAGTACATTTTCGCCTCTAGGGGTCGCTCATTCAAAACAGGCGTAGCTTGATGACTCCTTGATTTCGTGGAATCGTGGGAGGTGTTGTCTTCATGTCTATACAGCGGGTGGAAAAGTATCATGACGAGGCAGAAATCATGTTCATGGATGAGATTATTAACGTTACTATAGCATGAAGCAGAGAAACGAGGCCGCTGGAACAATTGCTAATGAGATCAGTGGAACTTTTATTATGCTGCAGTCACCGCTTTTGCTTCATCCGGTCAAGAGTATGAGGAGTAAAGCAACGCTGTTTTACACGAGATGCATTTGTGTTGAAAGTTGTTATAATGCATTCTCTCGGCATTTACTATCAAACACAAGTTGCACTGTACAGTAAGCTAGAATCAAGAAAACGAGATTTAAACAATAGGACTTGAGCTATATAATCTGATGCGTTTTCTGTCGATGAACGCATCCATCCAAACACTTGAAACAGAATAAAACAAAAAAATATTAAAGCGTCTTTGGTGTTTCCATGGTTTCTACAAAATAAAACCGGAAGAAAGTCGGGTATGATGTCATTGATAGGCGACGTACAGGCACGGTCCGTGTCCTAAGCTGTGTCCGAAACCGCCCACTCGTTCACTAACCCCTACATAGTGCATGACAGTTGAGCGCACTATATCAGCAAAGAGTGAACGAAAATGAGTGAGCGAATTCGGACGCTGACGTTAATAGCACGCGCCAGACAATTTCTTCATTAACATTTCCCATGCCCGTCTGTAATATGTTTAGCTTAATGAATTGTATATTACTGTTTATTTGTCATGTTTATTGAGAATAAAAAGACCTGTGTCATGCTATTTAGTAATTAAAAATATAACAGAACAAAAACACTACACTGTCACATTTGTTTATAAAAAATACAATAGTAAATAAATACATTACAAACAACAGTATACAATGTACAACAGTTCACTAACATATGAGAAAAATCGACCAAATTATCATATGATAATAAGTTATTATGATATAAATCTGTGTCATTTCGCTTCAAAATATCTTTACAAAGATGTTCTAATTAATAAAAAATTACACTTACATTTGTAGAAGTTGCCGCCCGCCATATTTATTTTTCTTTCGCGCTCCATCGTCTCATCGCGTTGGATTTTGGGTAACGGCGCTTTAACGAGCGTACGTCGAATGTACACTCAAAATCAGAGAGCATTGTGGGTAAACGTAGTGAACGAATGTAGGGAATGAAGAATTCGGACAGCACTACAAAATGACCCACACCCGATATAGTGCACTATATAGTGGATAGGGAGCGGTTTTCAGACACAGCTCTAATTAAAATGACTTATTTCTCTGGATTTAAACATTTGGGATAAGTGCATAAGTCTATGTAACACCGCTCCAGTGGTTTTTGGATATTTTAACCCAAAAATCTTACATATTGTGCCTTTAATAGTTCAGAGGCCAACAACCCTGAAGAATATTGACAAATATTTCAGACATAACTCTCATTACAAAGCAAAATTTTCTGTCCTTCATTAACTAAAAATGCAGATGGTTTTCTACGTCCTAATTTTTACATTTTTTTCCCGCCACACGCTGTTTCAGCTCATTCGTTCAACAGACTTGCAGAAAGCTAGTCCCACATTGGCACCGAGGATGTTTCCCTGCATGTGTGTAACGGCATTGTGCTTGTTTTATTCAGGATATCCTCAATAGTAGTCTTCCTGTACTTACTGGGACAAAATGCAGGTCACCGTCCACAGGAGACAGGCAAAAGTTCAACGAGGAAACTGAAGTGTTTGACGAGGTGTGGTGGTGCAAAAGACTCGCAGTTCACTTTGGGTTACCAGAGGCAAATTTGGCATTTTTTTTTAATGCACAGTACAGATGTATTTATTCTAGCATATCAAAGAAAAGAAAAAGAAAGAAAAAAAAACAGCAACTTTTTTATTTACAAAAGCAAATGCACACAAACAGATCAAACTCTTGACATTTTAATGGAAATTTTTTTGGAGTAATTAATAAATTATTCTCCCACAGTTGAATAGAAGCGAAAACATTGTACAGTGTTTTTCACAATATTTCACAGTATTTACAACACGCCTTATCAGTGCCGAATGCGTCGCTGGACTATAGTAGCGCCCCCTGCTGGTTTCCAGAAGACACACACACTTGGGTCCATGCCAACCTAACAACCCAACACACTCACAGTTCAGTTAAATATACAAAACGAGTAGAAATATTAAAGATAAGGATAAATGAAACACTATCTGTACATCGTTTCAGTACATTCACAAAAAAAAGAAAAAAAAAAAAAGCGCAAACTGTGAAGCAGACTTGTTTGGTATCATAATAAAAATCCCAACACAGATGCTTCCTGTAAACATCCCTTTTAAGAGCAGAGGTTTAAAAAGGGACATTTACAAGGTCATTTCAAATCATAGAGAAAAAAAAAAAATATATATAGCCTTTATTTACAGAGGTGGTGCTATGAAATGTTTAGGATGTTCAAATTTACTTAGTTGCACCATAAGTCTCAATTCCAAAGGGAATAAACAGTTGTGGCCACATTGAAATTTTCATATTAAAGTGGAAAAATATAATCTTGCTTCAACAAAATTAAACTTTCCAAAAAACAGGAATGGTGCTTGTAAACATTTCCCCCCCTTCACATTAGAAATGTCCTTCACATCATAAAAGAAAATTGATAAGTAACTAATATTTTACAAACAGAAGTGGTTTTCTCGGTGGACACATTCACATATGTTCATGTACACTGATATCTTGCCATTGCACTCCTGTTATATGAACATGTTGTTCAAATTCATAACATTCTTAATGCGTGTATGGAATATGCAGCTTATAGAAATATTTCTCACTTTTTCAGTCATCATGGACCACAAAGCGACAAAGAAGTAAAAAATCCATGAACTGACCTTAAATGTTGAATCTCATGGAAACTGTCACAAGCATATCCAGGTCATATTTGACCACAAAATCAAGAAACATGACATTATGAATAAAGAATGTGAAACATATTTTATTCGATTCTTTTTTTTTAAATCGCAGTACCTTAATATAATGAGGAAAATGCATGTGAAATATGACCTGGAAATGTTTCCACAAGATTCACATTAAAAATCGCAGATCAAGTTTTAGATCCAAGCAGCAGCACGGGAGCAGAACCGAAACAAAGTATATTAGCACAGAGCTATCAGGCAGTTCCAACTCATTAGAGAAACACTGGCTACAAAATTATTCATGGTTTTGTTGAAGGGCCTCTTGCTTTCAGTCGTCGCCCGCGGCTCAAACCGTTTCATTATTAACCTGCACCTGACACAGAGCCAGAGACACCTCAGAGATTTCTCTGTGACCCCCACCACTCAAACCCAACTAGCTTCAGTTTCAAGACGTTCTGAAAATGACAGCTGTACTAATTGATCAGGGACTGATCTGGTTGGTCGGTAAAAGGACACTTGGGTTGAAGAAGCTGCCAGAGAGATAGTGATTCCAGTTGTACAGATACGGACTCCTAGTGGTGTAGATATGACGTCAGAACCCAGAAGGCTAATTCGCCGCTGGTTCCTTCGAGATTTTCCTATGGGGTTTTTCAATTTATCCTGTAACTTGGCGATACTTTAATGCTTTTTCCCCCTACAAAACAGTCTCTCTAGTTACTTAATAAAAATGTATGTTTTCAAAAATGATCTGCTTCCAAATTTGCGTTTGCGCTATGGGTGTGTGCAATTTACCAGATTGTGGAATGTACCAGATGTGGGCCGGATCTGGGCCGACACCATGTTGCGGTCTATAAAAGCCCACAGGGAAATCTCAAAGGAACCAGCGGGGGGGATCAGTCTTCCGGGTTCCGACGTCGCACTGGCACCACTGCATAGGGAGGGATCTCGCAAAAACGTTACATTTCACCACAAAATTAAAAATGGAAAAAATGAGAAATTCAATTTTGCGAAAAAGAAAATTGGGCAATTCAGGATCTCTTGCAACCTGACACTTTCCCTCCTCAAATTCTCACCACGTTAATGTCTTCACACTTTTTTATTCTTCTCAATGCTTTCCAATGGATTCTCATTGCTTTAAAACAGTTATTTGAAATTTACATGCCAATTGGCATGAAAATAATGTTACAAATGCAATACATCTTAATAGTCATAGAATGGCTTAATTTATCTTTGCAAAATATATTAAAAAAAATTTCTTTTGGGCATGCTCCGCCAATTATCTCTCCTCTCATTTTACAGTACAATGAGTGACTAAAATGGTGCAATTCTTCGATATGCATGACAAAATAAACATGATTTTTGTGCTTTGTGAGGCTCTAATAAGTTTCTACTGGAATGTTTTACTTGGGCAAAAGCAGAAATCATTGATCCATCTTGAGAATTCGAGATGTACAGTGCTGAAACTGTTTAGAAAGGAGACTCTTTCAAACCACATACAACCAGGTATTTTCTCCAGTGAGATGGCAATTACATCCCTAAGTCTGCATTTAATATTCTGAACTTAAATAATCTTGTCCTTTTCGCTCCAGGACATTGAGTCCTCACAGATGGTGACCTGAATCAAACTACACAACACTGTTATATAAATATTGCCCCCTTTTCCAGTTTTGGAAAACCATTAGATTGATATTTAAGGGGTTTTTGACATTAGGAATGAGATTAGAGATCATTGAGCAGATAATGACTTTCAAATCTCAGTTTGAGCTTTGCCAGGTGATGTAGACGCATTTAGGACAGAGACCGAGAAAAGGAGGGGGAAGCAGGCTGTAATATTCCACAGCCTCTGACAAGTGGAAAATTCAACAGAACTTCTCACAACCATAAAAACTAAATAGGTGGAAACATGGTCCTACAGACGCTGAGGTTTCTCATGGCCCTGACTTCTTGGGAATGTCTGAAGTGAGGCCAGATTGACTTCATTGGTTACTTGGTTACTTGCCTTTTAGCTGACGCCGTTCATCCTAAGTGACTTACGGGGGACTAATTGCAGGGGTTAAGTAATTTGCTCAAGTGCGTAATAGTGCAGGACAGGGCAGGATTTTTGACCTCAGTAACTGTCTAGTTCCCAAGTCACCCCTGATTGGCCTTTGTATTAGCAACCCAGATTTTTACCCATTGCCTCTATCTTCATTACAGTGCTGGGAGATAAATCTGAAAGCATTAGAACATTTTTAGGCCTTTGCACATTTGTCATTGTAAAAAAAAAAAAAGAAAAAAAAGTGGGCCACATCCAGTAGGCATTATGAAGCCGCAGACTAAGATGTTTCTTGTTAATCAATGCCTGCAGCATCAACCTTGCTAAACATCACTACAGGCCTCCTTCACAGCAAATCATTCTGCATAGGTTTGCAATGGATCTCACACTGCAAAACTCATAACAAGAAGTTCCAAAGCAAAGTCGGCTCCAACAATGGAAGGACTTCTTTGGTGCAAAACAAGTGCCCTGTAACAATTAATAAATAAATTGTTTTTAAAACATAAAACACACTCATTTTATGGAAAACTTGATCAACTAGAAGTGGAGTACCAAAGAGAAACATGGTTTTTGAAAAAGGAATCAAGAATTTGTGGAACTTGGACAAGTTTGCCAACCAATCATAAGAGGTCCCAGTGCTCACCCCTGCTGTACCTCACACCCTCCCCTGACTAAAAAGGCCTCCGATTCAATGGTCAAACAGTCAACGATGAGGCCAACAGATACCAGGGCTGTGTTCTCAGTCTTGACATCTCATTTGGGGATCTCCAGGGCTGTTACTGCAGGTTTGGTTTTGAAGTACTGATTGAAACGTAGCACGGCATACCTAGAAAAAGAGTAGGACAAAATCAGATCAAAGTCAAAATTATGAATGGGATTGAATCAGTAGTCAGTATTTTATTTTTTTATTATTATAATTTATTTTTGTAAGGGTAGATTTATCTCCAATAATTGATAATATGTAATAATTATAATAATAATATATATATTATTATATATCCTATATTATATATATATTTATTTATTTTAAATACAATCTTTAAACTTGATTTATGTCAAAACTGACAAAAAAAAATGACTGATTTATATCAAAACTGAATATAGTTTTGACCAATTATGGGAAAATAATAGTCAAAATAATTTTTTCATGTATTTATGCATTAAGTATTATGTTTGTATTATGTTTGTATTACGGTTGTAGCACTTTGAGTAGGTTATAATATAAAACACAAATAAATGCATTATTAAATATAACTATAAATGCAAATAATTGTCAAGCTACTGAAAAATATATATATTCATATTTTAAAAAAATTGTATGGTTCCTATGAAATAAATCAAATATTAGATAACATTAAAAAAAGAGGCATTTCAGGTGCTTTTTGTCCATTTTAGTGGCATTTTCCCCCTAAAACCTGGTTAATTTGTTGCTCTGAAAGACACCGAAGTTTAAATAAATTTACATAATTTTTTATCCCTTTTCTACATGCAAAGAGGCTTATCTTTCAAACAGGCTGTAAGACCTCTCCTGATCTCATCTGCGCAGGCAGTGATTTGTTGTTAAAAGGTGCAGCCTGAGAGGAACCACGACCTGTTGCTTGGAAACTGGCGACGTAGGAAGTTTACAGAATATATTACTTGAGCCAGTTTAATAAAAGTGAGCCACGACACCAACAAAAATACCCTCAGCCTACGGATGACATAACTCACCCCCTCTAAAAAACCAACTCAAGAATAACAGGAGTAAAGTTTCACCGGGCTACAGCACAGATACACAACGTTGAAAATTTCGAGTGTGTTTTAGGTCAGGTGCCAAAGTCACAGAGGGTGGCAGGCCGCAGTTCCCTTGTCCTGAATCAAATCTGCTTTTCAACTCTTGAAAACAAACACCATTGACAGGTTTCTACGAGCAATAGAAATAACAGTCCTCACCCATTCATACGCAGTATGTGGGAGAGCTTCATATAAGACCTTCACCTCCAACCGAGACATTCATACACAGATTCAGGTCTAATGTATTTTTAAGTTGCAAAGACAATGGACACGTTTTAGCCATTAACCCAAGAGATCTAACCTTCGATTCAGGACTCAGGCGTTTCCGTCAGGAGAATAATTAAGGTGTTACCTGTGGTTTGAGGCAATTTCTGGTCAATGAATCACTTGGAAACTGAACTTTGACCAAACTATATTTTGACTCGCATAAAACAATACTTCTAAAAACACAAAGTTAATGCATGAACAAATGGATATCGGAAATGTATGCATGTGCATATAGGTCACCATATTGTAATATTAGCGGGTATTTGTTGTTGTTCTTCTCTTATTTGCCTGATATTAAAATATTCAAGTTTTTTTCCCAGTATAGAATTTTATATTAGGTTACAAAAGTGTATTATGTTACTTGCCTGGTTTTTGCCTGCATTAGTTGCCGCTGCTTTCTGTCACTTACACGTCACCACCGTTTCACTCTTTATCTGCCTTTCACACCCATTTCTTTTAACAGTCAGAGTTGATAATAATCTTTATGCCTGTAAATTAAGCCACCCCCATCACAAGAGATGAAAGGTTTACTGAGCTGGATACACCGCTTACCCGAGGAAGTCAAACTCGATGGAGGAGTACTTGGCTTGGATCAGGGCCCAGAAACCCCAGAAGAAATGTGAGGCCTGCCAAAGCGAAAGAACAAGAACTTTAGACGAAAGCCTTCCAGCTCAATCCACACAAACGTATCACTGATAACAATCGTCATGCAACATGCTTGTAATCCAATACCTTGGAATAAACAACCATAAGTCAACTTTATATATCCTGCATTATCAAAACACTTCCTTTTCTAATGTCCTCTGCGCATGCAACACTTACCAGAGCAAATTTGTTGACTTGTACGTAGAGGGTCTCCAGTTCACGCTGACTCACTTCCTCATTTTTCTTGGTGAAGAGCTTGTAGGCCTGCAGGTAAGTGTGCAACCAGTCCAACTGCATCTCTTGACTGGGATAAAGGTTATAGTCGGGTTCACTCATGCCTGATGAACACACAGATACGGAAGGGTGATGCAAATCAGTTCCCACAGCACAAATCTTCTTCTTTTTTTTTTTTTTTTTTATGAATAATGTTTTTTTATACTGCTCACCTGCAAATTCATTAAAATGATTTCCAATGTCAAATGCTTGATAGTTATAACTTGAATATTCATAATCGATGAACCGAACATGACCTGAAAAAGCAAGAGGGTTTGATTTGAGTAAATGAGACAAAATATTAGTCTTAAGTGCCTTTTGAAACAAATGAATGCCTTAAAGGGATAGTTTACCCAAAAATGAAAATTCTGTCATTAATTCCTCACCCTCATGTCGTTCTACACCTGTAAGACCTTCGTTCATCTTCAGAATACAAATGAAGATATTTTAAGATATTTTAGAGTGTGAATTGTCTTTCTGTCAATAGAGAAATCACTGAGCCGTCGGAATTAATCAAAAATATCTTAATTTGTGTTGATGAAAAAAGGTCTTACGGGTGTAGAACGACATGAGGCTGAGGACTTAATGACAGGAATTTTCATTTTTGGGTGTATTACAGAATATATTACAGTAAATATGGTCAATTTAATTTCATATGGTCATGATGTTGCCATAATACCCACCTTCCTTTGCATTGTGAATGATGTTCTTGCAGAGCAGGTCGTTGTGACAGAGCACTACAGGAGAGCCCAACTGCGACAGGTATTCCTTCATCCACATCATTTCCTGTTCAAGCACTTCCTGGCTGGGCACTTCCTGCTGAATTCTAAACATTAAAAAGACACACACACAGAAAGAGTGAGTCAAGCAAATGGCAGAGAGACAACACAATAATGCCACAAAATAGATTTTTGGAAAATTAAAGTTTGCTTAAACAACATTAGTTAACATGACCTAACAATAAACAACACTTCAACAGCATTGCTTAATCTTAGCTAATTATGATCTTAACATTTTGAGATTAAAAGTTGTATCTGTTAACTTAATATTTTTATTAACTAATATTAACAAATGAGACCTTAATGTAAAGTGTTAGCAAATCATTGCATAAGTTTCCTCAACTTGGCACACGATTTGATTTAGATCAATCGGTAAACAGTACGGGAGTTATGCAGAGAAGTTCAATATTTAGGTTTACGAGTTTGTTCAAATCACTAACCTTAAGTATATAGTAATAGTAATCGCCTTATTTATATGTGAAAATTCATATAAAAGTATGTTAAGTAACTAACGTACAAATGTTAACAATTATTGTAAAAGTATTACCAATAATTTCAGCTAAACACTTCATCGGGCATTTAGCTTAACAAAAGATGGATTAACAAAAGAGAAATTAAGACGTTGATAATGTGGTCCGGTCTCACCAATGAGAACGTCTGTCTGAGTGACCACTCTCCCCTTATAATGGGCTTAAGGAGCTATTTCTAGAATCTACTTTTGCCGTGCAGCGGCTCACTCAAAACCCAGCAGTCTGTCTGACTGATCTGTGATTTGTTGCATGCTTTTTTTCATAAGTTTACAACTTGTATAAAGTATCAGGAAACTAATGAGCAAAATCGGCCTATTAAACATTAAGGAATAATATAATCTCTACCCAAAAGAAAAAAACTCTTATGAAAGAGCTCTGATGACGTAAATGACTTTCAATATGCATGATCTCTGGCTCCCGATAAACGTCAGAATGCAAACAGCCGCCAGCTTTTAAGAGCGAGCATCTTTGTGAGGAAGACAGAATTGAGATGATTTGTGACATAACAGATCTGCGCATGAGATTAGACGGACAAATACAATCCGGGTCTCATGAAACACCTGTCTGAGCAAAAACAAAATTCAAGTGTGTCTTGTCCAGCTGTGATTAATTATAATCTGAATTTTAAAGGTGAAGTAGGAGATCTGGGAAACGCTAATGTTAGCCTACTAGTATTGAAAGCATACAATCCCACCCTCCCTGTAAATCGCCGTCCGAAGCCACGCCTCCTCCAATACACAAGAAGGCAAACACAAACAGCTGCTCTCGGCAAGAGACGGCGTTAAACTTCAATAATAATGTACGTAAACAACTTCGAGAGCTTGTACCTAACTGCTGCACGTACATTTCTGTGATACTGTTGACGTGGGTATGCATAATTCCGAGTCTGAGGACGTGAACAGCTCCGGTTGTCATCTCTTAATTACAGCAGTCATGACGTGAACGCAGCATTAGTTTGTGGTTTTGATTCGGTAGGAACTGTAAACGGTTGTTTGCGGTGCTCCGTGACTGACATCTGTCTATTTAAACTCGGCATAGCGTGAAAATCCTGAAAAATTATTTCATTCGGACAGAATATAAAGATCGGATGAACACTTTATGCTCCTACACCTTCCACAGATGATACATATTTATAAAAATACATTTAGACCGTTTAACATAGTGATTGCTATCAGGATATGAGGAGACTTTCAACCAGTATAACAAACATGTTTTAGTAGAGAATGACCTATTGCACTTTTAATGAGAAAATAGAAGATTTAAAGAGGCTTTTTTATATTTTCAACTTTCTTTAGTGTGTAATGTCGCTGTAAAAGCATGAAAAAGGTCTGAAGAGTAGCAGAGCACAAAGTCATTCCAAAAGGGAGTTAATGCCCGGCTCTGTCATTCTCACAGTCGTGCATCACAGCTTTCAAAGCATACTCAACCGAGGATGGAAACGGATGGACAATTGCATCTCTATACAAGTTCTCTGCAAGTCATTTACAGGACATTCGCTCAGAAGGATAGAAGAAAAAAAAATAGCAAAGTCTAGAACAAGAACCAAAACAAAACAATGGAGAATGATATGCTGCTTTGCTTACTGTTTTGTATCCCCACTTAGTGGGCTCTTCCATCTCAAAATTCACCTTGCACATGCTGTTGAACATGCGCGGACCCTCCTGATGACGAAAATTACATCACATGGACAGTGCACGGTGGCCGAAGTACACCTTGAGCTTTTTTCTTTATATCAGTGTGCACGGTTTCTGAACTCCCTGAAACGCCTCAATTGTAGTCTTGAGTTTCCTTCCGGCAACGAACACGTCACAATATTCCTCGATTAAATGAAGGCATATGCTAAAAAACGGGGCGAGGCCTGGTTGAGTTGCGTTAGTAGCGTGTTGAAACTCGCGGTTATTTCTGAAACATGCTCGAAGCGGTTGACCAATCACAACATCCAGCTGGCCAATCAGAGCACATTGTGCTTTTTAGAAGGCGGGGCTTCTTAGAGACAGGGACTAAACAGAGCGTCACTGACAGACTGGGAAGTGTTTTTTGAACATTCAAGCATGAAAAAAACCCAAAACAAAATCAAGACTTGTAAAAGGGCATAATATGGCTCATTTAAGATTCAGTCCGTGAGGGTTACCTGACGTTAGAGGCTTGGTCTGTGAACTCCGTGGCCACTAGGGAGAAGTACTTGCGCATTTTGATCCACAGGTTGGGTTTGGGGATGCAGCCATTGTGTGCGTGGATGGCGTGAATGCGGGCCATTTCACGGGCGATCAGTCTGCCAATAATAACAAAGGAAGATGTTGGTCAAAACTGCAATGTTCAATTTCAGCCTAAACACAATGCCTGGAAAAAGCTGTTTATGTGGAAAAATGGATATTAGTCCAAGGTCACCTGTGTAATTTGCGATACGGTTCACGGTGTGCCTGGAAGGAGATTACGTGACCCTCATGAAGGCAATGAAGAATTCGAGTGCACATGATCTTTGCGCCAAATTTGCAGTTTGTTTAGACTATGTGAAGAACATTTCCACAAGCCATTCTTCAATATTTAAAGACATATTTCAAAAAGGTGCCTATTATATGCTATACATTTTATCATTATGTATACAGTATATTTTCATTCAGCAAGGATGCATTAAATTGATCAAAAGATTTACAACATGAACATTTCAAATAAATATTAAGCCGCACAACTGTTTTCAACATTAATAATAATTAGGAAGGTTTCACCACATCAGCATATTAGATTTCTGAAGGATCATGTGACACTGAAGACTGGAGTAATGATGCTGAAAAATCAGCTTTGCATCACTGGAATAAATTACATTTTATAATATATTCAAACAGTTATTTTGCATTGTAATAATATTTCACAATATTACAGTTTTTACTTCATTTTTGAACAAACAAATGCAGACTTTCAAAAACAACAAAACAATCTTACTGACCCCAAAACCTCTGAATGGTACATGTATGAAAATATTTTTCTTCACTTTTAAAGCACCACATTGCATTTGGGATTCTCTTATTTGCAAGAATACATGTGATACTGTCTTAGCATCTGGTCAAATGAGATGTAATTAGTATATGCAAGTAGTACAAGGTTTTGGACTGAGCTTAGGTCAGTTTTCACTATTACTGTTACAAAAGCCCAAATAGACCAAAAACATTCCAAAAAATAGGCCAAAAACTAAAATAAGTGTCAAGTACTCCACGTTCTAACCCAAATGCTGAAGTCAAAAGACCGACCAAATGTGTTATCTTTAGAACGAACACCCACAATTCTATTCTGTGCCGAACGGACCCACCTGAGTAGCACAGGGTCCCTGACGTCTTGGGTATCCAGAGCGCGTCCTTGCATGAACTCGTAGCAGATGCCATTCTGGAAGGTGCAGTAAAGTCGGGGCGCGCAACCGTTGGCATGTAGAACTTGGAAGCTCTTCAGTTCATTGTCTCGGTCTACGATCAGCTCCGTCTTGTTGCCGTACACCCTTACCAGCACCACATCCTCGTCGCAGTCCTCCACATAACACCCCACCAGTTTGTTAGTTGTGCCATCTGTGAAAAGCTGAGGGGACGAAAACAAAAAATTAACATAAGGCTCTCATGATCAAACATATTAGTTATCACAGCTATTTTTTGTTGCAAGACATTAAAGGTCAAACTGAAAAGGCATTCAAATCCAGTTAAATGCAATTTCATGCATCAGGAACTGCATGTTAACTTAATCTACTTCATATTGACAACCTAATAAAGGGTTAGTTCACCCAAAAATTAAAATTCTGTCATTAATTACGCACCCTCGTCTCGTTCCAAACCCGTAAGACTCTTGTTCATCTTTGGAACACAAATGAAGATCTTTTTCACGAAATAAATTTCTGTCCTTCCATTGACAGTCTACGCCACTTCCACTTTGAAGCTTCAAAAAGTTCATAAAGAGATTGTAAAACTAATCCATGAATCACACAGACTCGATCACTTTATATGATGAACAGATTGCATTTAGCCTTTTGTTCAAATTTTAACATTGATCAGCGAACATAAGGAGCAGCTCAACCACACTCGCTTTAACGCGCCAGAGCAAATCTCATTGATTCTTGCGGAAACAAGTTTCTCATACGTCAAGGGGCAAGTGTGGGCATTGATGAATGTTTATACATGAATAGAAGCCTAAATCAATCTGTTCATCATATAAAGTGATCGAATCTCAGAACATTTGGACTAAACAGCCCGACTCACTTGGATTAGTTTAAGAGCGTTTTGAAGAGTAAAAGTGTCAGCTGTGTAGACTGTTAATAGAGGAACAGAAATATCGACATTTGTTTCCGAAGATGAACAAAAGTCATACATGAGGGAGAGTAAATGATGACACATTTTTCCTTTTTGGGTGAACTAAGCCTTTAACTGTCAGTGGGACACTTGGCACGCTTTTTTATATTTCCTTTTGATCCTAAATTAGATACATTTTGAGAGCTTATAGACTCAAAATTCACCCTGTGAAAGTTTTTAAAGCTGCACTATTTGATAGTCAAAACATTTTCTAAAGTTGACAAAACATCTTTAGAAAGGTCTGAGACTCAAGGTTCCATATTTGACTGTCTTCTGATAGCAGCGTAGTGTTGTCGAAAGTACCGACCTTGGTACCGCCGTGTTGGCACTGAAATCTGTTGAGCACGTGAACACAACAACCAATCAGAAGCGTTCACATATCCGCTCAACGGCATCTATGCTCAATAAAAAAAGTTAACAGATTTTAAAGAATAAAATATGCCATTTTCAGTCATTCAAATGTCAATCATGATAAATTGCCAAGACTTTAAATGCTTTGTGCTTGTGACAATGTATCCCACAATTCAGTGCACTGGCCTCACCACCCACCAATGCATTTCTGAGATTCCTGAAATGACTAATGTACAAACAGTGGCAGTAGTCGCCATACAGAGGATGAATTAATCTCTGAACAGGTGCATTTTAACAGTTCAACAGCTTCGTCCAAAGGTTACAACACTTCATTTCTTTGAACTTATTTGTAATGCATCTCAATAGGAAATAGGTATAGCAAATTTGCTATCTGAACAAACTTTGAAATTAGCGAGCAGAAAGTGACACGCAGGATGGTTTGAACCTCGAAAAATAGTTTGAATGGTCAGTGTTTACAGTTCAGCCTAGGTCAGGTGGTTATCATCAACAACCACAACACAACGATTAACCCGTTTGCCAATGTCACATGACCGTGTGGCTCTCCTAAACGGCTGGAACGCCGGAGCTCATCTGATGAATGGCATGGAAATGCCACACGCCAACAGAGGAGCTTTATTTTGAGCATTTTGGCTTCATTCAAAGGACTGTCCTTAAGCATCTGTGAACAATACGTTTGGGCACAATGCATGTTTTTCATTGACGAAAACTATGCATGCTATCTGTAAACAGTGCCCATCCGTGTGGAGGTAGAACGGGATAAGGTTCATTCATCCTGACTCAAGTTGTGGCCCGAGAGTATGGGGGTGAAAAATACACGTCCGAGTCATGGGTCACCCAAAAATCCTACAAATGTGTTTCTTAAAACCAGGATCAAGGATAGGCCAGTCTAAGAGTTTTGGGTCATGTGTTTTGTCTCATGCAAATTAAGATAAATTCAATATCGCTGCTGATTAAAAGGTCGCCAAGGTTACATTATCGAGCTGGTTGACGTTTTGTTGAAATACCAACAAGGACTTGAGAATGGAATAGGTTGAAGATTATAAACGAATCAGTAAGGTTTGCATCATATGCCATAATTTTCCTGGAAAAGTGCGGTGTGGATCTATAATGTCTATTTAATTGCAATTATAATCACAAAAATGTTTATTAATATAGCTAGACAGCTTGTACTGAAACAGCTGAAATGCTGTATTACTTAAAATGACTAATTCTAATACTGATTTTGACTTCATACATGATTTTTAGGAAAATCACGTTAAAATGTAAGATTTAAACATGATCCATGAGGCTTTTAAAGGACGTTTATTTGTACATTTCTCAATCATCATTAAATTGAATTATATTATATGTTTCCAAACAATTAATACTAAACTAAGCATTTAAATATCATCTTACTAAGGCATATTATTGAGAGATATAGAGTGACAAATTATATTTATATGCATTTTATGTAAGCCGTCTGCTATATTGTCATGAAAACCTCACTGCTTTACATTTATGGCAGAATTTTATCATACTTTTTGGCCATATAATCAGCAACTGCACTGAATATGAACGAAATATGCACTGAATATGAAAATGAAATATGCATATTTTTGCTCAATTAATTTGAGGCTTTTTTTCTCCTCGAATGTGAGCTCCATATTCTCACTATATCATACTATATGAGCCATAAAAGCCTGAACAAAACAAAAAACATATATTGCTTTACAGGGCTAATATTATAACAATAATAGTAATAATAGTAAATATTGAATATTAAAAAGCTATAATTGTTTTTAACAAAAAACAAGGAAAAATAATTCTCTACAAATCTAAAAATACAACTGCTAAACATGAAATAAAATGCATTACATCAATGAGAATTTGGGAGGAAAATGTGTTTATATCATAATAAAAAACAATTGTAATGCTTTTGCATTACAGTATATCGTATTGTATTATAGAAATGCATTTTCTTCAAGTACACAATATAATCTGTATGCCTTTCCCTTGCTTTTAGGGTGAAATATGACTGGAAGACGTTCTTGACTGTTTCATTAGTGACGTGGACTGGGACACACTGTCTCTGCTTTAAAACAAACAAACAGAAATAACTGTTCATTATTAACCTTCACTTCCCATCACACTAAATGTTAACACTCAAATGACAGATTCAGCACGTGAGGCTCTTAATCAGTGCAATAATGCAAAGTTTGTAAGTGTGCTAACGTGGCTTTGGGTGGAGACGTCAGGCCAGCCAGTAAGTGTGAGTCACAAAGTCTAATCAGGTTATTTAAACAGCTGCATTAGGATAAACTCAAGGAAGGTGTAAGGGAGGCTTGCTTTATTACTATTAATAACTGTTATTATTAAGTGTCTGAATATTGTGAGCCTCGTAAATAAATAAACAAATCATATTTTCCAATGAAGTCACAAGACATGCAAATACAATAGAAATTGAATCAAATGTGGGTTTGGGTCGAGTCAATCTAATCAGATCAACTAGTGTCAAACCAGAACACCAGGGGGGAGCTGTTCCATCTGTGAGATAACCTTTTATTCAGAGACAAGTAACAGCTGACCTGTGTCAAGGACAAAAGAAGAAAACAACTATATATTTACATATATATCTATCTATATCTATATATATATATGTGTGTGTGTGTGTGTGTGTAAACAACAACAACATGACCTGCAACAAAATGCATTGATACCACCAGTTACCAAAAGACCTTAAGGTATATTTATATCAGATTTAAATATTATATATTTATGCACCAGACAAGTACATTTATATGATGGCAAAACAAAGCAAACTCATTTAGCTGAACTTAAAGATTTATTGAGGTGTCAACATGTGGTTGAACTTGACACTATGATGGAAATACAGATGAAGATGACCTCAACACACCATCATAACACAAATTTCTTAAACGCATTAACATTTTTAAATCATAATTTTATATATAAAATATATATAAATATATATTTATTAAATTGACCTTAAATTGACCAAAGTCATATATACATATATATATATGACTTTGCTATGTAGCTAAAAATCATAAGATAAAAAAATCTAAGTATATATTCTTAAAATACTAAACTGACTTAAACACTTTTTTATATAGATTTTAAGATTTTTAGCTACATAGCAAAGTCATATTTATGACTTTAATTGTTTTTATAAATTATATATATATATATATATATATATATATATATATATATATATAGCTAAAACTCTTAAGATAAAAAATATTTAGTCAATTTAGTATTTTATGATTTTATTTACATATATATATCATTAAAATACTAAACTGACTTAAAGATTTTTTTAATATTTTATATTAATTTTAAGATTTATAGCTACATAGCAAAGTCATACTTATGACTTTAAGTGTTTTTATAAATTATATATATATATATATATATAGCTAAAACTCTTAAGATAAAATATATTTAAGTCAATTTAGTTTTTTATGATTTTATTTACATATATATATCATTAAAATACTAAACTGACTTAAAGATTTTTTTAATATTTTATATTAATTTTAAGATTTATAGCTACATAGCAAAGTCATACTTATGACTTTAAGTGTTTTTATAAATTATATACATATATATATATATATATATATATGTATATATATATATATATATATATATATATATGACTTTGCTATGTAGCTACAAATCTAAGTATATATTCTTAAAATACTAAACTGACTTAAAGATTTTTTTATATTGATTTTAAGATTTTTAGCTACATAGCAAAGTCATATTTATGACTTTAAGTGTTTTTATAAATTATATATATAGCTAAAATTCTTAAGATAAAAATATTTAAGTCAATTTAGTATTTTATGATTTTATTTACATATATATCATTAAAATACTAAACTGACTTAAAGATTTTTTTATATTGATTTTAAGATTCATAGCTACATAGCAAAGTCACTGCCAGCTGGCCAGTGACGTAAACAGGAGACGCACCTCACCTCAAATATTAAAATCCTCTTTTATCTGACGCAAACTAGGAATAAAATTATTTCTTTATAGCCGCTTTATTACATAAAAAGTGATTATATGTGCTTAAGCAGGGTGTAATGTCCAGCAGCTGGCTAAGTTAGCCAGGCTAGTTCAGAGCGTCACTCCTGCGGTCACAGCCGGTAACATGACGTGATAACACACAACATCTTAAACGTCATTTACGCTATATTAAAAGCGATAGTCATTAGTGAAAATTAAAAACGCCTCAGAGAAAAAAAAAAAAAAAAAAACATATAAAAAGGCCCTAAACACACCGGGAGTGGATTAGCTCAAGCTACACAGTCACACCTACCTTAGTCTGGATCAGGTTCGGGTCCCAGCCAGGTCTGAGCTCTTTAATCAGCTTCATCGCCCCTTCCAGGACATTATGCTCGTCCACGAATATCGGGAATTTTCTGATCGTCGGTGACCCGACCGGCACGTGGATCTCCGTCTCCATCATATGATTTATCTGTCTATTATTGCCCGACATGAAAGTTTCTGAATCTATAACTATTAAATAGGTCTATTAAGTGTTCAGGGGATCTGAAGGTTTCTTTTGAACATGTACAGTCCGGTTTTGTATGTGCAGAGAAAAGAGGAGCGACTCATATGCCGGTACCGTTCGTTTCTGTCATCACGGCAGGAAAAAACGGCGCTTCTTCCTTCTGTAGGCACCGCCCACAAGAAATCATCCGATGACGGAGCGTAGCTAATAAATATTCATGAGGTCAGGCTGACGGGAGTTCAGAACCTTCCAATGGTGAATGACTGACTTATTAATATTGATTAGGTAAAATTACGTTGCTTTGTAGTCGTCCCTGGAAAGGGCTTGGCTTATGAATATTACTAGACAAGCCTTCGGCATAGTAATATTCGTAAATGTCTCTCAGTAAACATATTTAGTCTTTTTTGAAGTATATTTTATTATTAGAAAGAAAGAATGTAGGCTAATATGAAAATATGAGGTCAAAGTTGAACCCGGGGAAATGTTCACAATCTTAATATTTAGCCAAATCAAATGACAAGCATAAAGGAGTGCGTTGTCTAAACTAATCTCAGGTTTACTGTAATCATGTGTCATTATTGCATGTAATACTATCTATTAATCACGCCACTAGGAGTCTCTCACAAAGGCACAACGGGCCCAAATCATTTCATTTTTATAACATGAGCTAAAGTGCCCTCTGGTGGCTATATCATATTATTACTATTATATATATATATATATATATATATATATATATATATATATATATATATATATATATATGTGTGTGTGTGTGTGTGTGTGTGTATATATATGAATGACATTTTCCTTTTTTATTTTATATATATATATATATATATAAAAGAAAAAAGGAAAATTTCATTCATATATATATATATATATATATATATATATATATATATATATATATATAATAAAATAAATAATAATAAAAACATGATATAGACATATTTAAAAAAAATATGATAATAATAATAATGACAAAAACAACAACAAAAAATACTAAAACTTTACATCCATTGAAATAACTGTCAATTTAACTCAAATTGAAACGGAAATTAAAAAATTTTCCGGTAAAAAAAAAATAGAATATATATAATATAATTTAAATAATATAAATATAATAATTTATAAATGACATTTTTCCTGTTTTATATATATATATATATATATATATATATATATAATATTAAATTTATAATAATATATATTATATGTTATAAATATAAATTTTCCGGTAAAAAATAATAAAATTATAATAATTATATATATATATATATATATATAATATAAAACTAATAAAATAATTTTTATATATATATATATATATATATATATATATATATATATATATATATATAATATATATATATATATATATATAATTATTATTTTTTATTTTTTTTACCAGAACATTTTATACTTTCCGTGTAAAATTTTAGTTAAATTGACAGCGATTTCAATGGAGGTAAAATTGTAGTATTTTTATTATTATTATTATTATTATTATTATATTATTCTGTATTCTGTATATTATTATTTTACATAAAGTTAAACTAAATGAGAATTGAGATGGCAACATTGAGCCACTAGATGTCCTCGCAACTTCTTCAAGGAGTGGACTGGCATACCGACTGACTACAGGCTTCTGAGGCAGCTTATCGGTTTAATAATCTACATCAAAATAAAGCGAGCTTTGGTGATAACTAAGCAAATAGTCAATTTAATTACTACAATAGTAATTTCTCGCTTTCCAGAAGAGGAAAACATTGGTTAAAAATGTACATTTACACACAAACTTGACTACCAGTAACTTTCAGACGCCATCTTTAATTTCCAGTTCAACTGTCACAGATATAGCCTAATGCATTGTGGAATATCAAGGGCAGTGAAGGATAAATCTATGCTGTGTTCAAAAATCGATCAGATGAAGGTAGCCTACTTTAGGAGCCTGGATGCCTTCCTACCGTGGAATGCGTCCTCCGAAGGCAGCATTTTTCAGCCTTTGGATGCAGCCACTGATTACAGCATACTCATACTGTAATAGTATGCAGTATGCAACAATAAGCACTACACATGAAACTTTTGCATTCCAATTAATTTCAACTGGAAGTATGCTATTGTAAGAGACACAACACTGATTCAGTAGGCCCAACTTACTATTAAGTAATGTTCAATACGCTAGTACGCTACATTGTTTTTTTAAAATGCTTTTAAAAAATCAAGATTCATAATATGTTCTCGCTTGTCGTTCTGTGTTAGTCTGAACAATAATGCATATTACAATTAATTTGCCATGTCTAACAGGAAACAGTCCCTCAGGCATAGGTTTTCCTTTTCAGGGAGCATAAATGAATGGGCCACCGCACACACTGATGTCATGCTCTCACACTTGCAGATACACGTCTCTGTCAACTGTTTCCGTCTTTAGTCAAGGATTCTCAATTGTTCTTGAGGACTGGAATGTTGTGTGATTTTTCTGAGGGGGTTGGCTGCTTGTCAATGTATCCTGGAAACTTGTTTCTGCAAAAGCACCACTAGAGCGGTTCATGCAATCCCAAAGAGTTGAGGAAATTTGTTTGCGCTCCAACTGAACGGAACACGCGATGAATTACCTGTGTTCGTTTTAAAATAGACTAGACTATACAGGGTAATTCTTTCAGGGTGACCCAAAGACCTCCACACCCAAGACAAATTCCCCTTTCAAAGTTCATGTTGACACTTCTTGTGCAGTAAAGATTGTACTGGATTCCCTTTTTCATGGATACATGTGCAAATATACATGTGCACATATTCACTTTACATATAGGCTATGTATTCTTTCTATGTTAACACACACACACACACACACATCCTCTCTGTGAATAATTACCTGCACATGCACAATACCAAATACCGATGCCTGCTTGTTGGGTAATTTAACAAAAAGGAGACAGATGGGTTCTCAAACATGATTGGCTGCCGTAAAACTGACACTTTGAAAGTTACTTTCTTTACAGATGCAAGCTTGTCTCACTAAAAGTTCATTACAGTACACAGATGGCATGGATGGAATGTTTTTCATGTGAACAATATACAATACCTGTGTATGAATAATTCTACTATTATATTTTACTTTAATTAAAGTGCAATTTGTTTCAAATGTAACAAGTAATGTCTGCACTTAGTCAGTTAGTATAGTTAACTTCGAACGTGATTTCACCAAGTAGATCGTACCTGGATCAACATCTTTGTTAATCCTGGAACAACATTCAATTCAACCAATCAGATTCAAGGGACAAGTTTACAGTTTATATCAAGTTTAGGTGCTTCTACATCCGTGTTATTCGCCTATCATTTTCCTCTGATTTTTGGTTAATTTTTGGCTCTGGAAGGGCGGTTTTTATAGAACAACGCCCTGGAAGGGCGGCTTTGACGGAACAAGGCTCTGGAAAGGCAGCTCTGACGGAATAAGGCTCTGGAAAGGCGGCCTTGAAGGAATAAGGCTCTGGAAAGGCGGCCTTGAAGGAATAAGGCTCTGGAAAGGCGGCCTTGAAGGAATAAGGCTCTGGAAAGGCGGCCTTGACGGAATAAGGCTCTGGATGGGCAGTTTTCACATAACAAGGCTCTGGAAGGGCGGCTTTGATGGAACAAGGCTCTGGAAAGGCGAACTTGATGAAACAAGGGTCTGGAAGGGCGGTTTTTATGGAACAACGCTCTGGAAGGACGGCTTTGACGGAACAAGGCTCTGGATGGGCAGTTTTCACGTAACAAGGCCCTGGAAGGGCGGCTTTGATGGAACAAGGCTCTGGAAAGGCAAACTTGATGGAACAAGGGTCTGGAAGGGCGGTTTTTATGGAACAACGCTCTGGAAGGATAGCTTTAATGAAACAAGGCTCGGGAAGGGCGGCTTTAATGGAACAAGGCTCTGGAAGGGCGGCTTTAACGGAACAATGCTCTGGAAGGGCAACCTTGAAAGAACAAGGCTCTGGAAGGGCGGCTTTTATGGAACAACGCTCTGGAAGGACAGCTTTAACGGAACAAGGCTCTGGAAGGGCGGCTTTGATGGAACAAGGCTCTGGAAGGGCGGCTTTGACGGAATAAGGCTCTGGAAGGGCGGTTTTAACGAAACAAGGCTCTGGAAGGGCGGCTTTGACGAAACAAGGCTCTGGAAGGGTGGCTTTAACGAAACAAGGCTCTGGAAGGGCAACCTTGACGGAACAAGGCTCTGGAAGGGCGGGTTTAACAAAACAAGGCTCTGGAAGGGCAACCTTGACGGAACAAGGCTCTGGAAGGGCGGCTTTGATGGAACAAGGCTCTGGAAGGGCAGCTTTAACGAAACAAGGCTCTGGAAGGGCGGCTTTAACGAAACAAGGCTCTGGAAGGGCGGCTTTGATGGAACAAGGCTCTGGAAGGGCGGCTTTAACGAAACAAGGCTCTGGAAGGGCGGCTTTGATGGAACAAGGCTCTGGAAGGGTGGCTTTGACGGAACAAGGCTCTGGAAGGGTGGCTTTGACGGAACAAGGCTCTGGAAGGGCGGCTTTGATGGAACAAGGCTCTGGAAGGGCAACCTTGACGGAACAAGGCTCTGGAAGGGCGGCTTTGATGGAACAAGGCTCTGGAAGGGCGGCTTTAACGAAACAAGGCTCTGGAAGGGCGGCTTTGACGGAACAAGGCTCTGGAAGGGCGGCTTTGACGGAACAAGGCTCTGGAAGGGCGGCTTTGACGGAACAAGGCTCTGGAAGGGCGGCTTTGACGGAACAAGGCTCTGGAAGGGTGGCTTTAACGAAACAAGGCTCTGGAAGGGCGGCTTTGATGGAACAAGGCTCTGGAAGGGTGGCTTTAACGAAACAAAGCTCTTAAAGGGCAACCTTGACGGAACAAGGCTCTGGAAGGGCGGCTTTGACGGAACAAGGCTCTGGAAGGGCGGCTTTAATGGAAGAAGGCTCTGGAAGGGCAGCTTTCATGAAACAAAGCTCTGGAAGGGCGGCTTTGATGGAACAAGGCTCTGGAAGGACAGCTTTCACAGAACAAGGCTCTGGAAGGGCGGCTTTAATGGAACAAGGCTCTGGAAGGGCGGCTTTAACGAAACAAAGCTCTTAAAGGGCAACCTTGACGGAACAAGGCTCTGGAAGGGCGGCTTTGACGGAACAAGGCTCTGGAAGGGCGGCTTTAATGGAACAAGGCTCTGGAAGGGCAGCTTTCATGAAACAAAGCTCTGGAAGGGCGGCTTTGATGGAACAAGGCTCTGGAAGGACAGCTTTCACAGAACAAGGCTCTGGAAGGGCGGCTTTAATGGAACAAGGCTCTGGAAGGGTGGCTTTAACGAAACAAGGCTCTGGAAGGGCAACCTTGACGGAACAAGGCTCTGGAAGGGCGGGTTTAACGAAACAAGGCTCTGGAAGGGCAACCTTGACGGAACAAGGCTCTGGAAGGGCGGCTTTGATGGAACAAGGCTCTGGAAGGGCAGCTTTAACGAAACAAGGCTCTGGAAGGGCGGCTTTAACGAAACAAGGCTCTGGAAGGGCGGCTTTGACGGAACAAGGCTCTGGAAGGGCGGCTTTGACGGAACAAGGCTCTGGAAGGGCGGCTTTGATGGAACAAGGCTCTGGAAGGGCAACCTTGACGGAACAAGGCTCTGGAAGGGCGGCTTTGATGGAACAAGGCTCTGCAAGGGCGGCTTTAACGAAACAAGGCTCTGGAAGGGCGGCTTTGACGGAACAAGGCTCTGGAAGGGCGGCTTTGACGGAACAAGGCTCTGGAAGGGCGGCTTTGACGGAACAAGGCTCTGGAAGGGCGGCTTTGACGGAACAAGGCTCTGGAAGGGCGGCTTTGATGGAACAAGGCTCTGGAAGGGCAGCTTTAACGAAACAAGGCTCTGGAAGGGCGGCTTTAACGAAACAAGGCTCTGGAAGGGCGGCTTTGATGGAACAAGGCTCTGGAAGGGCGGCTTTAACGAAACAAGGCTCTGGAAGGGCGGCTTTGACGGAACAAGGCTCTGGAAGGGTGGCTTTGACGGAACAAGGCTCTGGAAGGGTGGCTTTGACGGAACAAGGCTCTGGAAGGGCGGCTTTGATGGAACAAGGCTCTGGAAGGGCAACCTTGACGGAACAAGGCTCTGGAAGGGCGGCTTTGATGGAACAAGGCTCTGGAAGGGCGGCTTTAACGAAACAAGGCTCTGGAAGGGCGGCTTTGACGGAACAAGGCTCTGGAAGGGCGGCTTTGACGGAACAAGGCTCTGGAAGGGCGGCTTTGACGGAACAAGGCTCTGGAAGGGCGGCTTTGACGGAACAAGGCTCTGGAAGGGTGGCTTTAACGAAACAAGGCTCTGGAAGGGCGGCTTTGATGGAACAAGGCTCTGGAAGGGTGGCTTTAACGAAACAAAGCTCTTAAAGGGCAACCTTGACGGAACAAGGCTCTGGAAGGGCGGCTTTGACGGAACAAGGCTCTGGAAGGGCGGCTTTAATGGAAGAAGGCTCTGGAAGGGCAGCTTTCATGAAACAAAGCTCTGGAAGGGCGGCTTTGATGGAACAAGGCTCTGGAAGGACAGCTTTCACAGAACAAGGCTCTGGAAGGGCGGCTTTAATGGAACAAGGCTCTGGAAGGGCGGCTTTAACGAAACAAAGCTCTTAAAGGGCAACCTTGACGGAACAAGGCTCTGGAAGGGCGGCTTTGACGGAACAAGGCTCTGGAAGGGCGGCTTTAATGGAAGAAGGCTCTGGAAGGGCAGCTTTCATGAAACAAAGCTCTGGAAGGGCGGCTTTGATGGAACAAGGCTCTGGAAGGACAGCTTTCACAGAACAAGGCTCTGGAAGGGCGGCTTTAATGGAACAAGGCTCTGGAAGGGTGGCTTTAACGAAACAAGGCTCTGGAAGGGCAACCTTGACGGAACAAGGCTCTGGAAGGGCGGGTTTAACGAAACAAGGCTCTGGAAGGGCAACCTTGACGGAACAAGGCTCTGGAAGGGCGGCTTTGATGGAACAAGGCTCTGGAAGGGCAGCTTTAACGAAACAAGGCTCTGGAAGGGCGGCTTTAACGAAACAAGGCTCTGGAAGGGCGGCTTTGACGGAACAAGGCTCTGGAAGGGCGGCTTTAACGAAACAAGGCTCTGGAAGGGCGGCTTTGACGGAACAAGGCTCTGGAAGGGTGGCTTTGACGGAACAAGGCTCTGGAAGGGTGGCTTTGACGGAACAAGGCTCTGGAAGGGCGGCTTTGATGGAACAAGGCTCTGGAAGGGCAACCTTGACGGAACAAGGCTCTGGAAGGGCGGCTTTGATGGAACAAGGCTCTGGAAGGGCGGCTTTAACGAAACAAGGCTCTGGAAGGGCGGCTTTGACGGAACAAGGCTCTGGAAGGGCGGCTTTGACGGAACAAGGCTCTGGAAGGGCGGCTTTGACGGAACAAGGCTCTGGAAGGGCGGCTTTGACGGAACAAGGCTCTGGAAGGGTGGCTTTAACGAAACAAGGCTCTGGAAGGGCGGCTTTGATGGAACAAGGCTCTGGAAGGGTGGCTTTAACGAAACAAAGCTCTTAAAGGGCAACCTTGACGGAACAAGGCTCTGGAAGGGCGGCTTTGACGGAACAAGGCTCTGGAAGGGCGGCTTTAATGGAACAAGGCTCTGGAAGGGCAGCTTTCATGAAACAAAGCTCTGGAAGGGCGGCTTTGATGGAACAAGGCTCTGGAAGGACAGCTTTCACAGAACAAGGCTCTGGAAGGGCGGCTTTAACGAAACAAGGCTCTGGAAGGGCGGCTTTAACGGAACAAGGCTCTGGAAGGGCGGCTTTAACGGAACAAGGCTCTGGAAGGGTGGCTTTGATGGAACAAAGCTCTGGAAGGGCGGCTTTGTCGACCTCGCCAACTTTGAAGGATTAAATACATAATAAATAATTCAAGGTCCTTTATGATATTTTCAACCAAAAAAAAGTTTCATTTTAACATTGCTACTATGTATCACCTTTCCTGTAGCAGAAACTCTAGAAAATGGCACTAGCAACACCAAGGTCAAGGGTTTGTTTCAGGGAAATGTACTATAAATTGCTTTGGATTAAAGTTTCTGCCAAATGCATAAATGTAATCTAAATGTCCATAATTCCCAGTTTATTTCACAAAAGCTCAGTTCCATAAAAAGTGACAGAAGTGACATCATTAAAGCTCCATTCTGGCTGTGAACTGTGGAAGCAAAGTTCCGTTGGCCATCTGCACTGCTGTCAGAGGTTTTATGTCTTCCTTTATATGTCTCATCCTCCTTCTCTACACAGACAAGCCCTGATGGTTTTAAGCACCTCTGCTGAGTGTCGGGCCACACACGTCCCGCTTTAAACGGCCCTCCGGGTCTCTTGTAAATCCGCCAGAGCTGCTGCGGCTTCAGTCTCCTGCAGGTCTTTACAGCAGGAACAATACTTGATTTAAAGGCTGGGGATTTTACTGTTCCTGCTTTAGCTATTTTTGCATGCAGCATCTGTTGTTTGCAAAGCTAAAGGTAGACAATTGCATTGAAGAGTGTTAAAGAGAAGCTGGTTCATGTGGAAGGAAGAGAGGAGAGGCTCACTAAACAGGTGGTGGAAACACATACACCATGAATAATGAATGAAAGAACAGTGCTTCAATAGACTGTTTGCTTTTGCTTTTACTTTTTTTTGCTAAGAAGTCACAATATAAGTGAGTGGAATGAGTTATATAATAAATAACAGAGAAGAGCCTGAAGGGTGTTGGACTAGATGTGCTTATTAGAGTAAATTAAGTTTCATAACTGAAAGTTATGTTTGTCATGTGCACAAAAAGTAAATGACAAGTTGTACTTTGAAATCCATGTAGTGTGTATTTGCATTTAATAATTGGGGTTGGTAAGATTTTTTAATTTTTTTGCCAGAAGTCTTTTATGTTGTCCAAGACATGCATTTGTGATTAAAAATACAGAAAAAAAAGTAATTTTGTGAAATATTATTACAATTTAATAAAACTGTTTTCCATTGTAATTCATTTTAAACTGTAATTTATTCCTGAGATCAAAGCTGAATTTTCAGCATCATTACTCCAGTCTTCAGTGTCACATGATCCTTCAGAAATCATTCTAACATTTGACATAAACACTGACATATATTTTTTTCAGGATTCTCTGATGAAAAGTATTTATTTGAAATAAACACTTTAAGAATGACTGTATGAATTTTTCAAACAGTGTTTATTTGAAATATAAATCTTTTGTAATATTATAAATGTCTTCACTGTCACTTTTGATCAAATTAATGTGTCCTTGCTATATATACATAGACACACACACACACACACACACACACACATATATATATATATACACACACACACAAACATATATTTACATACATGCATATAAGCATTCATATACTGGATATACATTCATACATACACATACACACACACACAGACAAATATATATATGTATATATATATATATATATATATATATGTATACATACACACATATATGTATAAATATGTACTTATATATATATATATATATATATATATATATATATATATATATATATATATAAACAAACTGTATATACATACATACATGCATATATATGTTCCATATATTTCCGTTGAAAGCCTGGCTGTGTGTGGTCTTTATACACGGCTTTTTCTTTTGATTTGGGGGTGAAAAAAGACCCTAATGTGTTCTTGACAGGAATTATTTATCGATATTACAGCTTTGACATCTCCTACAACAAGCACAATATAATGTCAAAAAATGCCATTCAGGTTCAGAAACTGAAGTCCATCTTTATGGCAGCAGAAGTAAAACCGTGTACCCCAACAAAGTTATATACTATGCTGGAACACAAACATGAATTTAGTGTCTTTTATAGGCTGTTGTAAACGTTGGCATGATAAGGAACTGTGTGGAGGACTGTATGAGCTTGAATTCACATCGCAGTGGAATGCCTGCACATGTATGCTTACGTACTTCTGAAATCAACAGATTTGATATCTAAATCTAAATGTAAACAGCTGAATCATATGTTCAATCAATTGTTTAGACAGCGACGAGATTAAATTGCTTTAGACAAGTTTCAGAAGAAAGTCTGAGATCCTTAAGATGAGGTGGGATATGTTCTCCGAGACCAAATCTAGGTCAAGGAAGGGTGTGATAAGGTGTTAAATATGCGTTGGTGTGTCTATACCTGCTCTAACTTACATTGAGTTGGAGCCACAGAAGCACATATGGACTGAACAAAAGCCAAGATCCCAAACCCATCAATAGAGCAATTACCTTCCAGAAACATGGTCTGTATCTTCTCCCTGTGGCCCTTTGACCCCTGACACTTCTCCTTGTATTATGGCAATGCCGTGGGCTCGAAAAACCTTTCAGTTTCAAATAGGCTCCTTTCAAGCAAAGTAAACAAGGTTTAAAAGAGCAGCTGCAGGTTTGGATGTGAATGGCACAATGTGATTCTCCATTGATCTGGGGAGAGTTTCATTTTCCATGCACAGCATTACAATCCCATTTGCCTAATGACGGCTCTGAAATTCAGTAATCTGAAAAAGATTACAAAGAATAATCTGTCAAGTGAAATGAAACACCGATTTCACGCATCATTAGGAAGCCTATTGAGAGTATTAAATCTGAAAGTGACTCTTGAGCCCTGGTTATTACAGCCCTCTCATCACTCATTCAGTCTGTTTGTGACTGGCTCGTGTCTTTTGTTTAATCTCGTCGACTTCTTTCAATATAAAGTGTGGCAACTAAATGTTCCCTCAAATCTATTTCCAAACACAAGAGGAAAACAGTTAACATATTTGTGATGTTTTACCTGTTGACTGCCTTAAGCAGGAGAACAGGTTCCTGGATAATCTTTAACCGAGTTGGATGTGGGATGTTTGCTGTTCTTCAGATCGTAGGCCAAAGAAACTGTGTATTTATTCTTTGGTTACACTTGAGCAGAAAATTCCAAAGAGAAAAGGTCATTTTTTCACATGTGATTAGGTCTTAATTAAGATTAATACAGTAAGGCAACACAATCATCATGCAAAACAATATCATGGACAGATCATTAATTAATTAATTAATTAAAATGTTATTTAAAATATCATAATTACTCATGTTTAATGAAGCCAACATGAAAGAAAAAACTCAAAACACTTTAAAAACGGCGTAGCAACATGATGCAAAAATATTTATTCTGAGTAATTAATAAATAAATATTATTAAAACTGCAAATATTATTAAAAAGTATGATGAATCATTCATATTAATATAAACTGTTAATATTATTACAATTTATCATTACTAATGTTTGATGATGCAAACATAACTTTAAAACACCATGGCAATTAACAAAATCCTAAATAATATTATATTTTATGGATAGTGGATAAAAAAGTATAATTAGTGCTGTCAAATTGATTAATCATGATTAATCACAACTAGTGACAAGTGTGTGTGTGCACTTGTTTGCAAGATTTGCAAGACACAAATTTATACAATGACAACTGGTATTACGACATAAACATGCTTTAAAAATATACTAAACAATGTTTTAGTAAAAATGTAAAAATGCAGACTGTTTTCTGTGATGGGTAGGTTTAGTGTAGGGGGACAGAATGTACAGTATGTACAGTATAAAAACCATTATGCCTATGGAATGCCGTCACTAAGATAGCAAAACAAACCTGTGTGTGAGTATGTATGTACTCACACACACACACACACACACACACACACACACACATATTTATTTATTTATACAAACTTTAATGTAAGATGTGGTTAATCTGGCAGCACTAGCTATAATTAATATTATATTTTTTGATGGTGTTCGATAAGCAGACATTAAAGAAAATCCCCACTAAGCCCTCATGATTGAGGCAACAACTTCTGCATTGAAAGCTCATGTAAAAACACTTTACTGTTACATTTACACCAGACAATGCTAAAACGTAATGAATGAATTTCTTACTGGAGTATTTCATGGGATTAATGGACTCTTTTAGGATGAAAACATGATCCTTGACTATTAAAATGATGTCTGCTTTTTTGTACTATAGCTCACAGTCAGTGGAGTCTTGACTTGTCTCATCAAGACCTGACAGAAACCAGCAAATGTCTGATATCATGATATCTCACATCTAGATGGACAATCTGGCACTGCACAAAAAGATATAACACGATTCAAGTAGATTTCAAGTAGACACAACAACAAAAGTAGGACTGGTGATTCACCTTCCAGAAAATTAAAAAAACAAAAAACATCAACAACAGGCAACTTTACCTTAATGTTTGTTCCCACCTTTCAACAAAAGCGCTTTCCTCTGAGTCACTACACAGAGAAAAAGAAATGCAACGTGACACATGGCTGAGTGAGCTATCAGGTGGAATTGTGGGAGTATTTCCTGTGGGATGACAGTATTTGTCATGAACTGAGATGATAGGCTATTAAGGTGTGGACAGTTATTTCCGGCGTGCGACACCAACACAAGAGTTTTGTATCACATGTCTTCAAGGGTCTTTTAGTTACGGGAAGTCAACCAACTGTCAGTTCCAGTCAAGAAACCAAAGCTTGTGACTCAAGCTATGGGCCATTTCCTGACTGTCCTTACAGAGAGAAGTGTTTAGTGTCATAGATAAACTGATATGTTTAGTAGACATATGATATGCAGTATACATGTGCTATATCTATCTATCTATCTATCTATCTATCTATCTATCTATCTATCTATCTATCTATCTATCTATCTATCTATCTATCTATCTATCTGTCTGTCTGTCTGTCCGTCCGTCCGTCCGTCCATCCATCCATCCATCCATCCATCTATAGGTCTGTCTGTCTGTCTGTCTGTCCATCCGTCCGTCCATTCGCCCATCCATCTATCTATCTATCTATCTATCTATCTATCTATCTATCTATCTATCTATCTATCTATCTATCTATCTATCTATCTATCTATCTATCTACACACACAGAGAGAGAGAGAGAGAGAGAGAGAGAGAGAGAGACAGAGAGAAATGACTCATATACAGTCGGGTAGCCTACATTGTCCACTTAACTATTGAAATCACTTAAAAAATTGAAATGTTAAAGTTCAAATGTTGTTTTGCAAATCATCCAAAAACTGGAAGGAAAAACAAAACAATATATATATATATATATATATATATATATATATATATATATATATATATATATATATAAATAAAAATATATAATAAAAATATATAAAAAATTATATATATATATATATAATTATTAATTAATTTAATTATTATTAATTAATTCTAGGCGATTTCATTCCAAAAAATTTAAAATGAAAATGTCACATCACTATTAAACATAAAACATAATTTGAGATGTGGTGGAAATTACATTGTATTTATTATACAAATATATATATATATATATATATATATATATATATATATATATATATATATATATATATATATTTAAAACTTAAACTGAACTTAAAATGTTTTTCTTGTAATTATTTTATTCATTTGGAAAATAAATAAAAAAGCATAAATTTATGTCTTCTAAGGACTTTTATATTTGCATTCTACGCTTTGTGAGGAGTATAATTCCTATAGGCTACATCTATGGGTGTAACCTGTTTCATGTCAGTGAGTCATGCTTGAAAAGTCCCTCAAAGTGATCTCTAAACTTAGATAAAAGCTGCCATTTAAGAGTCCACACTACCTGTATTAAGTGTCTTCAAGCTCCAGAGAAGATCACTTTCTTGGTCGTGGTCCAAAAAATCCTCAGTCTGAAGTGAGCTGTGATTGGACGGATATGAAAGCTTTCACGTGCCATGGAAACACCACACACACACACACACACACACACACATCTCCTCTGTCAACCCAAAGGGTGGAGTGGGTCTTTTGAAGACGTACACAACCACAAAGCCTGAAGGAAGAGGTTGAGCAAAGAATTTGAATTCAACAATACATTACAGATTAAGTTCATATGTTTTAGGCGAAACATTGACACTGCAATGTAAAGCGCGACCTTTTATACTCATATTTGGCAAGTTTGCAGCAATTTAGCGCACATGTTGCAAACACACAGCTGTTGTCTGAAGAAGGTGGACATGTAGGTGTTTCGTGGATGTCTTCAGTCATGCAGGTTTCGCGGATCCGCGCGGCGCGTAAAAGCGAGTGGCTCAAATGTGCTCTCGCGCACCACTTCAGCCAAGATCCCTGCGTGGAAAACGAGATCGTGGTTTTGGCTACAGGCGTGGACCAGTATCTCCAGGAGGTGTTTCATCACCTGGCCTTTCACAGCGGAGACGATCTCGTCTCGGATGAGGACTTTAGGAGTCTGTGTTTGATTTTGGGCATTCCCGCGAGCGCAGAAACTGAGAATGGCACCTCAGAACACCGGGACGTTTGCGGTGGACTTCCTCGTGTGCTTCACTTCAAAGAATTCCACGCTCGACTATGTGGATTCTTCTCGCTTAAAGCGCAGGAGATGCAGTCTGGGGCTCGACTCCCGGTCAGTGAGGAGACCGAGCACATCGAGCGCGAGATCCAGCTGAGGTGTCCGCGCGTCCGGAGGAGAAAGTACGTCAGTTTTGATCTGTCCACCGATCATCCAAACCGAAGAAAGGCAGTGAGAAGATCTCAGAATCTGGATCAGTTGCAGAGTTCTGCTGTGGAATACACGAAAAGCGCAGGTAAGACTTCATACAGACACACCTGAGCTGTCAGGACAGGTGGACCTGTTTAACAGCTGCATTTTTCCATCCAAAAACTCAAGCCTCAGGGGACATTTTTAGCTTTTAATGATAATGAATATGTATTTACGGGAGATTTAATGTCTGTGCATTCCAGAAATATTGAATCCTATATAAACAAAGCTTCCACAAAAATATTAATTAGCACATTAATATGTTTCAGAAGGATTTCTGATGGATCATGTGACACTGAAGACTGGAATAATGATGCTGAAAATTCATATTGAATAATCATAAATCAAATAGAAAAGTATTATTTTAATTGTAGTAATATTCTACACTTTTTATTACTGTATTTCGATCAAATAAATGCAGCCTTGCTGAACATAGAAGATACTTAGATGTATATTATTAAAGTAAATGATAATAATCCAAATAAACACAATTTATTCATCATCTTTCCAACGAGATTAAATCTTAAGAAGCCTTTTATAATAATTTATAATTACACAAGTATTATGAAAATAGTCTAAAATCACTGATTAATAAATTATTAATAATTTCTCATGAAATAATCAAAAAGCTGTTTAAAATGCTAATCTAATTTTTTAATGTTTATTGCAGCATCAGGTATTACTGTAACCCTTAGAAAACCTGGCTAATAATAATAATAGTAAAATTACAAAATATTTGTAGTTAAATTAAAATAAAGGCATTCCATTTAATTTTAATGTGTACGATTTTACACATCTAATAACACACAATATTTTAATTAAATTGTATCGTATTTAAAAAATAAACATAAAATAGTAAAATAAAATAAACAAACAAGCAATTACTTATCATATTTATTAAAATGATTTAAAATAATTGATTAATAAATGCTTTATACCATCAAACTATACATTTGTGCCCGGTTTTACAGACAAGGCACTGTAAAAAATTATTTTCATGATTTGTTATCATAACATTTTTTCTTTTGTCAAATAATTAATGTGGATCAGAGAACAATATTTTGAGTTTCTGTTGATTAAACCAATTGCTTTCATTGTATTAGCTCAAAATTTTCATTTCACTGAACTCAAAATGTTAAGGCAACCAGGTATCTTACTTTTTTAAGTTAAACCAACTGTTTTTTTTTTTTTTTTTACAGTCCCAGACTAAAATGCTTGTTTAAGCTGTTTTAACCAAAAGCAACTTGCACTGACATATCTTAAAATATGTCACATACCATTGTTTTGTCTCAATGGTACCAGTAACGTTTTTCTAAAGCTTTACATTTATAAAAGCTACTTAAATGTCCTAATTGAACTTAAGCCTAATCCTGGCTTAATCCAAGCCTAGTCTGTGAAACCGGGCTTTGGTCTTTCCTGAAGCTGTAATTGGACTATATTTATTGCAGTGGATATTATCCCTCCGAGGAGATGGCCGGACCAGTTAGAGTTGGAGAACGCCAGTCTGAGGGAGCTGGTGGAGGACTTGCGTTCAGCCCTCCAGAGTAGCGACGCGCGGTGCATGGCACTGGAGGTGGCGCTGCGCCGAAAAGACGTGCCGCCCCAACACACTGCTGGTGGAACCCCGGAGAGACAAGACTGCAGCGCTGGGAGCAAAACAAAAACACGACAATCCAAAAACACGGAATGGGACACCAGGAGAAGCACTAAAGACCTCCTGCGGGAGCTGGAGCTGATCCGTGCTTCACGTGATGGACAGCTGGAGGAAGCCATGAGGTTTAACCAGAGGTTAGAGGAAGAGCTGATGGCAGCTTATGGAGAGCTCAGCAGGATGCAGGAGATCGTGGACGGTGTCAGGACTGAAAACGCACAGATTAAGAAGAGGACAGAAGTGGTCAGAGGGTCACTGGCCGCGGGTTTGGAGGGTGTGAGGGCCTTACAAGACCAGGCCAAACAAGCTGACCTGCTCCGAGAACGAGTCCAGAGTCTGGAGAACCAGCTGGAGAAGTTCAGGTAGATCTTTTATTCATCTAGTGCTATCATTTCAATCACACACGGGTATAACTATACAACAGTTCAAAAGTTTGGGGTCATTTTTTTAAAAAGAAATTAATACTTTTAATCAGAGAGGATGCTTTAAATTGATGAAAAGTGACTTCGAACAGAGTATGTCTTTCTCAAATGTTCTTTAAAACATTCTATTCATCAAAAAATCCTGAAAACAAACATGTCACGGATTCTACAAAAGTATTAAGCAGCTTGACTATTTTCAGCATTGATAATTGATAACAGGAGTAATTGACCTTTGTTGTCTTAAATTGTAATAATATTTCTTACTATTACAGTTTTTACAGTACAAATGATCAAATATTGCAGCCTTAGTGAATATAAGAGACTTCTTTCAAAAAATATTTTGAACTGTACCTTCTGAGTATTATTAAATATCATGTTCTCACTGACATTTAATTTTGTGGACAATTTTTTTTTTTACATAAAACAAAATTCAGTGGAGTCCAAAATAACGACTTTCATTGTATGCACAAAAAAAACAAAGACATTTTTCAAAATATCTTCTTTTGTGTTCCACAGAAGAACGAAATGCATACAGGTTTGGAAGGACTTTTTTATTATTATTTTTTTAAAATTAAATTTTGCTTAATGTTTTATTGGTTGTCACCATTTCATATTGGAATTATCAATAAAATAAAATTAATTAAATTGATCAAAGTTATATAACTATTCTGATCCAGTTCACTTCAAGACCTAGTCGCACGCACACAAAGTTCTGTCATGAAACTCTAGATGGCACAGTCTGATAGGTCCTTAACTCAATCATTCTCTATAGGACACAGCTGATTGGTTCCTGCTGTCTCAGTAGCCAATGAGCTCGCTGCTCAACCTTTAAATACTTTGTCAGCGTTTGCTGTAACAGTTGCAGTGACCACCTTCCCCAGCTCCACCTGTATAGATCTGCTATGGGTAATTCATGTGTGTTATATTGTACAGCAGCAGCATGTCTTACAAGCTCACAACAGTGTGTTGTAAATCTCTAGCAGTAGCAAGTCCTGTCAGAGATTTGTCATGACAGAAATACTTTTCTCTAAGACCCAGAGCAGACCACAAAGGCGTTCCCAGACAAGAAACCATAATCAACACAAAATCTTGCAACTGTATGATTTTTTACCCGCACTGATGCTCCAGAGTGGATTCTGGCTCGAGTTTGAGTTGATGAGTCAAAGACCAGGGGTTGGGTATGACAGATTAGTCACAGACATGCTTGATTTCCCTTTGACAGATGTCAATGACCTGCCTTAATAACACAGGACGGCACAGTTTCCTGCAAACGGTTATTAGTCATTTGCTTTCAAGTGTGAAATCCGCAAATCATTCAAAGCCTCTACCTGCGTCTTACTCTGGATGTCTTATTATATCCTCTGAGGAAGGATATAAGGTAGGTCTGCGTCCACACACGTGTTTGGGCAGGTATGTGTTGGACAGTCAGAGATCAAAGACGTTTATGCTGATTTTTACAGTGTGATTTATCTCTCATCTGTGAACATAATGTAGTCAAATTATGCAAAGATCTGAGGAAAGGTAAAAAAATGTAAAAAAATATATGTGGAGTATTTTGTGGCTTTTAGTCCGCATTTATCAGCATATGTTAATGTACTTCTACAAGCTAAAAAGTGTGTAAAAAAATATCTTAATTTAAAAATTAAAGATGGTTTTTGTGGCTGGTTTTAATAAGTATATATATATATATATATATATATAAAATACATATATAATATAATATACAGTATATAATACAATTTTAAATAATTGATTATGATATACTTATATATTTATATGAGATAATTCAAAGCAAAAATTAGTTAGTAATTACTAAATGTCTAAACTTTCTAGAAATGTGTAATTTCAGCACCACCAAACAGAATTGAAAAAATTACACAGGTTTCCTGAACTCTCCTCTGTCTGCAATTTAGTATGAATTACACAAACCAAAGGCAAGTTTCAGTAATCAACTAAACTTCTGTGTTAGAGCAATTTCCAGCATGCATTAAATGGCCGAATGCCAGCTTAGCTCACATTAACTTTGCAATCAATCAAGTAGATGGCTGGCTTTCAGTAGACGCCGGTTTAGCAGATTAATATCTGGGTTAATATTTCATTATTTGCATCACAGAGCGGTGATGTAATTCTCATTCCTCACCTGGAAAAGCAGGTCGAAACCTGCCAGGTTCCTCTCTCAGAAAATCCACACAGTCTGCAGGGACAATAATCAAATTTGTTCATGCATCAGCAGCACAAGAAACGCAGTCATGTGATCTTAAACATTTTGATTCCAAAGATCTTGACTCACCTGCACAGATGGTTATTTGATCATGTTTACAGTGTGTTCTGGCTTATTCTTAGGGCCCAGTGCACCTGCACAGAGCTGAATACGAACAGAACCGAAATAGTTGAACCATGTGGGTCCGGATTTCCTGCCTTCCAAGATGATGCCCTCATTAGAAGAGGTAAGGAGGTCAAAAACCAACATCATATAGGTCAACTTCTTATTCAGATCATAAGAAATTACTTTTTTTATTTTTAGTATGCACAATCTCAATAACTATTGCTATGTTCAGAATGGAATACTAGCATACTATGTACTGCATACTACATAGTATGTACTTGCATGTTTAATTCAGCAAGTGATGTGCAGCATCATCTCAGAAATAAATGCAAAAATAATTGTAGAGAATTAATATATTTTAATTTAATGAGGAATTTATATTATTTTACATTTCCAAAACCAAACAATATTAACAAAAGTTGTATTTGTAAATATAATATAATGGATCTGAGCAAGCATAAACTAATTACACTTTATTTTACAGTGTCATTGTTACATATGTTACATGTACTTACGTGCAACGTGCAATTAACTCTAAATCAAACCAAACCCTAATCCTAACCATATAGTAAGTACATGTGGTTACTTAATATTACGCAGTACTTAAATGTATAATTACACTGTAACAAAGACACCTTAAAATAAAGTGTAACCCAGTTGTTGTTTTTAACAAAAGCAAAGATGAATAAATTCTGTAGCAAATGTATTTCTCATTGTTAGTTAACTAATATGAACTAATGGGACTTTATTCTGAAGTGTTATCTATTTGAGACAACTCAAAGCAAAAATGATAAATTTATGAATTATAAAAAGTTAAAGGGCTAGTTCACCCAAAAATAAATTTCTCAAGTCATCTTAGGTGTATATGACTATCTTCTTTCAGACGAACACGATCGGAGATGTATTTAAAAATATCCTTTGTCCTGCAAGGTTTATAATGGATGTGGATGGTAGCCCAAATTCTGAAGACGGAAAAAATGATAAAAAATTAATCCATACGACTCCAGAGGGTTAATAAAGGCCTTTTGAAGCAGATGGATGCGTTTTTGTAAGAAAAAATAAAATATAAACTTAATAAATTCAAACCACTAACTTCCGTCGGACGAGCGTACACATGCTGTGTACGTCAATTTGAGCGGAAGAGCAACCTTTGACCCGATGCAATGACGAACGCGGTGGCGCAGAGAGAGCAAAACAAACCACCGGTCATGAATTAGAAGTCCAAATTGAGAGGAGCTTGATTTTGTTGCCCAGCCCTATTTGTTTGAACTGTAAGAGGTGTCTTACGATACTCCTACATCCCGTGTCACGGGTTACTCATGTTGCGTTCTCTGCGTACGGTCGTCTGCCAGAAGCTATTTGAATTTATAAAGTTTTAAATATGGATATTTTTCTTACATAAATGCATCCTTTCGTTTCAAAAGACCTTTATTAACCCTCTGGAGAGGCATGGATTAATTTTTTTATGGATGGATGCATTTTTTCTGTCTTCAGAATTTGGGCTACCATCCACAACCATTATAAACCTTGGATGACTGAGGATATTTTTAAATATATCTCGGATTGAGTTCGTCTGAAAGAAGATAGTCATTGCAGGATGGCTTGAGGGTGAGTAAATCATGGGATAATGTTCATTTTTGGGTGAACTATCCCTTTAAAGAGGAAATGTATAATTTCAGCGCCACTATTGCTGATAAACACTGCATAAATAACTACTGTTTTGACGCAGGTTTCTTTCTAAATGTTTCTTTTACATTTTTCTTTAATTTTCTTTTATAATTGGTAGTCTAATAAAATAATTAGTCCAAAAAAAAAAAAAATAATGTAGAAAATTTGTGCACGGTGTACTGCAAAATAGTATGGCTGTATCCGAAATAGCACACTTCCCTACTATATAGAAGTCGAAAAACAGTATGTGACAAAAGAAGTATGCACGAATTCACAGTACTCATGAAAGATTATAGGCAAAAGTACCTGAATGACCTACTAGTCTGCGTTTGATGGACACTTTACTGTCCCATGAGGCCACAGGAGAGGATTTGTGAATGTCAGTGAAGCGACACAACTGATGCCTATTGGGTCATGTGATAATATCAACATGGCAAATGTAGTACAACCGGATTACATTCATACTATATTGAACATACTTTTTAGTGGTTGCAAAATAAGTACCTACTCAAGAGTAGCAATTTTGGACGCTTTAGAGGCAGTAGTGGTCATGTGATGTCTCTGTGCAGAAGAAGGTCTACAGAGGTCAGTAGAGGGTCGGGCAGCATCAGATGAGGAAGAGGAGGAGAGAGGAATGGATGAAGGACAGGGATGCCACCTGGAGGTCAGACGGCTGATTAACAGATTACACAGCTGTGCTAAAGGGTAAATAGCCTTTATCTTAAATATCAAACAAGTCTATAATTTTCTTTCTGTGCTTTTTGGCCACAACTCATGGGTGTTTGCATTAATTGAACACGTTGTTCCTCTACAGGTGTCAGAAAGCTGCTATCTGTAACTGGCTTGTCTCTCAGAGCTGCGCTCACAGCAAAGAAACTAAAGGACGCGTATGCATTCCTCAAGCGGAGGAGAGGAGAAATGAAGCAGTAAAGGTATGAGTCGAAGCTGAAATTATAATAATGTGTTTACAGGATTGTCATCCACCACATCTTCCCTAATGAACCCTTGCGTTCTCTGTCACGTACTGCAGATGAGGCAGAAAGAGGTGGACAGCTTGAGAGCTCATCATTCACTGCTGGAGGAGAGACTGACTGATGCGCTCACTTTACTGCTGCAGATACCACATAAAGTGAGAATCAGATTAAAAACTAGATTTTAACCTTTTTTGAAGGGGTTAGGGGTTTTTTAAAAAAACAAAAAAAAAAACAAGAAAAAAACATTAAATTGTATTTTAAAATGACATTTAACATTTGACATTTTGACACACATGATATATTTATTCACTAATATTTGACATTTTATATTTAGTCAGATTCAATTGTTTTATATATATATTTAATATAAAATGTTTTATATTATTAAGTAAACTTTTTTTGTCAGCTGAACCCTTTGACTAAAAATATTTATTTAAAGTACGCCCTGAGGTTATAAATTAATATTTCAATAATTTAGCAACACATTTGCATCTTCACGGTTCTTATAAAAATATTTAATCTATTTTATTTTGATTGTTTTAATTTCCTTATTTATTTGTGTTTTATTTTACATTTATAATTGAATTAATTCTTAGCTTTTCGTGAACTCGCAAACCCCCTGCAGTTCCCTGGCCAACTCCAATTAGGAAAATCCCTGATTTAATGCATTGAGGTCAATCTAAGCTAAACATATGAACATAAACATATATTATTAATGAAGTCCCATAGGTTGTAAAAAGCAAATAGTTCAATGTACACATAAACAATCACATCACAACACTCATCAGCAAAATCACTGAATGTTTGTTGTATAGCATAATTACAAGCTGCTTACTGTATACTTCATACTGTACATTACACTGTGAAACGTGAAATAATATGCAAAAACATGAAACTAACAGTACCATGCAACATTTTTGTCACATGATCTTTCTACTTTTAATTTGCACTCCAATTTGTGTCCTAAAGTCTTGACGTTTAAATGCGTCCGAAATCGCATACTCTCTTGAGCAGGTATTTATTTTGAATAATTAATTACTTCGCGGCCACTAAAAAGTACATCCTATATAGCAACATTGTGTGTAGTATGTACTGGACGTACTTCATTTGCCATGCCTTTATCATGTGACCTACAAGCGTCAGTTGCGCCGCTTCACCGCCATTCACAAATCGTCTCCCAGATTTTGTCACATACTGTTTTTTGCCTACTATATAGTAGGGAAATATGCAATTTCGTATGCAGCCAGAGATTGCATACGAAATCGCATACTTGCTAACTATATTGTAGTAGCAGAAAAACAGTATGTGATAAAAGTATGTCGTATTGACAATAAAGAGCAGCAGTGAAGCGGTGAAACTGACATTGATAGGTCACATGATAATAACAGGGTGAATGTACTACGTTCCGTGTGGTGAGAAATCGAGTCTCCCTAGGAATAGTGTCTCCTTTAGGATCCTGAGTGATCCCATTGGTTTAACGGACTTTTAATGGGTAGTATTTTTAGCACCTGATTGTAATTCCTGCAAAATCACGTTATGAGTTATATAGTTTAAAATGCGTGATAATGACCATTAATGTATTTGAATTACATGATTATATGTACTTGTATGTAACTGAAGCTATAGGTTGTGAAATCAAGGATTTGTTGTTCTTACTGTTTTTTTTAGTTAGCTTAAGTACTAGCATAGCATACATCTTCCCAATTGCCTGCAAGCTTAGCTTATATTATATGCTTCCAATATCTGTTTCCATTTTGTTTTATTAAGCAATACATAGGCATTCATATTATGTTGTTTGTGAACTTAATGTTATAAATATCATACAGTGAAATAGGTTAATTAGTCAAGACATCAGTATTGATCATGCATTACTTCCTGGGTCCAACATACTTTTTTTAGCGGTCGTACTTATTCAAAACAAGTACCCACTCAAGAGAGTATGCAATTTTGGATGCAGCCTCAGAGAGTTAAAAATGACCTGGTTAATATTACTTCCGTTCATTCATCACTGGAAGGTCAAGTCATGCACATTCCATTTTTGCTCCTTTCAGTGTGCCTTGTTTACTGCACATTTTAGCAAACATAATGCCATTTATTCTATGCATATAAAAAATGCTGATACTATTAACCGTATGCATACTATATACCGCAGAAATTGTACGGCAGAATGCTTTTCTGAAGAGCTGGTGTTAAACTGCGTAGTAGAGTAGCATTGATAAGCCCACACTGCCACCTGGTGATTAAATGATGTAATGAAAACTTTTGTATTCTGACCCCTGATAGAGAGTCTCTCGCCGGATCTTGGGGAAAATACTGATCAACACACTAGATCTGTGTTCCAGAAAAAGTCACGGTAAGCTCTGCCTATATATGTGTGTTTCTTTTCTTTTATCCAAAACTGCTGGACAAACTCCCATCTTGTCCTCCAGACTGCACTCCAGTGTTCCAGGTCGTGGACACACTCTGCCAGCAGCTCCTTTCCAGTGACCTCCTGGATGGAGGAGAGGAGGTCAGCTTTGGGTCACGACCTTCCGTGACGTCAAACTCCTCCAACCCCCTTCTGATGTCCTGCTGAGAGCTCACAGATGTCCCACTAAGGATACTTTCTATGTGGGTACAAATTGGTGTTATATCATTTTTTGCTTTTTAATTCAATACAAAATGCATAGATTCATACTAAAGTTATTGTAAGAAATATGATCAAACAAAGATTTTTCATTCATTTATGAGAAATGAATATTTTGCGCCGAACTAGCTCCTAGTGACAATTTAATTTAAAATAAATCTGCAACCCTCACTTTTCCCCATTCTGGGGTATCTGTATTATTTATTTTTAATTTTAAAATTCATGTTTATTTAATTTGCTAGCAAATTGTGAAATGCATCACAAATCAGAGTATTCACATCTTCCAAATTGTGCTATGTGTCATATTAAATGTCATAAAATAAAAACAGCTCATACAATATTTAGTTTGACCTCTCGAAGTGGACAAACATCACTTTCTCACCTTCTTTTAAAAAACTTTTGAATTGAATTTCAAAGTTTCTAGTCCCATTTTGACATTTCAAAATGGGAGAAAATTGACATTTCATTCATTTTTTATGGAATATTGCAGTATTTATTATAAACAATTTATCATTTTTTAAAATTCAAATGCCCTTGTAATGTTTCATCAAAATAACTTCCCCTCCCTCTTGCAGCGACATCTCTTCTCATCTCTTCTCTGATGATGTCAACCTGTCACTCACATGAGATCAACCAATAGCAAACCACATCCAATCAAGTCCCACCCTACAATTTTTCTGGTCCGAGAAGCCGTTTCACTCGTATATATGTCACAAGGGAAGAAAAGACCATCGCGACCTCTGATTCATGCTGGCTTTAACCTGTTCTTCTATTGTGAACATGGTCATATCTTCTCAAATCTGAGTTCTTGATTTTCTTGAGTTCTGAGTTCTCTGAGTTACCCTTGTTACGTGCAAGACATGGTGCACATTATAAGACGCTTTAGAGTCTCACTGTAATTACTCTACAAAGCACTTAATCTGTGTGAGAAATGTTATGCTCTCATATGACCCTCTTACGAAATCATTTTTAACAATTATATTTATGCCATGAAATAATAATAATAATAATAATCTGTTATATTTGATGAAATAAAAATACGACTTTTTATAACAAAACATTTTGTGCTTGTTCATGTGGTGAATGTGTCACTGAGATCCGTCACAGTAACTCAGCTATGATGTCATTCCACGTGACACGGGTCACCCCCCCCCCCCCACACACACACACACACACACACACGAGGCAATGTGAAGAGAGTTCAAAGAGCTTCATACATTTTATCAGTCTTTGATTACAAAATAAAAAAATAATGCCACTTGATTTGATAATGTATAACCAAACGCAATTAACATATGCAAATTGCCCGGTTGGATGTTCAGGTAAATGTTCCTTAAAAGCCTGATGCATTTGATACTCACATTTTAACATGATTTTTCTAATAAGTGATATATGGATAATCAAGTGTTTGTCTTGTAATATTACTAACAATATGGTTAGCCTACTTCAAAACAATCCTTAAAGATTTTACAGCCTAACGTTTTTACAATGACACTAAAAGCTAAAAAGTAAACTATCAATCAGATGACAAAAGGCATGCAGTAGATAGAAAGTGTTGATCATCTTGACAATATAAATTTGCTTATCAAATATGATACTTTAGGCTTTATAGGGTTAAGTGGGAGTTGAATGTCTAAATACTGCTTGGTGCATCACATTATTTAATAATCATATATTTCTATTTGCTACTGTATAGTTCTTTTGTTTAGTGTTCTTTAGGTCCAGCCCAAACATCTGTCCGATTACAAAGAGCCTCAGTGTGCGAGTTTGTCTCGGAGCGTCTCAGGCACAGTGTGTTCTGAACCCTTGATGAATCTCTCTAACAACATTCAATCATCTTAAACTAGAATGCATTTAGACACTAAAGTCAGTTCTCGTGGGCTACAATCATTTTCTAGAAAGATCTTGAAGCTTCTTCCTCCAGCCAGTAGGCCTTGGCCTTATTCTACCCTGTCCGCTCTTATCCGTGTCAATCCCTATTATTCCTATTTTGATCAGACTGAGCCGCTCTCTGCTGAGTTATGCGTCTGGATGAATTGCTGAAGTCTTCATCTGTGTTATGAATGATAAGGATGGAACACTGTCTCCAGAAACTCTGATAGCAGCTGAGTAACACTGCGATTCACGGTAGAAGATTGCAAACGCAAGGTCACTGGGATTGACGTCAGCTGGGACATTTATCATCCCGAAAAAATGTTTCTGTTCACCAAATCATATTTAAAATACTGTTCAAAAAAGTCAGCGAGATGTTTTTTTTTTTTTGAATGAGTGAAATGAATAATTAAAGCTGCAGTCATTTTTTTTTTTTTTGGTCAAAAATGATCCAAAATGAACTTTTGAGCAAGTACATAACCAACCACTGTTAAAAACCCTCTCCTTACCTAGCCCGATTCACACGGTAAGATTGTAATAATGTGTTCTAATGTGAGAGGCACTGGTAGGAATCTCGCAATTCTGACTTTATTTCTCAGAATTGCACGATATAAAGTCAGAATTGTGAGATATAAAAAAAGTCAGAATTCTGACTTTATAACGCGCAATTGCGACAGATAAAGTTGCAATTGGGACTTTTTATCTCACAATTCTGAACAATGATTCTGAACAACACTGTAATGAATTGCTGTAAAAATTACAGCACTATTTTACAGCCACTGGCTGTTTTTTAATAATACAGCATATTGCTGTAAACTGCAATGCATTCTGGGGTCATGTGTTGGTTTGACTCAAATTTACAGAATATTGCTGTAAATTGACCCTTCATAATTTTAAAAAATACAGTTATTTACTGGGAAATTCTGTAAATTAAATTACAGTAACACTACTGTAAAATTTACAGTAACTGGCTGGCAACCCTGCTGCCAGTATTATACTGTAAAATTTACAGTAATTTTTTAACAGTGAAGATGATTATTGCGATTTATTTATCTCACAATTGTTTGAAATAATCATCTTTTCATTTGTTTTTTTCAGTGGCGGAAACGTGCTTCCATAATTTCTGAAGGATCATGTGACGCTGAAGACTGGAGTAATGATGCTGAAAATTCAGCTTTGAGTCACAGGAATAAATTACAATTTAAAACATATTCAAATCAATTTATCAGTTATTTGAAACTGTAATATTTCACAATATTAAATTGTACTGTATTGTTGATCAAAGAGCAGAAGAGTCTTCTAAAAAGCCTTCCAAGCGATGTGACTTTTCTTCATTTACCGTACCCAGCATCTGTCAATCAGGGTCACCCTTAGGGCGGTCCAGCTGGTGCGATCGGGGCTGGGCCCCGTGTCAAATGGTATGAAAACAAAAGCACAGGGCAGTCGTACGAAATAATATAATCTTTTATTTCCAGCAAATTACAAGTACCTCTGTTAAGTCCACTTGACAGTGTCAGATTGAAGCAGCAGGGGCAGAACTGATGGAGAAGAAATCATACAACTCAGATAACCAGTTACTAGCTGTACACTCTTGGATCACCTGGTAAGGGGCTGGGATCTGACTCAAGTTCAGTTTAACTCAGGGAAGGTTATGTTTTCTTGTATAAAGCTATATTAGGTCAATAAGTGGGAATATATGTGACAGATTAGACAACCCTCAAGCAAAAATTAATTCACTCTAAAACTCAGTGGCTTTGCTTTGGATAAGTTACCACCAACACATCTGCCCTGGAAGAACACAACGGATGGGATGATTTGTGGGCTCAAATCAATACAATATGAAAATGAACTCCATGAATTAAAAAAAGCTCATATACAAAAAAAAAAAAAAAAAAAAAAAACGAAAAACAAATGAGAAGACCTATAGAACCTACGTGATGAGCCTTGCATGTGATTTGTTAAGGCATATTATGCTCAATTCACCGAACCAGATCGAGTGTGAGGTTTTGCTGGATATTAGGCACCAAACTTTGATATATTTGTTAAAGTTTACCAAAACAAAAACAAAAATTACTGATAAACGTACAGTAAACAACTCTACTGGTCCAATGCAAAGAAAAAATGCAACAAAATGAAAAATAAACATTTATAGAATAAATATATTATTTACAAATAGCTTTGTCACATCTATAGAAATAAATAAACAAAGCCTCCCATCCCCTGAAGAAATATTCACAACTATAGAGAGCTGTCATGGTACAATGGCAGCACCGGACCAGTTGCACAGTAATATTTGTAATGTTTGAATGCATAATTGTGGTACTAGAAACATGTGCATATGACACATTTTGAAGCTGCATGCTTTCCTTGCACAAGTGCGACCTCTTGTGGCAACGTCTGACATTACAGTACAACTTGTGCACAGTATCTGTGTGACGTTAAAAATGCTTACCGGGACACTATGACTTATAGAGTCTTGGTAAACATATTCAATGTCACAAAATAACTCGCCCTTGCACAGATAAAAACGGACATTTTAAGGCAGAATCCAAAGTGTTCGACACAAGATGACAAGTTACAGTAAAATAAAGGGGAATACGTTCAAGATATAGTTACTAACAACGCATTTTTAATGTTAAGTGCCTGGCACAATCCATTTTGCTGTCGATGTGCGCTAACTGGTGATGACATACCAGCAAATGGAGCGATGTTTCTACACAGCCCTTTAGCAATGGGAGGCTAACATTACAGTTAAACACAGTCTCGATAACTGGAGGTCAGTTGCTTTATAAGGCCTGGCTAGTCATTAAAATACACATTAGCGTACTGGCAACTACTGATTATAGAGATTTTTATGGCCGAGAAACGAAATACAGATTAGCTGCTAGCCATCCTATTAGCATTTCAAGTGTTTCTGAGTGACATTAACTTCACCAAAAAAATAAAATAAAAAAAAAAACAGAAAAATAAAAGAAAGAGGAAATCATATATCTCCTCTTCCAGTATGAAAGAAACTCTCTCAGGGATTTTAATAAAGCATGGCTTTAAAATCACATTCGGGAACCGGTTACAACAGCACTTCTTCAAGCTAGCATGCATTGGTACAGTGGTATAGATGTCACATAGCCCTTTTGTGTGTTTTTGCATAATTCTACAGAAATTCTTCGATTGTATTGTAAAAAAAGGCTTTTGAGGCAGAGCGTTTCATGTTTCCTGTCAATGAGCAGCTGCTTGTCGTTTAAAGTAGCCTAATTTAATTTACCAATTGACCCTTAGCTAAGCTTTGTGATAAAACTGACTTTTACAGATATATATATATAAACTATACCCAGAGGGTCATTGTGCTGTAAAACGGGCCTTTTCTCTTTTTTTTAGACTGATGAGCGTTTCTCGCCTCCAGTTTGCAGGCTCTGCAATTTTTTGAATCACATTACTAGGTAATTTAACAATTTCTTTAAAAGAAAATGGCAGATTAAATGCTTTGCAATGCATATTTCCTTTCAGCTCACAGAGGAATTATTTCCAATTAATTCATTTTGAACTCTGTGAGCACATTTACCTAAAAAATCATGGAAACTCCAGTTAGATGTTCTGTAAAGCTCGTCTGTTTCCATTTATCTATTTTTATGTGAACTCTGGAATATCGCATAAGAACACACAAAAACCAAATAACCCTGGAAATGGAAATGCCTAGATGCGCAAAAATTCTTAAAATGTGTATTTGCATGTTATGTGTGTTGTGAGTTATGACCAGGTAGCCCTAGAATCTTCCGGACACTCACGTCCAAAAATGTATTTTTTGTATTTTAATGCGAGTGCTGCCTTCAAAACACATCATTTCATCAATAAACCATTTTGTAGCACTTGGTGATTAAGCATTCTGTACTCGTTTGCCTCTGAAATATTTCAAGTTTAGGTCGATGTCATCTTTACATGCAGCCAACGCGACGGGCCGTAAAATCGGGCCGAACATCCCCATTGAAAAATAATGAGGATTGTTGTTCTCCCAGTAGCTCAAAAACAACGAAATTACAAATCAATACTAAAGCAATAATGTAGTCAATATAATCATGGTAGACATAGCAGACACCCACATCTGTGCCCTGATCTCCAATTAGTCACAGGATGTGGAAACAGAGCCGGGAAACAAATTTGCTAAAAATGTGCATTAAAAAAAAACAAGCACTCAACTGAGGCGGTTAATTTTTTATCCAATAACAAGACATGCGCATAAACTATGATGGAAATACATTTACCAAATAAATCCCTCAATGCGCAACAGAAAGACTTTGCCTCAACAGAGGATATGATTGGATAACTGGACTAACCAGTGGACCAGTTTCATTGGACAGCATCTCACATGTTGATTTGGTCATTCTGAAATGCCTGAGCCATCAAAATGGTTGGGTATTATTTCCTCCCAGAATGCACGACTGCATCCCCAAACACCAGGCATGTGCCTCCAAATGAAAGATAACCCGACAGCAGGTTTGTTTTACGTTATGTCTGCGCGCTCCCAGGTGCAATTCATTTATGACGTACGAAATGCGAGCCACAGTAGCTTCACCGATTGCATTTTTATGACAGAGATTTTGCGCCAACTTCCCAGGAAATGATGATTTTGTTCTCTCGAACACATGGGATGGAAATGGCGCTTTATTGGCAAATGTTTTATGTGATATTCCAATTTTGCACATAAGTTAAATACGCAACATTGGATGGAAACACAGCTTGTGTTAGCAACAGTACGAGCTTAGTGAAGGGTCAAATTGTATATATATACTCTATATAATAGAATAATATATTCATTGCAATTTGGAAAGCATTTAAGAGTTCATTTTCAAAAATGACAAAATGGGTTCTGCATTTGAAAACTGCCAACTCACAGCCCTTTTAAAATAGCCTCTTTGTTATTCATCAGTACAAATACGTTAACTGTCCCAGTATTTTGAGTCCACAGAAGAGATTTTGGAGATTAACAGATGCGGCCTGAGAAGCTTACAACAAACAAATCTTTCAGGGTTTTTGATTGGGTGGAATTGTTGTGTTGGTAACAGAAATGTACCAACGCAATCGAGGCAAAGTCTGATATTTTATCCTTTAGGTGTTGAGTGTAAACAACCCGTGGACCTCTCAGATTGCATTGCACAATTTGAGTATTTCAGGGATTTCAAATGAAAACAAAGAAGCGCTTTTGGTTACCATCTCTCTCTGTGGAACTACAAGCAGCGCTACTAAAGCAAATTTAGAACCTGAAAACGTAGCATTGCGTGTTAAACAGTGCGATCACTACGTGTTTTAAAGTACTCTACTGTATTTTATCGTAAATAAGGTCCCCTTTGAGATTCAGTCTCCGGTATTAAGACAAGGTAACCCTTTCGATCTCTAGCCTGAAATACAAGAATATTCTGTGATGGTCCGAAATGATATTTTTTGTCTTTAGTTGTCAAAGGTTGTGAGTGCTGCCCTCAAAACACATCATTTTACATCACTAAACCATTTTGTAGCACTTGGTGATTAAGCATTCTATGTTCGTTTGCCTCTCGTGAAATATTTCAAGTTTAGGTCGATGTCATCTTTACATGCAGCCAACGCGACTGGCCGTAAAATCGGGCCGAACATCCCCATTGAAAAATAATGAGGATTGTTGTTCTCCCAGTAGCTAAACAACAACGAAATTACAAATCAATACTAAAGCAATAATGTCATCAATATAATCATGGTAGACATAGTAGCAATAACAATATAGATATTATTTCTCTATGTGGCATTATAAATAAAGACGTTTGTGTTGCTTGGACAGAGTCAAAGGAAGCAGCGTGGATCAATCACCCACATCTGTGTCCCGATCTCCAATTAGCCACAGGATGTGGAAACACAGAGCCAGGAAGCCCGTCCCCAGCAGGTCTCCCAGGGCGGTCAAGTAGGGAATGGAGAAGTTGTCGGGATCCATTCCTCGACGCCACATCCAGTTAACCATCCAGTCTGCAAGGTACAGAAGGATCACAACCTAGACGGAAATACAGAATGTGTCAGTGTGGCATGATGGAAATAAGCAGGGAATTTTGAAGTTTGAAAAAAAGATATGTAAAAAAATTTTTTTTTTAAAGCACTCGCCCCGGCCCAGACCTATGTATTTCATCTTACAGTTCATAAAGTTGATTGGTGACAAACATGAAGCAGGGCAACAGCTCACTGTGTGACGGAGTCTAATAGAGCTAGAATACCCTTAAAATTTAAGATATCAGGACAAAAATTTATTTTAAACGAATTCGAATGAATGAATGACTCAATGACTTGCTCATTTAGACATTTACCGCCACCAACTGGCATTTTTACTTTCTTATTTAGAGTATCAATTCCTTAAAAAAATTACATCATATTTCCATATTAATAAAAAACCCATTGAGGTATAGTTCACCTTTATGGCCATTGTAGCCTAAAAGTTTGAGTAATAAACTCTGTTCAATCAAATAAATATATATTTATTAATTTTTTTACTAAAAAGCTACTTTTTGTAACGTCTATTTAATGCTTTTCTCATTTAACACAATAATGACTTTAATTGATATTTTGGGGGTAATTTATTAATTTACATGAACTAATCAGCTCATTGTGTAATTAATTCAATTAAAAATTGTAATGGCTTGACAGCTCTAATATAAATATATATATTACATATAATATATATATATATATATATATATACACACACACACACACACATATATATATGCAAAGCTGCATTTTCAGAAATTTTCATCAATTTATTGTAATGTAATAATAGAAGTAATAATGTCTTTAAAAGATAATCCTACTGACCCCAAACTTTTGAAATTTTCGTGTTATAGAAATTTAATGTCACAATTCAAAACCCCAAAGTCTTAAAAGGTTAATGTTCCTCATGCAAAGTATAATTTCCTAATTACTTCCTTCGGCCTTTACGGTGAAATATGACGCAAACATTTCTCTGTATGAGTCACCCAAAACACTACATAACTTTACTTTTAAAGCTCAAATTTCCTTGCAATGAGGAATAGACGCTCAGGTATACCTGGAGCAGAGCAGCGGCCAGGTAAAATGCAATGAAGACGTAGGTGAGAGTGGTGTGTCCGCCCTGCATTGAATTAATGGTGTACAGAAAGACCAGATGACCAGGAGCGACCAGGAGGAAAAGCACTCTGGCAGAACGTGAGTTGACACCTGATGACAGAGTAAAAGTAGAGTGACTCTTTGTAAGTATTGTTGTAGAAGCATGACACAATACAGGCAAATACACTTCTGTCAATATTTACAGATTACGTCTTTGCTAATATAATAGGGCTGATGGGCGTGCCGTTTCTCTTCACTCACCCGACCCGAAGAATGAGCTCCAGGGAGTAGGGCATTTCTGTGGGGTGGGGTTCGGCTCTGCTATGGGCAGGGCGTTCATGTGCAGGTAAGTGGAGATTCGACTGGCTTGTACCGCCACCAGATTGCCGCCCACACCTGCAGCAGGGCAAAACAAACAATGTATGCAACGATCCCCAGTGTGACATAATGTTTCTCAAGGTTGTTCTTACTAGCCCACATTGACACATGAGATACGAGTTGATAAAGAGTCTCACCGTTGATGACGGGAGTGAAAACAGCCATTCCAGCAAAGTTGGGGTTAGACACCGTCTTATCCAGAATGAGGCCTCCAACACTGTTTCAAACGCACAAAGAAGATAAATCTAATTTGAACGACACAAAGGTACTGCATCTACGGTATCAAGATAAATGATTGACGTGTCGCTGTCAGCAACAAGTGAGTAATCCATCCATCATAAAGAGGAATGAGGAAATGGAGCATCTTTATCTTAATCAGTGTTCTTCCTACCTGCTGATCGCCATGGCAATAATGACAGGCTCCCACCCCGAGTAGAGCACTTCCCGGGTGGAAGGTATCCGCCGGGCGATTAGTACCCAGATGGGTGTCAGGGCGACAAAGAAGGCACAAACCATTGGGTTGGCATAATCATTGAATTCTGTAAAGAAAAAAAAATCGAATTGAATTAAATGACAAATGTATATATATATATTTAAATATAATATTAAAAATAATAATAGTATATCATTTTATACTGGTCTAAAGACTGTAAATGCAATTTTTTATGTTTTTGAAAGAAGTCTCTTATGCTCATCAAGCCTGCATTTATTTGATCAAAAATAGAGAAAAAATTAAAAGTAATATTGTGAAAAAATATTACAATCGAAAGGAATGGTTTTAAATTTTAATATACTTTAAAATATAATTTATTTCTGTTATGCAAAGCTGAATTTAAAAGAATATTTTTAAAAAATTAAGCAGCACAATACTGAGTATCAAATCAGCATATTAGAATAATTTCTGAAGGATTCTGTGACGCTGATAATGATGCTGAAAATTCAGCTTTGCATCACAGAAATAAATTACATTTTAAAGTGTATTAAAACAGAAAATCATACTTCTGAATTGTAATAATAATTCACAATTATTACTGTTTTTTCTGTATTTTGGTCAAATAAATGCAGACTTGATGAGCATAAGAGACTTCTTTCAAAACACATCAAAATAGTAATGTTTTCAAAGTTTTGACTGGCACTGTATTATACAGATATAAAATACAGATATCTACATTCTTGAGATTGAATTGTCATGACCAACATGTTTAATGCAAGACTCAGACCAGTTCAGACAGTTTCAAAACCAAAGTTTGATTGAGAAAGATTCTGGAGAAGTTGGGTAAGATTAAAGCTTGCTTGACCTACCATTTTTCACTTTGGCAGTTTTAAATGTTTACATCTAGACGGTTTGCTCGTGTGAGGTTTGATAAGACATAAACATGCAATCATCTTCACCACACATGTTTCTATGTGCACATTCTCGCTTCAATACTGTTCACCGCACATCATCAAAACACTAAGGTATTGCCACAAAAAAGTGGAGTTCTTGTGTCGTATCATCGTAATCTAAATCCTCTCACTTAGAGAGCGTTGTTCCTTTATGGGTCTAAAGGAATAGACTGGGTGTGATATGAAACAATCCCTGAGACCCTCAGTGCACCTATGAAACTCATGAACCGGGCTGAGTCCACAAGCCCCAACATGCCCCAACAAGCTCTAGCATGACTCAGCATGACGACTGACTGAAGGAGAAGCAAAAGTACACAAAAATCACATGATGATTCATCAGGAGGAATGATTAACAGTTTGAATCGATTTTAAAATGTAATTTATTCCTGTGTCTTTCAGTCTTCAGAAATCATTCTAATATGCTGATTTACTGCCCCACAATCATATCTTCTTATGATTATTAATGTTGAGCTGCTTAATGTTTTTGAAGAAACCATGATGAGGCACTTTCAGGATTCTTGAACAGAATGATAAAAAAAACAGCATTTGTTTTGTAATAATGTAAAAGTCTTTACTGGCACTTTTGATCAATTTAATGCTCCCTATTATATAAAAAAAATCTTACTGAGCCCAAACCTTTAAACGGTAATGTAAATATAAATATAACGCTCATGTGCATACTGAATATAAGCAAACACAAACTTACTCTTATATTACAATTGCACTTTTTTTCTTCTGGATTTTTGCATTACTGTACCATATCTGCGCATTATTTTTTACATTCGTTAAAAGTGCACACATCTGTGTAGATGCACAGTCTGAAAGCTTGCAGAAAGCACATTTCACTTCCTCAACACAGATACGTAAGTGACAAACCCGAAACCACCTCTTCAAAACATTTTCTAGAGAAAGAGCTTGTGGTTTTCAACCACGCAATGAAAAACTACCACTGTAATGCTGGGTGAAAGTTATAGGAGTAATAATAAGGCTTTTTAATAGTAGTGGGCGAGTTTAAAATGGTAATGGAAGTTTGTCTACAATGATAGTGCTAGTTTACGTTTTGAGTAATTACTAAATCACTAAGCAAGTTTCCTCTCTGACTATGGAAGTTCCTCTGCAAAGCAAAGGCATAATGTGGCTAATTAAAGAAGATATTGAGTTTTGATATCTGCAGTTAGGACATACAAAGTTTATTTTAAGTAAACTGCAAAAAAGAGCTTACCTCCATTGAACTCGAAGAAAACAGAGGAATTATGTTTCTAGGCCACTGGGTTCATAAGTAATATGCTATAATGTATGTGAATCTACACATTTTAATGCTCCCGCTCATAAATCTGCCAGCACTTGGATCACAAAATGCACTGACAGTAGATATCCGATTACGGCAGTGTTCCCGAAGAGCTCGGCCAAAGAGCTGCGGCATTCACTCACCGAGTTCCTTATACAGGCCAGTACTGATGCCAGCTAACAGGGCCAGGGTGATCAGGTCACCGAGGCTGGCAGCAATGGGGGTGGCCACGTTGTCTGGGTTGATTCCAACCTTCCTGGAGGCAATGATAACCCCGATCATGATAAGACCTGGGCAGAAGTGGAGAGGAAAGATTTGTCAAGTTAGTGTTGAATGGTGGAATTAACACAGGAGATTGTGTCAATGCCAAACAATGAAGACCAGGCATTCTTAGTTTTTGATACCTCCTGTTTGGAGGATATATTTCCACTCAAGTGTTGAAATGAGACCTCAGAGCTGCTTTGTCTTTCCAGGTTCAAAAACAGGCATTAGCCGTTACTCGCCTTAAACATCGTCATAACGTTTTAAACTATACATACTTAATACGACAGACCTTTTTTAAGTAACACCACTATTATTTTTGTCATCATTTACTCACACTGGTGTTGTTTCACCCTACTTTCTTTTTCAGACCACAAAAGGAGAAATCGAAGACATTTCACACTCGCGCTCGTCCACGTAATGGCAGTGAATAGTGACCGGCATCAATCTTTTAGAAAAAGTAAGTAAGTAACACCCTGGAAGTAACACGGAACGATCCCATGCGACACGTGTTGTATATTCCAACTGTCCTGGGGTATATGATTGGGTTTAGTGAAAAACAAACTGAACTTTAATGTATATAATACACGGCGCATGGGATTTTTGCATGCTGGTCTCTATTCACTGCCATTATATGGAGGAGAGCGAGGGGGACGTTTTTAAAAATGTATCTTTTTGTGGTCAGAAAAAGAAAGAAGGGCATACAGCATTTGAACAACAGCAGGGTGAGTAAATGATGACTTAATTTTCATTTTAGGGTGAACTATCCCTTATATATGGCATAATTATAACCTTGCCTTGTGATGTTTAAGAAACTATTACTTATATCCCACATTTTTTATGAACATGCAAAAAAGTGCAACATTTTTTAAAAGGTGAATTCACCCATAAATGAAAATTCTGTCATTAATTGCTCACCCTCATGTCTTTGTTCATCTTCAGAACACAAATTAAGACATTTTTGATCAAATCCGATGATTCAGTGATTCCTCTATTGACAGCAAGACAATGAACACTTTCAGATGCCCAGAAAGATACTAAAACACATTTAAAACAGTTCATGTGACTACAGTGGTTCAACCTTAATATTATAAAGCGACGAGAATACTTTTTTGCACCAAATAACGACTTTTCAACAATACCAGTAACAATATCAGTGATTTGGTCCCTGTATCAAACTGTCAACGTCACGTGAACTATTGAATTTCGAATCACTTGTGCCTTCGACGCTCCGAACCACTGATTCGAATCAAAAGATTCGTAAAGCTTCGAAGCAGTGTTTTGAAATCGGCCATCGCTAGGTATTGTTGAAAAGTCGTTATTTGGTGCAAAAAAAGTATTCTCGTCGCTTTATAATATTAAGGTATAACCACTGTACTCACATGAACTGTTTTAAATGTGTTTTAGTATCTTTCTGGACATCTGAAAGTGTTCATTGTCTTGCTGTCAATAGAGGAATCACTGAGCCATCGGATTTCATCAAAAATATCTTAATTTGTGTTCTGAAGATGAACGAAAGTCTTATGGGTGTAGAACGACATGAGGGTGAGAAATTGATGAATTTAAATTTTTGGGTGAACTATCCCTTTAATGTAAACCAAACATTTTAATAATGTATTATTATGCTAGTGGATGAGGGAGACGCATTTCCGTTTACACCTGGTAAGTTAATCCGTCTCTTTTGTCCACTTTCAACCACTTCTGTCCTGGTTTCTTCGAGGGGAGGGTCTATGGGCATCTGATTTAATGGACAAAATAACCTCGCGCAATTTACATATGAACACGACCAGAGATGACGGTAAAACACACAGAGAGCATCGGTTTCTGATTATGCTTTGGAAGAGCTCAAAATTTTTTGCACCCCATTTATACTTCAACGTCAACCACTTGTGATCCGATCAACTAAAACACATCTTAATACCAGGTGGAAACAGGGCCTAAAATATATTTTTTGTTGCTCATATTTGACACACACACAGCACATCATATCTTGCTTTTAATGTTTTCTTTTCAAATATACAACTCAGCGTTGTGAAAAAGTTTTCTGCTTCCTGTAATGTTACCGCAAACACAAATGAAACTACAGAGTGCCCGTTTCTCGCAACTCAGAGGTAGATGACTCACCTAGCAGCAAAGAAGCGATGAATGCGGTGGCCACACTGCTGGCACAGAGCAGGACAGCATGACCCATCTTAAAATTACCCTCTGGAATCCAGCCAAAAATGACTGCAGCGATGGAAGCCAGGAAGCCGACCACAGTGGCCTGAACCTGAAAGCAGGAGGGACGAGATGAACTCGGACACCTCTTTTGACCTTCCCTCCTGAAGTTCAAAGTCTTCCGTCCCGTTCATGTCAAGTTTACTTTGTTCTCTTTCATCATTAGTGTACACATGACATTATCGGGTTTTTGGGTAATTTCCAAGAAAAGATCACCCAATCATTACATAATTGTTCATTCGAGTGTGCAATCTGGAAAAGCCAAACCTCACATAATATGTGACTCTGTGTCTTTGCTCATTCTGCACACAAATCTAACAAATCTTTAGGACTGACAAATTTATTCAGTTTCTTCAGAAATCACTTTCTTCCCTCAATATTCACTACATACTGAATGTCACTTAGTTAATAGAAAATATGCATTTCAGATTTGCCAAATAATCAGATTATCACTGTATGTCTGAACAAAGCCTTTGTGAACTGAATAGTTGGCATGTACATTAAACAAACAGGATTGATATTTTTAGAAGGTCTCCAACCTGAATTAGTGCGAGGTTTCCCATGATCATTTTCCACATATCCTTGGCTGTATCCATTTGTCCAATGTTAGCCTGGTGAGAGGGGGAAGAGAGAACACAGGAAGTCCATTTACAAATGTTCCCATTATAGTTTAACCACTGCACTTTCCTCTGAGCGAGTCTGCAGCACTGATATCGCTTTGCTCGCACATGCTGTTTTACTTTTGCGATCAGATTCAACATCCCAAAAACCTGACCTAGAGACAGCTTTCTAAAAAAACATTTACATAATTATTTATAAAAATGTAATAACTTTCTCTGCTAAAGAAGATTGATTTTTTTCAGAATCGGCATATTTCTGTAATGCAAGATTATCATCCGGCAGGCAAAATTGTACATCTGATTGCTTAGAGAAGTTGCAAGATTCAAGAAATCATTCATTTCCGTAGTGCTGCACGGGTTGCGTGCTAAAGATAAATACTTTGGGTTAGGCGTTCAGAACAAAAGCCTAAGCAAACACCACTAATAATATCATTGTTAAACATCTCATGATCCAATCGAATCCCAACGGATAAAACAAAAGCCCCGTCCTACATTATTTCCCGCTGGATATTCTGTTTCACTCTGTAGTCTTCAAGGACCACAAAAAAACTGATACTATCCTCATTAAATTGTGATCGGTCCATGTAAACAAAACAATGAAACATACATGTACATTTTACTGGTGTTTAGGCGCCTTCGACCCAGCTTCCACTAGAACAAACAGTGGTCAGTTCACAAGACAAAAGAGGGTTTGATGAGCTGGACAGATGCATCTCATCCTCCTCTCCCTACTTATCTCATCTCTCTCAGTGCAGACATTAATGTCAAGTGGCTCCGGCCCTAAAGAGGGTCTCTGTCTCATGGGAGGAGGCCTTTCCCAATGTGGACCTACTCAGATGAGCCAAAAACTACCTGCCTCAAGAGAATCTTTGTGTCTTAAGAAACCTCTGAAAACAAAACCTTTTGTGGCTTGTAGCTCATGTCTATTAGCTCGGAGTGCATCTATAAAATTTGATGTACATCCATATTAAAAACAAACAAACAGCGTACTACTTACTGAATAATACACAGTGAATTATATATATATATATATATATATATAGGAATTCAGATTGATTGGGACACTTTTTTCCAGTCATCTCACTGGTAAAAAGTGTCCCAATCAACCTGCATATATCAGGGCTGTAACTACTATAGACATTGAGGTGTACAAGTCCGCCCCAATAATTAGAAATGGCCAAATTGTCCCCTAGCCCAATATTAGATACTGTACTCCATTATGCACCACTCTGTTTGTTATTAGGATGACAAAAAAAGATTTAAAAGTTACATTTTTAGGCCGGTCTGCCTCAGCGGTCTAACAGTGCTCGTCACTGTCAGAATGAGTGAGCTGGCCAATCAAATAAAAGAAGGCGGAGCTTACTGTTCACGGAAGACGAGTGCGAATTCCTTTCGTTTTAGCGGTAAAAGAGTAGATGGCGAGTAAGTAGCCAAACTTAATATTTGATGACGGTTTTATGATAGCCAACAGTAATGTCCAGTGATGCAAACTACTCTGCGTTTTGAATTGAAAACATGCTATTATTTGATTTACATATTAATGTCGCCTAATCCAGTTAATTTATTTATTTTTTTTAAAAATTAAAAAAAACTTTAAATTCATTACTTAATAACTAGATCTGGAACTTTTTCTTTTTCGTCAAATCCCTTTTAATATTAAATCCCTTTTATACTTCCTTTTATATTCCAATTTTAAGTAAAAACGCTTAAAAAAAAAAACATGATAAATCAGGTTCATTTGTTATCCTGGGAATGGAAGGTAATTAAAGCGCACTGCATTGTGGGATACAGTAGATACAGTACATTTTTAGCAAAATGTAGTATGGTTATCTTTTCCATGCATATGGAAAATTTGCATACTGTGTGCGCACAGAATTAATATGGCAGATATGGTATTTCAGCAAAGCAAAAAAAAAAAAAAGAAGCTATTTAAAATGCTTTGATATGCGACCCAACTTCCTATTTCAATTGGAAATATATTACTGCATGATATCTGAAAATGTACAGCTTGGCAGGCAATTTCTTAAATGCAAATCTAGTACGGCAGCCCAACACACAAATGTGAAGGAACCAGTGCTCTTTCCTAAATGAGACAGGAAGTAGAATAGCCCAAGTACGTGGACAGAATGCATTTCACAGAGGCTGACAACCCAGCAGTCTCTTTTAGACATTCAGTGCACCTCACTGTAGCCTTTCATTATGTTTCAAAAGAGCTGTAGCACTTCTGAGCTTCCTGTGAACTCCAGCACTTCACCGCTTTAAAAAACTCAATTACACACTGCATGACAAAATAAACCAGATTTTGTACATACTCGGGGAAAAAAAAAAAATCGAGTGCTTCGCGGCAGAACAAAAGTCAGTGCCACAATGCAAGGGTGTTATGGTGGTTGCCAGGACCAGGATGTTTCTTTTGCCATTGCTAAGGTGTTTTGAGTGGTTTTTCACATGTTGATGCTAGGCTTAGTCTTCCAGGCCGAAAACAGCTCACCACTCGAGTCAATCCTTCAATTTAAGGCAACATTGCAACCTTTTTTTATAATTTGTATTTTTGCCTGTTTTCTATTAACTCGATCCCTGCCACTGACGAAATTTTTCAAGTTTCGCCGTTATATAGTAGGGGGCGCTATTACTCAGTACAGAATCTCTGGATCCAGTAACAAGCGAAAAAGGAGAGATAGAAGCATTGCTTACGCACATGTAAGTTAATGCAATCATTAAACATTAAACAGCATATCAAACTGCCGAAAAAAAGCAAGTGAAATATTGAATCCATGAAGTGGTTCTGGACTGTCTGTCTGATAATCGTTCTGAATCCGAGCCAGAATAAGTCTTTGGCAAAAACATGATTTTTCTCAGCTTTTTGTTTAAAATGTTGCTTTTTTAAACTTACCCACATTTAAGTGTTGATAAAAAAAGAACCTAAAATAAAATGTATTTTTATTGTTGTTGTTTAAAAGCAGTTGCTCTGTTCTTTCTTTTGATATATTGTATGTTATAAAATGTTGTGAAAATGATCGAAAATGCTGGCGTTGGCAACTAAACTAAACTAAACTTTTTCCCCAACAAAAAAAAATGTTTGTGAGGAAAAAGTAAAAAAAAAAAAAAAAAAAAAAAAAAAAAGATTTTTTTACTGGAAAAGACAAAACAATGGATTTTTGTGCAGTGTATCTACTTTTGGGATGTTTTATTGCCCAAAAATTTTTTTGTTTGGGATAAACCCCACTATATTCAGTATATATTTGTTATATTTTAGTATAAATATAAAATTAATAATAATATTCATATGAATTTATCTCATACTAGGACTGGAAAACACTGATAAAACAGATATGCATTTATTTGTTTGTTTGTTTTTATAAATATTAAATTAATATTAAAATGAAGGAATATTAAATTATTATTAATAATAATATTCAAATAAATATATCTTATTCGAGATGGGATGTTTGATTGTCCAACAGGCAAAAATCACAAATGTGATCATTTAGAAAAATAACAGCACACCTCTCCTCAATAAGATTGATTCTGCGTGTCTGCAAATCATTGTTGTCGTTTCAGTGTTCACCAGGAAGAAAAACATCAATTCTTTCTTTTTTCCTGCAATCTGATTTCTGTTCTGACTCAACCTACAATAACAGCAAATTAGCAACACTACTATATTACAAATATCCTGTGCAACAGGATGAAGGAAAAAGCAGGCAGGAGGCTGTTAGTGGAGCGGTTGTAACCTATGTTTAAGTAAAGTGAATGTATGTGTGTGTGTGTGAGTGCGTGTGTGTGTGTGAGTACAGGGGCTCCATGAGGAAAAAAGGAAGGAGCTCTTGAGTCGATGCCAACCGCCTGCTGCTCACTGAGGTGACCCCACTCCGGCGGTCATGCTGACTCTTCCGCAGTGCGTCCTGCCTTATGTAGCGCTCACACACACACACACACACACACACACACACACACGCACACGCACGCACACACACACAGTTGTGTTTTCAATTTTTATGGGGACATTCCATAGGCGTAATGGTTTTTATACTGTACAAACTGTATATTCTGTCCCCCTACACTACCCCTAAACCTACCCATCACACAAAATGTTCTGCTATTTTATATTTTCAAAAAAGATAATTCTGTATGATTTATAAGCTTGTTTCCTCATGGGGACCAAAAAAATGTCCCTACAAAATCAAAATGTACTAGTATTACTATACCTGTGGGGACATTTGGTCCCCATAACGTAGGGAATAGCTGCCCACACACACACACACACACACACACACAGGCACAGCATGAGCGGGAAAAACAGAGCTGGCTCGGCTACTTCCACTGCTGATGTAAGGTTAATAAAATAGTTCACCCAAAAATTAAAACACTGTCATTGTTTACTCTTCCTCCTGACTTCATTTCTTCCACTGAGCACAAAAATAATGTATTTTCCAGGGAATTACAATGACAATAAAATAAGAAACAGGTCAGTATGATTCATAAGTGAACCATTCAGACTGGTTTTGTGAACCATAATAAAATATTCATGAATAAAAATTATAATAATAATCTGAATATGAAAAGGCTACGGCAAAGGGAAATAATTCACACAAAGTCATACTTTAATAATTTGATGGTGGGTTTTTTTCAAGTGCAAAAATCTGCCCAATATCTTCTTTTTGTGCTTCACAGAAAGAAATAGAAAGAAAATAATACACGTTTGGAATGATTTGTGGGTAAGTAAATGACAAAATTTTAATTTTTCTGTGAACTATTTCTGCAACAGCCTGCCGCTTACTGATAAGTGGGGGTCCAAGTGACTATGATAAGGACAAACATAGTGGCGGTCACTCGCACAACACTTCTACGAGCCGATAAACCACGCAACTCTGACGCAAACGTGGGAGGAACCTCCTGGAGAGGCAGCGACTGGAGCCACGTAGCGTTTATTCTGGTTTTTAGTCCCCAAGCTCAGATAAAATTACTCATGGCAGAAAGCCAGATTAGGTACTTTGTACTGTGGAAACAAGATATACGTTTATGTGACCGTTAACATTTTGACAAACAAGTTGCCAAGCGAGCACAGGGTTTACGGGATGTAATATTTAATAGGATAAAGAGCTAACACCCTCTGACTTAATATTACTGGAACACCGTATAGCAGGCGCTTAGTCACCTTCCAGGCATTGTAGAATGACACGAGACAAACAACAACATCATTATATAATAATTAACTACCTAATATTTAAAAAAATCGCAAGAATCAGACACAAAATCACATTTTACACACAAAAAGTCACCTGTTTAAATTAAATCTTGCATAAAGAAACAGCCTCTTTCTGTAAAGGGAATATTTAAATTCAATTTAAAAATGAGCAGTAAAAATCATAGAACATTGAACCATGATGCTGCTCATGCATATTGATCGTTTCCTCTTTTTCCTTTTTAACGTGCTCACAAAAGCAACATTTACTTATGGAAGCCCATTTCCGCCACTGAAAAAAAAAAAAAAAAAAAAAAAAAAAAAGATTATTGAGAGTTTTTTTTCCACAGAACTGTGAGATATAAACTCGCAATTGCGAGATATAAAGTCAGAATTGCGAGATTTAAAGTCACAATTGCGAGATATAAAGTCACAATTGCGAGTTATTAAGTCAGAATTCTGACTTTCTTTTATATCTCGCATTCTGACTTTATAAACTCACAATTGTGACTTTATATCTCACAATTCTGTGAAAAAAGTGATAATTTTGAGGTAAAAAGTCGCAATAATCTTTTTTTTTCAGTGGCAGAAAAGGGCTTCCATACTTACTTGATAAAAAAAATACATTAAAAACAGTAATATTGTGAAATAATATTACAATTTAAAAGAACTGTTTTCTATTTGAATACATGCGAAAATTTAAGTTGCTGTGATGCAAATGTTCAGCATCATTACTCCGGTCTTCATTGTCACATGATACTTCAGAAATCATTCTAATATGCTGATTTGCTGCTCAAGAAACATTATTATTAATGTTGAAAACAGTTTTGCTGCTTAAGATTTCAAAGAAAACCATGATGCATTTTTTGAGGATTCTTCAGAATCAATAGAAAGTTCAATAGAACAGATTTTATTTGAAATACAACATTTTTTTTACATTACAAATGCCCTTACTGTCACTTTGGATCAATTTAATGCATCCTTGCAGAATAAAAGTATTAATTCCTTTATAATATATACTTTTAAAAAAATACAGTTTGCCTTTTGGGAAAATGGGCCAAAAATATTGATGACATTATATTGTCTCTTAAGCTTTGTCCAATATGCTCGGAAGCATAAGAATATCAAAAAGTAGCAAATCTTAGCTATTTAAAAAAAGTCCATTGATATGTCTCATCCCAAATTCCTGCTGGAACAATAAATGCATCGACGGAGGATAGAAAACATGACAAATTTGGGCTCTTCAAATGGGTCAAGTTTGTAATCCCTCCAAAAAGACTCAAAGTAAGGCAGAGCAACAATCCACTCTCACTTTGAACAAGAGGAGTCTTTTTCAAAGGCAATAAATGAAAAATGTAGTCATGTGGGTCTAATTCACGCTATGAAAGGAGTTCAATCTTTTCTGAAGTACTGTAAGAGCATTAAAAACCAACAGCGCTGTTAATCTGCTCATAATTAGCAGCGAACTCTGAGAAACAGCAGAAAGCAGCGAAGCACTTAGTGTAGATTTACAGCACACAGACGACCTCGGGACCGCGGGGTCGACGTTTTCTGTGTGCCTGTGAATCACTTTATTTCGCAAATTCACTTTTCCCGAGTGTGGGTTTGCACCTAATTTAAAGTGTTTAACAAGTACAGGTATTTAAAGAAATAGTTCACCCAAAAATGAACAATTTCACATCATTAACTTACTCCCATTCCTACACAACATTATTTTCTCAATATAATAATATGAAATGAAAGTGAGTAAATGATGAACAATGTAATTTTGGGATGACTTTTTAAATCGTGCTTGCTCTCACAAGTAATTAAGTGAAAAACAATGTCATCCGACGGCGTGCAAACACCGCTCCCAGATTTAACCTGCTAACGTGGGCTGCTTAAGGATGTGTTATGATTAAACATGTAATCTTGTGGCAGGAGCTCACAGAACCACAACCCAAAAGTATGTCTGGCTATGCCACAAACCTGGCACATCCGTGTCTAGCCGAGACACGAGTGTAGGAGTACCGAGTGCAACTAGGGGAAGTGTACGGTCATGTGCTTAACAGGATTAAAATGATGTTAATTTGACCATAGTGTCCTACATGATGTCCCATTGAGCTCTGAGAGAATGGGGCAGACGGCCCAAGTTATTACCCTACTTTTAACATACTTCAGTGAAGGACAATGAAGCTTTGTGAAAATGCTTCATAGTGGATAGCTGATGTTTCATGTTGCTGCTTACAGACATACAGTCAAACACAAATGAGTAAACAAACTCGATTTTGACATGTTCTAGAGAAAATGTTCAATTTTGGGCTCGGTATGATTTTTTAATGTTTTAGAAAAAATATCTTTTGCTCGCCTTTATTTGAAAATAAAAACAGTAATATTGCGAAATTTTATAGCGAAGCTTTCTATTTTAATATGTTTTAAAATGTCATTTATTCCTGTGATCAAAGCTGAATTTTCAGCATCATTACTCCAGTCTTCAGTGTCACATGATCCTTCGGAAATTATTCTAATATGCTCATTTGCTGCTCAAGAATCACTTGTTTTATTATCATCAATTATATTTTTGTGAAAACCATGACATTGTTTCAGGATTCTTAGAAAGTTCAAATGAACATCTTATAAATGTCTTTACTGTCACTTTTGATCCGATCACTTAGAAAAGTAATAGCACACCTCCACTTCACGAATGCAATTGCCCTCAAACTATATTTGAGCCAACGGCTCATTATCAGAATATTCTAACCCCTGTCACGCCAGTATTTTCCTTCAAATGAGAGCATTAGTGTAGTTTTGACAGCAGCAGGAAATGATTCTTCATGATTCCAGCTGAGGTTACATGAAACTCAAACACGCCTCTGAAAGCTGCACAAAAGCTATAGTAAACATTAGTCACCGTCCAGACAAAAGAAAGAATTAAATTGGGTCATGAAATTCAGATGAGATCATCTCAGTGATATGACCGTCAATAAATATGCAGGGATACATATAGTTTCTTCCTTTCACTTTTATTTTGACCAGAATTCCCAAAGTCTTCATTTTATTTAAAGGCACAACAAAAAAAGGTTCAATCGTGCCCATGTGTTCAATATTGTACTAAAGGACTTACCGCGGTAGACAGTCTGGACGCAAGGGTCATCTCCAAGTTCCCTTTCAGGCCCAGGAGAGCAGGCACCAGGATAAAGACTTCAGTCACCTCTGTGAATACTGTCCAATGCTATTGAGAAAGAGACACTTTTTAGTTACAAGCATCACTAAACATTAAAGCCTAACAACATTCTGTAAGCCATGTTGGAACCAAATTTTTTTATGAGTTCTGCTTGGCTCCAGACTGCACCCTATTTTCCTGCCGGTGTGACAATTTTATTAGAGGTCCCACTGGTGCAATTATCATCTCAGACCAATAATTAGGAGCTCAGAACAGGTTTACTCGCAGGCCGATCTTTGATCACGTGACCACGTTACTAAACAGCACTGGGGGATGCAGTGAGAAAGCTTTTGAATTCGTTGCAGTATTAATAACATCACTGAGAGATCTAGTGAAAAGCAGTCAAATTCGAGAGAATTCTCTGTTTTAAAACATTTTAGATCAAACAGGACAAACATTTTGTCATAGAAGGTTTTTTGGTCCTTAAATCACCAATATTCACCAAGTAGTAATGCTAACTGTAACCATGGTATTGTGGCAGAAGCAGTCAAATGTTTTTACATTATTCATTCGTACAATCTTTTGAGAGAAAATTCAAGCACTTTTCAAAGTTGTGTACAACTTTTCCCAGCACTTCAAAGCTCTAAATGTGAATGATTGCATTGCAGGTCGATTTAAGGCGTGCTCCTAAATGTTCTGCTTGCGCTTGTTATATATAACATAATATATCTAAAAGAATGCAATGTGATGAAATGGAAAAGAAGAGTTTTGCCTCTCATATTTTTCTCCTGAAAAAATGAAAAAGAAAGAAAAATAAACCAAGTAATCCCATGTTCTCCTATAGAGATATCTCAACAATATCTCACAAAGATACCAAAAGATCTCAGTGTGAATAGCCTGTTGGTCTTTCTTGATTTATGTTTTATCAGCTTTAAGGGATATAATTTTTAAATATGGAAATCAGAACTCAAGATTTGTGATAAGATTGTGGATCGTGATCCTGCTGGAAAAAAATAGTTATGATCATTTTTGCCTAATTAATTTCTAATTCACATGTTATAGCTCTGCATTCTAAGTGTACGTCAGCAATTTTTATTTTTCTAAGGAATTTTAGAATCTTTTTTAGAAAGTTGATACAGAAAACTCAAATCTCTCGAGATATGAAAGCGCGACCATGAAATTACAATCTGTGGAATCCTTGCGATGTGAGATTAGACCCTAAAAAACAAACATTGTTCCATTTATAACAAAGTTTCCGAAGGCAAAAGCTCTGATAAGGCTGAACTTATCTGCCAATGTTAAATTCAGGCCAATTTCTGGTCTATTGACGCCTTCTTCTATTTGAACCTCTTCCAAGCGCCCAACTTGAGACGTCTGAAGTTGATGACTCTGGTAACTGGCAGGCTGATTTTTTTCCATTAGGCTGGAGTGACTTAGATGCAATGCAGTAGCAGGCAGTGCAGATCAATACATAGAAGGAGTGCTTATCTTTAGACCCGTTCCCACTGGTGCACAGCAATTACAGGCCTGACACTGACTAGCTAAATCAATTCTAGCAGCATCTCGTCAGCACACAGAGAGAGCGAGAAAGTGTGGCAGGCAATGCTAACGTAACGTTCGAGAAAAAGCCAATGGTAAACATAACACAACAGCACAAAATCTTCCACAAATAGCAGCAAAAAAGCAGTGGTTAAGGAGTTTGAGCGGTGCAACTTCCAGTGGGCGGGTTTTAATGGCCGTTTCTTTTTCCTTGAGTCTTTGGCAGTGCAGGGGCCACTTTTAAAAAAGGACGAACATCAATTGGGAGTTGGCGCCCAGCCACTTTGTCTTCGGTTCCCTTTGACTGAACCTCCTCTACTCTGTCTATCTCCCTCCCCCAGTACGATGTTGTCTTCAGGGAACAGAGCAGTCCTGGCCAATGCCTCCATGTGCCTCCAAGGGTTCTGCGAACTTGACGCACAGCAGTGCAGGCATGCAACCGGAGGGGGGGCTCAGATTGCAGGATTGTGTAATGTTGGCTGGCAACGCTCCTCGGTTCCAGCACCTTAGTCTCCAAGGCTCAGCGTATAAGGTCACAGAGGAATTCTGAAGACGCACTACCAACCTGGGTTGTGTTTAACACCGGTGAACCTGCACTGATCTATGTGCATGCTTAGATTTTAATATAAGATTTTAATTTCAACATAAACTTATCAATAGTGCAGCAGCTTATAGTTCACCCAAAAAAAACATTTACTCACCCTCATGTTCCAAACACACATGTTGTTCCAAATAAACATTCCAAAAAGGGTTTTTTCACAACCACGTTAGTTCCCAATGAACCTTACTGTGGACAGTTCTTAAAAGAACCATTTTTAAACATCTAAAGAACCTTTTGTGTAATGAAAAGGTTTCGTGGATGTTCATGGATCTTTATGAAATCACAGATGCCAATAATAACCTTTACTATTAAGAATGCAATTTGACTTTCTTTATTTAGAAGATATTTTAAAGTAAACTGAGGTCCACTGACTTTCACTGTATGGAAAAATATCAAAATATCTTCTATGCAGAAGAAAGATACATGAGGGTGAGTAAAATAATGATGATTTTTGAGCAAATTACCCCTTTAATAATTTAGCAATTGCCTGGAAAATGTGATTAGTGCTTAACCATCGCTCAACAGTTGGTTGCTAGGGTTTTGAGGGTTGCTTACAACCTGAAAACAAAACAAGCTATGAATAGGACCTTCAAATTAATGTCTATGGGACATTTTTGCAAGGTTTCTTTACCCATCAGGGAAAAATGATGCTGCTGAAAAGTCAACAACATCAACAAGCCACATAATCTGAGGTAATTGTTAATTGAAATAAAGCTGGGAATGAATAAATAAATTATATATATATATATATAAACCGCTGAAATGATAAAAATACTAAAGTCATTAAAACTAAAACTGAAGTAAAAATAAATGAAAGCTAAATAGAAATACAAAAAAATAACACAAATGACAAAAGCACATAAAATAACAAATATTTTAACTACAATTAAAAAGAAAACTGGAAATATGCAAAACATTTGGGACGAACTACACATCAAAGATAGATCAAAGGGATTTGAAACCACCCTAAACCAGGGGTGTCCAGTTGGAACTGGACTAGATCTCCAGGAACAGGATCGAGCATCCCTACCCAAAATCCTAAGTAATGTTGACACTAGCCTTGGCAACGCTACTAAATAATCACATAAAATCTTAAATGTTAATTGTTTAAGGAAATGAGATGATTTATGTGTGTTTGGCAAACAGGACAAGTCATTAGTTTGAACTTTGAGACGCTAGGAGAGAAAGGAGGCACAATTTCGGCACCTGCTCCTGACCACAGTTACTCCACAGGACGTCTGGAGCCAAAACTGCACTGAAACCAGTCAACTGCTCTGATCAAACATTAAATTGAACAACAGAAATCTACTATATAATCTCAGCTCACAGAAGGTTCGGACAGGACAGGTTATGCTTGTCTGTCTGGCGCTGAATTATGTCAAAATACGATGATGGTGAATGTGGTAAACCCTAACTAGCTTCCTGTCAGGCCTTAATGTTTAGTCTGTCGCACTTGTGGTAAAAATAGTTTTTCTCACATTCAAACTTCAGCACAAACAGGTCTGACTAGAGGTTTTCCAGCACAATACATTCCACATCAGCAGGCTAAGAGGCGAAATCTCCAAATCGGCTGAAAAACAAGTTTCCATGCTAGACTACAGAGGGTGTGGAGCCGTATAATGGAGTGAACTAAAACCTCATGGCTTTTACAATGCTGTACGTGAACAACAACTAGTGAACTCTCTTCTACACAATTGGTTATAAAATGTCTTTACGCCAATCCACGAGTCTACACCCTTTCCTCAGAAAACAACAATCAGTAATAAACAATTTCCAGCGTTCTTTGGATTTCAAATATGTGATTTCTATCTTTTACTGAGGAAACTGAGGAAGTGAGGTAAGTATTACATGGAACAACACGCCTCTCACAGTGTTTCTAAAAACCCCGACGTGGTTAACCATTCTCGCATCTACCCATGGTACAACAGAAATTCACGTCCATCTGTAGAGTAGTGCATTTTCAGTAGGTAGTACTGGCCTACACAGCACTGCGAGCCAAAAGTTATTTTAGCAAACAAGGTTTGCGAAAACACGCGAAATACCCCCGGATTCACAGAGAAGGATTAAGATAGTCCCAGACTAAAATGCATGTTTGAGCCATTTTAACTGAAAGTAACTTGCACTGACATATCTCAAAATATGTCAGTGTCATTGTTTTGTCTCAAGATTCACAACAGTAATGTTTCTTTCTAGTCAAAAGTTTATTAAAGATACTTAAACATCCTAAGTATCAGGCCTAATCCTGGTTTAGGCCAATTCATGTCTGTGAAACCGGGCCTTAATGTTTACTGTACTAATCCAGATTATGATCTGGGATGAGAACATCTGTCTATCAAAGAAAGAATGACTTAAATCACATCATGGGACAAAAAAAACCTGTTTTTTTTTGTGCTTTGAATAAAAATGCACCGGTATCGCATAATGCGGCCGATACGGTTTCAAAGTGGGGACAGCTGACTTCATCTTTATTAGACTGACCTTAAAAAAATGTACAACCTGTCAGCCGGGATGTGCTCCTTATTTTTAAACAGGCCAATCGTAAACACACACACACACACACATTGCATTGAGTCAAGTGGAAATCTATCTATCTATCTATCAATCATCATGCTGAAAATAGACCCCATTAGTTCTCAACTCTGTACATTTTAATTATTTATACACCGTACACATCCTCTACATGATAATCAACACCAGTGCACCCTTCCACGTGTTGTAAGGGGTAAGGGAACCCCTTAGCATGGAGCAGCACATGTCCATTGCTTATTTGGAAAGAACGAAGTTGCGAGCAAACAGCATCTGAGGAGCGTCGAACACGTTCACTTGAAAAACTCTGACTGATGACTATCTGTCAATGGCATCACAAGAATGCAAAAACTCGGAATGGTTTTACTTTTGACATTTGTAAATTACAGGCTTTGACATAATGTTTCTTTTCAGTAAATAAGATAAATAATACTGAATTCTTTTTTTGGATAAAAATAAATGTATTCCAGAAAAAAATATTCTTTGACATTTTGTACTTTATTGGTTTTAGGGCTGTTTAGCGATTAATCGCAATTAATCGCATACGGAATAAAAGTTTGTGTTCACATAATGTATGTGTCTGGACTGTTAAACACATACATATAAATTATAAAAATAAATAGGTATTTATATATAATTTAAATGATATCCAAGTATATATATATATATATATACAAAATAAATATGCAAAGTACACACACATATATCATGTAAACACAAACTTTTATTTTGGATGCGATTAATTGTGATTAATCATTAAACAGACCTATTTGTCTCCACTAAACACAAGGAAATGGTTTTACTCACCTGAACAATGTCCAGAACCATGCCAGCTGCAACTGTCCCAAACCCTGCCAGCAGGAAAGGGAACAAAACCTGGAGTCCAATTGAGAAGGATGTTTCCTTCAGTGGAGCCGGCGGCACCGGGCTTTGGTCCGTACTAGTGTCATCGCTCTCATTGCTTTGGCTGGCGTTCTCCAGGAGCGCGTCCTCTTCCCTCTGGCCCTTGGCGTTGGCCCGACAGTCGAGGACCACCATGTCCGGCCGCTCGTTCTCCTGATCGCCGCGGTCCGGTAAGGAGGTCACTTCTGTGAGTTCGTACTCCCCGGGAGTCTGGGGCACCTCCTCGGGGTTGTCGGGTAGTATTACCGGATGGACGGACCCATTGGAGTGGTGGTACGCCGGCGGCGCTCCCTCCTTCTTCATCTCTATCCTTTCCGTCCCGGTGGACATGTCGGACAGTTTGTCTTGATCTTTCGACCAGAGTACCATGCGGAGGCCTTAGGATGAAAAGTGTCAATTAAGAAGAAATTAAGAAGTTTGTAGGTCTTACTTGAGTTTAGATCAGCCGTTCACCTGATCTCTGGAGATAGTTTATCCCATTAAAGACGGCTGGTGCTGATGAATGAGTCTACAGGTCGAGGAAGAGAGGCAGGTGCGTTCCCCGTCTCCAGGCTTGTGTAAGATCCTGCCTGAACTTGGGTAGCATGCAAATTATGTTCCCCATTCAAAGCAAATTTTCCTTTAAGACATAACAACAGAAAGCCACATGTTATTCTGTGTGCAAAAAAAAGATCCAAGTGAGTCACAAAAGAGACAAAGCTGATGTCCCGAAAGTGCAAAATGTCACAAAAACTTAGGGTCCTAATGAACGTCCGATGCTTGTGTCTCTTGAAGGCACTTGGCTAAAACTTTCCAACCAGCTCTGGGCAGTCGGAGGGCTGGAGGCGTCTCACTTTACATCACGTGGTGAATCGGTTTTTGAAATGTATTTAAAGGTCTCTGGAGTCAGAGTACTGTTACAAACTCACTGAAATGCCTGAGTCCGATAAGGTCGACTTGTCACCTGCCAAAGGGAATGACATCTATTATAACTTCTGAAATGATTTAAGCTTAAAAGAATTCTGCTTTCTTCAGTTCGGTTCAGAAATCCCGGTGATTTCAGATACCGCATCCACATCAACATACTAAATCGTAAATTTAACTGCTGCCTTAATTTTAAATTACATATCTTTTTTTTTTCTACTTTGAATTGAAAGACTTAAGAAAAACAAAGCTAAAATTCTATCCCTAAAGAAATTAGACCACAGAAATGACAAATAATGAAATGTTTTCAACATGATGAAAACTTCCCAGTATACAGACGAGATAGATAGACAGAAAGAAAGAAAGAAAGAAAGAAAGAAAGAAAGAAAGAAAGAACAAGTTACGGCACTCATTTTCTGCCTGACGTAAAAACTTATAACATAAACTCGGACGTGATACACTTTTAAATAACGAAACATTCTGGGCGATTCTTGAGAGAAAGCACCCAGAAACGTCTTTTCGGCACGGTAGAAAGAAGACAGTATACGAGCCAACAACAATTTGCTCATTACCTCCGCACTGAAACAAAATCCCTACTTAGTAGTCCGATCAAATCCAGCGCAGCATGGGACGACGTAAATTAACACGGCTCGGTGGTACTTCGCATCAACACCTCGTTCGTATATCCTTCAGTAAAGAAAGTCCATTCCATTTGTTTCAAGCTCATTTTAAACTTTATACCAATTGGAACAAAGTGGCGAAAACGGCTTTTTCGGGGCAAAACAGAGCAAACTGGTGTAACAGTAGCCTATCTGTCGAGCACTTGAAAATTCAGGAAGAATCCCCTTGATCTACAATGCGCAGATATTATATATATAATATATTATATAAGTTGAAGTTCTCTAAAAATATATTTTACATTATACTATGAGTGGTCTGAGGTTCTATTAAAGTTAGAATAAATTTAATAAAACTTTAATCTTTGATTGGAAACTAACATTTTAAGAGTTTAAAATGTAAAATAGTGGATGGATATGAAATTTGGGTTAATCACGTGTTATTTATGGCGTTTAAGGACATTATTGGAATAGACTAGAGCAAAATAAATAACCACTAAACATTTCAATTTGTTATAACAATGCGGTATTAAAAGACGCACCTCTGGTGCCTACCTTGAAATGAAGACGATGCGGACCTGCTGTCATTCTCCTGTCACTCAGGCGGATCTCGTGCCCTTATCTATGGTTATGGAGCCGGACCGAGATTAATCAGTAACCTCTCGACTGAGGCTGTCAACTCCGATCCGTTACATTGTTCCATTTGACACGCGCTCGATCCTGCGCATCTATATGACAGGAGGAAGTCGCTAGGCGGGCGACGCCGGCGAGAATTACGAATCCTACTATGGAAAACGCTGAGCTCATGAATATTTAAATAGAACGTTCAGTCACGCAACGTAATTATTATTCATGAACCCAAGCCTTCGCCCTAGTAGGATTCGTTCCTTCGCGAACTGACTAGAACAGAGTCTTATTTTCAGCCAATCAGAAAGTGGGGCGTCACGGTATTCAATTAACATTCATGAGGCAAGCCCTCGCCGTAGTAGGTCAAGAAGGGATGTGCGTTAACACGTGCTCATTTACAAGCATCAGGAAGCGCATTTGATTTTTAATTGAACAACACCCTGGATAATCATTGAAACTAAATATGTTTGTCTTCCTGAAGGCTGTAATACATTCACTGCACCCAATGCACTCATAGAAAATGAATCGATATGAATTAATCTTCAGACAAGAGGAAACTATTAAGATTAAATTTCCAGAAATAAATTGAGAAAAGTAATTTAAAATAAATGTTTTGTGGAAAGGTGCATTCGATCTAGTAAACTACAGCGAGCACTGAATTTTTTTATTCAGTTCATGCAAAAAAAAAAAAAAAAAAAAAAAAAAAAAAAAAAAAATATATATATATATATATATATATATATATACACGCTTATTTACATATATATGTACTAAATGCTAAAATATGTTGTTTATATGCAGAAACAAAAACACTGACTTAAAGAACCTACAACCCTGTAACTAACTCAAGAACCCTATAAAGTCAAAATAATAAATGGGCTCTAAGGAACGATTGAAGAATACCCGCATAAAGAAAACTATACAAAAATAGCTTTTTTTTCTCTCTCCTAGTACATTTAGGTTCGCAGCTGGCGAACCGGGACAGCACAACATGCTTACACCCCAAGGCATCCACACGATCCACAAACTGACCCCTAACAAGATCCCCTGGCGCTCTGTGCTCTGTAGTGCTTCTCAAAGTTGCTTTGAGAGTTATTATTCTGCTAAGAGGTCTAAGATTGTTTCAAAAGTAGCTGCTTCTGAAAACCTGACTTGTAAATGTCCTTGGGTGGGATCTATAATGTGTTTTGAGAAATCAAAACTGAGCCCTTTGTAGTTGGAATCGGAAATTCTTGTCTCCTTCAGATAAGGGACAAACACATTACAAAAGTGAATGTGTTTACTGCCCACTTAACGCAGGCCTGTTGTCTTTAGTGACCTTATGGACCTGTATTTTGAAGCATGTATTTGTTTATAAGACACTTTCAAAGGACTGCTATGCAGTCACAGATAACCTATTTATTTGTGTTGTCAGACAGTGTTATCTGACTTGTGATGTCATTTATTGTAGGTGGTTGTAGTGAATGACACATTCACAGTAGACGTGTACAGCATTTTAAAGTTATTTACCTCAACTGATGTGTGAGATGATAGATGTTGAATATTCAATAATTAAATCTGTTCATCATATAAAGTGATCGAGTCTCCTCAGAAAATTTGAACTAAACCGCTTAATTTAGTTTTATGATCTCTTTAGAAACTTTTTGAAATGTCAAAGTGTCAATGGAGGGAAAGAAAGATCTCAGATTTCATCAAAAAGATCTTCATTTGTGTTTTGAAGATGAATGAAAGTCTTACGGGTTTGGATCGACATGAGGATGGGTAATTAATGACAGAATTTTCATTTTTGGGTGAACTATCATTTTAAAGGCACAATATGCATATTTCCGCCACTAGAGGTGGCTTATTCAAAACAGCGTAGCTTGATGACGCCTTCATTTCGCGGAATTATGGGAGGTCGGTTTACAGCCGGTGGAAAAGAATACGATGGGACTTCAGAAATCATATTCGTGGATGAGATAGTGTTTTGAAGATTTATTAACATTACTGTATAAAGTAGCGTGTGACTGAAAACCACTGGAGCTGAACGAGGTCACTGGAGCGATTGCTAATGAGAGTCGAGCGCGACACACGCCTCGTGAGCAGTGGAGCTTTTATTTTTCCGCAGTCTCCACTTCCGATTCTTCCTGTCAAGCAAATTGTGGGGTAAAGCAGCGTTGTTTGTCATATTAGATACATTTGTGTTGAAAGTTGTTATAATGCTACTCTGTGTGTTCATTCTACTGTGAGACACCTAATGCACACTGCAGTGAGCTAGATCGATATTAGTTATGGTAAAACATGGTACTCACAGTAAATCAAGAAAACGAGATTTAAACAATAAGCTATTGTAACGGGGAGACAGTAGGATGGGATCCAAATGCAGCTTTAATGAAAAACGTGGTCAAACAAGCAATGGTCAAAACAGTGGCAAACAGGTATGGAGGAGGTTAGACAGAATCGTAGTCGATAAACCGGCAAATAGATCGAGGCAGGCGGCAGGCAAACAACAGTCCATAAATCAAAATCAGTAAATCCAAGGGGCAGGGAGAGAACGTTCAAAAAACAGGGAAACAGGCAAAAACAAGACCAGCAAAACAGACATGGGAATGAACGCTCAGAAATGACAGGGGTAACCAAATCAAGACTTCGCGGGGAGTGATGAGTCAATGATGTTTATATATGGTGTGGGTGATGAGGTGCAACTGGTGCGGTAATCAGTGACTGGGTACGGGGCTTATGGGAAATGTAGTCCGTGTGAAGAAATGAGAGTGTGAATGGGTGAAGAGGAGTGAGTGGAGTGCCCTCTAGTGGGTTTTCCGGGCATTCCACCTGATAATCGTGACAGCTATATAACATGATTCGTTTTCTGACGACGAATGTATCCAAATAGTTGCTCAGTTGTCTAATAAAAACACATAATATATTAAAGCGTAAAGGTTTCTACAAAATAAAATCGAGGGTAATGTAGGTATGATGTCATTGATAGGCGATGCCCGGACACGATCTGTGTCCTGGTTAAAAGTGCTTATTTTTCAGGATTGTCGGAGACATTTGGGATAATCTAAGTACACAAGTCAACAAAATATATAACACTGTTCAAGTGGTCTTTAGACATTTTAATCCAAAAATATGACATATTGTGCCTTTAACTAGAAGGGATTGAGTACGATTATCAGGCACCGTTCTCAGAGTTTTAAACGTATCATCTTCAGATTTGAAACATAACATGGTCAGACATGTGGCTTCAGCTGGAGTGCATTTCCAGATAGCAGAGGGGCTGACATCAGTTTTATTTTCATAAAGATTTTCCATAAAAATACATTAACTGTACAAAATTTTGAAGCTATTTATAACAATTTTTTTCATTATGACAATAATTAATTATGACTTTACAATAAACTGCAAAGTGTCTGCTTTGAAATGAGACCATAGTTATGCTTTTAGTGCAAAGGGTTCATGAACTGCATATGTTTTAGTTTGGGTATGTCATTTCTTGGGATTTTTCAAAAACGGGGTGGACAGCTAACAGGTTAACAGGAATCTTGCCGTATGATTAGACAGCAGAGTGCTGATGACATCTAAACATGCCATTCTCACGAGAGTCAAAAGCATGCGGGCAAACAAGTTAATTTGTCAGAAAAACAAGGCGGGTTTGGAATTAGCTTCAGTCACATGAAGTTCAGTAAGTCCACATCAACTGATAGAAGGTGAGAGTTTGTTGAACTGTCCTAAATTAATGGAATGTAAAGGTTATTGCCTAATTAGAACAAGAGCAGTCAAGATTAAGTAAAGACAGCTGACTGCACCGTCTGATGCAGAGACTGCGCTGTCAATGCATTACCAGCACAAGAGAACAGAAGAGAAAATCAATGAATAGAAGAGAATCTTAATTACATGTCTGGGACCAGTACTGTATATGTGGCGGTGAAAAACAGAGGATAATAATACCTATAATTATAGATTTCAATTATGGGGTGACCAGAAACGGTACATAAAACACACAATACCACCATATCAAAACAATATGCTGATTGAAAATGTGAACTGGTAGATCTCGATATATGGCTTACAGCAGAAAGATTTAATTTAATATGAAGTTTAATGCACATATACTACTGCTCAAAAGTTTGGGGTCGGTAAGATTTTTTAAATTTATATGCTTTTATATGACCAAAAACAGTAAAAACTGCAATATTGTGTACTATTTAAAGTTTTCAAAGCATCATTACTTCAGTCCTCAGTCACACGATCCTTCTAATATGATGATTTGCTGCTCAAGAAACATTATTTTCAATATTGAAAACAGTTGTGCTGCTGAATATGTTTGTGAAATTCTGGAAACTCAAGATTCTTTGATGAATAGAAAGTTCAAAAAAGGAGCATTTTGCAACAATGTCAATATCTTTACTGCCACTTTTGATCAATTTAATGATTCCTCGAATTCTTGCAGAATAAAAGTATTAATTTCTTTAAAAAACAAAACAAAAAAAAAAAACATACTGACCCACACACAGATTATCCATTCATATCCTTGTTGTTTATTTCTCAGTTTATAGCATTTAAACCGTTTTGTGTGTGTGTGTTTGGCCACAAACCATTTGGCAGAAATATACTCTTATTTGGCACAAAAACCATACTTCTGCAAATCAGATTTAAATATTTTCAGCACTCCGTGTTTAGATGTGTAATATTATTATCACACCATTTCGTGTTGTTTTCACGCCCATATAGCGTCCTCTAACACAACACGGATGGTTACATCAGCTGTATGTTTAAGGTGAAACTACTGTTAGTTTGAAACTGAAGTAACATCCGCTTCTGAACAGCTGAAACTGTTCAATTTAGTGATGCCACAATCCAAAAAGATTGAGAGCTCATTGACTGTGCTGGTCAAGCGATAACCTTACGCACCTAATTCTAAAACCAGCTTGTGGATTTCAAACCTTATTATCTTTATTAATGCTCAGAGTGCTTCTTGGAGTGTTTTCACTCCTTGCTGAGGTACAGATGAGCCGGCAAAACAAATCTATCCATAGCAACAGCATCATGACAACCACTCTCTCCTGGCAACTCTCCGGATATATCTGCCAGATTGGTCCGCTGTGCCTTGTTTTTTTGTCTTCCTCTTAGGAATGTTCACTTGGATTTGAACAGTCAGTTACTAAAGTGTATAATTGTGTACTTAGCTAGAACCAAAGCAGCTAAACAGGCGCTTAATATAAAACACAACTACAAAAAACAGTATAGAGGGTATGCATGTGATGTCACCGCCGGCTGTTGTAACTGCCTGAGTGGCAAAAAGACAGTGTGAATGCCGCGAAAAATGCATCCAAAATGGGAAAGAGCTTTAAAATTGACTGTAAAAATAGATTTGACAAGAGGAATATTTTTACAGACTGTCGAAAGCTACAGAAAAAGAAGCAAATGGATCGCTGCAATTCACAGAAACAGCTGAAATTACAGTTATCTTTTTGTGCCAACATTGGATTTTGAGGTAAAATAATACCCTATGTACTGTATTGTTATATATTGACAACTCATTTACCATCTTATATTCTGCATAATTGGGTGTTTTTAAATAAACACTATATACAAGTTTTAGTGCTGGACGATATGACGATATATACGTGATCACTCACACACTTATATTGTATTAATATAAAGCGTTCACAGGGAAAATGGCGATATGTGTATCCATGTGTCGAAATCTAAATGTCAGGAAACATGATTCCTGGGTTAGGTTTGTTTTACAAGATGTAAGGAGCAGGTTCGAGCCCAACCTTTAGTGTAATCCTTTGTTTTACTCATATTTTCCCCTATTAAATCCAGTCACGCAGCAGCCTCTTTTGCCACTCAGTCCAGCTGACGGAGCGTGTTCCGGCGGGAAAAGTGACGTCAATGCATAGCCTCTGTACCTTTGATGCATGGTGGGGAAAAAAAAAAGAGTTTGCCAAATGTGTAAATACTATGATTACGTAAGGGATTTCTCTATTTCAGAGCACACCTCTATGGCAAGCCATTTGGACTTTTATTCATTTTCAGGATGTGAACTCTTGATATCAATTTTCACTAGTTAAAATGCTAATTTTTGATATCAGGAATTACATTTCCGCTAGTAAAAACTATAATTCTTGATATCTGTAATTGTATTTTCACTAGTGAAATCTTGCCATAGGCTGCCATTCAAATTCAATTGTTGATATCAAGAACTGATTTCTTACTAGTTGAAATTCCAATTTCACATATTAGAAATATACAATTAGTAAAAATCATATTTTTTTTAATCAATAATTACATTGTTACTAGTAAAAATGCAAATGTGTGATATCAAGAATTCAATTGTCACTAGTTGAAATGTCTATTCCTGATATCAACAATTGAATTGCTACTACTACAACAAATATTCATTTCTGATATCTGAAAATGAATTCCTGATATCAATATCATTTCTGATATCTAAAACGGCTTTCTTACTAGTAAAAATCACATTCATGATATCAGAAATGAACATTTTTACTAGTAGCAATTCAATTGTTGATATCAGAAATTTGCATTTTTTCTAGTAAGAATTGTATTTCTGATATGTGAAACTGGAATTTCAACTAGTAAGAAATTAATTCTTGATATCAACAATTGAATTTGAATGGCAGCAAATGGCGAGATTTCACTAGTGAAAATACAATTATTGATATCAAGAATTATAGTTTATACTAATGGAAATTGAATTATTGATATCAAGAATTAACACTGTAACTAGTGAAAATGTAATTGTTGATATCACAAGTTCATATCCTGAGAATGAATAAAAGTCAAAATGGCTTGCCATACACCTCAGATTTGACATGAAATTTGGCGCAAGGTCCAATGCCACCAATTGCACAATTGCACACATTTCAATTGAATTGAAAGTACAGAAAGAATTGATTTTACAGATTACATCTGTTTATTCTGGGTCGTAGTTCACGCGCCAATTTACGATCAAACGAGAGAGAAAATTATCGTGTCACTCGTAAGATTCCAGTTGTTAACATTCACTACTTAACAACTTCTACAGCATTTATTAATCTTATCTGATGTTGATCTCAACATTTAAAAGCTGTATTTGTTAAAGCACTGTGAACTAAGATGAATATAGACATTTTCTTTAACAAAGACAATCACAAAGGCTAATAAATGCTGTAAAAATATGTTCATGTTAGTTAATGCATCATCCAAAAATGAATGAAAAGTCACCTCGCCCTCAAGTAGTTACAAACATGTTGCTGAACACAAAAGAAGATGTTTTGAATATGTGTGTCGAAAACCTAATGACTTCCATGGTATGGGGGGAAAAAAAATACATGGAAGTCACTCAACTAAATTCATACAGGTTTGGAACAACTTGAGGGTGAGCAAATGATGACAGAATTTATATTTTTGGGTGAACTATCCCTTTAACAAAAGAGACTGTAAAGTGCCATTTGACTTACATAAAAAATAAAATTGTAGCTACCTGTATAGATACTGATGTGTAAAACTGAATATATTGTGAAATATTTCATAACTACAAGCCTCATGGAGTATATTAACTCTCATTATGTCGTTTCTGGAGAAAGCCTAGTTCTTACAGTATTGAGTGTTTCATTAAATGCATCATGTTTGTCATTTTTGCAGCTCTATGAGTTGTATGGTGATCAATAATAGTCATAGAAATATGTTGGCTTTCCTGACATGCCCTGCTTTCAGCCTCAGTGACATTGGAAATATGAACAGTTTGGTTTGTTTACCTGACAACAAAACGAGTCATTGCCCATATTTCTGCTGGCATTATCTGATCGTGGGGAGCTCCGTGTCTCACTACATGTGTGTAGAAACATACCTCCTGACCTTGTTTACCTCGAAAGAGCACATGAAAAGACAGTTTAACCATTTGGAGTAAGCCTAATCACAGCTAGAATACTGGCCATTTACTCTCAAGTTCAACTCACTTTTAATCCCAATCAAAAAACAAAAAGAAATTAAGATGTTTTTTTGTAATGTGAGAAACTGCTGAATTAACATGTTCTTGTTTCTGTTGACTGAAATTTGAAGAAGTGCAAGGTAAAGTTTTACATTTATGCAACTTGAGGACACACATGGTCACCTATCGGTCATCAAGTTCAGCATAAGAACAATGTCAGCTTAAATAAAACCCTCGGTCATTACCCAGACGACAAGAACATTCAAGGATCTACCCCAGTGTGTAGGCTGAGCAAATATAAAATGCCCTTAAAGTTTTGCAAGAGCAAAGATTCCAGCAGGACAAATGTACGAATGAACATATTCACTGGGCTAAATGTGATTTATACGGTTAAATTATATAGTAACATACTAAAAATGACACAGAATACCTTAGCAACCACTAAAAAAAGCATCAGCTGTATGCAAAGTGACCCGTGTTAAAAATGCGTACAATTAACTCATTAAGATCTCCATATCTCTGGGATTGAAACATATAGGGCCTTTAAAATGAATGATACCAAAAGAAAAGTTTGTTAAAAACCAGAATATGAAAGGACATCAAGATATTTTTTATACTTCTTAAGTTACAAGCATGCAAACTTGGGACAAAAAAACACAAGAAGTGCTTTTCCCCCATTTTTCAACTGTCACCGTTGGCATATAATGCAACAAAGACTGCTAAAGTCAACAGCTTTTTCTAATAGACCTACCAATCTCTGTGTAAAAATAAAATAACGATGCTGCCATGTTTCTAATATAATTTTTACCCCCGTTAATAAAGCTCTAAATCCCAGGTGAAAATTGTCATTTTTCACAAAAAAAAAAAAAAACTTCATGAGGTGCTGGATGAATTATGCGCTAAAGTTTAATACGAATCTGTAACCTTAAATATAACAAGCGCCACTAGTGATATTATTATTATTATACAACACTTTCAGACGCAATCTCTCAAATAAAGATTACTCCAGGTTAACGCTTGCAAATGTAGCCCTACATCATGATTGTGACAAACACCTTCTCGGTAGATAAAAACATTCGCTTTAATTTTTCTTCTGGTACTCCTTCCGCCCACAAACGCAGCAAGAGTTACATATCTGATTCAGGCACACAAATCCCATTATCTGACTTTACTGAGCTTCAGCGAGTAGCAGCATGTGTTCTATTTATTTCAATATGAGGAATGAAAATTGTTATATCACACTCCTCGATTTGTTATTAAATAGTACGTTATTTCAAACCCTGCTTGTTGCAATTATGTTCTCTAAAACAGCAGAAAATCATATAATGTGTTCCTCATTCTGAGTCGCAAGCGTGCTAGCTTAGAGTTTAAGCATTTTCCACTTTAGACAGACTTTGCTAGATGTTACCTCATCGTTCTTATGCCTAAACATCATTAAAGCTCTGTTTTAATACATTCAGAGCCGTGCCGCAGGTAGCTTAACACAACTAATGTGGAAAATTCTCCACTGAAGCCGGGCTCAGGGAGCAAAAGCCGGTCCCGACGGGTCATCCAGTGGTCCTGAGGTCACGTGATCAGAATACTGACCAGGTGGATGGAGCCAGGAGGCACCTCGCAGAGGAAAGGGTTGGTTACAGAGTAGCCTGACTGCATGCATCACATCTTAAAAAGGTACTTCAACCCCAGAACATTTCACCTTGTGTGCCCTCAGGGTGCCTTGATGTCCAGAATGGGAAGTGATTCACAAATGAGTGTAGAGATGTAGTGGTTCTCTTTAGACAAACACCAAGTGCCATGTTTGCTCATGAAATCTAATGCAATGCAGAATTATGACTCTTTTAGACAAGTCAAAACTTAAATAAATAAGATATTAAAACCCAAAACTAGTCTAAATTATAATGTATGACAAGGTAGATCAGTGATTTAAGCATACAAAAACTGATAAACAGCGTCACCGAGTGGTAAACAGTAGAATTGCAGCCTTACCAGCGTTGAGTATCCGATTCACTTGAGCGAGTCGCTGCGGACGGATCGTTCCGATGAACCGATTCAAATTTAAGATTCTTTTCAACGTTCAACGTTCACACTCTGCTTAAAAAGAAGAAGAAGAAAAAAAGATGGCCTAGTTGGCTTTCCACCACTTTAAGGCTGAATGCTGGTCTGTTGGCACTTTTCACCTGGCAAGACTTCTTTAAAATGACATGAGCAAGATTTATGTGTTTCTATGGCAAGCCGTTTTGACTTTTATTCATTTTCAGGATATGAACTTGTGATAGCAACAATTACATTTTCACTAGTTAAAATGTTAATTCTTGACATCAGGAATTAGACTTCCACTAGTAACAACGTTAATTCTTGATATCAACAATTCAGTTTCCACAAGTATAAACTATAATTCTTGATGTCAATAATTGTATTTTTACTAATGAAATCTCGCCATAGGCTGCCATTCAAATTCAATTGTTGATTTCGAGAATTAATTTCTTACTAGCTGAAATTCCAGTTTCACATATAAGAAATTCTTTCTAGTAAAAATGCTAATTTCTGATATCAACAAGTACATTGTTACAAGTGCAAATGTCTATTCTTGATATCAACAATTGAATTTCAACTAATAAAAATATTCATTTGTGATATCTGAAAATGAATTCCTCATATCAATATAATTTCTGATATCTAAAACGGCTTTCTTACTAGTAACAATCACATTCATGATATCAGAAATGAAGAAGAATATCAAGCATTGATATCAAGAATTATAGGTTATACTAGTGGAAATTGAATTTTTGATATCAAGAATGAATGAATAAAATGAAAATGAATAAAAGTCAAAACAGCTTGCCATAGTGTTTCTGTATGACGCTGCAACTTTACGACTCTTATGTTTTGTGTCAGATAAATGCACCTAAACAAAAAAAATCTCCAGGGTTCACCATTGATTCGTCAAGATCAAAATAACTTTAAAAATGCAGCTCCATATATCTTAACACATCAGCATTAGAATCATTTTACAGATACGTTACAGTTTACGCTACTCACAATGTCCTTCGGTACTTTGCTAGTTGAGTTGTCGTTGGCGGTGCGTTTGTCACGTGACAAATACAAGGCTACAGAGACTCGAGAGCAACTCAGACTAATCAGTTTAGTTTCTCACAATTCATCTCTGGCTACATTATAATGATTTCCTATTTGGAATATGATCAATGCGGACGTGTTGCTGAAAATGGGCTGTTAAGCTCTATTCAAATGAACGAAATGACATGTGGCTATGAAAAATTAGTTCGTTTTGCTGAACGAGATTCAAAGGTCAAGTCATTAAAATAAATTTCCATCGACCCATCACTAATTTGCACACAAATTGGTCTGTCCAAATCATTAAAAAGAATCGGCTAAAAATGAACGACTCACAAATCGGATAAATTTAACGGCTATGAATGGAGAAATGCAAATTTGCTATTTGTTCATGATGTTATATCTGTTTAAACTAACAGCCAAGACTGCTACTACTCCCTGGAAAGCAGGCCAAGGGATTTCCAAGCAATCCAGAACACAATAACACATCAGCACTAGCCTCATTTTGCAGATAAACAGTGTCGAACCACTGCAGCACTTTTTAACTGCATCTCTGCAGTGCGTTTCAGCAGGTCTGAGCGTGGCCGACAGGACCGCGAGACACATTTCACCTCTGCAGAGGTGAGAGAAATCAATAGAGACAAATAAACCTCAGGCCAGGAGTCCACACGTTTAAAGTCGCTCCTCATTCTGTGTCAACCACCATCCTGCTCAAGACTCCAGTAAGTGAGTCACTATTTGACATTATTTAATAAAAAGAGAAAAGAAAATCCCCCCCCCCCCCCCAGATAAAGAGCTCCATGGTGAATTTGAACCAAGAAACAAGGAATCAAATAGACTGGAGACAAAGTTCATTTAATGGCAAAACCACAAACGTACAAGCAATTGTAGAAAACCATGTTATTACAGTGCTTTATTTTATTGCAATGTGCATCCAAGACACATTATCCTAACAAAATGAGAGCGAAAAACATTATAATAGAAAAAAGTAAACATCATTTAATGATGTTGGCCATAGCCATGATGACTTCCCTAAAGGCTTTTCAACTTTATTTCGATTCAAAATACTGCATCGCTGAACTCTGTGCTGACAATGAGTGTGTTTACATGCACGGTCCGATTATGCTTAATAACCCGGCAGCATGTAAGGTCATGTAAACACGTAAATGTTTTCTTTTATCAGCCAAAGGTCATAAACTGTTTAAGCCACGGTTTAGTTTGTGTGTGCATATGTAACTCGTTTCAAATCTCACGGAAATGTTGCTGGGATTTGAGAAATAGAATTATTTTGCATGTAAACACACTCGATATCTTATTAGTGTAGCATTAAAAACCCCATAAAATCCTTTGTAGAGGGCAGTTTTCTATCCTGTTTTCCCATTGGAAAGAAAGTTGGGATAGAGCATTTCGAAAAGGCCTTTCTTTGCATTTTTAACAAGCCACAAAACTCCCAATTTTGGTTTTTAAAGAGTACTTGATGCTACTATAAATTGCTAAATTCCCTGTAAACATTTAGAAAAAGGATTGCATGTATGTGCTACAGCAGTGCAATTTATCTTTGACAAGGATGAGACTGACCGGAATGAGTGAAAAATAACCAACAATATTCACCACCAAAATCACCTCCTACACAATTAATGCAGGGAGGGATGCACAATGAATATCCTAAAGTTAAAACTTCACTATATTAATAAGACCTCTGCTGTATTACTAGCTGATCATACTAAAAATAGCAGTAGATTAATTAGCAACCCTGTAAATACCCTAAAAATATCTCAAGACACCGTTATAGGGAGACGGCTAAATCTGTTTCTATTTCAAACACTTATTTATTCCGTTTCTAAAGCGTGTGCGGCTGTGTTTGTGCATATGTTGTTGGCTTAGCTTGTTCGGTGGGTGTCTGGCGCTGTTGGCTTTAGGAGGCAGATTGTCGTTGCTGTGCATCTTGTAAAAATGGCATGAACAGCGAGCTTTGTGGAACCAAAATACATGTTGTTCCCTAAAATGTGCTTAGTTATTCCTTGTCAGATAGTGTAGCTTATTCATTTGAACAGTCTAGCATCCAAGAACATTGTTGTGCTGACATTAAGCCTGAAACATACTCTACAAAAGTACGTACTGTAAACACCAACTCTAGTTTGATTTCATGCATGACTTGCATTAGGAAATATGTCAGAATTCTCAGCATTGCCACAAGGGGCACTATAGGCATCAATGTAAACATCTATTTTCTACAGTCATTGAATAGGATCTTGTGCTAGGGGCGCTAAAATTTCACGTTTTACGTTTAAACTGTTGACCTGTTCATAGCCAGAAACCTGAACGTGGTTTAAGACATGCGTTTGAAGGAAACTCTACGGCGGTGGTTCTCAACTCCGGCCCATTTTCCTGCCGTGTTTAGCTCCAACCCTAATCGAACACACCTAATCAAGGTCTTCAGGAATACTAGAGAGTTATAGGTTTGATTAAGGTTGGAGCTAAACACCGCAGGAAAGTGGACCTGGAGGGCCACTGCTCTACGGCCTCCTCGATTACACATTCGCGTATTTGCGTAGAGCAGTGTTTCCCAACCTTGTTTCTTGGAGACACGCCAACAGTACACATTTTGGATGTATCCATTATCTAACCCAGTGCTTCCCAAACTGTGGGCCGCGGTCCCCCCGGTGGGCCGTAGCGGTACTGCAGAGGGGCCGTAGCTAGTCCAAATCAATATATTAAAATAATTAAAATATTCCAATTGTTCTAAAATGTGATTTTTTTGAAAGTATGTAAGGTTAGTGTTATGGATTTAAATATATTTGTAAAGAATGTTTACATCATAGGTCTCATAATTCACATTAAAATTCTCACAAACTTGTTAATAAATGTATTTGTAGGTAAATGTCGGTATATATATTTTTTAACGGCGGGGTCGTGGACCTTTTGTAATGTTTTTGGGAGGCCTTACCCCTCTTAAGTTTGGGAAGCTCTGATCTAACCCATCTGTTTCTGGTCTTGGGATGCGTTTAACTCCACTTTTAGGCATACACTCGGAAACTTCCCCCATCGACCATTTGAAGTGCGTTCAACTTCGTGAAGTGTGTTTGGACAGACCTTCGACCCCTCGATTTTGGAAGGCTACTCAATGTGTACACTTCAGGCAGATCAGGCAGATCCACTGACCACACAGCAGATGTCACTTAATTTATCCCCCACCCCACACAACTGCAGTTTAAGATATTGGAGTTATTTTGACATTTAACCGCATAATACACAGGGTAAGCTTAAGATGGCTGTTATAGTTTATTGCATTGTTATAATTTTTGTATCTGTAATTGTCCCTACGCATACATACAGGCCTATAGAATGAAAACTCATAAGGAAAAAACTGTAAATATTAAATCAGCTCCATTGCGGATTAGCAGCTTGAACTAATTCTTATATACTTGCACTAGCATATTATATATACACTGTATGACAATTTAGTTCAAGCTTTGACCTGTGGAGGGCAGTAATACACTTAGCAGCATCTACACTGCTGGATTTATGCAAGAAGAAGAGAGCTAGTGCAAGACAAGCATTTGTGGTTAAAAAGTATGTATATATTTTTTAGTAAAAGGACGATCGTTTTGCTAGATTAGACTCTTATTCCTCGTCTGGGATCATGTAGAGCCCTTTGAAGCTGCACTGAAACTACAATTTGAACTTTTCACCCATTGAACCCCACTGAAGTCCACTATATAGAGAAAAAGCCTTGAATATTTTCCTCAAAAACCTTAATTTCTTTTCGACTGAAGAAAGAAAGACTTGAACATCTTGGATGACATGGGGGTGAGTAAATTATCATGAAAATTTAATTCAAAAGTAAACTAATCTACTAAAACACTGTTTGCCGCAGGTTGTTTTTCATGTCTGCGGGTTGAAGCGACCCCAAATTACATGATGTTTAGTCCCCGGAATGTGATTTTTACCAGAGGATCCTTCCCGAAATGTGATCGGGGTAGTTTTGAGTAGCAATTGGACGTGTTTTATTGCAAACCTGGCAACCCTGCTTAGTGTGTTCCATTTTAACACATTGCAAAGGGTTTGCCAGTAGTGGGCACTCATAAGCAATGACATACAAACACCTTCTTGGTGTTTAACTTCTTGAAGCTAGCGTAAAAAATTGGGATGCATCCAAAATCGCGTAGTGTATGTGACAAAAAAAGTATGTCTGAACATGCATGTATGTCACTCATAAAAGTACCTACTACTACCAACGAGAGTCTGAAGTGGACAGGACACTTTAGTATTCCATGACGCTACGGGGGAGGATTCGTGAATGGCAGTGAAGTGATACTGATACTGGTAGGTCACATGATAATGACAACATGGCAAATGTAGTACGTCCGGATTACAGTCATACTATACAGAACCTACTTTTTTAGTGGCTGTGGGTAATTACTTATTCAAAACAAGTACCTACTCAAGAGACTATACGATTTCGGAAGCAGCCTTGGACTTAAATGCAGCCTTAAAGTCTCTACTAATGAGCTGATGTGTTTGATTAGGAAGAGTTCGAAAATGTGCACTGTTGGTGTGCCTCCAGGGACAGGGCTGGGAAACACTGGCGTAGAGTATTTTTCAGGACTTAAAGGGATAGTTCGCCCAAAAATGAAAATTCTGTCATCATTTACTCACTCTCAAGTTGTTCCGAGCCTGTATGAATTTCTTTCCTCTGCTGAACACAAAAGAAGATATTTTGAAGAATGTCAGTAACCAAACAGTTGTTGGACCTCATTGACTTCCATAATTTTTTTAAATCAATTTGGTTGGGTTTTGTTACCCCAAATTCTTCAAAATATCTTTTGTGTTCAGCAGAAGAAAGAAATTCATACAGGTTTGTAACAACTTGATGGTGCGTAAATGATGACAGAATTTTCATTTTTGGATGATCTGTCCCTTTAAGGTGTGGTCACAATAACTAAATATCGTGTGCAAAAAATGGTCAGTTGTGAGCAGCATAGAGATGTATGAAGCATTGTTGGTCAGCGTGGCGAATTTGCTTGACTAACGCACAAATTTCAATGACTGGATTTCGACCGTGAAATTTCACCGAGCATTGTTAAATGTGACCGCACCTTTAGTGTGAAAATGTGTGTTTTACTTGATCACTGAAGGCAACTTTTTCTGAAGTGTAAAGGTTCTGTGGTTAAAGAATCTCCTCCTCTTTTACATATAGAATCTCGTGGGCGGAGCTTGGGACTTGATTGACGCCTCCTACCACCAGTAGGCGATCGCGGATCACGATGCTTGAGGCAGAGCAACGCGGCGTCGACATGGGTGACAGCCTTTCCCATTTTCTTTTTTCGGGATGGAAGGCTTCAACGGTGTCCAGCACTGATGGCTGATGGCCTGTAAGAGGAGAGCAGATGTTTGGATGACACCAACCGTGACAGCAACTGTGCGCTGGATAAATATACTATGGTGCAACTTCCATACCTAGACCTCCCGCCACAATCATTCTGCCTCGCACGATGGCTGCGGAAAAGTCTGCTCGCTTGGTCTTCAAGGGTACTGTGTCCTCTGATTTCAACCAAATTCCTATGAAACACAAACAAATAACAATAATAAAGTGCAAAATATTAAAGGTGAAGTGTGTAATATCCGCAGAGACTCGCAAGATGTCATTCTAATAATGTCTTGCGTATAATTTGGGTATTTTAGCTTTGAATAAATTACACACCATTCATCATTAACACTGTGTGATTTAAAATCTGACATAATAAATCAGATTTATACAATGAGGTGAAAGAAAATTAACAGGCTTATACAATATATGATTTGAAAATGTTTTGTTTGACAGCTTTTCTTAAAGCATCTAAAGAGGAAATAGAAATAAAGGACTTTCCTGCAGATTAGAGCCTGCGCGCTTGTCGATTAGACTTGACAGACTGTTTTCCATTTGCAGGATCTAATATATGTCTAATAACTAAGCCAATGGCTTGCTGTAATAAATGCAAGGACTATTTCTTCAAAAATTACTGAGCTAGAACACTTTAATTGCTTTGAAAAGGAAGTTGGATTTGAGCAGCTTTCTGTGTTCCACAGATGTAGAATGTTAATTTGGCATATTATTTACATTTCTCAGTCAAACTAATCTGCCAAAAAGCACAATCATAGCCAATAACACACAAACGGCATTAGAATAATGAAGGTTGTTTGACTATCTTCCACCATTCATGTTTACATGCTTTATAGAGACACATATGCAGATGCTCACAGCACTTGTGCATATAGAAATGATCAAATAAATGATCAAAACCATTTCAGAATGAAACAGCAACACCTAACATTTCTCACTGCAGGCATTTTTTTTACAGATCAGGCAATCCTAGAATCCAAAAAAATATATAATAATACCAGATACAGGATATATTTTATACTGGATTTATTTTATACTTTTATATGCATTGTTTTGTATATATATATATATATACATATATATATATATATATATATATATATATATATATATATATATATATATATAAATTAATACCAGAAAGTATCATATTATAAAAAGTTATATATATATGTATATAATATATATATATATATATTATAAATATTATATATAATATATTATTATTATTATATTATTATAAATATTATATATATTATAAAAAATAGAAAAAATAGCCTAATTAACCTGACCCAGTAATGATCAAATTGACTTTTTACCCAATATTTCTCAGATCATTTATTTAGCATCATGCTATCATTGCTTTAAAAAACTTTACACAATGTAAAAATGCTAATACAATAACTGCTTTTGAGGAAGAATTGAAAACAAACCAAACTCTGGTTATTAGATTTACCTGTCAGTCAGCATTACACGTAACTTCAATAATGTAATCAGATTACTTTTTTCAAGTAACTACTGAAGTAATGCATTAGTTTTAAATTTAAAGCGAAATTTCTGAGTTACTTTTTCAAATAAGTACTTTGCTTTTCCATTTATTGACTGACACCTCATGCTGAGAGAAATTGTAAGTAAGTGCAGAGGCGAACGTGATGGTTATTGTAGTTTTAGAATAAATGTGAGCAGGAATTTACTCATCTCACTTGCAACAAAAAGATACAGTATTACTCAAAATGAATAAAAACAATGAAATGCAATCTCAGAATATTATACAAATATACTTTATGTACTTAATCTCACTTTATTAACCAATGTCTTAACTGCTCCCTCTACTGGATTTGGCGTGAATTTGCATTTCTTTCAGTCTGAGGTTTATTCATTTAACTTTCGGTGTGAAAGGGCCTTTAGTAAGCAAGCCCAGCCCAGATGAAAAAATTACGCAAAAGTAATGTAACGGATTACTTTCTATAAAAAGTAACTACATAGCGCAATTAATTACCTTTTTAGGGAGTAACGCAATATTGTAATGCATCACTTTTAAATGTAACTTTCCCCAACACTGGATGATCTCTTCCTGTCTCCGTGGTGGTTCTTAGCTAAAATAAACTGAGGCGTGGACCTTCTGGTATTCAAAGACCTTATGCAATCAAAGGCTATGCAATATTCAGTCAGGAAGCTGCTTTAAAAGGTAGCCAGTGGACAACGAGGCTGCTCGCTGAGTTTGTTTTTCTCCGGTGATTTTAGTTAAATCATTTATTGATGTTTTGCTGCAAATTTGGCAATTTGGATCAGGATCAAAGTGTCCAACTTGAATGAGCAATGAAGGGTCTGTCAACTTTGGACAGGATATTGATTTCAGCCCTTGGCGTGCATCGCTCGCTCTGTTGTTGGCCCAAAATCTGACGCTTTTTCTGTTGAACGGTGTTGCCCTTTCACTTTTTCTGATGCCAAGCATACTTTTTATTCAGATGCAAACTCACATTCCCTTTAAACCGGTGGAGGGGTCCGTCCTGGTGCCTGTTCATTTGGCATAACGTTAGAAAGCATGCTGTTCGGGGTCTATCACTTCTCAATTAGCAAGTATACAATGTCAAGTTGGATCTTTAATAAAAAGCACATCCATCTTGCCAGCAAACTGGGATATAACCCTCTCTGCAGCAGCCTGCGTTAAGACAAAAGAGCAGATGGGCTCAACTATCTATCAGGATGAGCTATGGATAAGGGATGACAATATGTTTCTGAATAGCATCATTTAACGCCCCTTTCCAATCCCACGATCTTATCGCCTAGTTATATTAGATTGGGAGACTTGTACGCGAGGGCTTTTATTGCCGCTGGCGGATTCGGGCAGAAGGAAATTAGATAGCGAGGTTTAATCCCCCGCGCTGCTCTGTGAACGGCGGCTCACGCACCTGTTGACTGACACATGCACCAGTAATGGAATAATTAAAAAAAGAGAGAAATGATTCATACGCCAGCGTGCAAAGTTCAGTTGACCTCCTCGCTACCCACTTACGATAGGAACTTTTTTTTATCGCCCTTGGGGCCAAAAAAAGTCTGTGCAATTTTCCCATCTGCTGAATCTGATTAGAAAAGATCAGATTTGAGCGGAAACGATGTAGAGGAAGAAAAAGCGTGAGAAGCTGGAGAGAAATCAATAACTCATTTCAGCAGGTCTTACATTTTGTCACACCTTGTATCTTTCCACCCCTTTTTTGGGTTAATCCAAAACAAAAACAAAAAAAAAAATCGAACAAAAAGGGAACGGTTGCTCGTGATGACGTATGCGTGTTTTATGTACCCATTCAACATGAAGCTATTTTTCATGGAGATTTCACAGATTAAATCTAAGGCCTGTGTCATACCGCATGCACAAGCAGCACTTTATCTAATTTGGTGTCTATATTCACTGGTTACAGTATTCAGAGAGATTCAGCACTAAGCCTATTTTTTTTTTTTTTTTTTGCAATGCATTGTGTGCTGAAAACCATTTGGAAAAAACATCCGAAAACAGCCTTGGATTTTTAATGGAATTAGTTAGTCTCCAGACCCGCTCAACCTGGTCAGGTTTATTGATTTTATAGGGGTTTTGTCCATTTTTCAGTCTGGGAGACCAGCTAAAAAACAGCTTTTCCAGATGGGAAGACTAGTAACTTGCAATTGCATGTTATAAAGTCAGAATTGCAACATATAAACTCGCAATTCTGAGAAAAACAGTAAGAATTGATATCATTATTATTATATAATCTTATTGATATGAGTTTATATCTTACAATTCTGACTTAATAACTCACAATTATAAGTTTATATCTGAGAAAGTCAGAAATGCGAATTATAAAGTCAAAATTGCGTGATAAAACCTGCAATTGTGAGAAAAAAAAGTCAGAATTGCAACTTTATATCTCGCAATTCTGACTTTATAGCTGCTTCAATTCAATTATGAAATGTGAGATTCAAACTAGCAATTGCGAGAAAAAAGTCAGAATTGTGAGATAAAAAAATGGTTATTACTTTTTTATTTTTTATAAAACTATAACACTTTATATCACTTTTAAGTGGCGGAAACAAGCTTCCATATTAACCAGGAACTCAGCTAACAGGGAATGTTCTCAGAACGTTTACAGAACATTCGTTCAAAGTTATCTGGTCTTTAATGATGTTCTCAAAACATTAGTACAAAAACATTATTCACAGTATACGTCGTTCGTGGAATGTTTTTTGGACATTTGTTGTACATTTTTAAAATGTTACTACTTGATTTAGAGTGTTTACAGAACATTCAAAAGTAACGTTCCATTTATGTTTGCAATATGATAAAACGGAACGTTTCCTTAATGTTTGCATAACCAAGAAACGTTTTCAGAAAACATCCAGAAATAACGCTTTCATAACTTAATGGTTACGTTCTTAGCTGGGTAATGCCATCAAACTATCTTAGACTGTTTTTTTTGTTGTTTTTTTACAGTGCCGAATAACCTATTTATCAACACAATATTTTGCAGTCTAGCCTTTTAAGAATTAAAGTTGCAGAAGTTTGGGATCAATAAGATTTTTTCATGTTTTTGAAAGAAATCTCTTCAGCTCATCAGAAATCATTCTAATATGCTAATATTTTCTGCTCGAAAGTCATTTCTTCTTATTATCAGCATTGATAATAGACAGACAGCTGTGCTGCTTAATATTTTTCTGCATTTGATGAATAGAAAATAAAAAAACAGCATTTATCTGAAATAGAAATATTTTGTAACATCACTTTGTTCAATTTAATCTGTCATAACCTGTACATTTCAAAACTAAAAAAATCACGTTTGAATGATTAAAAGTAAAATAATGGAGTGATTACTCATTACTCACAAACAGCACTTTCTTTCCAAATCTGACTGATTCCAGATCATTTCAGCATTTTATAGCTTCAATTTGAAGTTTGGCTTTTGTTCTTTGTACAGTAGATTAATTGCCATTTGGATTTTAATGAGATGCCTGCTCATGTAAATCAGATTACATGATGGTTTGTAATAGTTTTCAATGTTATTTCCACTTCACTACTCATGTTTACAGTGGGAAACAGACATACATGTACTATTAAGGCATGTCTAGCTAAGTTACCTTGGTTGGTGTCGAAGATGTTAACATTCTTGGTGAATTTTGAACTTTGGTGTAGTCCTCCTTGTCTGAGCCCTCCTAACCAGCAGAGACGCCCAGCGCTGTCCCATATGACCCCAGAATAAGATCTCTTGCAGAGCAGGCTGGGTAGGGAGGACCAAGTGCGGTTTTCCATGTCGAAGACTTCAAATGCCTTCACCAAACGCTTACACTGACGTCCACCTGAAGGGACAGAGTCATTGGTCAGTTTTGCACACTCAGAAGTAGATTTCGATTTTGTATATCATTTTATTTTTACAGATTTAGCGAACTTCAGAGGGCATTTTTCAGCAATTTTTTCCCCCAAAACTACATCGAGATCTGGAACACAAATACAGACGCACATAGTGTGGAGGAGAGATAACAGATACACAAGGACTCTCTCTGCTCAGCAAACCTGCCACGTAGATCTTGGAGCCCAGTAGGCAGACACTGGTATCGTAGCGCGGGGTGGGCATGGGCGGAAGGAGCGCCCACACGTCCTTGCGAAGGTCGTACTGCTGGAGAACACTTCTAGGCAGGAGGTCTGCTGCCATTCCCCCAACAGCAAGAGCTCTGCCATCTGAACAGAGGTCAAATGAAGGTGTTTATTTTGAACAAAGAACTCTTGGAACATAACAGTCTCCGACCTTACAATGTCAAATTCTCAATGAATAAATACTTTAAATGCCATGTTCTGACAGGAGTGAAGAGAAAAGATGTGACTGAATTATTTAGTGACATTGACATGGTTTTGTCTAAAGTCAACATAAAACGATTTACCTTGTTCTTTAACACATGCTCTTGCTTTTTTATTTATCATCAGATTATTAAAAAGAGAAAAAAGGATTTTTTTATATATTTATATGTATTATTTATATTTAATATATTAATTTAACCTAAAGCAATTTGTAATTAAGAGACACTTTTCACTACCCAAATGAGTCTAAAAATAATTCATTTTTTTATTTAATACATGTTCCTGATTGCTTGTCCACAATTCATCAGTACAATTCATATATAAAATGTGTACTGATGAATTGTGGACAAGCAATCAGGAACATGTATTAAATAAAAAAATGAATTATTATACATATACATATATATATATATATATATATATATATTATTGCAATGTCTTTGTAATGAAAACTATGTATTATTGAAATTTATAATTGTGAAATTCATATTTATCAACGTAATATTTGATTAAAAATGAAACATTTTCAACATATATAGAGATACCTTTTACCATCCAAGTCTTTAAGTCAACTATTTATTTCATTTTTTTTTCATACAGATTCCTAATATAAAACATTGATCTTCAGAATAAAAACGTAATTATTTTCCCATTCTTTCCCTCCAACTTGTAGTATGGAGACATTTTTCACTATCCAAACATCTAAAACCATTTATTTCACTCTTTAATTCACTTGTATTGCATCCTATTTAGCTTTAATATATATAGTTTTTAAATAGTTAAATGTGTGTGTGTGTGAATGTCAATTTCCATGAATAAAATCAAAGGCCATGAACTTTTTCTCATTCAATCATTGAATGTATTTGACTTGTAAATATATATCAGAGTATGGAAATGAACAAAACTCCATGTTGACCTTAAAGCCAGTTGGTTTTCTACCTTTAACAGTGATGGAAAGCCCCATGGACGCCTCTCTGAGTGAGCACCTCTTCCTCCATTTGCCTTCTTCTGTGTTGTACACCTCCACGGCCTTGAGGGGGCGCTGGTCTTTCCCCATCCCACCGACCACCAGCAGCTGCTTACCCAAAACGGCCACTGCCGCCCCGGCTCTCGGCGTGGGCATCGGAGGAAGACTGAGCCAGCGGTCCACCTCTGGCGAGTAGAGCTCAAGAGCGCTGGTGGGTCGACCAGAGGCATCGCAACCCCCCAGCATATAAAGCTGCCCCCCAACGTCAGCCAATGAGTGATACACGCGGGCACTGGAAAGACATGCCAGGCTCTGCCAATGGAACTCATGGGCCGAGGGCACCGTCATCACCCTGTCCGATCGCTGTGGTTTCTCACTTTGGTTTTTGGAGTCAGCTCCTGTAAAACATCAAGAGTAATTAGGTTTACACGGCAAACTCTTCATTCAGTCCACGTCTATAATAGCATCAATGTTTAGTAGTCACTGCTGTAGCCGCTGTGTGCAATTCATACAGCAATTATGACAATGTGTATAGTGATTACAACATTCACAACAACAATGTCTATATATTCTCATACTGTCGCCTACTATTCCCATGACTGACTGGGATATAATGCTTCACTCATCTCATAACACCTCTATATCAGGCATCATCGGAGTGCTTATCACATTTACAGTCTGTTCCATCTTTCTTCCAGAAGCATTTAGCCTAATATTTTAGTAGCGGAAGTTACATGTATTTACTTGCAATTACCAGTCTTGATAATTAAATAATCTGTCTATTATTTATTAGTTTTCAGATAATAGCCAAATGTGTAAATTGAATTCTATGTAATGTATGCTGTACATTATTTTTTGTCTTTTTTAATATATATATATATATATATATATATGCATATATATTATATTTACAATATATACTCTTAAAAATGCTAGGTTAAAAACAACCCAAGTTGGGTTGAAAATGGACAAACCCAGCTATTGGGTTATTTTTAACCCAGCGAATGGGTTAAATGTTTGCCCATTCTGCTGGGTAGTTTTACTTAACTCAACTGTTGTTTAAAAATTACTGTATTGCTTGCTTAAAATGAACTTCAAATGGGTTAATTTTAAGCCAGCAATACAGTAATTTTTAATCAATAATTGGGTTAAATAAAACTGCCCAGCATGCTGGGTCAACATTTAACCCAACTGCTTGGTTAAAACAACTCAATTGCTGGGTTTGTCCATTTTCAACCCAACTCGGGTTCTTTTAAGCATTTTAGAGTGTAAAGTGCAGAATAAACAACAACATAAAAACTAAATATTAAATTAAAAAGTGTATATATATATATATATATATATATATATATATATATATACTTCTATACTTCTCTGCACATTCTAAAAAAAACAACCCAACTTGAGTTAAATATTAAACTCAGCGTTTGTGTTGTTTTTGAGTAACGTTCTTGGTACTGTTATTTAACCCAACTATTGATTAAAATTACTTTACGGTTGGCTTAAAATGAACCCAAAATAGGTTGGAAATCAGATATATAATTACTAGAGGCAACAAAAATAATCAAAAGGTGAGCATTTATTAACGAGCAATTATTACTTATTTATTAAACAAATGAATAAACGTTAATTTATAAAACATATTAATAAATGTTCTTTTCCAACCTATTTTGGGCTCATCTCAAGTGAACAATATCGTAACTTTTAACAATAGTCGAGTCGAAAGCACCCAGCAGGTTGGGTCAAACATTTAACTCATCTAAAAACCCAATCACTGCATGGGTTTATCCATATTTAAATCAACTTGGGTTATTTTTAACCCAGCATTGTTTAGAGGGCATTCGAACACTTAGTGTCAGTTAAATGTGAGATAGATCTACTGTAGTGCCCGCTAAAACAAAAATATGTATCGAAAGCTTATTGTCTTTCCATTTAGCGCTCTTATATACATAGTGATAATTGGATAACAGTCTACAATTATTCTGTAATCATATTAAGACAAATAATAAGGGAACTAAGTACAGAAGGCTAATGCATATCAAAGAATTGAACTCAGAAAGAAAAGCTCAATGTTGTTCCAATAGGCACATACAGAGAGGCACATTTTGTCTTATTTATGGCTGTGAAGTCCACGGCTTAAGTTATGCAAACACTTTTTATGTTCTATTCTCATCCAAGTGGAGGCAGCGATATGGAAGACGGCCCAGAATAGCATCATCACTTGATTCAATTGATGCAGCCAATTTCACACAACTGTTCTTCTCTCCTCAGCTGTGTACACAATGAGCTTGAAGTGGGCTGTTGTACCGCGGCTTAGCATCCAGCAGTATCCAGGCAACCGTGGTCTTCACCCCAGTCCCTGTCTTTCCTCAAGAAATAATTCCCATGCTTCCCCTGCAACCCTTGCATGAAGGGTTTCCCAGAGTGCTTTCACAACCAACCGAATATAATGGTGAAAAATCGAAGGTATAGCTGTCGACAAAACACACAATAGCTTCAAAATGAAAGCCAATTAATATTGAACATTCGGTTTGTTTCTTAACCTAAACAAAAAAAGATGCTTCGTTACTGAAAGGAATTTGACCCTCATTTGAAACCAGTGCTTGTTCTTTAGACATACTGTAGAGTAGGCTATATATGTAAATACATACATTGTATACATTTCGTGAATAGTGATTTCTGAAGGATCATGTGACACTGAAGACTGGAATAATGATGCTTTGATCGCAGGAATAAATTACATGTTTAAATTTACTCAAATAGAAAACAGCTATTTTAAATTGTAAATATATTTTACAATATTACTGTTTTTCCTATATTTTGGATCAAATAAATGCAGCCTTCTTTTAAAAACATAAAATTTTTTTACCTAAAACTTTTGAAAGGTTGTGTGTATATATATATATATATATATATATATTATATATGTATATATATAATATATATATATATATATATATATAGTGTAACTTTATTATCTTTTTATATATATAAACATAGATCACGAAGATAATAAAGTTACACTATATAACAACACTAACAACACTATAAAAATACACCCTAATATAATAAATATTATGAGTTAAAAATGACTTTATATGAAAAATAACAGCAGCATTTAACAAAAAATTAAAAAGCAGATCTAAAATGCAATTTTTTTTGTAAATGCTTCATTTACATGAACTGGCGAAACAAACTCCGTGTCTTTGTGCTGCTGGTTTCTGGATCAAGTCTCACTGAAAACTACAAGCTAAAGTTTGTGAATGTTGGTTTGAGAAAGCCCAAAACCAATATGGCATTAAAATAACAAAAAAGCAGTAAAAACAGATCTGGTGATGCTATAGTTGCCACACCACTGAAAAAAAGTTTCGTAAAGTTAGTAGTACTGCTTCTGGGCGTTAGCTAGTCCTCAATACAGTACAATCCCAGAGGACATGTCTCAATTTACAAGACCTCCATTCACAATTATTCCCATCTCAAATGCCATTTACGGCCGATCAGGTGGATGGCGAGTCCCTGATGGGCTTCTCTGAAAAGTTGATCACCGACTAGAAGTGTTTGGCCGCTCTGCTCTCATTGAAAGCCATCAGATAGTACTTCAATGACGATTAAACTGGGTTATTACAGGTTGAGCGCTCTGGGCCTCGAGTGATTGTGTTAACTACACAGGGACCCCTGAGAGTGGTGAACACTTCATCAAGTCCAATCACGGCGTAAAATGAGGTGATCGTTCAGTGTCTCTTTCTCGCGCTCTCGCACAGGTTCAAAATATCACTATCTCTGTCAGACTTTCTCATTTTCTTTCAACATATTGCCATCTTAAGGGTGCTCGTAGGACCAAAATACGGTTTCTCACGTAAATTAAACATCAAACATGGACGAGGAGCAATCGATTGCAAGAGATTGAGAAACGTGATATTATATGAAAAATACCTCAAGCTCCAAAAAAGACCAACATAGTCTTTTTATGTCGCCAAGGCTGCATTTATTTGATTGAAAACAAAGTAAAAATGGTAATGTTGTGAAATAGCTTTTTTTCTATTTGAATAGGTTTTAAAATGTAATTTTCAGCATCATTACTCCAGTCTCCGGCCTTCAGAAATCATTCTAATATGCTGATTTATTTATAGACTTTCTTAAATGTTTTACATATATAAAAATTGTATTTATTAAGCACCCTTCCCACAGCTCAAGTTTGCTTCACAACGGAACTTTTAACAGACAGACGTCAATAAATGGAAACTTATCACAAGAGATAATGAACACATTAAGAAATAAGGATCTAGGCTTTTTAACTAACACTAAGCCTCCCTTAGTCAGACGGCCTTTTTATGCTTTTAAAAAAGTCAATACCCTTGAATCTGAAAAATGACAAGACATGCTAATCTACAAAAAAAATCCCTTTGGAATGTGAAGAAATGGATCTGTTTCCAATTAGACGTTCTGCTGCTCAGTCACCTGGAAAACATTGTTCTTTGAAGAGCGTTTGTAGTGTAGATTATCAGTTGAGATTTAAATAAATGTTTCACGTATCAATTACAAAGAGCCACGAAGCCGAGCCGGGGCGAGTCGTAACTTGGGGAGATATTCTCAGATGTAAATTGACTGTCAAAGACGAGCTGAGATGAGAGGGCTTTTTTTCTCAGAGTCCGCCCCTCTGCCTTTCTTTCGCAGCCTTTGTATTCCAATCACAGTCTTTCACCTGGGGTTTCGACTATCTCCACCATCATTTACAGGCCAAGCTGTCATACGTTTCATCCAAGAGAAGACAGAAACTTAAAAGAAAGCTCAAGGAAAGACACATTTCTCAAGTCCCGTTTTTCTTTCCCCCTCCCCCCCCCCTTGACTCGGTATGCAGAGATGGGTTGCCATAGAAACAATGAGACCTTCTCAAGATGTGGGAATCGGGGGTTTTGAGCGGAAGGCTTCTTCGCTTTTAATGATGCATTAACAAACAAACAAAAATCACTGCGATCTTACCCCTTTGACCCGAGCTGACGTTCTCTTGTTAACGTTCTCTTGGCTTGCATGCCTTGCAAATCGCATTAATTGCAATCTGTAATGATTTGCTCCGCCACGTCTTCTTTTGGTTAATTAACTGCTCGAACAGCTTGAGATCAACAGTAGGCCTACCAGCGCCCACTGAAGTCATTTACAATCAGTGTGCATCCTTTTCAAACTTTTAATTAGTTAGTCTCCCATCCCCAATACATAACTTAGGCTTAATTCTGGGCCTCATTGTATCCTAAACTTGAGCTATTAGCTACGACTATGATCCAATAGACTTTACGCAAATGATCCATTTAAGGTCCTCTTGTCATTCTCTCCTCCGGTGAATCCATAAGGCCCCAGCAGGTAAACGTTTATCGACTTCTATTTAATTAGCCTCCCTGAATTCAAACAGCGCCAACTCTAAAGTCCACAGAAGTGCGGTTCTTAATCAGAACAAAATGATCCTGGGAGGGTTTATCTACCAAGCGTTGTTAAAGTTCTGCGGGGGATTCTCTGCACCATCTTCATTTAAATTTACATTTGCTTTCAGTATCAAATAGGGTTGAGCGTTTTGACAATATACTGTACTGTGCGTTGGCAGAAATGTCTCAGCGGGAAGACAATTTGCTATGTATCGCAGTATATATTTGCATGGCAATAAGTAGACAGAACTGCATAATGCAATTTAAACATGAAAGTGACGTGGAGTGAAACATTGAGTAATGCAGAAATAAGGGCTTTAAATGTGGTCAGAATTCCCAACTAACTTTGGCTAACGTTGCATAAACATTAGTAAACCTTAGGAAAAAACATTAGCAGAACGTCCTTATTATGTTATCAGCATTAGAAGAAAATAAAAAAAAGAAAACATTCTTTTATTCTAGATTTCTTGAGTAATTTTTAAATAATGTTCTATTCGTGTTCAGTTCTAACAAACAAAATGTTAAAAACTGAAAAAACAACAACTATGCATTAAATAACATTAGTGTTAGCAATCCATCTGATTTGTCATATTTCTGTCATGACAACTCTCAGAGTGTTTGGCATGGTAATGATATGACAATGTTGATATGTTTAGTTTTGGTGGAATAGATCTGCTATGCACCTGCTGCTGTAGTTGGTGATTGCTGTTACTGCTGCTGCTGTTGTTGGTGATTGCTGTTGCTGCTGCGCTTGGTTATCGCTGTTACTACTGCTGGTGGTTATTGCTGCTGCTGTTGTTTTTTGCTGCTGCTGTTGGTGATTGCTGCTGCTGCTGGTTATTTCTGTTACTGCTGCTGCTGCTGGTTATTGCTGTTACTGCTGCTGGTTATTGCTGCTGTTGCTGCTGCTCTTGGTTATCGCTGTTACTGCTTCTGCTGTTGGTTATTGCTGCTGCTGATGGTTATTGCTGCTGCTGTTGGTTATTGCTGTTACTGCTGCTGCTGATGGTTATTGCTGCTGCTGTTGGTTATTGCTGTTACTGCTGCTGCTGCTGGTTATTGCTGCTGCTGATGGTTATTGCTGCTGCTCTTGGTTATTGCTGCTGCTGCTGGTTATTGCTGCTGCTGATGGTTATTGCTGCTGCTGATGGTTATTGCTGCTGCTGATGGTTATTGCTGCTGCTGATGGTTATTGCTGCTGCTGATGGTTATTGCTGCTGCTGTTGGTTATTGCTGTTACTGCTGCTGCTGCTGGTTATTGCTGCTGCTGATGGTTATTGCTGCTGCTGATGGTTATTGCTGCTGCTGATGGTTATTGCTGCTGCTGTTGGTTATTGCTGCTGCTGATGGTTATTGCTGCTGCTGTTGGTTATTGCTGTTACTGCTGCTGCTGCTGGTTATTGCTGCTGCTGATGGTTATTGCTGCTGCTGATGGTTATTGCTGCTGCTGTTGTTTTTTGCTGCTGCTGTTGGTGATTGCTGCTGCTGCTGGTTATTTCTGTTACTGCTGCTGCTGCTGGTTATTGCTGTTACTGCTGCTGGTTATTGCTGCTGTTGCTGCTGCTGATGGTTATCGCTGTTACTGCTTCTGCTGTTGGTTATTGCTGCTGCTGATGGTTATTGCTGCTGCTGTTGGTTATTGCTGTTACTGCTGCTGCTGATGGTTATTGCTGCTGCTGTTGGTTATTGCTGCTGCTGCTGGTTATTGCTGCTGCTGATGGTTATTGCTGTTTCTGCTGCTGTTGGTTATTGCTGCTGCTGGTTATTTCTGTTACTGCTGCTGCTGATGGTTATTGCTGTTACTGCTGTTGGTTACTGCTGCTGCTGGTTATTGCTGTTACTGCTGCTGCTGTTGGTTATTGCTGCTGCTGTTGGTTATTGCTGTTACTGCTGCTGCTGTTGGTTATTGCTGCTGCTGTTGTTGTTATTGCTGCTGCTGCTGCTGGTTATTGCTGTTACTGCTGCTGCTGCTGTTGGTTATTGCTGCTGCTGTTGGTTATTGCTGTTACTGCTGCTGCTGTTGGTTATTGCTGCTGCTGATGGTTATTGCTGCTGCTGCTGATGGTTATTGCTGCTGCTGTTGGTTATTGCTGCTGCTGCTGCTGGTTATTGCTGCTGCTGATGGTTATTGCTGTTTCTGCTGCTGTTGGTTATTGCTGCTGCTGGTTATTTCTGTTACTGCTGCTGCTGATGGTTATTGCTGTTACTGCTGTTGGTTACTGCTGCTGCTGGTTATTGCTGTTACTGTTGCTGCTGTTGGTTATTGCTGCTGTTGCTACTGCTGTGGTTATTCCTGTTACTGCTGCTGCTGTTGGGTTTTGCTGCTGCTTTATTGGTGCTGCTGGTTATAGCTGTTACTGTTTCTGCTGCTGCTGCGGGTTATTGCTGCTGTTGGTTATTGCTGTTTCTGCTGCTGCTGTTGGTTATTGCTGTTGTTGCTGCTGATGTTGCTGCTGCTGGTTATTGCTGTTACTGCTGCTGCTGTTGGTTATTGTTGCTGTTGCTGTTTATTGCTGTTCCTGCTGCTGCTGTTGGTTATTGCTGCTGCTGTTGGTTATTGCTGCTGCTGATGGTTATTGCTGCTGCTGATGGTTATTGCTGTTACTGCTGCTGCTGATGGTTATTGCTGCTGCTGCTGCTGCTGCTGCTGTTGGTTATTGCTGCTGCTGATGGTTATTGCTGCTGCTGATGGTTATTGCTGCTGCTGTTGGTTATTGCTGCTGCTCTTGGTTATTGCTGCTGCTGTTGGTTATTGCTGCTGCTGATGGTTATTGCTGCTGCTGATGGTTATTGCTGTTACTGCTGCTGCTGCTGATGGTTATTGCTGCTGCTGTTGGTTATTGCTGCTGCTGTTGGTTATTGCTGCTGCTGATGGTTATTGCTGCTGCTGTTGGTTATTGCTGTTACTGCTGCTGCTGCTGGTTATTGCTGCTGCTGATGGTTATTGCTGCTGCTGATGGTTATTGCTGTTACTGCTGCTGCTGATGGTTATTGCTACTGCTGTTGGTTATTGCTGCTGCTGCTGGTTATTGCTGCTGCTGATGGTTATTGCTGTTTCTGCTGCTGTTGGTTATTGCTGCTGCTGGTTATTTCTGTTACTGCTGCTGCTGATGGTTATTGCTGTTACTGCTGTTGGTTACTGCTGCTGCTGGTTATTGCTGTTACTGTTGCTGCTGTTGGTTATTGCTGCTGTTGCTACTGCTGTGGTTATTCCTGTTACTGCTGCTGCTGTTGGGTTTTGCTGCTGCTTTATTGGTGCTGCTGGTTATAGCTGTTACTGTTTCTGCTGCTGCTGCGGGTTATTGCTGCTGTTGGTTATTGCTGTTTCTGCTGCTGCTGTTGGTTATTGCTGTTGTTGCTGCTGATGTTGCTGCTGCTGGTTATTGCTGTTACTGCTGCTGCTGTTGGTTATTGTTGCTGTTGCTGTTTATTGCTGTTCCTGCTGCTGCTGTTGGTTATTGCTGCTGCTGTTGGTTATTGCTGCTGCTGATGGTTATTGCTGCTGCTGATGGTTATTGCTGCTGCTGATGGTTATTGCTGTTACTGCTGCTGCTGATGGTTATTGCTGCTGCTGCTGCTGCTGTTGGTTATTGCTGCTGCTGATGGTTATTGCTGCTGCTGTTGGTTATTGCTGCTGCTGATGGTTATTGCTGCTGCTGATGGTTATTGCTGCTGCTGTTGGTTACTGCTGCTGCTGTTGGTTATTGCTGCTGCTGATGGTTATTGCTGCTGCTGATGGTTATTGCTGTTACTGCTGCTGCTGCTGATGGTTATTGCTGCTGCTGCTGCTGCTGTTGGTTATTGCTGCTGCTGATGGTTATTGCTGCTGCTGTTGGTTATTGCTGCTGCTGTTGGTTATTGCTGCTGCTGATGGTTATTGCTGCTGCTGTTGGTTATTGCTGCTGCTGTTGGTTATTGCTGCTGCTGATGGTTATTGCTGCTGCTGTTGGTTATTGCTGCTGCTGTTGGTTATTGCTGCTGCTGATGGTTATTGCTGCTGCTGATGGTTATTGCTGTTACTGCTGCTGCTGTTGGTTATTGCTGCGGCTGTTGGTTATTGCTGCTGCTGATGGTTATTGCTGCTGCTGTTGGTTATTGCTGCTGCTGATGGTTATTGCTGCTGCTGTTGGTTACTGCTGCTGCTGATGGTTATTGCTGCTGCTGTTGGTTACTGCTGCTGCTGTTGGTTATTGCTGCTGCTGTTGGTTATTGCTGCTGCTGATGGTTATTGCTGTTACTGCTGCTGCTGTTGGTTATTGCTGCTGCTGATGGTTATTGCTGTTACTGCTGCTGCTGATGGTTATTGCTGCTGCTGTTGGTTATTGCTGCTGCTGATGGTTATTGCTGTTACTGCTGCTGCTGTTGGTTATTGCTGCTGCTGTTGGTTATTGCTGCTGCTGATGGTTATTGCTGTTATTGCTGCTGCTGTTGGTTATTGCTGCTGCTGTTGGTTATTGCTGCTGCTGATGGTTATTGCTGTTACTGCTGCTGCTGATGGTTATTGCTGCTGCTGTTGGTTATTGCTGCTGCTGATGGTTATTGCTGTTACTGCTGCTGCTGTTGGTTATTGCTGCTGCTGATGGTTATTGCTGTTACTGCTGCTGCTGATGGTTATTGCTGCTGCTGCTGATGGTTATTGCTGCTGCTGATGGTTATTGCTGTTACTGCTGCTGCTGATGGTTATTGCTGCTGCTGTTGGTTATTGCTGCTGCTGCTGGTTATTGCTGCTGCTGATGGTTATTGCTGTTTCTGCTGCTGTTGGTTATTGCTGCTGCTGGTTATTTCTGTTACTGCTGCTGCTGATGGTTATTGCTGTTACTGCTGTTGGTTACTGCTGCTGCTGGTTATTGCTGTTACTGTTGCTGCTGTTGGTTATTGCTGCTGTTGCTACTGCTGTGGTTATTCCTGTTACTGCTGCTGCTGTTGGGTTTTGCTGCTGCTTTATTGGTGCTGCTGGTTATAGCTGTTACTGTTTCTGCTGCTGCTGCGGGTTATTGCTGCTGTTGGTTATTGCTGTTTCTGCTGCTGCTGTTGGTTATTGCTGTTGTTGCTGCTGATGTTGCTGCTGCTGGTTATTGCTGTTACTGCTGCTGCTGTTGGTTATTGTTGCTGTTGCTGTTTATTGCTGTTCCTGCTGCTGCTTTTGGTTATTGCTGCTGTTGCTGCTGCTGGTTATTGCTGTTACTGCTGCTGCTGCTGCTGTTATTGGTGCTGCTGGTTATTGCTTACCACCAGATGTCACCCTCTCACTCTATGGACCCTGTCACACGGACTACATTTCCCATAAGCCCCTCACCCAGTCACTAATCACCCTTCCAGCTGTATCATATCACACTCACTTCCCTTCACTATATAAGCACCACTCTCACGGACATTCAGTGCGAAGTATTGTACATCTTGTATTGCAATTCCGAGCGTTATTCCCCGGTCTTGTTTTGCCTGTGCTCGGATCCTGCCTGTGTCTTCGTTTTGTTGCTTATCTGCCTGCCTCTGACCATTCGTCTGGATATTTACTACGAGACTGCCTGTTCCCCGCCACTACTGTGTGCTGTTGAGTTGACCATTGCCTGTCTGACTACGTCTGTAAATAAAGCTGCACTTGGATCTCATTCGCTGACTCGCTCATCATTACATCTACACAGGTGGAGGGTTTTTGAAAGCACACTACAACTGCTACAGCAAATGCTCACCAAGTATTTGAAGGCTGAGCAGTGAGTTCATTGGCTACTGATACAAAAGAAACCAATCAGCTGTGTCCTATAGAAAATGACTTGATTGCAACCAGATTGATTTACTGATCAATCTGCCTATATATATATTTTTAAATTAATTTATCATTAAATGTCTTATTATTATTATTATTAATTTATTATTATAATATTTTCTATTAATATATATAGGTGTGGGAGGAAGGACCAAAGTTATATGTCAGGATGAACCATTTTATATATTATACTATATACTATATAGTGATACATTTCATCCTGATAGAAAATGGCTCATCCTGCAATATAAATTTGGTCCTTCCTCCCACACCTAGTTTCAAAGAATCATGATATAACACAGCTAAATCGGAGAATACTATACTGACCTCTTCTCTATTCATCTGGTGCTTCCTTAATCCTTTGTGTTCATTGTCTGGCCAATGTCAACTGTAGCAGAGCAGATCATTTCCATAGCAACCCTGAATTCAGTGCACGAGAGCACAGAATATAATGCAATTCTGCCGTCGCCAGTCCCTGGAGGATTATATAAAACGCGTTTGTCTTTCCGTGACGATTTTATATTCAAAACTCCCTGCTACATGCTCTCCCAAAAAAGCCGGCTAACTTAGGTGGTGTAATAAAACACAGAGAAATCTAGGTCAGCCATGGACAAAACCATAGCTGCTCTATTGATTCAACAAATTAAACTATGACTCCTGTAAAAGGCCTTTGATCAGACAGAGTGGATTAGATTCAATTATGAAGGCCTTCCATGTGCCATTTGAATATAAATGCAGTGGGATAATAATGTGGATGAGACTGGTCCGAATGAGGATTCGGCAGGAAGATTACAATTGGGAGCTGGGGATGTATTTCTAAAGCGAGAGCCAAAAGGTCTCATAGCTAATTGCTATGGAAATACCTTCCTACAATATGAATGAGTCCAAGGCCGTGGATCCTTAATCAGCAGACTGTCTATTCCCCTGCGGTGTTTAAAGACACCAGTACGGCGAGAAATCACTGAAGCTCGACTTGGAAAACTTGGCAGGCTGTCACTGCTGCAGACAGTTAATATTTGGAGCGGGTGGACATTATGCAGTCGCAGTTTAAAGCAGGTTGAAACAGTTTTCAGAAATTGGCTGGGCTGAGCCTTGGGGGGGCACTTGTAGAGCAAATATTCCCCCTTTTGAAAATGCCTTGCAAGAGAGCTGCAAGTCAAAGTCCGCTAACCTTTAATACACATTATCAGCTGCATTCAAATGAGAAGGCTGACTGACTGCTTGCAATGGCGCTGACCTTTCAGGTAGACGGATGCGATCCATACTTAAAGACTTTTCAGGGATGAAGCAAGGTGTGACATCTTTATCAAAGGGTGAGAGATCTCAGGATATGTGCAAAAATACCACTGCTATATATTTGTTAAAAGAGAACGCACACATTTTTCCATTTGACCAACCGACGTCCAATTCAAGTAGCCCACCTGACATTCACAAGTAAGCTGTAAAAAGTTTCCTTAAAGTCAACATAAATTCTTACAGTGCATATTATTTTCAATTATATTCCTTTTTTCGAAATGTAATAACATGCTCCACCACTGAAACAACTTTCATTTTTGAATGATGTCACAAATCCCTCTCACTTTTCAGTCCCGCTTCAACTGACTCTCTTCTGATATGAATTGAACACTTTTCACAATCCGATCAATTTCTCTGCCAACAACGACACCAGGCATGATTGCAAAATAAATGACTTTTAAAACAGTTAATCAGAATCGGAGTGAACACAAGCTCTTTTATCATTGAATATCCACTTGTAAATAGATGATATCATATTGCTATAATTTGCAAAATACCAGTAAAAACCAAAGTGTTAAAGTTATAAGGCATTGGTACTATGCTATGCAAAACGTACAGTAAATGTCACATCATAGCCCTCTGTGCAGCTTGTGATCAACCTATTTAAATGTAAAAAAAGAGAGAAGATGTTCAAAGTATATTATGTCTGCAACACAAGGGCAACAATCGGAATTTAAATCTTTTTAGTTGATTGACTTAAATGGGCCAGTTTTCTGAAGATTTCATTTTTACAGTAAAAAACAGTGCAAAATATGGTATAAATACTGCACAAAAGAAGCAGTCAGATAGTAGGACAGTGTGAAATGTGTTAAAAATGTTGGTAAAACAATCATTTGTCAGAATTACATTCATGAGTTGTGAAACCTCCCCAAAGGCCTAAACCTACCCTTAAAGCCATGCAAATACAGTGTTGGTAGCACATATACATAGAAAATATTGCCACAACACAAGATACTCAAGTTAGCACAACCAGTGGTCTGAGATTAGAAAGTATTTGGCATCCAAAATGAACACTAATATAAACAGTATGTGAAAAGAGTAGTATGTCGGAATTCACAGCATTCATAAAACAGCACTACTTCCTGACCTACTACTTCCGGTTAAATTCTAAAGTGCGCATTCAATGCACACTTTAATATCCCATGAAGCCACAGGGAGTTGTGAATGAATGGCAATGAAGCGACGCAACTGACGCTGGTAGGTGACATGACAACATGACAAACGTAGTTCATCCATATAATACACACATTCAAAGGCTGCTTCTCATTCTTTATTTTGTGCATCGTTGTTTCCTTTCCTCACTTCATTTCATCTTTGCTCCACTCTGAAGGATACATCTGTGTATCCTCGCTCACGACTCCTCAGGAAGCTTCCTCGCAGTGCAATTAGAGAATTGAGATGCCCTTCAAGATGGCTGAGTTCAATCCGTTTCAGGGTCACGGGCTGGAGGGCGAAGGAACGAGGAAACGAGGAAGCATCAATTTGAGTATTGAGAAGCACCCGTACTAAGTAGAACCTACTTTTTAATGGTCGAAAAGTACAAAACTTAACAAAAGAAGTACCTACTCAGAGAGTAGGTGATTATGTGACACATTATTTTTGCGATTCGATTTGGTGTCGTTAGCGGCACAGAAATTACACAATCACATTTATTCATGGCAGAGGATGACCCTTCTCAAACAGTTTGATTGACAGGCGATCTGACCAATCATTACCCCGAATTTTGTCAGACAAAGCAGTCAGGGGAGTTAGTAGGGTAACGTCGGTGAACTTGAACTTGAACAATTGTGTCTTTCCGTGCTTGAAACAACATTCCTTCTGATGTTCTTTCATGTTTATTTGATGCTACAAATGAACTAGTATGAAGAGATGATCGGTTCACGAGGAGCTACAGCGATCTGTCACGACACATTGAAGAGACACTATACCCTATTTATTGTTTAAACTTCTTTAAAAAATCACGATATATTAAATATGAAACCGTTTTAAATATCTGTCAATGCGTTGTCAGTGTCCTCTTAGCCGCGGGATGTATTTTTCACTGCATGAGAACATGATGTGTGGCGTGAGACCACATGACTTGTCGAACATAGGAACAGTAACTCTTTTTGTCAACTGCAATTTAGAAGGCAAATAATGATGACGCCATCACAAGGGTGCACATTCAAACAAAGTCAATACATACATTTCTTTAAAAAAAAGCCTTAAAACACACACACACACACACACACACACCTAAGAAATGATCCTCACAGTAAAGTTTGAATGGAGTCTACAGACAGTTCAAGCTGCATTAATTGCACAATACACACATAATGAAGCACAATTTACAAGCAGCTCCACAAAATAATCACACAAAGCAGCTCGATTTGTACAGTAAATATACAGTAGCCGCCTATCACTATCACTGCGATATAAAGTGTGACTCAAATGTTTCAAGGCTGTCATTTACTGTAAACAGTGAAGACCGAGATCATCTCTCTATACATGCACTTATTCATAACATCAAGGCACAGATGTTTGGAAATCAATCACTTACTTTTCGGATCTGGGCTTCGGTTTCTTCCGATTCTCCTCGGGTGCTTCCCTTCTGGATAGAGAGCGACGCAGAGCAATAATAATCCGCGCGTGGAATAGACCCTCCCTCCGTGTGTCTGTCAGCCTCCCCGCATCATCAGCACCAGCTCAGTATCCGCCGAAGCCGCCACAGCGTCTCTCAGCATCTCTCCTGCTCGCTCCCTTTCTCTTTCCCTCATATGGGTCATGCATGAAATATTCATCGCAGCCCTTCATCATATTCGTCATTCTGACATTAATTTCAGAAATGCTCAAGGGGGCTCCAGTGCGTCTGATAACCTACTTAAGTGCATGTCACTGTAACATGTACGCACATGAAGCTCTCACACTGGGAAGAAATGAAAAGTTGCGGGAGTCATTTCTCCCGGGTTTGTGTTGTTCATATTTATCACCTTAAAACTTGACGAAATTAGGAACTGTTTCGTTTTATACAAGAGAGTTGTGAGGTTGGACTGAATTGGCCACGCCCCACAGGAAGCGTGTGGAATGAGAAAGAGGAATTTATTTACTTTATTTATTTTCAGAAACGTTTAAATAATGAATTGCTCATCATTAATTTGGTCTAATCATGCAATGATCATGCAATTATGTATTACATGTAATACATAATTAACTAGATAAGTTCAATATTGCCTACATTGAATCCACAAATTTAATTCAAAATTGAATTCTATTTTGATACCATATACTTGCCACAAAATATTCGCCAAATTCGTAGGATACATTGTGTTCATGGCAACTTTATAAGTTAATATATATATCATATATAATTATATATTTTAAAGTTAAATAAATACAATACATAATAATAATTCTAAATATTAAAATGATTATTTATAAGATATAAATATTAAAATCAAAATTTCTCAATATTTATGTCATATAATACATGTCTACATTACAATGCAATGAAAGAATGCATCATCATTTGAACATGAAAAGAATGTATAAAATTATTAAAGAATAAAATTCAATTCTTTATAGTTTAAATAAACATTTGAAATATTTCGGTCTGTGTGTAATGAACGAATAATATACAAGTTTCACTTTTTGAATGGAATTAGTGAAATAAATCAACTTTTTGATGATATTCTAATTATAGCACCTGTATTTACATTTATATAGATGTACATATGAGCCATATCACACAAGTAAATTTAATAATATTAAATCATTTAATTTATCATAGCCCAATTAGATTTGTCAAAGACCAAACATTGCCCGTTTTATGTGACAAAAATGAATAATATATCATGATTCACGACTATAAGAGCCAGCGGTAAATCCCCGAAGCGCTGGCCGAGATGAAGCTGTTCTCGGTGGGTACACGAGCACTGAACGGCCGCTGACAGCCTGCAGCTCGCATCTCCGAAAACGTCTAAACAAATTGTAAAATAGGTGCTATGATTAAATATGAGACACATATTTCAGGTCTACATTCTCGCCTAAAAACTCTTAAAATACAGTTCGTGGTACAACAAGTGTAGTTTTTGTAAAAAACACAGCGGATTTGCTCGGCCACCGTGACAAAAGGAAGGAGCGCTGTTATCACTAGAATATCTCACGGCTCTCAGCCAATCAGATTCAAGAAACAGAATGAACTGTTGTATAAATATATATCGATAGGTGGATAGATAGATAAATCTTAGCTTTTAAAACATTGAACATTAACACTAATAATTGTTTGTATGATAAAATGGGTAATTCAAATTGAAAATGAACCTTTTTTTGAACCTACAGCAACAAAAATACAATATGCAGATTCAAATTCAAATCCTGTTTGCAACCTCAATTCCAATTCTATTCAGGCTCTTAAGGCATTCTTAATTCAAGAATGAGACTTTTTTCTCCTTTCTTCTTTAGTCTGTAAACATATTATCTGCAAACATTCCAGAAGGACATCTTTGTGCAACAATAATTAATCTATGTATAGCTCCCGGAGTCCTTCTTTTGAACCAGGCGATGTCAATCACAACATCAAGCTTCAACTTGGCCTAGATTTCCACCGCCACTCGTCCAGACTTGTGTTGCCGTAGCCTGTCCACTGGAGACTTGACCCGCTTGTGATGATAACCCACGAGAAGTAATTACAGAGCGAAGTCTGACGGTAAGGGCGTCTTTGCGATAAAACATGAAAGATGCACACCCACGCACACAATAAAAGACATGTTATGTGTTCCGCAGTCCACCGATTGCTGTTAATAATGAATAATGTCAAAAGAAATGCCACTTTTATGTTGCAATAGATGTTGCTTCCTAAGCATGCTGGGATCGAGGACAACGCATTAACAATACAGAGAACAGCAGGTGCCTGGGGTACGGTTTGAAGTCTGAGGCGAAAAAGCAGGAAACAGAAGCTGCAATCAGGACTGATTCCAAGTCCGTTGAAGGGATGCTTGGGAATTTAGAGTGTTTTTAATTTATCCATGGTGTGACTCTCATTTGTGAACTAAGTAGGGTGTCAATAACTTTAAAAGAACCTTTGATTTATGTGGGATGCAATTATATGCTTGAGGTGATGGAGGTCAAATTGGAGACCTTATTAAAACTTTCTGACTTTGTGACACCAAACACACACACAGACACGAGACGCTGTGTAAGCTGAAGCACTTTCTGCAGTTTTTCTCAGGATGTTGACAGAGTGTGATGTCCTCATGGGCATTGCAATAACTGCAACTGTTTCATTCCAAAACATTCAGTTTTCATAATGTTAGTATTAACAACTAGTTTTCTCTATAAGAGTGACAAACTAGATTAGTAAACAGGCCGGCAGGTTTAACCTCATTATATTCTCTATAGTTTTCTTGACCGTTGTTTTGAAATCTGTTGGCTTTGAAAAAGTCTGTGTTGTTATTATTTCCAGTTTACCTCATCGTTCTTCACCCCAGACAATAACACATAAAAGACTGCAAACTATGAAGACAGAATGTCCCAAATATACTGCGTATGCTCATAATGCAGACTGTATCTTATAAAAGCTTAATTTTGCATCAAATTTATATATATACAGTACTGTGCAAAAGTTTTAGGCAGGTGTGAAAAAATGCTGTAAAGTAAGAATGCTTTCAAAAATAGACATGTTAATAGTTTATATTTATCAATTAACAAAATGCAAAGTGAGTGAACAGAAGAAAAATCTACATCAAATCAATATTTGGTGTGACCACCCTTTGCCTTCAAAACAGCATCAATTCTTCTAGGTACACTTGCACACAGTTTTTGAAGGAACTCGGCAGGTAGGTTGGCCCAAACATCTTGGAGAACTAACCACAGTTCCTCTGTGGATTTAGGCAGCCTCAGTTGCTTCTCTCTCTTCATGTAATCCCAGACAGACTCGATGATGTTGAGATCAGGGCTCTGTGGGGGCCATACCATCACTTCCAGGACTCCTTGTTCTTCTTTACACTGAAGATAGTTCTTAATGACTTTCGCTGTATGTTTGGGGTCGTTGTCATGCTGCAGAATAAATTTGGGGCCAATCAGATGCCTCCCTGATGGTATTGCATGATGGATAAGTATCTGCCTGTACTTCTCAGCATTGAGGATACCATTAATTCTGACCAAATCCCCAACTCCATTTGCAGAAATGCAGCCCCAAACTTGCAAGGAACCTCCACCATGCTTCACTGTTGCCTGCAGACACTCATTCGTGTACCGCTCTCCAGCCCTTCGGCGAACAAACTGCCTTCTGCTACAGCCAAATATTTCAAATTTTGACTCATCAGTCCAGAGCACCTGCTGCCATTTTTCTGCACCCCAGTTCCTGTGTTTTCGTGCATAGTTGAGTCGCTTGGCCTTGTTTCCACGTCGGAGGTATGGCTTTTTGGCCGCAAGTCTTCCATGAAGGCCACTTCTGACCAGACTTCTCCGGACAGTAGATGGGTGTACCAGGGTCCCACTGTTTTCTGCCAATTGTGAGCTAATGGCACTGCTCGACATCTTCCGATTGCGAAGGGAAGTAAGCATGATGTGTCTTTCATCTGCTGCAGTAAGTTTCCTTGGCCGACCACTGCGTCTACGGTCCTCAACGTTGCCTGTTTCTTTGTGCTTCTTCAAAAGAGCTTGGACAGCACATCTGGAAACCCCTGTCTGCCTTGAAATTTCTGCCTGGGAGAGACCTTGCTGATGCAGTATAACTACCTTGTGTCTTGTTGCTGTGCTCAGTCTTGCCATGGTGTATGACTTTTGACAGTAAACTGTCTTCAGCAACCTCACCTTGTTAGCTGAGTTTGGCTGTTCCTCACCCAGTTTTATTCCTCCTACACAGCTGTTTCTGTTTCAGTTAATGATTGTGTTTCAACCTACATATTGAATTGATGATCATTAGCACCTGTTTGGTATAATTGTTTAATCATACACCTAACTATATGCCTACAAAATCCCTGACTTTGTGCAAGTGTACCTTGAAGAATTGATGCTGTTTTGAAGGTAAAGGGTGGTCACACCAAATATGGATTTGATTTAGATTTTTCTTCTGTTCACTCACTTTGCATTTTGTTAATTGATAAATATAATCTATTACCAAGTTTATTTTTGAAAGCATTCTTACTTTACAGCATTTTTTCACACCTGCCTAAAACTTTTGCACAGTACTGTATATATATATAAATTTGATGCAAAATTAAGCTTTTATAAGATATGACTATACACTGCTATTCAAAAGATTGAGATCTGTAAGATTGTTCATGTTTTTAGAAGTCTCTACTGCTCACCAAGGCTGCATTTATTTAAGTAAAAAAACAAACAAAACAGAAAATAACAGCAATATTGTAAAATATTATTACAATTTAAAATAACTGTTTGTAATAAATTGTAATTTATTCCTGTGATGGTAAAGCTGAATGTTCAGCATCATTACTCCGGTCTTCAGTGTCACATGATCCTTCAGAAATCATTCTAATATGATGATTTGCTGCTCGAGAAACATTATTTTTATTATAAATGTTGGATGCAGTTGTGTACAATTTGTCAGGATTCTTTGATGAATAGAACATTCAAAAGAACAGCATTTATCTGAAACAGAAAGCTTTCGTAAAATAAATCACTGACTTTTTTTTTTGGAAAGAAATGAAAAAAATAATACTTTTATTCTGCAAGGATGCATTAAATTGATCAAAAGTGACAGTAAAGACACTTACACTGTTACAAAAGATTGTTCTTTAGAACTTTCATTAAAGAATCTTGGAAAAAAATTGTACTCATCTGTTTTCAACATGGATAATAATAATAAATATTTTTTAATATTTATTAGAATGATTTCTGAAGGATCATGTGACACTGAAGACTATAGTAATGATGCTGAAAATTCAGCTTTGATCACCTGGAAAAAATGATAGTTTACAATATATTCACAGGAAACCGTTATTTTAAATTGTAATATTATATTAATAATATAATATATAATAATATTATAATAATATATTAATATATATATATATATATATACAATATTTTTACATTTTTAATTAAAGTATTTGCTTATCGTCACAGTTTGTACTGCCTTTAATGAAAAACATACTTCTGCATGAATGTTTGGCTCTCTAATAAGAGTTCTTTAAAATAAAAAAGTTCATACTTCTTTAAATCTATTCCAGAGAATTATGCAGTTTGTCTCCTAAAATCTGTGAAGAAAAATGCCTCCAGATTCAATCTGGGCCTGATTAACTAAATTTAGAAAAGAGATAAAATCTTCCATGAAAAATCACCCAAAACTGGGCATAATAGTTTTCGTAATCCAATATTACTCTCTTCACATCATACTCTAGAAGTGGTTCACATTCGTCCATGGGCAAGATTTCACATAGAAGAGGAAGACAACTGTGAGTTAATTACAAAGATGGTACTTGGTACAGACAAAAAACACATTTTGTGGGACTTGATTGCCAATTAAAAAAATCACAAAAAATTAACATACCACATAATTAGCATGTGTGGGATGAAATGCAAACGAGAGGGCATGGGGTGAGAAATTCGTAGCGTCCTGGTGATCATTTTCTATCTGCCTCATCCAGAGAGTCTCGCCGCAGCCTCTTGATAAAAACACCCTGCTAATTTAGCGCTGATTTATGCACTCCTTGGGATGATGAAAGTATTTCATGCAGCAGCGTCTCAGTGAATTATGAAGCCAAATAACAGAACAGCATATCCGGTATAATAAGAATACAGACTAGGGATTGCGGCGTCTAGTTTGTGTTGACTTAACGTGAATCTTGCGTCTTCTGTTTCAGGAGAATTCCTCTGAAGTTCAGCGTTCATATACCAAGCCAGAATTGGTGCATAATGACGTGTCATGCAAGTCCTAATGCATTCCGTTCTAAACAAAAACAACTTTATTCAAGCAATTTCATGCTGACCTCACATGCAGTGGATGTGGGGCTTTATCGAGTGATAGACATGGCCCGGCGAGCTCTCTTGCTGATGCTTGGGATTTTCTAACTTTTATCTAATAGTTGAGTTTGGAGATGCCTGGGGCAGAGCGCAACTCAGGTGTGAAAGTGGAAGATGAGGAACCATGACTTATCCTCCACACTTCCTAGAAAATACAGGTTTGAGATCACCATGGATGAGCAATTCAGCCTGCCATGATGAGTTTGTTGACATCTGAGCAACAAAATGGGACTAGAATTTCACATTTCCTGAAGAAAAAGTGTGGTGCCTGCCTGTGCATAAGTGGTGTGGATGGTTGCCAAGGTGTTGCTATGCGGTTGCTAGGATGCGTCCTCTAAGGAAGTGTCGTTGGCAAATTTTTGGCAGCAAGAAAACTGATTCTTTGTCAACACAGAATGACAACACATTTAAAGTGGAAACACATGAAATAAACTGAAATAAAAACTGATTCAATCTCAACATGGAATGACATCTTAGCCGCAGAGAGGTTCACAACTGTTACTAGGGCAACCAGAACAAGAAACGCCTACTAGAAACTGAGCAGTACAGTGACTGGCGACATTGGAAAGAAATTTGTCAGCCAGTGATTAAAATGTAATACATACAAACATGTATATATATATATATATATTATGTATGTATATATGTATGTATATGTATGTATGTATATATATATTATTTAAAATTTTCTATTTTACAGTTTACTCTAGTAATTGCAGAGCTTGTGTACACACACACACACACACACACACACACACATATATATATATGTAGCTTTGCCTTAACATACTTCATTCATGTAAGAGTCTGGTGTTTGAAATAACTTCCTTTTGTGATTTGATGTGGTTTCATATTATAGAATGAGGCAGAAATTATTTTATAGTATTCTATAGAGTGATAAAGGCTATTTTGATTAGCATTGCATTATAAATATACTTTATTCTTATGAAAATACATGAGATGTGTAAAAGAACACACATACATATATTGTCTTAGTATGTCTTAATGTTTCATAAGTTAACCTACACTACAGCCATAGCTGGATGCCTCTGTCCATATATGGGATTTCCTGGAATGTCATAAATTGAGTTCTATGAGTTTCACTTGTGGACTTTCTGCGCAAGGGCGCCCCCCAGCTACAAGTATGAATGAAACACGCAATGCTCAAAAAAAAATTAAAAATTAAAAATTAAACAATTAATTCTTCTCTGTAAAGTAAACATGAAGTGAACTTCACTACTTGTGGTTGTTTTCAGAGATACTAATAGACTTGTAATACGAATGTGTGGCTTGTGCTACGAAACTTTCCAAGTGCAAAAATAGATAAAGTACAGCCCACAGTATATATATATATATATATATATATATATATATATATGCATGTATGTATGTATATATAAACAATGTTGTAAGTTAGTTTGCTGTGAATTTTTTCACAAAATTAACACACTGAATGCATTTTATACTAACCTATTGGTCAAAATATAACCATTTTTAGCACATGTGCCAGTTTTAGCTGTTTATACAAATACATTTACATTTAACAGTAACAGTAACACACAACACAGAAATAATGATGAAATGGTGTTCAAAAGATGGGCAGAACGCAATGATCAACGCTTTCAAATGCATCCCTGCCTTTTCTTATTTTGTACAGTAAGTTAGCTGAGATGGTTTTGCTGCCGTTTTGATTCAAAAACCTATTGGAAAATGGATTACTTCCTGTATACAGATAATCTTGTATACCCTACTGTGAAGCTCAATGTATTTCATGCAAATCCCACAATATTCCCAGAAAAGTATTTCTAACCATTCAATAAATGATCATCATTCAGTACTTCATTGAATCTGCTGTATCGTGCCACTCCGTTCTTGGGTGACTTTCTACCGAGGCCTGATGTGAAGATGACTCATTCAACCTTTCATCAGTATCAGATCAGCGGCTCAGGCTTTATTTCGTTTACAGTGCCTTTTGTCAAGAGGCTTCTAATGAAAATATAAGCCAGGTCAAGGACGGCAGCGTGAAAGAGCGATTTCAAACCATTGACAGCACTGCGAGCTCTTTAAACTCACAAAGACGCATCCATCACAGCATGTGTCCGCCTCATATCTCTGACCACAAACCGGTTACTGGAGCACTGATAACACATCGAATTAAGCCCTAACTGAGTGGATGGAGAAGCTCACCAGCTGAGTCCACTCAAAGAGTAGCCAATAAGAAGAGAAAATGTGCCCCCATGCAGCATTAATGCGTAAACTGGGATTTTAGTAAATGAATCTTACCAGCAAAACGATCTTAAGAGAAAGGTCAGCACGCCATATAGCTACCCAGCACTGCCCTGTGGAGGAAGAAGAGTATTCATCATAGCGGTCTCTCAAGGATTCTCACTGGCCCGGTCTTTCCGCCCCAATTTTCCAGCCTTGGTGCGGAGAGAAATATGGCAGCCTGTTGTCTTTATCACCTTAATTGGTACAAATCTCAGCCGCTGCCGGACCAAGATGAAATGAGACTTGAAAATAGACTCTGGCCTCATGAGCACTGGGTGTACGGCTCCCTAGAGTGCTTCAAGACTGATAGATATGACACAGGTATATGCTACACTATTGTCGACATCTCCCACAGTCGCACAAAGTACCGATTTGTGCCATGTGAAGAGGCTAACACAAGCAGATTTCTTGGCTTCTTTGTCTGATATTGATGTAAGCAGTAAGCATTCTTTGAGAACAACATTGGCTTGAAATGTTTTAGCATGCATGCTAAGCTCTACAGATCCAGTTCCTAAAAGCCTCGCATTGCTCATATTATGCTAAGTTGCATGTTCATTATATCATGCTAATTTGCATAACTGGTGCAAGCTGGAGATTATAGCAAAGAAACATCAGCAATTTCGCTTCATCGCTCAGCAATGATTTTCTGCCTCCATTAATAAAAGGTTACAACGATTGACATACTAACTGTTTTTACCTTTAACCCTTTGGTTAGCCAGTAATTTTTGTCAAACCAAGCATCAGTATCTCTGTTTCTTATATAAAAGGGTTAGGATTCCCACACCATCACAGCTAAAAAGGGAACATCGTCAGAATTTTAGCAAATGCTTTGGCAAGCTTCTCTCAACATTATGAACCAACGTTCTTCCAGTAACATTAATAGAATGTTTGTTGAAAGTTATCTTTAATAATTGTAACGAAGGGCGAGTCAGCGGATCAGATCCAAATGCGAGATTTATTTGATGACGTGGACAAACAGGCAACGGTAAATCAACAGCAAACAGGTAAATCCAAAGAAAGGCAGTAATCGTAAACAATAGGTAGGCAGGAGTTCAGGTATCAATCACAGTCCAGAATAACAAAGCAAGGATCGGGACAGGCAGCAAGAATCCAACAACGAAAAACAGACAGGGTAATAACTGGAAAAAACAAGACAAAGATAAATGCTCAGAAATGCTACACACTGGGGAAATAACAAGAAATCGCAAATATGTGGTGTGCACTGAGCTTAAATATGGTTTGGATAATAAGCTGCAGCTGGTGAAGCGATCAGTGATAGGTAAGGGGATTCTGGGAAATATAGTCAGTGTCTGTGAGTGTGTGTGAAAGTGTGTAGTGCATAGTCCATGCTGGTCCAAGTGCCCTCTAGAGGATCTGACAATAATTACAATAATATTCCAAAAATGTCAACATAAAAACATTATTTACATATCATTTACAGAGTTATTCTGAAATATCTTAGTTTAGTTTAGAACATTCCAAAGTAACATTTTCATAATGTTCGAAGAATGATCAAATGATTTCCTTACAAGAAGCTAAAGTTAAAGACGCATCGCTTCATTCAAGAAGGTCTGTATTAACCCCCTGGAGCTGTACTGGTTACTTTTATGATGGATGGATGTGTTTTTTTGGGCTTCAAAATCTAGAGTACTATTCGCTCCCATTGTAAATTTGGAAGAGCCATGATATTTTTTAATATAACTCCAATTATGTTTGTCTGAAAGAAGAAAGTATACACCTAGCATGGCTTGAGGGTGAGTAAATCATTGGATAATTTTTGAGTGAACTAACCCTTTAATGTCTGCATAACCAAAACATTTTAAAAACTAGACGTATTGAACGTTGGGAGAACGTTCAGGGGGAAAAAACGCTTTAATGGGAACATTTGCAAAATGTTTACAACATACTTTTGTTAGCTGTGTCTCAGTTTGTGTGGCTTGTTAATTATTTCATTTTGCAAAATCTAACTTATGATAAAATAGACTCAAAGAACCTCAGGTTCAATTTAAAAGAGTACAATAACATAACAAAAGGGAGGTGAGGATTGTTGATTCCCAAAACCCTCTGACAGGAACATTTCTTTGTACTTTCCTTGAAGTACAAAGTAATCCTTCAATTTTTGACATTCATTCTAAGCAATCTGTGAAGATCTCTGTTGTAGCTTTAACTTATGAGGCTTTATCACACCCTTCCTCGTAATCTAGCGTTTGAAGAAAAATAGACATGCAGAAGACGTTGTTCTTTATCCAACGCTTTTGTAAGTGAAGGACGCAGAGTGACATTGTCAGACTTTCCTTTTAAAATGCAGGACACTGTAGTCATTTTTACTCCAGAGGGAAGTTTTATTGCTCAAAGGTTGCTTTTTCACAGTATAAAAGAGTCCTCAATACCACCGCAGGTGTTTTTCCTAGAAATCCTCAGCAGAATTTAAAGAGTGTCAAGTTGTTGACAAAACTAAATTGATCCAAAGTGAGACCTTTTCAGTATTAATAATTAAAAAAAGAAAGATATTTCAAATGAATTCTTTTGAATACAGAGCCTCACACTTGACATGCAAGAAAAAAAAGTCAATCAAGCACACGCTTTACTATTTTTCTTCCATCGATTTGCTAAATCGTGCACGTGATTAATAAATCGAGGGAACGAAATAGTAAATTGTGCACAGTGCGTACGATTTAGCCTATATTTTTTCCTGCAAGGCTCCGTAATTGAACTGTCTATTCGTCAAAATATTAAGCAGTTTTCAACAACCGTGTAATAATAAGAAATGTTTCTTGAGCACCAAATCTTTTGAACAATAGTGTACAGTAAGAGTACAGAGCTACAAAATGAATGTAGATTATACTCTTCTCTTGGGAGACTTGAGAAACGTTTGAGGTCATATTGAAACCTCTGACTATTAACTGCATACTGGCAAATTTGAGCACAGTATGTGACAGTGAGATCTGTTCTGAAACTCTAAAGACGCAAGGGTCTTTTTCTCAGCATGAGAAAATCAGAGTGAGATATCAGAGAGATTCGTGAATTTCCCTTTCATCTGTTGGACTTACTGTAATTTCCTAAGTAAAACCATATGAATATGGAAATTAATACATTTAAATCTAAATTGGGTTACAAGTTCACAAGTTCAATTCACTCAAGAGTAATAGAATTGTAAGCAGCCGCAGAACTTTTTTGGCTCATTTTGTATCCTTGAGTCTCATTATATAAGATGTTCCGAACAGCAGGTACATCCTAACTCTTTGAAGATATTAGTTATTCGCAGAGAAAACGCTCCTCCTGAAAACATATGACTCATGTGCATTTCATTTACATTTCAAAAACTTCCAGTTGCTTCAACAACTGTGGAAACATCACCATTAGAACCAATTATTCCGGATAAACAAATACGAAGTCTTGGCAAATACACCGCAATCATTTTAAATGCGCCCTAATTAGGTTAGCGCTGGAGTTTCACGCACTATTGACGAACAGCCGCTCTTGGCCAAAATATGAAAAGGAGGGGGGAGGGGGATGATGATGATGACACTTTTTAGTGTGCAAAAAGCATTATGCGAACACCTGAACCTTATCTAAAATGACGGCTCTCTAATATCCCACTAGTTGCCAAAGTGTTTCACGCAACCTGCAGGAAATCTGTGTAATTCTGACAGAAAACGCAGCGTCCTGTTTCACCTCAAATCGACTTTCCAAATTCAATCCGGAGAGAGATGACGACAGTTTAGCAAGTAACTAATAGCTGATCCCACAGTGCATTTCAGCCACCTGTCATATCTCGAGAGAAACAGGTAAACACAGACAGTGACAAGTCCTGCATCCGGCGACAGATTTGAGCAGTCTGAAGAAAACAAGCCAATCAGAAGAGAGAATATGGATAAATAAGACACACAGGGAAGGGCAGTTTCCAAGAGGCTGTTGGTGTCTGTGCATAATTGCAAAATTGCAACGTTCGAGCCCCCGTGTTAATCGGGTTATGGCGGACATAAGCGTGATGATTCATCCCCTGGATGATACTCTATATATCGGCTAGATTGTAAAACCGATTAAGTCCAGCCTCACTCAAACGACCAAAACATGGGGCTGCATCTTATCCGTCTCAGATGGTTTTGCATTAACATTTGCGCAAACACGTAGCACCGAGGCAAGGGATACAACCTTGATGGGATCAGCAAGGTCACGGTGAACAATTATGGGCTGCCTCATTACTTTGCTATGCGCTCTTTGGTTCCCATGGAAACCCTTATGAGGTGACAGATGAGTGGAGCTGGAGTTGGCCTCCCACGCGCCGTCACGTCGAGCGTTCCCCTTGAAGACTCCACTCGCTGATAATAGTACGCCTAGGGACTGAGACGCATTGTTTAAAATAAAACAGCCATTAGGAGTGGGATGTTCGAGTGAGATATTGTGGTACACAAATAGGCCATTTTGCCATAACTGGGACAGAGTTACAGAATAACAACAAGACCTAGATTTGATGATTTTTTTTTTCTTTTTTTTGTCCTTGTTGCAAAAAAGAACACCTTTTTTTGCCTCCTGCAAAGCTATGAATTAGCCAGATTTGACATAATCTGTGGGTAATTAAAACAGCATTATTGTGTTTTATTTTTAGATGGTGTGCAGTTGTGTTTAGGAGTAACTCATCATTTGAATTCATGTCTTCAGTCATTCATGAACAGCGCCAACATTTAGATTTGATCTCGTATTGATCGAAATGTCAGTATGACATGAAATGTATTTATCTTTATCATGTGAAATGTCAATAAACCAGTGGCAGTTAACTGCACTGCCTTATAAAAAAAAGTACCATGGTGTTTACTTGTTTAAAAGGGAGTATGATAATAAGTTTTGGGATATATATATATATATATATATATAGCATGGATGTACTGTGTTTATTTGAACAAGTACCATCGTAATACCACGGTATTTTTTGATGAAACTTGAAGTGTATATAAAGGTATTTTGGCAATGTTATTCATGGAACATTGCATTTACAAGGTACAATACCATGGTAATTTCTGGTACCTTTTTGTAAGTTAAAGGGTTAGTTCACCCAAAAATTACTTCCCCTTATGTCATTCCGCATCTGTAAAACCTCACTTTTGGAACACAAATTAAGATATTTTTGATGAAATCCGAGTTGATGTAGTGAACACCGAGCAGGCTTCCTTTTTAATGTTCGAACGCTGATATTGATGCTGTATGCAGGAGTAGTTAATGACAGAAATTGACCTCGAATGACGGTAATTACGTTCCTTTCTATTGGGGATTTCATCAAAAATATCTTAATTTGTCTTCTAAATGGGTTTGGAACAACAAGAGGGTGAGTAATTAATGACAGAAATTGGTAACACTTTACAGTAAGGTTCATTAGTTAAACATTAGTTAACTAACATGAACTAACCTTGAGCAATACATTTGTTACTGTATTTACTAATCTTCGTTAACATTAATGAAATTGATATTGTTGCTGTATGCAGGAGATCGGACGTAAACACAGAAGCCTGAACGGTGTACACTATATCAACTGCGTACGAGTTTGACAGGGTAGATAAGAAATTGTTAAATAAAGTCGTTATTTTTTTGTTATTTTTTACGCACAAAAACATTCTCGGTTCATAACTTTAAGGTTGAACCGCTGTAGTCACGTTGACTATTCTAACAATGTCTTTAATACCTTTATGGACCTCGAATGACGGTAATTACGTTCCTTTCTATTGGGGATTTCATCAAAAATATCTTAATTTGTCTTCTAAATGGGTTTGGAACAACAAGAGGGTGAGTAATTAATGACAGAAATTTCATCGGTGAAAATTTACAGTAAGGTTCACTAGTTAAACATTAGTTAACTAACATGAACTAACCATGAGCAATACATTTGTTACTGTATTTACTAATCTTCGTTAACGTTAATGAACGTTGTTCATTGTTTGTTCATGTTAGTTCACAGTGCATTAACTAATGTTAGCAAGATTTTAATAATGTATAAATGTTAAAAAGATTAATAAATGCTGTATACAGTTGTGTTCAAAATTATTCAACCCCCACTGAAATTGATTGTTTTGGCCGGTTTGACATTGATTTTGATCATTCAGTCATCCTGCTTACAATTAAATCAAAGAGGCACGTGTAGGTCAGACAAATATAACATAACATTTATAATGAAATAACCACAAATGTCTTTTCTCTGCTCACATCATTATCAGTTTTATTCAACCCCCAAGTGACATTCAATCTTAATACTTAGTACAACATCCTTTTACAGTTATAACAGCTTTTAAACGTGAAGCATAGCTTGACACAAGTGTCTTGCAGCGAGCTACGGGTATCTTCGCCCATTCATCATGGGCAAAAGCCTCCAGTTCAGTCACATTCTTTGGCTTGCGCACTGCAACTGCTTTCTTTAAGTCCCACCAGAGGTTCTCAATCGGATTTAAGTCTGGTGACTGCGATGGCCATTTCAAAATGTTCCAGCCTTTAATCTGCAACCATGCTCTAGTGGACTTGGAGGTATGCTTGGGATCATTGTCCTGTTGAAAGGTCCAACGTCTCCCAAGCCTCAGGTTTGTGACGGACTGCATCACATTGTCCTCCAATATCTCCTGGTACTGAAGAGAATTCATGGTACCTTGCACACGCTGAAGCTTCCCAGTACCTGCAGAAGCAAAACAGCCCCAAAGCATGATTGACCCCCCGCCATGCTTCACAGTAGGCAAGGTGTTCTTTTCTTCATAGGCCTTGTTCTTCCTCCTCCAAACATAGCGTTGATCCATGGGCCCAAACAGTTCTAATTTTGTTTCACAGAATTCACAGAACACTATCCCAAAACTTCTGTGGTTTGTCCACATGACTTTTGGCATACTGCAGTCGACTCTTCTTATTCTTTGGAGACAGCAAGGGGGTGCGCCTGGGAGCTCTGGCATGGAGGCCTTCATTACGCATAACTTCAGTACCTACATCTGACAAATCTTTTCTCAGTTCCTCAGCAGTCACACGGGGACTTTTCTCCACTCTACGCTTCAGGTAGCGCACAGCAGTCGAAGTCAGCATCTTCTTTCTGCCACGACCAGGTAGCGTTTCAACAGTGCCCTTTGCCTTGAATTTGCGAATGATGCTTCCTATGGTGTCTCTTGGTATGTTTAACATCTTTGCAATCTTCTTATAGCCATTGCCCTTCCTGTGAAGAGTAATCACCTCTTCTCTTGTCTTCCTGGACCATTCTCTTGACTTCACCATGTTTGTAACCACACCAGTAAATGTCTAGAAGGAGCTGAGTATCACAGTCATTTTAAAGCTGCCTAATTGGTGCTTATTAGGCTTTATTGCTGCTCCCTGACATCCACAGGTGCTTTCAATACCTGATTGAAAACACTTCAATGGACCTCTGTTCTTCAGAGTGGTAGTCTTTAAGGGGTTGAATAATTGTGTCAATGAAGAATTCACAAAAGAAACATTTACTACTGTATTACAAAACCAATTGATGCCATTTTAGTTGCATATGCTTCTTTAAGAAGTCCTTGTAGGATTTCATTCTGAATTCAATTACAAATGTACTCTAAATTCTCTAAAACCATTTACAGCATTGGGGGGTTGAATAATTTTGAACACAACTGTATATATCAACTGTGATATGAACTATCACAATACCATTTAAATTATGCTTATCATGCTCATACCATGGTGTTATTTAAAAATCTGTTAAAGTTCGTTGGAGTAACATGGAAATACCTTGTAAAAGAGTACCGTGTCAGTTGTTGTGTAATATGAATCAGAATACAATTACCCTGCCTCATTGCTTGATGTATTTAACGGTAACACTTTAGTATGGGGAACACATATTCAATAATAACTATGACTTTTGCTCAATAAACTCCTAATTTACCTCTTATTAATAGTTAAATGTAGTAGCATTTAAGTTTAGGTATTGGGTAGGATTAAGGCATAAATATGGGCTTTATAAGTACTAATAAAAATCCAATATTCTAGTAATATGCAATAAGCAACTAGTTAAAAGTGAGTTTGTTCCCCATACTAAAGTGTTACCTATTTAAGTAATATATTATGTATAATGCTCAGGGTTGGGTAGGTTACTTTTAAAATGTATTTCACTACAGATTACAAAATACATGCTTTAAAAAGTCATTTGTAACATGTTTCGTTACATTACTCAAGTTTAGTAACTTAATCTAAATACTTTAGAATACTTTGGAATACTAATAAGTGTGGAACAAACACAAAAAAGGTAATTGCAAGTTTTTATCTCAATTCTGACTTTTCCCCCTAGAATTGCGGGATATAAAGTTGCAATTGTGAGTTATAAAATCCGAATTATGATAAACTCACAATATTGAGAAAAATCCAAATTATGACATTTAACTCACAAACTAAATTCACAATTGCAAGAAAAAAAGTCAGTATTGCAAGTTCTTTATAACTTGCAATTGTGAGTTTAAATCTCGCAGTTCTGAGAAAATAAAGTCAGAATTGTGAAATGCAAACTCACAATTGTGAGGGGAAAAAAACAAGTTGTGAGAAAAAGTTGCAGTGACCTTTTTTACAATTATAAAATGACTCACAAAACATGAAAACAGTCGAAAAGATGAAACTTAACTCCGCTTTTTCAGACTGTCAGGGTCAGAGAATCACCAATCGCTGTTTAAATGACATCAAAATTCAAAGTAATCACTTTGATAATCTAAAATACTTTTCAGATGTAACTGTAATCTGATTACCACCCATTTAAAATGTAACTGTAATGAAATACACTTACTCAAATTTTGTATTTTAAATACGTAACTAAGTTACTTGTATTTCGTTACTCCCCAACCCTGATAATGCTTTATTATTTTGTTTATTACCTGGAAAAGCCTTATATGGGGAATGATGTAGCAGTTACATAGGTATGTTATGTATAATGCAATGAATATAACATTATGATGTGTTATAGTATTCCCCCATGTGAGTGTTGGGCTGGAGGGCGTTGCAGAGTTAAATCTATCACTCAACAGATGACTTATTTAAGCTCAGAGTAGAGAAGAAAATACGTATCAGAGCAACTTTATACCTATTATGTGTTAAGTATGTTGACGTAAATAAAAAGTGATGCAGACAAGAGGAGAGGAGCTCTCCAAATGAGAAGGAGATGACATAAAACAGGTTTCCAGTCTGGATAATCTCATTTGGGGAGGTCACTAATTTATCTTCAAATATCCACGATGATAACATTGACATCAGATGCTGCTTTGAGACCACCCGAAGAGTATTTAATCAAGATGCCTTGATTGAAAAACTTTTTGATATGTGTACTTTAGCAGTACAAGTACCAATACTCTATACAAGTTAGAGAAACTAATTGAAATCAATAAATTAACTTCTATTTTTATAACTAGGTTATGATGACGTTGAGCCAGAAGAGACCATGAAGTCTTCTGTCCAGTTGAAAGTATTTTAAAGTGCTTAGGTCAGATTTGACTAACTTGCCTAACCTGATCTCCATATCTCCATAACATCTCCATGCATAGCCAAAGATATACATTAAAGACACATATGAAGCAGCTACCGATGCGATACGATACGATTCACCTCATTACGATGCAGTGCGATCTGATTCAACACAAATGTGATTCAATGCAATGCGATGCAACGGGAAAAATATGATGCCATGCGTTTCAATATGTAGTGCTCTAAACTGTTTATTTTTTCTGGAATTCTGTTTATGTTTCCAAATTACTGTTACACAGTAAATTTCCGTTTTTATAAATGGATTCCATGATTCTGTCAGTGTTTTCTGCTTCTCAGGACACGCCTCGGTCTCATTGTTGTGATACGTCATATTTACGTAGCAGTGGTGATGAGAGAACGAATTATTGTTCAAATTATTGTTCATTATTGTTCAATTATTGTTGTTTTTTCTAAATTATAAAAGCATAGCGTGGGAGTTAGTAACCACTCACTTCTAACGCACCAGAGTTCAATTCTCACTTCCCACTTATAAGTCGCTTTGGATAAAAGCATCTGCCAAATGAATAAATGTAAGTATACATAGGTAAATCGGTTTTTACCGATGCAAATATGTTAGAAACGATGCATCGCGATGCAGGTGCCATCTTGTAACCGATGCACACTTTTTAAGTCGATGCATCGCATCGTTAACTTTTATGCCGATGCGAATCGGTGAATCTTACCATCCCCAATAAGTTAATATTATTCCAAAGTACTTTTAGGAATACTATAGTAGCACCAAGTTTTTGTTGTATTCATGTTGGCTAAATGAGCATGGCAATGATTCAGAAATATGTAATTCATCAAATTATCAAAATGTAATATATCACAGCACATTTTGTGAAGTGTATTTTAGCAGAAACAACATTTACCATTGGAAAGTTTTGCAAGGGCAGTACTGTCTGGAGCCGGTCACCAAGGCAGTTTCAATCTCTCCAGCTCTCATCTCTTTCCTTTATGGCATTTTGATTTTGAATGGCACCATTCATTACAACGCTCCCAACAACACACGGTGAGAAATATTTCAGCCAGAGCTGTCTGTGGGACCCTGGACTTCCATAAAACCTGTCCAGACAGCTGTGAAGAAACTGACACATGAAGAGAAGAGATGAAACGCCTCATGAATAAAGTTGAAGAGTGAGTTAGTTATTCAGCAGCGTTTGAGTGATGGCAAAGGCTACAGAAAGAGGTGAGAGGAACAGGTTGAATGCAGCCAGGTTGAGGAGAGGCAGGGGGCTCTAGAGACCTACCGATCTCCCTTCAAGCAAAACGCTGCGTGTCGACGCGGCAAGTGTGCGGCACTACGTGACGTGACTAAACTAGAGCGCTCCCATTATAATTAACCAAGCTATTTACCCTTCAAGCACGTGACGCGACCAAAACGGGAGCGTTACAGTTACGGACGATTCACGATGGCCACCGTCGATAACTTTTATATATTAATAAAGATAGACCAACATAATTCTTGTCTTTGCTCATTTGCATGAAGTGAAACTCTAAAACTAAACACTGGCCGAAAATTAGGGTTGTGGGACATGGACAAAAAAGGTTACGATTTTTTTTAATCATGATTTTGAAATGACATTACCTTAAACACTTGTGATTATCTTATTTATTTATGTATTTGAAGACTCCATTTCTGGGTGCAACAGCCAGCCACATTTCAAAATTCAATCGATAAATGAGGCACTGTCATTTTTCTTTTGCGATAATCTGTTTCACTCAGACGTCTGCCACTATTTCCTTTTCATTGTTAAAGTTCTCAAGGTAATTTTCACTAATCAATATTAACTGGGGATCCAAGATGACGGCAGTTGCGTTTGTATTGGAGAAATCAAGTATTTGGTGTTAAAGTAGTGCTGGTTTCATATAGGCTAACCGTATGAGAGGTCTGGTATACAACATTGATATGGATAATGAGACATCATTGGATCACTGTAACACAGTTCTTAAGAACGGGAAGAAGGAGGCGGGAACCGGCGAACATTCAACATAATTTTAAACAAATAAACAAACAAACAATAATAAAATAATAATGTGTCTCCACACAAACATAATAATAAAAAAACATTAAATCCAGGCCTATTCCTCTCTCGTCCTTCACTGTAGTCGCTCCTGTTTTATGCTTCCGGAGCTCCTCCGTGAGAGACACGAGACCGGTGCAGCGCACAGCTGACGCTCATCATCACTCGCGTCACCGGCCTCGCGCCGTTCCCTCACGGCTCTCGCCCGCCCTGCTCGTCACAGTTACGTTGTGCATTTTTGATTTCAACGTGGACAGAAAAATTACGTGATTCTCAACAAATCATTGATTTACATTTGCAGTATGAACGTAGTCGATTATAATGTGGGAAATGTAATTTTGTAGCATCAAATCGCACTACTCTTTTGCACTATACAAACACAAGAGATTAGAAAGAAAGCATTTTGGTATTCAGTGTCAGAAGTTCACCAAACATCACCATATAGGAATTTGGACATGGCACCAAGGGAATGGGTTGGTTTTTGGAAATTGGAAAAGTACCTTAGGAGTTCCACGGTCCATGAACATAACAATTTACATTTTACATTACATGTGTGTATAGGTCAGACTCTCTGAAATGTGCCCGAGGTATCGTTTTGAGATGAATAAGCAGGCCTACCTATCATTTTCCAATTTCTATATGGTTTATCTTGAGGAAAGTAAAATGTGAAAATGTCATATATGTGCAAATAAACTTTTGCTTAAGACCTGATTATTGGCTGTTCTGAAAGGCTAGGTGGATTATCTGGCTTAGAAAATTAATCAAACACCTCTGTGAGGTTTTTAACATCTTGGGTTATTATTTATTCATATGAGAACCAGGCCAGTCAATATTGTAATAAAAACATCTTTATGCAAATGATTTCGGTCTTCCATTGGGACGGGGATTGCTGTTCATCTCGTATCTGGCAGTGGTTCCATTCTGACCTGAAGCCAAGCTCTTTCTTTGAGATGGAATAGCTGGAATTGGACATTCAAACCCTCAAGATGGACCGTGATGCTGCCATTAGTCAAAAGGTGGCACTGTTTCACTGCTCACTTCATACCCATATTTCAGCTCACAAAGATGCTTTTGAAAGTGTCTTGAGATAACACAAAATGAGACAGATCTCTCCTTTGAAGGCACGCTAAACAAAGGAATCTTGTACTAAGCATGACATTAGCTCGCCACTTTTAAATCACAGAGAGGAACAATAGATTGTTACACAATAAAGCCCAAAGTTTCACACTGAGTTAAATGTACCAAATGACATAATTAGCACACTGATTAAACTCATTTGTGGTGAGGGCTGATGGGCTGGGGCGGCTGAATCTTGATGCTCAGATAAGTGTTTCTATTTGGATGAAACCAGCTTGATTACAAACTAAAATGTAACTGAGCGCTTGGCTGCCGTCTGAGTACACGAACCACTGATTTAAGGATGTTACGGGCGGTAAGAACTTGCACTGCTGTATAAAATTTGCATATTACACAATATATAGAACACTGCAACAAAGACTTGCCTATCTTTTTAAGTCAAAACATGCATCGGAGAACACAGCAATTGAGTCATCAGAACAGTCTTGTTTAATGTTTGAAGGAAATTTTAAATCCAGGACATTGATTCTTAACTGGTTTTCTTGCAGATTTTACAATAAACATCATGCCAAACACAAAATGAAGATCTTTGCAAAATATTGTATTGTACAAAACACTATATATGGGTCAAAACCTCAAGAAGGAACAGCATTCACAACCCATTTGACTTATATGGCGTATTTATGAGTGAATCAAGATATGCAATGGGAGAGTACTAATCATATTATAAACAGACCTGAATGTGAGATTGCAGAGTTATTATTTGGAATAATGTTGTGGACAATGTGTACTAAGAAGTAAATTAGGTAGCCTACATTTTTTTTTTATGTTGGCTTTAATCTGTGTACAGTAGATGGAATTCAACAAACTAATTCAACTAATTCAACAAACACAAGCACTGGCTTTCCATCCCATTAGTGCAAATCGTCCAGTTCTTCCCGAGGACTTTGTTTTGAAAATGTCAGTTTTATTTTATTTCAAAGCCCTTATTGTTGCTGTATTTTCGTTGATAACAAACACCCATCCCATAGGTGATCTAACCCTTTATCTGAAGTGCAATATACACAAGTAAACAGTCACTTTTGTTTACTGTTTGCTCTCTCTATCTTCGCTTCTGGATGCTGTAGCGTTACTCTGCTAAGCCGTGTAGAGCTTTATTGCTGGGGTCTGTCAATAGGGAGAGATTTGTTTTTAATAAAGCACCCAAACAAGCTTTTGAACAGCTAACTTTGCTTCTGCATGGAGGACGTCAAACAATGGGGTAATATAAAGCAATGCAGCTACAGGGACAAGCTGACAAGCAGGATGTGGTTCCATCCAAGAAAGCATTCTTTGATTAAGATAGTTTTGGGATCGGGCAACATGTCTTCTCAGAATACACCTGAACACACGTAGACAATGAAATACTAGCTTACTCTACTCAACCTACTATTTTTTAAAACAGTATTCTTTCTTTATTTTAGGCATACAAAGTTGTCATTAAACTCTAGATGGCAGAGTCCTTAATGCAATCTCAATCACATAATTCTCTATAGCTCACAGCTGATTGGCTACTGATACAACAGGAACCAATGAGCTCGCTGCTCAACCTTCAAATGCTTGGTCAGCTGTAGCAGTTGCAGCGCACTTTCAGAACCCCTCACCTTCCCCAGCTCCACCTGTATAGATCTGCAATGGGTAATTGTTGTATGCAACATTGTACAGCAACAGTGTGTTGTGTATGTATTTGCAGTCGCAAGGCCCATACTTGATCTGTGCCGCCAAAACCAAACACATCAACATTGTCATATCCATTTCCATATCCGTTTCACACAGTAATATGCTACACTGTTGTCACATGACCCCGTCATGTTGCATGTAAGTGCCGTCTTATAAATTTTGAAATGAAACGTTAGTTAATTTTTGTATTTTAATCCTTTTTAAAAAAAATAAAAACGTTTTGGAAGTCGAACCAAAAAAATGAGTGGTTAAAAGATACTAAAAGTCAAGTTTGGCATTATTTACATTTCTTTGTCTCAAAGGTCAATTTGAGCACATTACATTTTGGTATTGCATTTAGTAGGCCTACTATGCTTTTTATTTGGGTATTCCATGTTTTTGCATACTTAGATTCCATTGGAACCCCCATGTAACAATGTACGTGCTCAAATTTATATTTAAAAGCAATGCAATATTGAGCCTCAATAATTGTCATGATCCAATCAATTTGAAATATAGATATGAACTTGAGATTCACTTTTTAAGACTCATTTAATTTGTGTTTACGCACACTAAACTACATTATAGCATGTCGATTCCCCGTTTTGTTGACCATGATTTCATTATAGCTACAAGGTACGCATTTATCTCAGTGCAGCTCGACTTTGATACACACCAGCTGAACCAACAGCAAACATCTCCTCGCTGATCAAAGACAACTTTCTGCATCAGCAGCCCATCCAAAATCTAATTTTATTCTGTAAACATTTGTGCAACTTTTCATAATCAAATAATTCCTACGTGCCGAGAACATTGCTGAACAGATTCGAAGAGTGTCCCCCCCCCCCTTTTAATGCACTTGAAATTACAGAGGCACATTCGGCAATGGGTGCAATTTTACTCTCATTAAAAAGCCAGTGAAATAAAAAGCCTGGGTGATGCGGGGAGCCCGAGCTGTTTATTCATGTTTAATGGTAAGTGACAGAGTAATAAGGGGTTGCATGAGGCCTCCCCATTTTTCTTCGCATTTAGATCAGACACCACAAACTTGATACGTCGAGGCCGTCAGCCGGATCCAAACAACCCGGTCGTTTGTTCGCGCGCTCTTTTTTCCCCCTCCACGCTCGCCTTCGGTTTTCCCCTCGGGTGGCTTTTCGACGTGGGCGGAAATGTAATGCGATGCAAGGTGTGCCAACTGGAGCACGACCGCTCATCCCCCACCCAACATACCCACACACATCCATCCTCAAGCACACCATGTCCCTCTCCGTGAAACTCCTGTCAGGTGTGTTTTCCTCCCGTCAAGTGCGGCGCTATCAGCGTGAGCCGAGTAAAGAACGACAGGAAGCACCTAATCAGACAAACGCCACCGTGCTGTGAGAAATAAGGCCGCCATCCAACCACTAAGTTTCTCTTTAATTAGATAACTGAATATTTCATGGTTAAAAAGGATGGGAGTTTTTAACAACCTGCCCAAAAAGGATGGGAGTTTTTAACAACCTGCCCACCCACAGCGTTGACACAAACTCGACTAGCACAGCTAATGGCTGCTGCACAACACAACAGTAATTGATAACATCAACAAGGCCATTAATGAATCATGTTTACAAGTGCTAGTTTATCGCTGTGGTTATCCAAGAATGCATAAATGAAACTAAGGAAATTAACATATTGAGCCTGAGAGGTTTTGGCTGAGGCACTTTTGTATTTGGCATGTTTACGTCTTACATTGCATTGTGGGTATCAGATTTGCTAAGCTAATAATGTGCTGCAGTCATGACGTCTTTTTTTGGATTATTTTAGAAAATAAGCTCTGTCACCGACCAAAGGTGAAGATTCTTACACGTTCTGTTCATCATGCTAACATTTAAACAAAACAACATCAGAAGACAAAAGCTAAATGTAGCCTATAAAGTCATGTGACTTCAACGTGACCATCATTAAACCTCCAACAACTCTTCCAGTCTTTATTTAAAGAGCCGTGATTATAAACACAATAAGGCTGTGAACGTGAACTGGTAATGAGATCGCTTTACCTGTTTGGCTGTTGAAGTTTAATACGCTGACAACCTCTGTAATCCCATTTAGCCACTTGTTAGCACTTCTTCAAGACGAATACAAGCTTTAAATAAATCACAAGGGGGCATTACTAATGTATTTTATGTCATAGAATAAAATGTGAAAATATCTTGAGCTTGTTACCACAGACCTTATTTCAGGCATCGTTCCAGATGATGGAAGCGGCAGTGCTAAAATGCTAACTTGTTTCCTGGGTTTTGGCCTACAAAAATGCATCATCCCTGCAGCACTCTATTAACAAATAAATTCAGACAAAATAATTCAGTGAGGTAGTATAAATAGTGTTCAAACTGAAAATTAAGAAAAAAAAAAAAAGGGAAAGTGCACTTTAAATACCCTGATGATGCACTTAAAGGGACAGTTCACCCAAAAATGAAAATTCTGTCATTGTTTACTCACATAGGATGGAAAAAAATACTATGTAAGTCAATGGCTACCGTCAACTGTTTGGTAACCGACTTCATCAAAATATCTTATTTTGTGTTTAGCAGAAGAAAGAAATTCATACAGGTTTGGAACAACTTGAATAAATTATTTATTATTTAATAATCATTTTTGGGTGAACTATCCCTTTAATTAACAAAAAAAAATAATAATAATTGCGGAATGTTGGACACTTCATGCACTAAACAGAGGGAGCGGGGCTATCAGACTGATGCTAAATGATGCTAAATGACAAAATAACCTTATCAAATTCACATACTGCACGGTTGAGTACATAGTGCACAGTATTGTGTCATTTGGGACACAACTTAAGTCTTCTGTAGCTATACACCGTGAAATCAAAATTGAAGTGTTGTGGCTATTAGTTCATGCCTTTTAGCTTGGGTGTGTGTGTTGACAGGCTGCTAAAGTTGACTGAATAAACATTTAGCAGATTTTAAATATTCAGTCTTTCTTGTCCAGGAAAACAAAACTTTTTTGCACTCAAACTCTCTGTTTTGATCAAGGAATAGCAACACAACCTCATGGCAATCTGTAACTATTTTACGTTTGGGCGAATTGGTGGTCAATTTATATGAAATGGTACAATGTACATTTTCATACCGTCTGCTTAAGTGGGGAGGACTTTCGTTTTTACCTTTTTCTAAAAATGGTACATTTTCATATAAATTTATATGAAATTGAAACCTTGTAAAATAGTTAGGTTTTCCCATGAGATTGGGTTGGAAATGCTTCAACATAGAGTCTGTTTATTTTTATTATCATTGGAGTTTACACTATTATACACTGCTTTAAGATTCTCACTGTTCCATAATATATATAATATATATATATATATATATATATAGAGAGAGAGAGAGATAGAGAGAGAGAGAGAGAGAGAGAGGATAGGGTTAGTGAAATAAGAGTGAGAAAATATTAACAGAATTTTCCCTTTCAGGTAAACCGTTCCTTTAAGAATCTCTTGCATTGATTAGACACTGCTGTATTTTCACCTTAACACTCCATACACACCGTTTCTCTCTCTGACACACACTCACACCACACACTTAAGGCGTTTTTGATGGCCTGTGTGATAAAATAGAGAAATGAGGTCTATGGTATTCATGGACACAGCTGGCCCAGATCTGCCAGTAGTTCTCAGCAGAGCCGCCCTGAACTGAACAGCTCTCTCAGCCTCAGAGCTGACCTGACATACGCGAGCCAAATTACTCACCACCCATTGGCCAAAAATGGGTTAGAGCTACTGCCAATATGCAACGTCAAATCAACAATGCTTTCATGAAATTTATATTCAAACAGCATTATGCATGTATATCACCATCATAATTCAATTAGGGTCGCCAGAATTGTCACATCAAGAAAGAAAATGGCCAGATAACTTTCCCTTTGAGATTTTACACATCAGAATGTTTTGTTATGCTGATATATGTATAAACACAATCAGTCCGCTTTCAGCATTTCATATTTTTCACTGGATCTGCTGCTCTGTTAATTAAAATGTCTACAATACAAAACACTTGAAAGTTGAACTTGAAATATTCATGCGCAGTCATTCTCTAGTGTTTTAATGCGCCTAGGTTGAAGCTGAATTGATGTGTGTAATGGTGTGTGACACTTTAGTTTGACATTAAAATTGATAATTTTTTTTCTTACAACAGATCCAATTAAGTCACATGTCAATGAGCCAAAAGCATCTCAAATGTGTTTTAGCACTTAATCTAGTTAAACAGCGACTCTTGATTGTTTTGTTTTCCTCACAATGTCATCAGCTGTCATGGTCAACGGGTTTCTTTAAAAATATTTTTCTAAAAAGAAAGACAAAAGTTGGCAACCCTAATTTCAGAATCAACACTGATTTCTTACATACTCACCATAAAAGTTCATTTCCACTTAATTACCATAACAGTACATAAAAATGAAACATTAAATCTCTTACAGGAATTGTTTCAAAACCAGCTCTATGTTCCTCATCTGTGACGTGATGTTAATTACTACACACAATAGTTTTCCTCAAAATGTGCAACTTATACCCTTGGCAAAGTGCATATATTATTTATTTCATACAGAAATGTGTTTTTGAGCTGTAAAGATGTCTTAATCACTCTCTCTTTCTTACATACTTGCATGGAGTCCACAGAGCTAAACTTGAACTAGAACGTTCCTTTAATATAATTAATATAAGGTTGGATGGTTTGTGGCTGATATGCAGTGGACTTCAGCTGATTAAAATCTTTAAACCACCAACTTACCACTTCTTGGTCACTTGAGAGTTTTATCACACGTTAACGAAGTGTCAATGTACATTTAACACATTATAATGAACCTGAGGAACATGAAGCAAGGAACTGCTGAAGCCCATATTTCAAAGAAGCCCACTGAAATGATTGTTCACTAATATTATATTCTGCCTTTAGGATCCAAAGAAAGACTCCACTATTAAAAATCACCCGTGTCTTATATCTAAGCAGTAAAGGAGTGTTCCCTCAGACTTGTCACTATTAATAGCTGTATAATACCATGTTCTCCACTCACCCACTCTAAGAAAAACCTATGACAGTAGAAAACGCTCTGTTCCTCGGCCTTAATACATCTGTCCTGGTGTGAGGGCGGACTGCCACTGAAGATCTGGGTGAGTTTAAGAAGAGCACCCGCTGTTTTTGGTTTATAGTCACTATGAAATCAAAATGGACATTTTTTGAATGGAATATTGCAGCATTTATCTGTGCACATCTTTTTTTTTTTTTTTAAATTTAGGTCACACTTTATGTCCAGTTCTCACTATTAACTGCGACTTTAATAAACTAATGATTACTGCTTATTAATAGTTTGTAAGGTAGTTTATTAAAGGGTTATTTCACCCAAACATGACATTTCTGTCATTTATTACTCACCCTCATGTTGTTCCACACCTGTAAGACCATAGTTTATCTTAGGAACACAAATTAAGATATTTTTAATTCATCCCCCATATGAAAACAACATAATTTTCATCATTCAAGGTCCCAAAAAGTATAGTAAAGACATCGTTAAAATAGTCAGCATTACTACAGTGGTTCAACCTTAATATAACGAAACGATGAGAATACTTGTTGTATTAGTTATTATCTTTACAGTTAACGTTATTTAGTTAGTCATTGAGACTCCGTCCCGCTGTGGTACGGCATTTAAATTAAATTAGATTAAAATAATGAATAGTCGCACTATCATGTTGTTCCAAATATCAAGATCTTCAGTGAATTATGACAAATTTCGGTCTGTTCGGTCCAACACATGCTTCATAAAAACATTCTAGAAAATTTCTCCAGTACTTTTGTTCTTTGGAAGAGAAAGCCATACAGATTTGGAACAATATGAAGGCGAATATGATGACAGAATATACACTTTTGATCCATCTATTCCTTTAAATAAGTAGTGTTTTTAAGGTGAATCTTGTGTGGACAGATTTGCAATCTGATATTATGATTGACTGTCAGACGCTAGTCAACCAAAAGTTTACTGTAAATTATAATAAGTGAATTAAACGGGGACTTGAAGAGAGAATGTCCTCTAAAGCAATTTCATTGTCAATAAGTGTTTTTTATGAGCATATCCATATCATTTTCCTGTCACAACACCCGTCAGAATTCTGTCGGCGGTTGAGTGCATCTGTTGGATTGAGTTTAATATTTCATATTCAAACATTAATGTCTTCCCTTCTTGTTCAAGTGAGAGAATTCATTCTGGTTTATACTTGTATCTGCTGGCTGTATTGATTGCAAACATCCATTTTTGCAGTAATTTTCCAGAGTTTGCTTTGTCAGGAAAAATGGTAACGCATATTGGCAGCTCACACAATCAATCTGCAGAAAAAATATGAACAGAGAAACATCTTTAAAACCCTTGAGAAAACTACTTTTGTTCAGCATCCTGTCATGATAATATACAGCCATTGAAAAGGTAGTTCTTGAAAGGCTGCGTTTTGATTAAAAATCCAGTAAAAACGGTAATATTGTAAAAATATTATTATATATTACTCCTGTGACGCAAAGCTGAATTTTCAGCATCATTACTCCAGTCTTCAGTGTCACATGATCCTTCAGAAATCATTCTAAGCCCCTGTTTCCACTTGCTATAAGATGCGTTTTGGTCGATTGTATAACAAGTGGATGACGCTAGGTGTATGTAAAACGTTTTGAGCTTGTCCACTTTCAACCACTTCCAGAGCTAACTGTAAATGCATTCGGCCGGATTGCATTTGTGTAAACTCTCGTGTAAACTCTGTACACAGCCATTCAAAACCTGCAAGACTTCATCTTCAGAACACAAATGTTTATTTTTGATGAAATCCAAGAGTTTTTTTTTTTAATCCCCAATAGAAAGCAACATAATTCCCGTCATTCAAGCTCCAGAAAAGTACTAAAGACATCGTTAAAAGTCAACGTGACTACAGTGCTTCAACCTTTACGTTATGAAGCTACGAGAATACTTGACAAAATTAGTGACTTTATTCAACAACTTCTTCTCAACCCTGTCAGACTCATACGCAGTTCAGCGCTTCCGTGTTCGCGTCCGAACGCCGGCTCAGTATAAACACGCTGCACTGCGTTCGCGTCTGACAGGTTAGAGAAGAAATTGTTGAATAAAGTCGTTGTTTTTTGTTTTGTTTTTGCGCACAAAATGTATTCTTGTTGCTTGAGGTCGAACCACTGTAATCATGTTGACTATTTTATCGATGTCTTTACTACCATTTTGGACCTTGAATGACTTTTCTTTGTATTGAGGATTAAAAAAACCCCACTTGGATTTAATCAAAAATATCTTAATTTGTGTTCCGAAGATGAACGAAGGTCTTACGGGATTGGAACAACATGAAGGCGAGTACTTAATGTCAGAAATTTCATTTTTGGCTGAACTAACTCTTTAGGGTCTAATATGCTAATTTGCTGCTCAAGATGGTGTTCATGTTTTATTATCAATGTGAAAAGAGTTTAGTTTTATAGAAACCATGATACCCTTTTGTTCAGGATTCATTGCATTTATTTGAAATATAATTTTTTTGTGTATTTCTTTTGAATGGTGGCGTACACCTTCTGCAGGTGTTTTTATCTGAAGTGACTTCCATTCAAGTTCTTATTAACAATCATTATGTGCCAAGTTTGAATATGTGGACGTTTTCCATTGTGTTCCATCGAGACCACGTCTCCATTAGCGTTCCGCAGAAGAAAGTATATCATAGATGTTTGGATATGATAACAAAATTTATATTTGAAGGTTAACTGTTTCTTTATTAGGAAAAATTAAACTCTGTAAATATGCAAAGTAACTTTAGTGCATTTCCCTGTGACCTCAGCGCTGTAACCGCCACAGGAACTCAAAAAAAAAAAAAAAAAAAAAATACAAATGAAAATCAATTTACATTTTGCAAGAGCAGCAAAATAAGAAAGCACTACTTTAATTAAAAGCTTCACCAAAAAGCGCATTTGAACATTAAAATCTCCTGACCAAACCACGACACAGGAATTGACTGTGTGGAGATCAAATGGATCGTGTCGCGTCTAATGAAAAACTTTAAATCTGCGTTTAGTCAGCAACTCCTGAATCTACCAGGATTAAGAGTTTGTCCACCAGGACCGGGCCAGAGCTTGTTGCTAGGTTACTACAGTAGATCCTTCAGAGAAATCGACGAGTCGTGGTCCTTCACTGCACTAACCTGATGGGACCAAGCCGACCGATTTTCACACCAATGATTTCTGGCCCCTGTAAATGAGAACACGACTTCTATTTCTTTGCTGATGGAGAACTGCCACGGTTTTCAGAGGGAGGGAGGCCGAGGAGCTCGACCATGCCGTGAGAGCCGGGAGACACTAACCAAGAGATCAGACCATGGAGACACTCGAGGATTATCTACAGTATGCTGAAGAAATCCTGAAATCCCCCTCAATCCGCTTTGAAACAGCGGAAGCCCAGAATCAAACCAAAACACGGGTGCTAACTAGCTACACGCCGCGTGCGTGTAAAGGTTGCATTAGGAACGATAACGAGGTGTCGTGTGAAAGTTTAGTCAGAGGTGTTAGAGCGAGGACATTAATAACCCTTCGGGGGGGATTCACACCAAAAATCAGTAGCAAAGCGTGCTCATTTGCGATTATATTCCACTGAAGGAACCACAAAGGAGTCACTTTCGTGCAAAAGATATTTTATTAAAAATGATCAGGGTGTAAGACTTTTATTAGCCATCATTTTTCTTACAGAACTGAGATTTTCAGCAGCCGCATTGGAAGCGGCCACCAAAAATGAAGAATTCATATGAGAATTGATTGCGTGAGATACAAGTGAGTCGTCTTTTGTAAGCATTGAAGTGAAGAAGCACTCACAGTAATATATTTTATTAATGAAAAACATTTGCATCTCATTTCACCGGATCATGGCTTATTAGCAGTATGGCTCTCCCGGAAAGAAAATGCATATTCATTATTACCTCCTCATTAATATTGATAAAGGCACACAGTACATTTCACTTTCATGTTCAGCAATGATAGTAAGTGCACAATAGAAGGAAAATGACTTTGATATGGCAGTACGCTTTGAATATTACAAAATCACATCTCCAATATACTGACGTCTGCAGCAGAAATGTATTTACATTACAGTATTAGTGTTGCGATTGGACACAGTGTGAGATATTGATTTGTATTTTTCCCTGTACACTGAATTTTATTAACGGTAAATCGATGAAAAGAGGTTAGAGCATCGCATACATTCTTCTAAGAAAACCCAATTTAGAGAGCAAACACAATCCAGAACACACAGCAAATTGACTGATTTGGTGAAAAAAAAAGAGAAAACAACTTCGTTCCTCAGCAAACGGTTTACGTCGTGAAGTATGTGCGTGCGTTAGGCTCGGAATAGAATTAAGCACAGTTTAAGGAAATTATTTCCACAGACCTAATTTATGCCTTAAAACCCTGCTGTCATTGTTTTCCATTTCGATTTAAAACACATTGAAAGAAATCTAGTTAAAAGCGTATTGCGATCACAAAAAGCTCTGTTCCGTTTTCTGACAAAAGTATTATTGTTTCCTCTCAATGCAGGAGAACAGTTTGCACACATTCTACACTGTTGTCCTCGGAAGTACGCCGTAGGAGTTTAGGCTTGCGTGGCACCTGGATAAGGGGGCTTTTTGTCATGCTTGTGTAAGAACGTGATACATAACTCTTTTATCGGCAGCGGCTGCCTGCTAAGCTTATCCCGGCTTTAAGGCTGCTGCACAACTTGTTCTAATGAGGCTCCCCGGGCCGGAAAGATCCGCCGGACGAAGACGTGCCCAGCATCCCAAACACACACACACACACACACACACACACACACACATTCAGACAGGGGTAGGGGTCCTGTCTCAACCGCGGCCTCCAACATATACGTCACACTGAGTACATGTGGGCCAGTGCTTTGGCTCTGCAAGGGTATTCTCCTTCCCTTAATACGGGGATATTTCGCTCTCTTTTTGTCTCTGTGTGTCTGAAGTGTCATTAACCTTGAGGCGTGATGCACAGTATGCATACCGAATTCATCCTTCCCCGAGACGTGGCCAGAGAAAGAGAGACTCGTAAACCTGATTACGACAAATAAACAAGCTTCTCGCCACGCATCTGTGGCTAACTGGTTATGTTCCCCTCGTGCAAAGATGCGCTCTGTTCCAGAACCCAGTGAGCTGCCTACGCAGGAAGCATTTTAAGGGATCAAAGGCGTGAAGGCTGTTCCAAAAAGGTAGGCAAATTAATTATGCTGCCTTCTAAGATGCCTCGTTTTTGGCCAAATTGTAAAGCAGCACCATGTGCATTCTTTGCCAATTTCAGAGAAGGGATTGGAGAAGGCCAATCCCAGAATGCACTGCAACACAATCATGATATACATATATACAGAATAATTTTATATTATAACAAACATCGCATTTGATACTAAAAAGTATATGTACAAAATTAGAAATTCCCTTTTCTGGAATCCGGTCCCAAATTGTAAAGGTGTTACGTCACCTAAGAGGTCCCATGATTGTTGGGATGCAGTCTTAAAGGGATAGTTCAATTCCGTCCTCGTTTACTCCCGTCAAGTCATTACAAACCTGTATGAATTTCTCTGCTCTGGAAGGAAGTTCGTAACCAAGCAGATCTCGCCCCCCATTGACTACCATAGTATTTTTTTTCCTACCATGAGGGGGGCGAGAACTGCTAGGAGAACTAACTATCCCTTATCTCACAACAAGAACCATAACTATAAAGATATCGCATGCAAGCCAAGCTAAGCTTAACTTTAAATGCCCGCGCTCTTCTGATTGGATTTGAATGTTTTTATCGTTTATCAGCTGGATAAAATCGTTCCGAAAGTGATTCAAACGATTCGTTTCTCTGTGCAGAGCTATTGTTGTAGTTGCGGTGTAACTATTCTTTAATGCTGAGAACGATATATCGTTATCGTGCTCGTTGTGAACTGATTTTTAGCTCATCCGTTGTTTCTACTCAAATAGCTGTGTAAACGTCTCTCTGGCGGTAGCTGCCATCTTAGCAGCAGACACCAGGCATCTCGCGAGGTTCCGGAACAGACACACGAAAAGTAATAAACGAAAGTTCCGTTAGCCCTGTTGAAGAGAAGGAAGCTGCCTGATGAAGAGCACACGGCGGGCCGGAAAGGGGCACGTTTTTTCGTATCGTAAACGTGCACCGCATCTGACGCGAACAGCGCCGTCGTTACGTTCTGTCATACCCGTTCGCTTATTATATCTGTATTATTTAGAGAGCCGGGAAGCTAGGAACAGCGCATACCACCACCTAGTCTTGCGTTCCCTTCACACCCCTCCTGACAGCACGCCAGCGCGATTCACTCAAATGAATAATGTAACTTTGTGCTTGGAACAAAGTGAGGAGCTTACCGCGGCATAGCGCCTGCCACGGCTGCTGATTCGGGCGGAGGAAGATAATGCAAAAGACAGCGAGAGAGAGAGCAAGGAAGAACGCTAAGCTGCTTCATCAAATCTCCCAAATGAGACGAAACACACAAAAGCTGCTGAAAGGGCGTGCGAGTCAATCTACACAAAGAAAAACATCAGGCTCGCGGCTCTGTCTGTATGCACAAGCCAGCGGAGGAGACAAAAGTCCCTCCGTTCCTAGCCGAACGAGAAAATGGCTCTTTATCGAAACGAAACGATATAAATGGAATCATTATGCGCGATGGCTGCACACACGCTCTGTAAAGAGCAAATGCGATGCGCTAATGAAAAAGACAACAAACAGATCAATAGGGCGCACCTCATTGCGCAAAGAGCAAGAGGCATTGTGGGAATGAGAAGATGGATTATAATACAGATATTTTCCATTGTCCGTGCTTCGAGCCGTTGAGAGAAAGGCACATTAATGAAGACAAATGAACGATTGTTTGTCTCCCGCAACCTCGAATTAAACGGGTCTGGGGAAAACTCGGCAGCCGTCTCACATTCCGCGGATGAAGTGAAAGGGCTATTCTCACCGCAATCAGTGTTCATCTGAGCTCCATCCTCCGCCTGATGGGGAGGGGAACGACCGACGAATTTCGGAGGGAGGTGTAATTGATTAACTCGTGGAAAGCTGATTAAGATTAACTATCAGCGTGAAACCCAGAATGCTTTTTTTTAGCTGGTGAAAACTTTTTCAGAACTTTTGGTTTTAGATGCTGAGTGTAACTAAAGGGAAATATATTCGAGCCCAATGACATTTTCCCAATCTTTACACGACAGTTCAAAAAAAAAAAAGTCTCTTATGCACCAAGGATGCAGTCATTTGATCAAAAATACAGTAAATAATGAATATATATATATATATATATATTTAAAAAAAAAAAAAAAGGCTTATAATTTATTCCCGAGATTGCGAATAGGATTTGCAGCATCTTCAGAGTCACGTGACCCTTCAGAAATCATTCTAATATGCTGATTTGCTTCTCAAGAAACATTTCTTATCATCAATGTTAAACACTGCTTAATATTTTTTGTGGAAAGCGTTCTTTTTCGTAATTCTTCGATTTATATTAAATTCAAAATTCTTTTGTAACATTATAAATGTCTTTTCTGTCCCTTTTGATCAGTTTAATGCATGCAATTTCATAGAAAAACAACAGCTTTTGAACAGCAGTGTACTATATTCTCATTTCACAGCTTTATATGAAAGATATGAAGATTATAACAATCGTTTCCACCTAAAATACCACAGTTTAGAATCGTAATAAATAAGGATTCTCCATTCGCAGCCCATTTGACTTAATATGATGCATAATGTGTGAAACAGGATATGAATTAGAAAAGATGTTTGATTTTATCTGACAGGATTTGATCGGATCGTGAAAAGTGGGCGTTACATTACTGGAGAAGAGAGCTAAAAAATCAAGTTGTGGGAAGGTATTGCGGTTTGATAAAGTATTAAGAATATTTTTTTCTTATTTTGAACAAAAACGCATAGATGAAGTATGTGTTAAAGTGAACAGCACCAGTTTTGATTTCGTGTTGGTTTTAATAACAGTGGTTTGCACAGTTTATTGCAGTAATGATTGTATGGTATTTTGGTGGAAACTATGGTTACCATGGTGAATTTTCATTAAGCACAGCTTGTCTCATTATAACGGTGATACAGTCTCTGTTAAAGCCGCTCTCGAATCACATCCATCATTTCTGATGGCTGAATTCAGCATCAGTGTGTTTGCATCAAATCACCATCCACAGTATATTCCAAACTATTTAAAACCGCCTGTTTCCAAACAACATTCTGCACAAATGAGCCGCACTGCAGAGCATGACAGAAGTTCGAATTGATTCTTCATTCCCTAAACCCATCTTAGCCACTCGATGTGCATTTATGAAGCGTTTTCAAGGGGATATGCGATCTGCAGCACCAAATGAATTGTATACTTGACCTCTATTTGAAGCCGCTCTGGAAGGTCTGACAACATTCAGAGGCCGGCGGCGGCGGCGATCCGAAAAACGAATGTTTAAAGCACACGCCAACAGCACTTCCTCTAAGGAACATTTCCATTTCCCATTACCAGGCCATATTCACACGAGGGAGACGGCGGTCGCCTAGGCTGTTCATTCGGTGTTTTTCAACCTTCTTGCTTTGGGTTTTTTCCCTTCATTTGGCCCTATTCTCGCCAACGAGTCTGCCAAGTCTGGTTTTGTCAACTTGGTGCAGTCAAGCCCCCGTCTAGTATTATGGCGCGCTCCGTTTTCATCTTTCACACATTAAATTGGGAATTAAATGTCTGTGGGTTTTATCCTTCAATCTCTCCGGTCTGCCCTCTTACTTTGACACGTTCTTTAATGGTTCGCCTGTGGAATCGCCACCCACCGGGCCCCTTAACGCACGTGTCCAGGCGCTTGATGTATGAAGGCTCGCACAAATTGGCAATCAGGTGAGGTTGGCTTGGATAGAGGCTCTACTCGCTTGGCATCCTGACTCCAATTCCCTTTTCTGGCTCCAGCGTCTGTTTTCACCAGGGCCCTGACAGGTGCTCCTGACAAAATCCATTACCTTTGCAATTACACAATCTCACTTTCCCCCCGCTCACCCTTCTCTACCAGAGACTGCCATCGCCTCGCCTGTCCGTTCGGACGATTGGCTAATTAGGGGAACTTAAGAGGAGGAAACCCACTTTAATTTTCATTACGCCGAGGAGACATCCCGACTGTCACCGCTGAGAGGGACCGCCGCCATCAGCGGGAAGAAGCGACGTGTATGACCTCTCACTTTGACTCTCATTTAGTCTCTCTCTCTCTGTCTGTCTGTTATCGCGGAATGTGAAACTTTTCATGGTGTAGTCGAGAAATGAAGCATGAGACGCTTCGTTTCGGCCCGGTGGCGATCTCATCTTCAATAAAGAAAGAAGCCCATAAAGGAATAGATGGTCTGAAATGAAAACTTTGTCATCATTTACTCACCCTCATGTCATTCCAGCCTCACGTTATTATTTTTTATTCTGTGAAACACAAAAGGAGATGTCAGAATGTTTGAGCTTCCGTTTTCCCAAAGGACGACAGCGATTTTCACTGCAAAAAGGATAAACAATGCAGTTTCTAATCAGTATTTTTGACTTGATTTTCAGTACAGATGATATTTAGACTCAGTTTTTAGAGAATATATCTTGAATAAAAGTGTGTTTTGTTTCACTGCACAGTCCGATTTGATGTTTTTTAAACTCGTTTTCAACCTTGCTTATACTTAGTACCCTCGTATTAAGGATACATTCTCTTAATATCTTATGCGTCGTTGCTTCTCAACTAAATTTATAATGCTTACAGGATTTTTAGACATTCTAGCAGTAGAACTAAACAGAAAGGCATAGTTCGCCCAAAAACGAAAATTCTGTCATCTTTTACTCACCCTCCAGTTGTTCTAAAAGAGATTCTTTCTTCTGTCGAATGCAAAAGAAGATATTCTGGAGAATGTCAGTCACCAAACAGATGATGGACCCCATTGACTTCCACTTCCAAAAAATCTTTTCTTTAGTCAAATCAACTTACGATAGTTAATTTGGTTCAGATAACATAATATCGTGAGTTTCTGTTGATTAAACCTATCATTGCAGTAACTTACTTTTTTAAGTTCAACCAACAATTCCTTTTTACAGTGCATTGTATTTTTTTTTTCTCCATACTATGGAAGTCAATGGGGTTCCATCAACTGTTTGGTTACCCATATTCTCCAGGATTTTCTAATATTCTGACAAAATTTTCATTTTTGGGTGAACCGGCCCTTTAAGATCAGGCGTTTTAGCAGTGAAAAAGCACAATAAAAGTCATTCACGCATTATTACTGAAGGCAGAAACATAAGTTATTTATTGACAACAAATTTCAACTTCACTTGTTTGATTAAAATGGATCCAACCTTTAAAAATGTGCAATTAAGTTAAATGATTTTCCCCCCCTTTCGGATAAAAATTCACTTTTGTTACATGGAAAACAGAAGTTTAGAAGATCTCCATTTGTGTTTTGCCGAATAAAAAACTCAACTGTCTCTCATTTTTGGGGTTTAACTGTTCCCTTTAATCTCTATTAATGTCACCAAACATCAGCTCTGTGCACATGCCTTTTCTTTGCTGCTTCTCTCTATAAAATTATCAAGGTCATAATTCATTTTTGCCCGCGGACAGGACTTAATAATAGGCAAGTTCAAAACTGGACAAAATCTGCAGGAGTGAACTTTTCTCGCGACACGCGTTTTGAGAGAGGCGGTGAGAGACATGTGGCCAGATAATAATTTTAAGTTCATTTGAATCTCTTGCTCATTAAACCAGCTCCACCCACAGACAGAGCAGAGCCGCATCATGGCTACGATAAACAGACGCTCAACCACCGTGAAATCGATTCGGCCCGTGCCTGTTCGAGATGTTCGTTTAACGGATGTGAAATTCGACTCGCTAGATTTTTAAGCATGACTCCGGGGTCAAAACAAATATCTGAAAGAAAGAAAAACGCAATCAGAATTAAAGCCATTTCTGACATAAATACAGCCTCAGAGTTCTTAAGTTATGAATACAGGAGAAAGCTGATTAAAGATCCCTAACCGTAATAAAAACAAAGCTAAGCTAAAATTGTTTTCATAAGCCTTTGCTTTAAGGCGATTAGCCCAAGTTTCAGTCTCTGACTTTTTTTCCGCCTTTTGTTTCGGTGACATCAGATTTAGGGCATCCGTCATCCTGGACTGCTTCCTGTTGAGAAAGATTAATTGCGTCGCCCCATCCGCGCGTGCATGAACTGCATAATCACCTCCGCTAATGAGGGCTGCCATTTACCACCACAATTACTGCTATTTTCAAACCCATTCAAACCTCACACCCAAAGGCCAAAGTTTTGGTCAGACCGGTTGCCATGGAGAGATTTTTTTTAATTCCACTTTCATCGAATGTATTAATGCGGAGCTGATGGTTATTCACACGGGCTCGGGGGTTACACGCGCATAAATGTGCTAAAAATAGTGACAATTATGGACCTATGCAGGGCAGAGGATGACGGCCAGAGAAAATGTCTCCGGTAGATGTTACATGCTGACTTTTGAGTTGTACGGGTAAAGTAAATCATTCTAAATTACTCCTGTGCGTTTAGATTCAGCGGCATTCATCTTCGAGAGGAAAAAGAGAGCAGGAAATGTATCTGGAAATAAACTTCCTATTTATCACCCTACAGCGAAGCCTGCGCCTTCGGGGGGGACTGTCCATGTGAACAACCTGAAACAACCTGAGACAGCCAAATCGTTTTCTCTTATTGGAAAACGTTTCACGGCCACAACTATCGCGGCTGTGCCAGCCGGTTCTGGTGCGGTATGATTGGTAAGGTCCAATTCACAGCGTGAATAAGCCTCTCTCTGGCTGATTACATGCTTTGATGTAGTGTCGTGAACACTTTCCAGGCTCACTTCTCTCCCTAGGACACACAAACGACACCCAGACGTTTCATTCAAATTCATGGTGCGTCTCCTCCAAGTTCCGCACAATAATTGAGGGGAAGTCAGGTGAAACTTGCCCGGGGCCAGATTTGAAATGTTATTGAGAAATGACAGATGGTAGCCATCTTTACCATGGCGGCATTTGCGAGCGGGCGGCTTGGATCTCTCTGCGGATCCAGATAATAGGCAAACTGGTAAAGATAAAGGTGCCTGACCCCTGTTAACGCAATTTGTCGAAATAATCAATTTCCCACCATAAACTAAATTCATAGTCAGTCACTTCTATAATGAACACAAAAATTTATATTCACCAAAAAATATATCAAGTCTAAGTTGTTTTTTTTTTTTTTTTTTTTAGAAATTTTAGAATTTTTGGCATCAACAGAGCAAAAGTGTCTCATTTGCATTGAATAAGTAAATATTAAAATATTAAATGGTTACTAAGATTTGACATTTAGAACACGTTAAATAAGCTTGCAAAGAAATAGCCTAGAACTTGGGTCGTAAAACTCATTTAGCAGCCCCAAAATGTATTTGGACGTATTTGTAACCACTTTTAGTGCATTAGGTGACAATATCTGATATTATAACATGTAATAAAATATCAAAGCCGAATGCATATGCAAGCAAACGATTTTCTCAAAACAAACATCTGAGCTATTTTTGATTTTTAGTGGACGTGTGAGCTCCCATTAACCCTCTATTAATCTTTTTTATTTAAAATTAAAAAAATTGTTAAATCTTTCCTTTAAAAAAAAAAAAAATGCCACTAGTTGATATTTTATCTGATGTAATGACACTCAGACATTTTTAACCCCCCAAGATCCAGGAAAAAAAACGCTTTTTGCATTTAGTATTTGAAATTTTTTTCATGTCATTACATTGTTTAGAGCATAAGAAACAAATGGATTTGTTTTATTTTATTCATATGTCATGCTATGTCCTCGTAAGTGGACACCAGGACCCAGAAAATGGCATGTATAGGCAAAAACAATGGGATTATTTTTCATTCACCAATCAATTTTTAGGTTTTTTTAACCAAACTTTGTTTAAAGATGATTTTCAACTATGTTATGAAAGATATAACAGAATGAACTATACCATTTTACTTTAGGCAAAATGTTGGTGAAATGGCCATACATGGGTTTTCCCATTCAATGCAATGTGTCTAATTTGCATATTAATGTGTTCTTGTGTAATAATGGGGTAATATTTGCCAACATTTTCATAATAATATCTAATATTTCATAGGCTATGTCATTTCTTTGCCTATTCAGTGCATCCTAAAATGGCTGAATAACATGATTTAAGTCATGGTGTCAGTGGACATGTATGAAATCAATGCCCTGTTTTGTAAACCAAAGTCATATTTTGATTATAAACCCCATAACATTTTCCTGAGATGTTGATTTATAACAAACCATTTGAAAATTAGTCAGATTGAAATGATAATTTCAAAATATTATCATATTTCCATTAGAGTGCAAAATTGATCATTCAGTCATTTTTAAATACCAAAGAGAAGTTGTGGTTCTGGTGAAACCTCCAAACATTTGGTATCTCTGAAAAGCCCTGAATGTATGGTGTCAGAGAAATTCACTCTTAAAAGAGGTTAAAAGTGTCCAAATACTTTTTGGAACAGCTAAATCTGAATATGCATTTTAAAATTAGGTTTTTAAAGTGCAACAGTACTTCCCTGCACCTCTTTACCTCGGACCGATCTTTCCGTGTTTAGACTGTGAAAATAAGCGGATCGTCTTACAGGTAAGTACATTAAAATCATGAACAGGGTCCCTGTTTCTCAGCCCTGAGATCTGGGCCGAAACCGAGGTCACGTCTTGCATCTGGTTCCCTTTGTAAGCTACTGAAACCTTGGGAATCTTCCCAGTCCGGACGTCATCTCAAACCTCGGTCTCATAGTCCTGCCGTGGTTGTGCCTCTTGCTCCTTTTTCTTCTTCTTTCTTCCGCAAAGCCCGTGAAGGCCACAGAAGCAGGCAAAGGTGAACTGAGGCATTGTCTACCTATATCTGGACCTCCACAAATTTATGAAACCTGCAAAGATAGAAAGAGAGAAAAAGAAATGATACCACTGAAAATGATGAATTATTGAGACTGGCAGATCTGTAATCAGTGCTCTCCACATAAAAGTGAAGAAAAAAAAAGATTTTTATCTAGATCTAAGAAGTTTTTGTGGGTGAATGAATTTGCATCTAATTAAATTTTACATATGGAAGAGGGAAATCTCCTCAACCACTACCAATGTGCACCAATTGGTAGAGAGGAGGCATGTGATAAAGTGATAAAGCTAATCACTGTATATGGGGATGATTAGGAGGTCAATATGATGGAAGTTTGGCCAGGATGCCGACTTTACACCCACTCGCTGTCACAGTCAGGACCTTGGATTAACGTCTCATTCAAAAGACGGCACTTTTGATGAATTCGGTGATGAAAGTAGTCTACACTAGTGTTGTCAAAAATATTTAAAGTGAATCGACACTAAAATATCTGAAACAGTTCCGATACTCCTTTTCTGCAGTTCCGATACACCGATACCAGCTGCACGTTCTCACTCTCTCTTCTCTCCGACGGTGAATTGACACACACCCGCCACCTTTCACTCATTCGTCTTGGTTGAATCGTTCTTTTATTGGCATAATTTTAGTCATTCCGGCAGGTGTCGGGCTCACGCCAAAAGCACACACTCTACTGATCTATAGTGTCGCGCACACATAAAGCCGCCTCTCATACAGCTCGCAAACACCAAATGCTGTATTCTGCATGCCAGGCCAGTCATTTTGTAAAGAAACACGTGTGGTACGTGCCTGTAGAATTCAAACATATTACGCATACGCACATGATGTCACCGTTTTCACAAATTTGCGATTTTGTAGTTTAATCGGAGACAATAACGGTAGTTTTCAAAAACTTACACTGTGTTTTCAGGCCTATAAAAGGCTGTTGTTGTATAAATTAACGGCCGAAACGCATAAAATGTCTTCTGTTTTGAAATCGGTGTCGCGTAAACGGCCTCTTAAAGTGACAGCAGCCTAATAAACCTTGCCGAACAAAAGATACAGAACAAATGATGAAGAGAAAATCACTCGCTGCTCTTGGAACTATAACTGTAAGCATGAATCTGTATTCAATTAATACAATGAAAACTATCCAATGATATTTTACATTCATTTCTGTAGTATTTATTATCTGAATACAGTCAAGCCATGTTTATTTCATTTGACTATATTCTATTGTAATATTTGTGGAATATTTTGTTTATTTTTTCCGTTTACTTGTCTTTTTTTTTTTTTTTAAATGTAGTTCAACGATTCAAATAAAAGCCTGATTGAACTGTTTGTAAAATAAGATATTACAACAAAATTACCCTAATTATCAAAAGATTATCAGATAATAAATTATCTGTATGTTATTTTCCTTGTGGTATCGAATATCAATATTTCTAAAAGTATCCTATCAATATCGTGACACACTAGTATACACTACAATGTGTATCTAGAAATATGCCGGCTTATATAAATATATATTTTTTTATATATATATTTATTTTTTTATTTTATTAATAAATCGTTAATATCAAATCTGTTAAAACACACATTTTTGTTTTGTTTAATATTGATGTTTTGACAACGTTTTCTATGATACGTTGAAATAAAACAGATTTAGACATTCCTGCAGCTCAATGTCAAAGGTCATGGGTTCGATTCCCAGGGAATGCGTGAACTGATGAATTGTACATGTTTAAAGCAATGTGATTTGCTTTTAATTAGTATTGGATGCTGTTTGCACCAGGCAAAAGGTCTGATTTATCTGTGAAAATGAATCTGATATATAATAATTGTAAATTTACATAATAAATAATGATAATCACTTAATTTAAATACGGCATGAATGGCCCAGTGCTGTCCTAGCACAGAAAGGGCTTGGTTAAACCGGACTGCGAATTGGTTAGTGAATGAGACCTGCGCTGAAATACAACAAGCAAAAGAGTTTAGTGAATTTGCTGCTTTATTCTCTCGCAAAACAAAGCACACGTTGTACATTGTGCGCTGAAATTGTAGCAATCTCTCAATTATGAAGTTCAATAACATAATTCTGAAGGGCCATAATACTGGCAAAATGCGCAAAAGCGGCATCTCAGCGTGACTGGCGCGTTATCTGCACTGCATTGTTTCAAGCTGTAGGTTTGCTTGTGTTCTGCAGAGAGGAGATTACATGCTGAATGCATTTCGGACTCGGCTGGCTGAGCCGAGCGGCTCACGCGCTGATGAGCTTCCTGTGAGAGGACAGGGCGAAATCGCAGCTATCATATCCTGTGCAGACTGCAATTAACTCGAGTGCGGCTTCGCTCTGGGAATTGAGACGTCTGAAATCTTGAGTCTTAAGCCTCGCGGAAGCGGGAAGGTCAAGCACCGCACACGTGCACGTGAATATGTGGACACCGTCGGTGTGTTCATTTATAGACCCCCTCAATAAGAGTCTATATCCCGCCACGTACGGTAAACAGCCTCATGCATATGCATTTGGAAGGTGCTGGGAAATAAGACCGTGTCGAGATGTGCAATTTGACATGGACAGAAAAGCAATACAGCTGGGGTGGAATCCACTGAATGGATTTGACTTTGCAGAACCGTGGATGGTCCCCACGGTCCCATTAGGGTACTTGCCACTAATGGTTGAGGGCACTCCAGTGATGAGAACTACATGTGTAAGCACCTTAAAGCCACTACACCACAAGCACCCGAGGCCTAGAAAAGCACAGGCCTCCATTTACACTCCTAAGGGTCCCTGCTTTAGTCAAACAACTCATGAACGGGTCAAACACCTTGTAATGACACCACATCAAATGTGCTGATGACAATTTTTTCACACATGCACAAAAAACATCAAACACACACAAAAACATGTGCCTCGTTCATCAAATACACACGGAATTAATTTATCCATAAATTATTTTTTTCAATATTTACATCCATGGTAAAGCTTTCTCATGTAATTTCTTGCAGTCACAAAATCTTTCGTAAAACAGTTCAAAAATTGACAATTTAAAAAAAGTTTATATTGATATCAATGTACCTATATATATATATATATATATATATATATATATATATATATAAAATGTGTGTGTATGTAGTCGAATATATAATGTGTGTGTGTGTGTGTGTATTGTCGTATATATACACTACTACAAGACAAAATTTATCACTACTAGAACTATCCCTAAGTATACACACACGTATATTATAAACATAAGTAAAGGGATAATAAAAATAAGTTCGACCCAAAAAGTTTGTCATCACTTACTCACAGGTTTGAAACAATGCGATGGTGAATAAATGATGACAAAATAGCCATTTTTGGGTGAACTATCCCTTTAAGGCCCTTTTACTCCAAGATCGATAAATATAACGATAAAGATGTAGTTCTAAAAATCTAGAAAAAAAGAATATCAGAGTCCACACCATAACTATAACGATAACGGCACAGAGAAACGATATCTTTTGAATCAGTTTCAGAACGATTTGTTTCCCCAGCTGATGAACAATAAAAAAACTGACAGCCAATCAGAATCTATCCTGCTTTAAAGAGCGTGAGCATTTAAAGCAGCAGACGACCTCATTTAAACGGCAGCCGGTGTGGATGCTAATATTCTTATAGTTATCGTTTTTAGTGGGAATGAGTCTTTACACCGCCTATTTTTGTATCCGTTATGACCTCGTTATAGATTGCAGTCACCTTACGAAATCAAAATGAAAATTTCACGTTTTTTACTCAAAAACTATTTGAGAAGCTCACACATTTTAAGCCAAGACTGAGCGTTCCTCGTGGAGTTCAGTTCAAGGCTAAAGTCCAAGTAAATGTGGCACGTCTGTGATTATTTTCAAATCGAGGTCAGTTCGGCGGGGCTTCTGGGAGAGCGTCTATGCGCACGGCCCTTGAGTGGCACTCGTAGCGGTTTGCGAATTGAGTGGAAAAGCGCCGGTTGCTGAGTTCGAGGAGTGTTATTATTGTGAGGTGCTACAACAAAGCCGGACAAAGCCGTAACGACGGGCGAACTTAGCACAAATACGCACGGAAATACCCAGAGACAGCTACGGCGTGCTTTTATCTGACAGACGAGGACTCACACGTTGGCAAATTAGGCAGGTCTTCATGGTTGCCTGTCTGCACACACAAAAAACCCCTCCCAGGTCTGACACGGCTGGATTTTTATTTGTCCAAATTACTTCTTTCAGTTATTCCCCCAGGTAGCATCGCCACCCCTGCCCTGATCACAATAACAAGCAGAGGTGATATTGCGCCTGGGAGGAAATAAAACATTAACATTTCACTCTCCTCGCTCGGCTCCCAATGAGTCTAATTAAGAGAGGGAAGCTGGTGATAAATACTGCAGGCTTCGTTAAAAACAGCCTGACTCAGCAGACGGTCATGGCGGTTTGGCGCTGTGCTTTTGACGCTCGGGTAAAACTGCCAGCCACGGGGACAAAAACCAGCCACAGTGCAATGGGGGGCTTGCAAGCCTACAGACACAGTGCCCAAGGGCACAATGTGTGTGTGTGTGTGACAGCGAGAACGAGAGAGAAAGGGAAAGAATCATGGATTATTGTCAGTATTGTGCAGGCTTGCCACATCCTGAATGCTGTAATGTCATACTTGTCAACGCGAAGAAAAAATGTTTCTATTCATCGCCAGCTACATATCTAATTAGCCCATCACAAGCGTGACTGCACTCCGGGACTCAATGCTAAGTTCATTACGAAAATGGATTCACGATAGTTGAGGTGCTGGTTTGTGCTGGCAGAGAACTGAAACATAACGCACGATGATCCACAAAAACACTCCAGAACAAGGAAACGTGCTGTGATGGTGCTACGATGCACGACATTTTAATGGCCGCAGTCAAATTACCAATGTACATTAACTCGTCTCATTTAGAAAATGCACACATGTACATGTTCTGATTATTAATAAAAAGGTTTTTTGCGTACTGTAAGAGAACGAGGCACTCTAATCCAACTGGAAGCGATAATTAAGGCAATTTGTCAGGTTTTTTTTTTCTGCTAACCACGCCCACATCAATCTCATTGGTCCAAAATCCATATCCACCTAAATGTATATCGAACGTCATGTATATTCTGTTCGGGATTGTGCAAAATGCAGAATTTAAAGGCAAACAGTTTCTTAGATAATATTCAGATAACATATACATTTTTACTTCACGAGTTGGTAGAAGAATTTAATTGTGCACACACTTCAGGAGGTTAAATTCGAATTTTGGATGACAGGAAGTGGAATTTAAAAGTAAGTGGAATTCTGGGAAATGAAGTGCCAAATAAAGTTCCTGGTCCATAACTCTTGTCTTTACAGTCAACGAAACCTTCAAACAAAATTTTCTTGACAAGCTTTAATTTTTCTTGTTAAAAGTGACACTTATTGGGGTTATATGAATTTATTTGCATTTCAATTCTAGTTACCGTTTGCTACCCCAGTTGAAATTCTGAAATTTAAAAACCACAAATGGTTCACAACTCTGACTGGCTGAGAACTTTGAGATGCCATTTTGAGATGCCATCAACATAAAATAGCATTTGTAATTTGATGTATTTCTTTAATTTGTGCATGAAATTCAACAAGAAAAAATGATAAGTGGGATTTTATCTAATGGGAATTGAATGAATTGTGAAAAAGAGTTGGTTAGTGGGGCAAATTAGCTGAAGGCAAAGTCATTTTAGAAGGGTAGTGTATTACATAAAGATCATTTCCTTTTAATTACTTAAAGATGGAAACGTGCTTGGTTATGACAGTGGTAAGCTAAAACCTTGCAGTTGGACTGCCCCCATGTGGTAGGATGGTTCAAAATCTTCTCAGTCCACAACCTTCAGTTGAGCTTCCACTCTGTACCCAATGGCTTTGAACCCTATGTGACATGGCAGAAGAAAATCACATAGGAATAGAAAGCCATAAAACACAGCAGTGACCAAGTGAGACCGCCAAGACACTCCAGCCATCCCATCATCCTTCCTTCCTTCCCCGACCTACACCTTCCCCACCTCAGAAGCCCTCCGGATAGACTCTCAATCACTCTCTGTGTGGCACTGACAAGCCGGCTGAACGGACCAATGGTCCTACAATCCCTCAGCCTCGGTCTGTCTACCGCAGAAAGGAAATCCAATGTTGGTTTAGCTAGACGTGGCGGCATCAGATAGGACCACGGGCCGGAGCGCTGACAGGAAGACCATAAGCACAGGCTGCAAAACATGAAGAGTGAAGCATCTGATATCTACTCCTTAGAGTAAGTGACTCCCTGAATGTCAGTTTCTCAGGGAGAGTTTTAAATTTCCTGACAGAGAGCAAAGGAACTAAGCTAGCATTTCTTTCCTGGCCTTAGAAAATTTTGAATATTCTCTTTTCAACTTGGCTTTGTTTTCACTTCCTTTTAAAGAGAAGTTGCAAAGCCTACTTATGAGGCAAAAAATATAAATCCTATATTAAATTATTAACCATCATAACTGGGATGACTCAATCCACCGCTAGCAACAAGCATCAGCATTTCATTACTGCCTTGTTGTTCGCTTCTAAAGCACAATGACCCTGTTTTAGCTTTTCAGAAGACTTAAGTACCGTAGAATTAGACCTAGTTTTCTATTGAAGTCACTGTGAACCTGTTTTACCTTGTATTTATGATTTAAATAGAGCACTTCAATGAGAAAGAATTGGGGGGGGGGTGAGATTTAGAATTTACTGATCAGGAACTCATTGGATCCTGAAAGTGGGTGTTGCAAATTGGAGTTATTGGAGCAAAGTTGGAGGAGTTAAAACAAAATAGGACTTTAGTGATGTCAGACAAAAAGGAGAGACGTTTCATGGGCGTAACGAGTTAATTCATTTTTACAAAGAAAACGTACCATATATTTCTTCAAAGAAATGCAGCCTTGGTGAACATAAAAATCATATCAACCTCAGACTTTTGAACTGGATGGATGGATGGATGGATGGGTGGATGGATGAGTGGATGGATGGGTGGATGGATGGGTGGATGGATGGGTGGATGGATGGGTGGATGGGTGGATGGATGGGTGGATGGGTGGGTGGATGGGTGGGTGGATGGGTGGGTGGGTGGGTGGGTGGGTGGGTGGATGGATGGGTGGGTGGGTGGATGGGTGGATGGGTGGGTGGGTAGATAGTAGATGGTAGATAGATAGATGCAGAGTATGATGATAGATGGAGAGTCAGATGGATGGATGGATAGATATAAAATAGATTGGTTATTTGTTAGAGGAACGGCTTAATCCTCACTTCTTATTCAGCATGGGAGATCCTTTTGACTTTGTGAGCTCCACAGAAAGATAGAATGAAAAGAAGAAGGTAAAAAAACAGATTTAAGTCCTTCCCTGCCTTCAACATCCTGGGGGAGATAGGTTTGTGCAGAAGGGGGATCCTAAGCTGATTTGTGCCATTATCAAGATCTCTGTGGCAACAGACAGTAGTCTTATTTATTTATTTCCCAGAAAGACAGAAAGATAAGCCGCGGTTTTCCAGCCGTGGATGCGAGGGACAAAATCCGACAGCTAATCCTAACGGTCAACAGAGAAACAAAGTTTGACCACAAGCCTATTACCGTTGTCTTTCTCTATAATTTAAAGCCATCCATCTGATCCCAGAGCTCTCCGTCTCGCCGGGAACGTGGGCTAAAGGGCACGCGGGAACGATGTGATATACAGTTATGGGTCGGCCGTGATAAATTTTATTACCCTCTTTCTAGCCACTGATCAAATTCCGGCATGAACAACATCATGTTTCGATCAGGTTATCGGTCGTTTCGAAAAAGATCCACAGAGAGGGCAATTGATTGGTTTTGTCTCGTGTGCGTCAGTCCTTTCAAAACGCAATGAGGGGGAACGAACGAGCAAACAAAAAGAAGCCAATCTCTCTCCTTCCGCAGATCTATTTGGCTGGTGAAGAATGAAATGGACGGCGGCCAGAAAAGCACCCTGAGAAAGGAGAAAGTGTCTGGTTAAAAAGTGAGGGAGAGGGCCATTGATCAGTGGCGCAGATCTGTCTCAAACCTGTCTGAAAAAAAAGAAAAGCGATGGAAAGGAAGATAGGGGGAAGGGGAGAGGAGAAGTGAGTCATACTCTTTCCCAAAAAAACACAAAAAAAGTTATAATGAAAAGCCACACTGTTTGCAAATGCACTGAGGCGGTAAGTTCCCTTCCTCTGAGTGTGTGTTAAGGTTAAGACTACTCTGGAAATTTAGTCGACAAGCTCTTGAATTCACTTCTCTACAAAATAGACACAGATAAAAGCATTTGGGAATCCACAGCCTGCTTATGCTTTCAGATCAGGGATCTTGTCTCCTGGAATAGCTCCGTCAACAGCAACGATTTGCACCTTGACAAAATTAGAGTATGTTATAGATAAAAAAAAAAAAAAAACTAAAGTGGCTTCTACAATGAATTATCATTTCATAAATGAAGTTGGAGTTTATAGAGTATAAAATATACAATTTAGTGGCTTTCTAAAAGCCATCTGAATACATTGTTATTAATTACACTTTAAAGAATTAAAAAACGAAAAACATTCACACATTATGTTGTCCGAAAAACTTCAAATTAAATCAGACAAAAAGTTACAAATATGATTTACTATGACCAAATCAACCAGAATACGCTAGGTTAGAAAAATCAAATTCATTTTTAAAATTCAGATCTAGCAGAAATAGTGTTTTATGGCACTTTTTAAATTTTCACAGTGCCATTTTAACAATTGCATACGCGATGAAAATCGAAGGGGGAAAAACAGACCTTTTCTCTAGCTGTGTTCCTGTGTTAATTTGCAGGGACGCACATCCTCCCTTCCGCAAGCCTCCAAAAAACTACCCCAAATCCTCTCAAAATTCAAGGTTTTCTTAGAAAACGCAACACTTTACTCTCCCCCATCCACCTCCCAAACCTCCATCTCACCGTCCACAGGTGAGCACGGACAGCTGGCCAACCCCTCCCTCTTGGCCTGTGTGAAAAATGGAAGACCGGGATTTGGGCGGGGGGTGGGCGGCGGGGGGAGAGGACGGAAAAAAGCTTTGGTTGTTCAAACACAAAAAGCTGGGCAGGGAAAGAGGGACAGGAGCCGGACAGAGGCAGTGTTTGTGGTGGTGGTATCTCGCTGAGGCATTTGAGGCACCAGGGGGGCCAGGTATTACTATCCATCACTGCCCTCAGCCCTCTCACGCTGGGTCCTGGCCCCTGTAACAAAGCCTCCATTCAAGACACTTACAGCGCTGTTTTTTACCCTTCCTTCTCTTTTTTCCCTTCCCTTTTTTCAGAGGAAGAGAGCCCAACCAAACTGCTCTTTGTGAAGGCCACCGGTGGTCAAAACTAGCATTGTAAACGAGAGCTACCTGTCCGTCTAGGTTAAGTCGATGAAGTGGCAGCAAATAAGCAGCCACGGGGTGCAATGTCCTCTTTCAGATCTGACCTTAAAAACACAAAACTGTATTTTATGCTCCTTTAGCGTAACTGGACTGAACAGCTCCCTCTAGAGGAGGACAAGACAAATTCAGATCCTCTCTAAAGTGAACATTCAGGGCTTTGTTGCTGTTTTTGTTACTTATTTAGCACACACATTTTACAGAGGCAGTTTATTTATACAAGCGCTATAATTCTGCCGTGGCAACCCGCAGTTTAATGTCTATCTCATAGGAGCAATGGAGAATCTCTTAAATTCAAATTCTTGGTTCCTCTACGTCACTCAGAAATATGAGTTGGAAATATACATACCAATATATCATATATTATATATACATACTTACATTCATACATACATAAATGGTAATATAGTTAAATACACACACATCTACATATGTATGTGTGTGTGTGTGTGTGTGTGTGTGTGTGCATACATACATAAATATATATTACATATACATGTATGTATAGTATTTGCTTTCTTTACCCTTAGTTCTGGCCTAGGTTGGCCATTGCCATTGATAATATTGATTGATAATATATTGAATATTATTACAATATTCAATATTATAACAACATTAAATGTAATACTATATTAATAATGTTTAATAATATTTAAATTTGTATAATATAGAAAATATTAAATAACTTATTTTCAGCAATTCAACAATTAATCAACAAAATAAAAAGAAATTCTGAAAATTAAAAGAAGACAAAAATTGAAATATAATTCTAAAATTGATCAATAACAATATGTAGTTACAAACAACATTTATATTTTGATAAAAATTTTTAAAGCATTTAAAACTGGGACTAACAAGGACTGACTTAATTTGCATATTTAACTGAACTTTGCAAATCTATAAACATTTTTGCCACAGATGTTTGAATCAGAAATTGTATTAAAGCATGTGAAACCGTCCTACCACAATATACCACAAAAACAAGAAAACCAAATCAATTAAATTTAAAAATGAATTTGACAATCAACATATATACACACATACACACACACACACACAGTTCAGTCATGAAACTCTTCCAAGCAGCTGATTGGTTCTTTTAAAGTCTACTGCTGGGGCCAATTGATCTGTTTGTTCTATCTACGTAACCTATTTATTTCTGTCCCAAACCGGCTCAACTCAGTGCAACAAATTTCCTACCCCTCCACCCTCCCCAGCACCACCTGCATATTATATATTATATATAATATATTATATTATATTTTTTTTAGAACTGTGTTGATGATGTAAACCAGTCCTAGTCAGAACCTACAATCGCTGTGTTACTAGCACAAATCACAAAAATGCTTGGCCACTATAACCTTGCTGAGCAGCACCAGGATATGGCAAATTGATCTTTCACAGGATTAAGCAGAGCGGGGAATGAAAGAGAGATAGACAGCATGAGAACGAAAGAGAGAGAGAGAGAGAGGACTCTCAATTTGGTCTTTGTGCTGCCCAGCACTACAGAGCAGCTGCCTTCAGCATGAGCTCTTTTGAGATGTGCACAACCCTATTGATAAAACGGCATGTAATTATATACACACTTCTTATAGAACGGCTTAACCGCTACTCCTTAATAGTCACAACATAATTATACAGTCCCATTTATCAGGCTCACTAATCATATGGAAAGATCCTGGCCCACATAGAACAGCTCTCCACAGAGAGCGCATTCAAAACGAGAAATCTAAGTGGCCGCTTGAAATGAGGAACTCAAAGGGAGGAAAATGTGGATGTAAGCCTATTTCTGCCTCCTGTGGAGGCCGTCTGAGATGCTGGATCTGATTGGTCTTCAATAAAAACAGTGCAGCGAGGGTAAGTGATGTACTTTTCTCCTGGTGGATTATCTTCAAGTAACCAGGTACAAAACCAAGCAGTGTAACCAGGTAAGAAAAGGTCACAACGCTTTTACAGAGATGCCACAGATTCAGCGTTTCACTGGTGAAGCGAACCGGATGTGAAGGGGGGAGGCGAGTATAAAAGGAGGTCTGTATTCGCAAGTCAACCTGATTCAGAGATAACCGCACGGCTCTTTGGAATTCTTGATTCTGATTGGCTAATCACAACTCTAAATCGGTCAAATATTTTTTGCGCCCCAGGTAGCCCTAAAAAGTTCTATGATAAATGTCTCAAGTGGTCTCTCTCATTTAAATTCTAATCGATAGTTCACGTCTATTTTTTTTTTTTGTTAAGTGGCCATAATAAGTGTGTTTATTTTACGATTAAGACCGGCTGACTGTGTATTCCCTTACATGTAATATCGATCTAGTGTCAGCTTGGATTTATGCCAGCCATTTGCCTTGATTCAATGCTAGCGGTCACGCAACACAATGCAGTATCTCAGGACGTGTAAATTTGAGAGAAACTCCCAGAAATACGAAGAAAAAACATGTGATGATTGCAGAGGAGCTGTAGTTTCCTGCAAACAGCAGGTTTTGTAGCTCCTCTGCTTATCATTTCCACACAAATGCTCTATTTGCATAGGAAAAAGATACTGTTGCCGGCTCACTGGATACAGATGGCTCTTGGGAACTATAATTCAGCATCAAGCTAATATGTAGCCAGTTCGCAGCAGAGTATCTCTCATCAAGGTCACAAGTTGAGATTCCTACTGCATATTACCGTTTTGTTTTTGTACACTGTCACTTTATATGGTAATACAAGTCCCCTGGTGAATGCAGAACGCCCTCTTTTTCTTTTCTAATGAGGACATCCTGTCACCCTCTATAAGTTCGGGGACAGGAAGGTCAAGGTGATATCGGAACGGAACGGAAGGGGAATCTGAAGGCACTCTAACCTGCTACCTGTAATGGGACCAAAAGCTTCCCAACTTTTAATTATAAAACAGATGGGATATTCTGATTGGATCAGCTGTTTAATGGCCTTGAAATCATGACAAGTGCACACTTGTTACTTTGTAGACTGCCAAAATATGCACATCATAAAATGTATATCTGAATTTAAATTTTTTTTTATATAATAATCTCATTACAGATGATAAACTGAATACATATAAAAAGATGTAAATATAAATAGACCTGATGTATTTGTGTAATTAGTCAGATTATAATCAATTGTGTTTTATATATATATATATATATATATATAAAACTAATTACATAAATATATATGATTTATACGTAAATAAACCTTGTTAATGTGTATTTCTACAATTAGTCAAATATTGCTTTTTTACTTCTATTTGAAATTCAGCTAGCAGAAGGCAAGCAAAAGCTTCGTAATTACAATGTCGACGTGAAAAGCTAATAGTTTAGAGCTAATAGGCCTGATTTCCTAATTAAATTCAGAGCAGAAGTAATCGTGAGAAGCAGTAAGTATTTATTATGCTCTGGCATGAGTCGAAAGTGCCAATCTGCTTCATTTGGCAGGGCCGCGCACTTCACGCGAGGAAATTCCCCACCAACCGTGGGCGCCGTTAACTACGCAAGTAAACATACTCGCGCATATGCGCGCACAGACAAGAAAACAAGCCACAGCCTCTTATACCAGTTGGTTCATTATACCAGTTGGTTTAGAACAGCAGTGGGTTCGCAGAATGAAGAGGAGGAACAGAAAGATGAAAAAAGAGAGATGGGGAGCAAGAACTCTCACTTCTAATCAAGGTAGCCGCCTTCTCAATCTCTCGCAGCGGGTCCCCAGTGACAAAACACAGCACGCTGCTCAACGCCCTCCTTTCACAGAGTACCTGACCTCCCACCAACCACTGTCCTCCATTGCATTCAACAATTCTTTCTCTGTTTCTTTCTTTTTCAATCCATCTCAGTCTTTCTCACCAGCCCTGCCCCCTGCGCCCTCTGTTTCCCTCTCTCTCTCGGCGCGAATGGATGGGCTGTTGGCGATTCATTAATCTTGATGCAGCACCTGCACTCTGGCCGAGTGGGAGCGTCCGCCGCCAAATGTCACATTTCATCGGATTAAATTAGCTTTATCTCTGGCAAATGCCTTCCCCTGCAAGATCGCACTGATTTTTTTCTTTGCACCTCCCAGGAGCAGGGGGCCGGCAGGGGAGGCATCATCATGTATTCATTCACCTCAGGAACGTTGGCGGCGAGTTAGCCTAATTGACGGGAGAGAGTCATTATCGGGAAAATGAGAGAATGGATAAATAAAAACGGGGAGGGAGGCGGCAAAAGGAGGCTGCTGGGCGACGCGCCCCTCTTCCCAGAAAATGAGTAAGAGCCAGGGAATGTTAGGGAGTGAATGGGCCTCAGTATGACCACGCTTCTGTATGCTGGAGAGCTCTCATCATTCAAACGTAGGATGCTCAACTCTCTCCCTCTTTTTCGATACGAGAATAGCAGCTGCTATGCACTACACAGGGTTCCCCCTTCAACAACACAATCACGTCATGTTCGCCTGTCAAAAAAAACAAAAAAAACTGAGCTTAAGACTTCCCCGGCGGGCCTACTTTTGTATATTGTAGTCATTCACCAAAAACTAGCTTGCGCAAGATGAGGATTTCAGGTCTCTAAAATATTTGGTATCAACCACTTCAGAAGTCGTGGTTCACCCAAATGTGAAAATTGTCATTGTTACTGCTTACTCAGAATCATGTGAAAAAACACAAAAAAACACACAAAAAAAAATATTTCGAAAGCTACTTAGATATTTTGTGTTCCGCAGAAAGTCGCGACACAAGGTGAAAAATTTCTGGGTGAACGATCGCTTTAACTTCTTCGGCTCAAAAGCCGAATGACAAAACAGATGGAATGATGTCTGTCAGAGAGAATGTGCCACGCCCAAAATATGCAGCTGGGCAGAGGAGGTGTGAACAGCGATTGGATGGGTGACGGCAAAAGTCACGCCACCCTTCTCAAAGGGCGACGCCCACATCAACAGGCTACGGAATGACGTAATGGTTGATTGCCTATGGGAACCAAAATTGCACTTTAAAACCATTTCTTACACTTCACTAGCAGCAAATTACGAATGCTAGACTTCAAAATCACCGAAATAACTGCAAAAAGCATTGAGCGAAATCTTACTGATGTACTCTGCATTCAACTTTACATGTCTAGGACTAGGGCAGCGTCTTGAAACCTATCCTCGGGGTCACTGAGTTCCCTGGAAAACCAAATGAGTGCAGCCAGAGAGTTGAGGAAAGGACAATAGGGGACTCTGAGACATTGTTCGAGGCGAACGATAATCTCTCGGCAGAGTCTGATACTGACAGCGGGGCTGTCAGAGGTGTCATCTTAAGTATCTGAGCGCGGAGGTGTGGAGGAATTGCCATCTCTGGACACCAGCATCTCAGTGAGACCGCCAGACCCTGTCGCTTCCGAGCTTCCACTCTGTCACTCTCGGTATTTTTAACACGGGAATCACTATTTTTTACTACGCGCTTGCTATTGTTACTGCTGGATTGTATTTTGTGTCGCGTCGTGTGCGTACAACTATCCCTCAACCTTTTGGACCCCTTTGTTCGTGCAGACAGGCATTCACACGAGACGACAAGATTCAGAAGACCTGCTGCTTTTGAGATGACAACATATATCGTGCCCTCCGTAGGTGTCCGTCCCCGCTGCATAGAAGGGATAGATCCAACCGTAATGTGTCTGAACCAATTTAGCTACTGTCAATCGTCTCTCGCAGCATGTGTGTTCGACTCCCCTCCCCTTCTCTTCGCTCAAACACACACACACACACAGACACATTATACTTTCCATCTCGAAGCAGCAGGGAAACCCTGAATATAGAGGGAATCCTGTTTAGCTGTGAAAAATCCACTTTATGATGTCTTTTGACTCTGCTCTATCATCTACGGTTCCACTTGTTGTCTTATACCAGCTTAAGCTACATTTGCTGACATTTTGTGAGAAGTAATAAGGAAGCCTGTCACTCTTTTGTATCTGCGCCCGTGCAGCAAATGAAGATAAACTTATGCTGCCGCATGAAACCCCACTGGAAACCAAACAACTTAAAAGCATCAATGATAGACTGAGGTCTCTATAGTAATCTGAAGAACAAAGAGGTTTTAATGTGACACTAAAAATGGAAAACAGTAGCAAATGGTGATCGCTACATGCTGCTATACAGATATGGTAAATTGACAAAAAGTAATAATGTTATATATATATTTATATATACAAATATTAGCATCCAATAAGAGGTGAAGGTCTTGGTGCAATATGTTGGTGATCCGATTTAGTGATGAGGTGATACAGAGGGAACAGCTTACACCATTTTATGGGACAAACGGAGAGACAGGAGTAAAATGCGGTAAAAACACACTAAACCTGTCCAATTTAAATCTACTTTCCACCTTTGCTTGTTTTTAATCGATCTTTTCCTTGTCTCTATTAAAATAGTGTCTTTTAATTCAGTTTCAGTTTTCACACGGAAGCCTGGTCGAGCGTAACACCTTTTTTCCACAGAGTCTTGGTGCTTGTCCTGATTTAGCTTGGGTTCTATTTCTGTCTAGCCCTGGGGATACACCTAAATTTACCATAGTGAAATACACGTTGCACGAGAGTGTGCTCGAGAATAAAAGTTCAAAGTTTTTAAGGGCATTTTAACATATGCACATCTATGCGTTTATTAACGCGAGTCCCGTGGCAATGCAAGGATGCATATACAGCAGCACTATGTAAAGCATCGGTCATTGATTCTCTCATTCTGCAGAGCGTTTTGGACCCTGAAGGCTTTTTTTGCATGCTGAACTTGGAGATAAGGCAACCACAGCAACGCTCCAAGAGCGACAACACATCCCAGACACACACACACACACTCTAGTAGCCAGCCAAAAACTGCATCCGACCACCAAAAGCACCTGCCAGAACCTAACCGCCACACACCAGCAGAGCACACGCTTACTCACACTCACCTACAAAACAATGAAGAAAAACACAAACATCACAGTTGTGTCAGACGACAAAAGAGACTTTGAGAACATATAAACAAATACAATGGTGGACGTTCACATTTAGAGAGAGATGTCAGAGACAGGGTGGGCAACAGCGTTCGGGATGCGTTTGACAGGACTCACCTCTGCCTTCCTCTGTCTGGCGAGCAGTGAAAAGGACTGGCTTCCAGCGGCACTGTTGCCGCACACAGAGACAATGAGGCAGGGCGAGAGAGAGAGAGAGAGAGAGAGAGAGAAGCAGAGGGAGGGAGGGGGATGAGAGAGTGAGAAGTGGATGAAGGAGAGTGAAAGAGCAGGAGGAGGGAGTCGGAGAGGTTCTGAAGTAGACGGCCAATCAATGTAGAAATCAGTGCGAGAATCTGATGAAACGGCCGTGGATTAGCGATCAGCGGCTTTCAGATACCGAAAGGAGTTTGGGGGGGGGGGGGGTGAAAGTGCCCCAGTGAATGACTTAGAAAGAGGGGGGCGGAGGCAAAGAAAAGGCTGGGAAAAAAGTACAATACAGTGCGAGAAGGGGTTCCCAGACTTGTCCAAGTTTCTTCAGTGCCTCGGAATGAGCGCAAAAGGCCAATTCGTGGTACACCTGTTTTTTTTTTTTCCCCTTCAAATTTGATTTTATGCCTCAAATTGAGACAAGAAATGAGGGAAGGATATTAAATTAATTCTAGCTGGTTTTGTGAGTAGATTCATGAGGTTGTCAAGTGTCTCAAAATCAGATCTGTCCCTCATTGTGTCTTCTTGCCGGGACAGGTTCATCACGATCTCGGATTTGAAACTGAGTTCGCTTTATTTTCATCTTGTTGGAGGTCTCCAATTCTTCACTCCGGCATATCCGGATCAGTAAGGCCCGAGGCTTGGGTGGTTGCTCCCCCCTTCCAGAAATAATAAAGTGTTTTGGAAGAGAGGGAAAAATAGCTCCTCTAGCAAACACTGCAACCAGGTGTTGTGTCCGGATTGGTCCAACTTGCTCCTGTGGCACGGTTACAGTGGAGTCAACGGGTCCAATTATTTTGGTCTCAAAAGGAGGGAAACCAAGAGGAGAAAAAAAAGGCTTCTTTTGGAGTCTCGGCTCAGAAAGGAATTAATTAGATTGAAAAGTGCTTTTCAGAGCACAGTCCCGAGAATTCTTCACAATGAGCAGCCAAATCGGAGATGAGAGAGGGTGGGAAGGGGACGCAAGCGAGAAACAAGAGATCGAATTAAACAATGGAGAACAAGTTGAGAACTATCTGAATGTTAGAAAAGAACAAGAACGATCGTCCCACCCCCAGCGCGGCTCTTTTCTCTCTGGCATTCCGAGTTCTCCGCTCGGGATAATCCATCAGGAGGGGACCGGCTTCTTGCGTCTTTGAGCTCCACGTCCGTACGAAGCTCTCCTCGTACCGCGGTCCCTCTTTGGCTCTCGCAGCTCGCCGGCCGATCATTTTCTTTTCCTTGGCCGTGACAAAATGAGTGGGATAGCGATGAGTAGGAGAGCTCAGAAAAGAGAACAAGGGGGCAGAGAAGGAGAGAAAATAAAATAATAATAATAAAGCAGAGGGAGGTTGACATGAAAATGACAAAAGGAGGGAAGAAGATGAATGAATTCTTTCGGAGAAGTGGGTCTGCCGGTGGAGGACGTGAATGGGGGAGAGGGAACAGTGCGGGGTGTCCCGTCCCACACTCACTCCCCCGTGCCAAGAGCAAGGAGTGTTGAAGTGGTGGAGGTGGTGGTGATTCAGTCGACAACCTCGTTCGTCCTCTCTCTCGCTCGCTCACTTTCTTTCTTTCTTTCCGTATCTGCGATTCAAGAAGAGAGCCGGCATACAGGAATCCTCTCGGATCTCCTCCCTCTTCCCCTCCCTCTCGCACACGTTCGGTTCATTATCATTCACTGGTTCTTACTGTGACACGCTTCAGTAACCCACTCACTCAGACGAGGCAGAAGAGATGCTGAATTCTAATGCAGGAGTGAGAGAAAGAGGTAGAGAAAAGGCGAAGCAGGAGGGGGGCAGTACTGTGGACCAGCAGGTGTCCTCTCTCTCACTTTCTGCTCCATCTGTCTGTAAAAAGAAGCCGAGCCCTTCAAGAGACCGTTCCACTTTATTCTGTTAGTCTCTCTCTCGAATGGCCTCAACACACTTCACCCAAGGCCTGAGTTGTACTGTTCTCCGGAACGACTCTGGAACAGAAAGACGATATGCAGTACATCAAGAGGTTTTGTAGTTCTAAAGCTCAGTTTTAGAAAGGTAATTTTAAAGGTATAAACAACAATTAGATGTTTATATTTTCAGAAGTAAATCAGTCGTGGCTTAATGTTGAGGGAGTCGGGCTTGTAACCTGAAGGTTCGATTCCCACGCTGGCAGGAACTGAAGGTGGGTATCGTGAATGAACAGCACTCTCTCCACCTTCGATACCATGACTAAGGTGCCTTTGAGCAAGACACCTAACCCCTAATTGCCTCACTTGTGAGTCGCTTTGGATAAAATGTAAATGTAAATGTGAGTGGTACTTACCCGTTCACAACAGGTAAGACATTTTGGGTGGTTGTTCATCAATCCTTCACCAGAATCCTTGCAAGCGGTTCTGAAAAGGAGATGGAGGACAATTGGTAACAGGTTTTGTAGTTCCTATGCTTCATTTTAGTGGTTTTACAATCATAGTACGTTATAATGCGCTACTATAGTTTTCGCCAAACTATCATTTTCTGTTATTACCGCAAAAGGTGAGTAGTACTTACCTGTTCAAAGTCACAGTGGCCAAGATGAGTTCCAGGTGGTCGTCAGGGCATTTTGGGTGGTTGCTTATTGGTCAGGTTCTTAAGCTAAAACTTGAAGGTTTACCTTTATAAAACTTACCATTGCCAATTATTGTTTTCACCTCACACAGTTATTATTACAGTAAATGCATTTAAAGCACTACATTTTTGTAGTGTAGTACACATGCTTGTTCAAAAGTTACTGCCACACTGTTATGGTTCTTCCCGGTGGTTCCTTGGGTATTAAGGTAGTTCTGGGCATATTTCATGTGGCCTACGGGATGTTGACTTGGAATTACTGAATTGCAATTCAATGAAAAATCAACAGGTAATGACATTCTGGGAAAGTGTTTATACACACCCTGGTGCATAAATCAATCATTCTTTCTGTAAGGCCAATAACACCTTCAAACTTTAGACATTTTAAACTTTTTTTTAAAGTAAATAAACTAAAACAAGGCAGTCAAGCCAACATCCTCATATTTTACTTACTGTGTTTACATGAACGTCTTTGAATTTAGGAAATTCAAATTCAGGAACTGAAGTGCAATTTTAAAAGCATTCTCACTTGTATTCTGAATGGTGCAAAATGGCAGGAAACGTTCAGAATGTTTCTGTATTTGATTTTTATGTAATTTTATATGTCATGTCTTTTTGATGAAAACGTATCACAAATGAGGCATCTTTAGTATCTCATTATCCTAGAAAGCAATACGATTAAATGTAGAGCTAACAGATTTCTCCTCACATTTAGAGTTCAGGCGAGATCTTAAAACAATCCCAAACGATGCTCAGGTTTGCAATCAAAAGTCAGATATCAATATAATAATAATAATAAACTATTGGATCTCAAAGCACTTTACAAAGATAAAATAAAATAAATATATTAAAATATGAAAAGACAAACTGATAACATGCAAAACAATTTAAGAAGAATATAGTATAAAATAAAAATAACTACAAATAATCACATAAAAGCTACCCTGAAAAAGTGAGTTCGATTTAAAAACACAAATATTCAGCATGTATAATCTCAGAGAGAAGAGAAGTTCAAAGTTTTGGAGCAAAAGAAGAAAAGGCCCAGCCAGCCATAGAGCATAAGACAGTTAGAGGAAAAGTTGGGAAGAAGGAGGTTTACAAGTTCAGACAGATATTCATAGTTTTCACATGACGTCACACACTGATAGGAAAACCCACTAAAGACTTCCTCCATTGCCCGCCAGTGATTTTTACATAGTACTAATGAAGTGAAACAGGAATATTAAGAGATCAAATTCAATATACACCTCTTTGATGATCCATACTATATACAGGCAAGCAGATGAACCCAGAATATAAACGGAACAGTTTCTCTTGAAGCGTTTTTCCATGGAAAGCTATTATAAAGAAAACACGACCATTTAACACACAGAGTTCATATTCTTTTTCACGTTAAGTGTTTTAGAACGCCCCACTGTTTTTAGTGACTGAAACACTGCAGCAGGTGCTGGATATGGATCACAGGTGCCCATTTTACTCACATATTTTTGGTTTTCTTCTTTTGAGATGGAAATTGACAGGCCCGTAATGCAGTTCTACTTACCCGCCCGGTCTCCATGCCAGTCATGTGACTGAAAACTATTAATTTTGGCGCCAAACCATGCAAAGCCTTGTAGGAAATCATGCAAATTTTAAAATCTACACGAATCCTGACAGGATGCCAGTGCAAAGACTCCAATATAGGAGTCATGTGATCACAGTTCATCACCGCTTCTATCCACTACGGCAGCGCAGGAAATTTGCCATGCCTAGGAGTAAAATAAAAAGACATGACCTTTCTTTTATTCCACATGCTCTTAAATTGCTTTAAAAATAACTTATGTATGAAGTCAGAATTTCTGCTTTTATTTGCCTGTATATTTGTGATGTATTACCTCACGGAAATTAATGATACAATTGCATGTCTTATTTTACTTACTTTTTAATTTGTTTTAAATCAGGTATATAATGGTTGTTTCTGAGTATGTGTTATGTTTGGCACATTTCAGAGTTTTTTATGCTGCAATACCCTGCCTGGTCAAACTTTCAATAAAACTAACTAACTTGTCCTGGTCCTAGTCAGGATTCTAGCAATTTTGGACATACTGCAATTTATTTAGGGTAGATTTAAAGACCCCAACAAGTAGCGCAGGGTTCCTCAAATCCAGCCCTGGGGGGCTACAGTTATCAAACTCACTTACCTGCAATGTTCTAGTAACTCTGAAGACCTTGACTAGGCTTGTTCAGGTGTCTTTGATTAGGGTTGGAACTAAACTCTGCAGTGGCCCTCCAGGACCGGATTTGAGGAACCTTTAAATAGAGCACTGCGGGGAAAATACAAAAGTGAACCATTTCTCATCTGGGGCCGTTTGCACCAGCTAGATGTAAAAAAGTCGGATGTAAGCTCTACGTCCAGCTTTCCGATGAATATTTACACCTACGACTAGGCGCAGCTACGCTTAGCGTAGACGATGCGTATGCACACTAATATGTTCTACTGCACTGTTAGTTGAGACACATTCGTGTTACTATAGTTACAAATGTGAAATTATTGGCTCCAACGAATAGACGAATAGATGAAAAATTACTATTGGGCCAAAAAAAAAAAAAAAAAATGATCAGATTGTAAAACAAGAAAAATTATTGAGCAATTCAGTAACAAATAAAAAAAAAAGATTTTTATGTGGCTAAAGATAAGCTGTTTACACAAAGTACAAATTTATGGAGCAATTTATAGGCTAGACCTGTTTACACGGTGTGCAGAGTAGCCTACACAAATATATAGAGCAAGTTATATTTTAATAACTCTTTCAAATTTAGCAGATAATCCCGACCCGCCTTTAGTACCGAGCTCTGAAAAACACGACGATATGATCAGCCTGTATACCAGACGCTCAATCATCTCAATGTTTTTATTTGTCTTTATTTTCATCATGGAAACAAGTCAAGACTTCTCACTTTACACCTACCTTCGACTAGGCGTAAGATTTAGTCTCAGTCGTGCGCCGGACTTAAAATGCATTTTACGTTAAGCTTAGTCTTACGTGTACGGGTGTACGTCCAGCTGGTGCAACTGATCTGAGCTGCTATCCAAATGTATTTTATAGCTCTGTCAACAATTGACTCGTTTGCGTCTGTTTTTAGAGAGACATTTTAGAACCGTTTAAGCTTACATGCAGCTATAACTTGGGAAAAGAGCAACCTCTGACAATAACACTGTCCTCTTGCTGGAATCTATGGGTCACCATGGTGTCCTCTTTGCAAGAGTTCAGGTGAGTCTCTGAGCGCACCTATGACTCACAGGATAGTTAAGCTTATTCACAGCGAAGTTTGACCAGCACGATGCTTATACTTGCCATAATTAGACGGCTTCAGACTCTCGTAGCCGTGCAAATCCCACTAAAGGGCAACTGTGCACTATTCTAGGGTATTTGTTATCCGTGTTGACGTTATGAGAAAGTTTGCTTATCTTAAATGTCAGAATATAAAGGGATGCCCTCGCCCGCTCCTCCCGAGGATCCAGGTTATTATTATTAAAAAAAAATCATTGTCATTCACCGTATTAAGAGCCAGTGCCCTTTTCACAAAAATGATTGACAGAAGTGAGGGTCCGGAGCCGCGGGGAGGGGAAAAAGAGGATCGGAGAGTGACAGCAAACGATTTTGTCTCCCTCTCTTTCGCCGACTCTCTCTGCTGTGTATACAGACATTATAAATGCAATAAAACTGTCATTCGGAGAGCACGGCCATCACTTCGACTTGATTCCCACAGGAAGCGATTAAGCTGAACGCGCACACTTCCAGTTCGCACACCTACACCATCTGCGCCTCGACACCCTTCACCTAACCCCCATTTAATTAAACCGGGATTCAGCGAGTGATCACACAGTACACATTCCCGTTTCAACGGCACCGTGACAGTACGACTGTTTACAGCTGACTCTTGTTAGTCGATCCAAAGCTGAAGGCACACGGCACTCAGACTAATTTGGGAACTCGGTCGTCATCCGCACCACGTACAAGCGACCGAACAGCCGAAGCCATCACGGAAGCTGATAAAAAGAAAATTAGCTGACAGGTAGAGACTCTTCTCGGTAAACAAAGACTCTTCCTCCTTTTCCACGCCAACTCAGTCTCGATCAATGGCTCTGCAATAAAAGCAATTAGAAAAGAGGGGGGAGGAAAAATGGCAAGGTTTAGAGCTGCCACCTCCATCGGCTGAGCCCTCAGCAAAGTTTATAGTTGAGGATTATTGGGAAGGACACATCACAGAGCCGTCCCACGCACTCGGAGCCAACCTGAGGTGTCTCCAGACGCCATCGCTCTACCTTGTATTCCCTTTCATGCGGCTGCTGTTAGGTTACGTGCTGATGAAAGGCATCGGTGTAATCCTACACTTCATCTCCACTTTACAGCTGGATGCCACAGTCGCGGAGAAGGGGAATGATGAGGCCTTTGAGCGTGTCAAATATATGCCAGAGATCTTGAAAGTCCACCGACCGCCTTAAACAAGGTCTCTAACTCACTTCATCTTTGTAATTTTTCTCACCAAGCGTCTGCACAATGTTCTATGAATGCGATCGTACGTTCTAGCGGAGCGGTCACACCTGCTGGAGGTTCAGCGAAGGTCACAGTGGTGGCCCTACAAAGGTGAACAAAGTGAGAATGTTTGAGACCCGACATATGTGTGAAGGAAACTGAATTACAAAGATATCCACCGAGCATGCTAATGGTAACCGTCCCTTGGAGCGTTTTCAACTACAGCCACTTTTATGTCCTAGGAATTGATTTTTATTAATACCAAGAGCTTTCAACTTTCTTTTTGTTGTGTGAAGGTCACATTAAAACCATGCCACATGCTATCATCATTTTTTGAAGTTTTGTTGTTTAACTTTATTTGTCCCTGACTCGGAGTTTTAAAACTAAACTAAAATCTTATAAACAGTTAAGAAAAAAATCTCCCTCGCTACCATAGCTTGCAGAAAATATTTTAAAGCAACGTCTTGGTAATTCAAATGTCTGATGAAGGTCAGATGAACAAAAGGTTGCATTACATATTTTGTTTTCTCAAGCTAGGGTAGTTTGATAGTTAGTTGGTAGTTAGATTTGTCTTCATTGTATTAGTTTCTTTTTTTTTTTCATTTTTGTGGCGTGCAAGATTTTTTTAATGCAAATGCAATTTTTTTTTTTTAATTAAAATGCATTAGAAATTCATTATGTAAATTAATATCATATTTATTGTGTGTAAATTATTTCTCATTCTTCTAAAATAGATAAATAATAATAATAATAATAATAATAAGACTTTTCTTCAGTTTTGGTGTCATTTTCACCACAACAAACAATTTTACCACTAATCAAGTTTTTCAGAAGTTACCTGGTTATCAAAAAGACAACAGTCTTGAAGAGCTTGAGCGACATGTGAAAACAAAAAACACATATAACATCACTTGTAAACAGAACAATTTTATAGTGCATCAAGCTTTAACTGTGTCAGATTATACAGAAAGAATGAAAATATTACGAGATATTATCATTACAAAATACTTGCTATGAAATTAGTCTTGGCTAAAGATAAAGGAGTTCACCATTTTATTCCAAAGCAAGTTTAAAATGTAATTTCCACCAAAGATGAGGTGGAAATTACACTGTGAGAGAAATTTCATAAATAAAATGAAAGAATTTCGCAAATACCCTAATAAACATAGTTAGTTGACAAATTAAACAAACGAGTGATTAAACTAAGTCCATAGGCGATGCATGAAATATGTAGGAATGGTTTCAAAGGTGTAAGTGGGGCAGAAAAAGTAATGATAATTATAACTTCTGCAACATCTGGACTAAAAGAGCCCCACTGCTCTCAGCAAAGTCAGGCGGTTATCTGTCGTCTTTGCTTTTAGAATTTGGAAGAATGTATTTGAATATTAAAAAACGTCCTGTTGCGCTTCCCTTGCTATGAATTATCAAAGCTCAGCAGGAGGCAGATCTAATCAACCACTGTCTTCCTCCATCGGTCCGACTGTCTCCAAAGCTGTTCGCCGAGGAACACGGGGCAGGAAGTTTGTTGCCGTGAAAAAATATGACTTTTTTTTTTTTTTTTTTCCAGAACAACGAGACCTGTAAAGTTGAAGGGCTGTGTGCTTCCCACTGACCTCCAGTACAACTTCAATGTGAGAACAAAGAGGAGCCAACATGAATTGGATGCTGGAATGGAGACATGTCGAATATTCTTTGCTTTAATCAGGCTTTCTGAGAAGATCCGTCAGAGGTAAACAATTATTTTTTTGAAGTACACCATCGGTTGCGTCAGATGAGGGCTATACACATCCCCGCGTTTTCTCGGAACAGGAATTAAGCTTTGCTCTACGAAGCCATTTGCATACAGGCAATTTTCAAATCCATTTGTGAATAAATACGAAGCCAGACATTTGCCAGCTGCTTCTTTCATCAATTCCCTAATAAACCCACGGAAAGCAGGAAAGGGGGCAGAAAAAAGGATCTTATTAAGGCTTTGTATTAGTCAGATATTAAAACCCAATCTTTAATGCGAGCCAAGGGGCATTTCACAGTCGATGTGTAAATTTCCCATGAATCACTGAGGGCATCACTTCACACGCCGGCTGAGGGAAACCCCCCTCGAGGGAAACAAGTCAACTCTTTCATTTCGCAACTCCTTTACTCTCTCCCCGCCACCGCTGTCTCCTTTTTTCTTCCACTTTCATCAGTCTGGTGTCACTTGAAAGGCAGCAGCAGCGAGAAACAGAAGAGGAGAACTCTTGGTAGCAGAGCTTCCTTTAGAAGACGCGCTGTGTGAATGCAGCTGGGCGCACGAGTTAACCAAGCCAATCGGCCACTAATCCGTTAAGGATACAGGCAGGTGCAGGTGCCACCTTTCTTAATGCAGCACACTGGGAGAAGGAGGCAGGAACTGGTGCCACCCAATCCCATAATGCACGCTGCTTCCTGCACCCGCAGCAGACACGGTCGAGCGTCGATTGTCTGCTCGCCCTTTGTACTCATCTTTCTCGCCCCGTGGACGTCTGACTGCAGGACTGGCAGTCACGGTGTGCGGAGCGGGAAAATGCGATAGAGGCGTCTGTGTGAAATTCCTTTCATGGGGGACTAGGTTGCACATTTCCCCCTCTTTTTCTGGAAGCCACAGCTAATTTTACGCACCCTTATCTGGCCCCTTTTCGCTGGCAAGGCGCCTGCTTCTGCATGGGTCGGAGGCACTGGGCCATTTGCCACGCTTCGAAGACGGAGCGAGTGAGAGAGAGATGCTCCTTGGGGTCTCTCCCTGCTCAGAGGATGTGGGGTGGCTCTCCTCCTGTTTCCATGGCAGCGCCAGGCTTTATTAGAATCCCATTCCAGATGCGGCACAACAGCCTTCCGTCCCTGCCCCCTCCGTGCTCGAGCCAACTTTCCCCCCTGCCTCATGCCCCCTGACTGTTTTCCAATGGTTAAGAAACTTGTCAAAAGTGAGGGATGGCGCGGCGCGTTGATAAATGAAGCGTAATGGGATAACTGCCGTGCGATTTCACACTCCGATAGCCTGTGGCACTGCCACTACTCAATGCAACCCGTTCCCCGTGCCACATTGGGGGAAAGTGCCCGTGACCGAGTCTTTCCTGTCACCAATATCCCTCTGGCCTCAACCTCTGCAATAAGATACGACACCTCTGCCATGGTGCTGCAAAATTCAGAATTGAAAAATTGTCTCCCTTTGAATTCATGAGTGTGGATTTGAATTGGCAACAACAGAAGAGAAGCTGGAATTTGAGTTGAAATGACAGGAAGAGGAATTTGTACTGAATTGTAATTATAAGAAATTCAAAACTGGTCATGCATTCTGGGAAATGAAGTGCTCTTCCACCCTGGTCTACAAAAAATTGATAAAATAATATTTAAGAAAGTATTCAAATATAAACTATAAAAAGTATTAGAATATAAGAATACAAAATATGAAATATACTCTATATATACATTTTATTAAATATTTATGTTTTAATTTTTGGAATATTTTATATGTTTTATATTTAATATATATATATATATATATATATATATATATATATATATATATATATTATATATATATATATATTATATATATATTTTAATACTTTGATTATATATATATATTTTAAATATATACATATATACTTTATACATAATCATCATCAAGTATTACAATATGAATATATATATATATATATATATATATACATACATACATACATATATCAAATCAAAGTATAAAATATGAAAATATAAAAAGAAAAATATCAAATTAAAATCGAAATATTTAATCAAATATATAAACATAAATAAATATAAATAACAAAACAAATATTAAATTAATATTAAAAATTAAATATACTTTTAAATTTATAAATGATTAAAAACAAAAATTATTATTAAAATATCTAATTTTCTTTATTGAATCTACTATTGAGCAGAGATCTGTCTATCTGTTTATCTATCTATCTATCTATCTATCTATCATCTATGTATCTATCTATGTATGTATGTATGTATGTATGTATCTATCTATCTATCTATCTATCTATCTATCTATCTATCTATCTATCTATCTATCAATCGATCCTCGATCTATGTATCTATCTCTCTATCTATCTATCTATCTATCTATCTATCTATCTATCTATCTATCTATCTATCTATCTATCTATCTATCTATCTATCTATCTATCTATCTATCTATCTATCTTGCCTATAAACATTCAGACTTGTAAACTTGTACAACTTTCAAACAAAGTTTCGTCAAGTCACCATTCAGAGTTTGTTATGATTTCTTATCTAGTTAAAAATTAGTTACATGAATCTCTATGAATTTCAATCATTCTACTTTGCATTACAATTCAAATTGCAATTCTGCATCATGTTTGCTACCTCAATTCAAATTCAATTTAACGTGAATGGCATTATCAGTTCAATTCAGAATGGCGCACAACCCATAAAAAGCGACGACATCATTCACCAGTGAAAGGGAAAAAATGTCCAGACTGTTGAGGGCATCCGGAGCATCCTGTTTTCTGACGTCTTAAGTACTTTCCGATCCAAATATGTGTTACGTCCTGAGCTGAAAATAAAGAGCAATGGAAAATGAGATGATTTAGCAGGCTATTATGGGCTATTATTTTTGTTAGACAGCCCTCTGGGTGTGGGGTGCCAAAACGTGGGCCTGACACCCATTAGCCAAACTCATCCATGTGCATGTCACGGTCAATAAGACCCCACTAAAATGTCATCGCCCTAATAGCTACTTACTGCCAGAGCACACACAGGACCCATCTCACGGTTCTCTTATCACGATGGTTCGCAGGCGTCCCATGCAGCTTAGCGGGAGATAATGGCTTTCCGAGCATCACGATTCAGCGTCTGGAAAAGAAAGGCCAAATTATTTTTCTCTGTTCATGGGTACGGTTAGCATGCTAGTCTTTCCCGCTTCCTTACAGTATTGTACAGAAAGGACAGCGCAGGGAATAGGGATGCAGAGATGGATGATGGCTAGAATACCAAACAATCCGCTGGGTATTACAAAAGCCTGTCTTACAGGCGGAGTTAAATTTGTTTGTATTGCCAGCTCAAATGCTAAGGATTAGCGAGAATGTGAGGAGAATTCTTAAGTTGGCAGATGTGAGGCGACCTTGTCACACACAGGAAGGACGGCCGTTTGCAACAGGGAGACTACAGTTATAGACATAACGCATTCATGCGAGAATTTCAAGCTTGTATTGATGAGGGCGATGAAGCTTTGCCACTTCTAATGAGCGACGTGTGAGGGAACTGAAAATGTGGAGGCATTAATGTAGCCAAGCTACACCTTTGCAATTCTTCTGGAAGATGATTTTAATAGCAAACTTAAACATTATGCAGCCAATACCTGTAGCATGAAAAGCATGGTGCTATTAATGACAGGGTTATGGGTTCGAGGCCCAGGGAATGCATGCACTGATGCAATGCAAATGGTTGCATGTTGCTTTGGATAAAACAACAATTTAGGAGTATTCAGTCCTGCTTTTAAATGCATTTGATAGTTTTATGTGAGCATACAGGTAAAAAAAAACATGCATTTGTAATTATGCTTACAATATCAAGCATGTGAATGTCTCCCGTCTGTAAAGAATTTCTAGCATATTACTATAAGGCCCAATCCTTCATATTTTTAGATATTATATAAACAATATTAAATATAAACATTTGAATGTATTATAATATATATGGGTTATTCTACAGAAGTGGTGCAAACTGCTGTACCACAACCATAAAACACATTTAATAAGCATTTAATTATTCAAATCTTAGCTGTTTACAAAGATCCTTGTATTATCTATTGAATGCCACAATAATACTTAAAATATCATTATATAAAATCATTTGTGTACCTTCAATTGAGAGGTGGCTGTCCCGAACCCCAACCCCTAAATTTCAATTTGTGAAAATTTTATTTAATTATAATTGTTGCTGTTTTTTTTTCCTTTGTTGTTTTTAAAAATATCTTTCTGATTTTTTTTTATTTTTGAAGTTCAAAATGTATTTTATATTTATATTCCTGTGTCCCTCTCTGTCATAGCTACAGGTGAGTAGATGAGTACCGTCATTTTGAGGTAAATGTGTTCAAAAGTCTGAAAATACACTCACCTAAAGGATTATTAGGAACACCATACTAATACTGTGTTTGACCCGCTTTCGCCTTCAGAACTGCTTTAATTCTACGTGGCATTGATTCAACAAGGTGCTGAAAGCATTCTTTAGAAATGTTGGCCCATATTGATAGGAGAGCATCTTGCAGTTGATGGAGATTTGTGGGATGCACATCCAGGGCACGAAGCTCCCTTTCCACCACATCCCAAAGATGTGGGGACCATTTTAGTACAGTGAACTCATTGTCATGTTCAAAAATGATTGGAGCTTTGTGACATGGTGCATTATCCTGCTGGAAGTAGCCATCAGAGGATGGGTACATGGTGGTCATAAAGGGATGGACATGGTCAGAAACAATGCTCAAGCAGGCCGTGGCATTTAAACGATGCCCAATTGGCACTAAGGGACCTAAAGTCTGCCAAGAAAACATCCCCCACACCATTACACCACCACCACCACCTGCACAGTGGTAACAAGGCATGATGGATCCATGTTCTCATTCTGTTTATGCCAAATTCTGACTCGACCATCTGAATGTCTAAACAGAAATCGAGACTCATCAGACCAGGCAACATTTTTCCAGTCTTCAACTGTCCAATTTTGGTGAGCTCGTGCAAATTGTAGCCTCTTTTTCCTATTTGTATTGGAGATGAGTGGTACCCGGTGGGGTCTTCTGCTGTTGTAGCCCATCCGCCTCAAGGTTGTGCGTGTTGTGGCTTCACAAATGCTTTGCTGCAGACCTCGGTTGTCACGAGTGGGTATTTCAGTCAAAGTTGCTCTTCTATCAGCTTGAATCAGTCGGCCCATTCTCCTCTGACCTCTAGCATCAACAAGGCATTTTCGCCCACAGGACTGTCGCATACTGGATGTTTTTCCCTTTTCACACCATTCTTTGTAAACCCTAGAAATGGTTGTGTGTGAAAATCCCAGTAACTGAGCAGATTGTGAAATACTCCAATACAACCATGCCACACTCAAAATTGCTTAAATCACCTTTCTTTCCCATTCTGACATTCAGTTATTATTATTAGAAATGTGTACCTTGAATATTGTACAATTTTGCATACATACAAAATTTGTGGAAAATAATTTTTAATTTAATATTAATAATTTAATGTTCCAACTCTGACTTTGAACCAATATATATATATATATATATATATATATTGTATATATATATATATATATATATATATATATACAATATAATTGAGTTATAATATATATCTATATCTATATATATATATATATATATATATATACAATATAATTGAGTTATAATATATATCTATATCTATATCTATATATATATATATACAATATATAATATAATATACAATATATATGACAATTGAAAAATGACCTCTGCATTTTGCTTACAAAACTTGGAGGCAAGTTTATAGTTTTAAACAGCGTCATCTCAACAAGTATCTGCCTTATATTCCCTCTGCAAGTAATAGAAGCAGCCGAATGTGTTCTCGGCATTTATGTGCAAGAGTGACACTGGAAAATGCATAATTCATTTTCATTTGTGAGAAATAAATTGGGGAGGGTGGGGAGGGGGAGGCTCTGCTCCAATATCTCAACGAACGCCTCTCTCTGAGACAGCTGGATGCACGTGGCTGGGTAATAACATTAAATTGGTTCTGTCAGGTAATTTCTACAAGTGTTAGCCACACTGGAGGCTGGGGTGCACCGCAATCAGACGAGGAGAAATCTTGGGGGGTGGGGTGGGGGGGGTCGCATCACGGCTCATCCTAAACTGCTCTGCGGCCGCCTCCTCTCTCCTCGCCGCCTGGCCTCCATGAAGGTAATTGCAATCTGGGCTTGACGCTGTAAATATTGACCCTCTTGACCTGTTTCTCTGATGGGATTCTAACTGGGGACGTCACTTTTGGGGGTGTGTGGGAATGTGTGTGTGTGTTAGGGAGTGCGTTATATATAGAAACACTGAAACTGAAAGATCAGATGGAACCGAATATATGCGTGTGTATATTTATATATATATATATATATATATATATATATAAAAGCTGTCAAAGCTTTACATGCATAAACTCATAATACATTCTCTTTCATTACAGAACTGAGGTTTAATTTACGCATTGGAAAAACATCAGTCCAGTTTTCAGTCCAGAGAATAACAATCACATTATGCAACTCACATTCACATAAAGAGAAAGCATTGTGTTTAAAAAAAAAAAAAAGCAGTTAAACAAAAACTGTGCCTCTATCGACAGCGGTTCACAAAATTCTTAATGTAGTCTATTACTGAGATAACTAGTAGCCAAAAGAGTTTTTCTTTAACAAACAAATCTTTCTTACTTAACATTATGCTAATTGTTATAGTATATAAACAAAGAAATGAAATGTTTAATTTGACCATTCGTATATTTGGTAATATTATATGATGTACTGTATATGTGTGTGTATATATATATATATATATATATATATATATATACACGGGGTTGGGGAGTAAAGAAATACAAGTAACTTAGTTACGTATTTAAAATACAACATATGAGTAACTGTATTTCATTACAGTTACATTTTAAATGGGAGGTAATCAGATTACAGTTACATCTGAAAAGTGTTTTAGATTACCAAAGTGATTACTTTGAATTTTAATGTCATTTAAACAGCAATTGGTGATTCTCTGACCCTGACAGTCTGAAAAAGCGGAGTTCAGTTTCATGTTTTCCACTGTTTTCATGTTTTGTGATCGTTGTTTGTGAGTCATTTTATAATTGTAAAAAAGGTCACTGCATCTTTTTCTCACAATTTGTTTTTTCCCTCACAATTGTGAGTTTGGATTTCACAATTCTGACTTCTTTTTCTCAAAATTGTGAGATTTAAACTCACAATTGCAAGTTATAAAGTAAGAATTGGGAGATACAAACTTGCAAAACTGACTTTTTTTTTCTTGCAATTGTGAATTTAGTATACGAGTTAAATGTCATAATTCTGACTTTTCTCAATATTGCGAGTTTATATCTAATTTTTTTTTTACTTTTGTCAATATTTTCAGTTTATATCTCATAATTCTGAGGGAAAAAGTCAGAATTGTGAGATAAAAACTCGCAATTACCTTTTTTGTTTGTTCCACACTTATTAGTATTCCAAAGTATTCTGAAGTATTTAGATTAAGTTACTAAACTTGAGTAATGTAACGAAATACGTTACAAATTACTTTTAAAGCAAGTATTTTGTAATCTGTAGTGAAATATGTTTTAAAAGTAACCTACCCAGTCCTGTATATATATATATATATATATATATATATATATATATATATATGTATATATTTGTGTGTGTGCTATCAAATCGATTAATCACGATTTGACACCACCCACGTGTGTATACATATATATATATATACAGTATATATGTATGTGTACTATATGTCTGTGTGTGTGTGCTGTCAAATTGATTAATTGCAATTACCTTTATGACATGAAAATGTCAATACATCCCAAAAATACATGCATTACAACACATGCACATGATTATCAGACGAAGGAGGAAGTGACATCTGAGGGCCAAATCTTTCCCACACCTTCATTTTGAGCCTTGACACCTGTTTCTTGACTCTAATATGCTCTACTAATAAAGCCATGCAATGACGTTTGAGCTGAAACAAGTTGCTCTTTCAGGAAGTTTATAACGTTCTACTGACACCAGCGTCTCCTATTACTCTTGATCTATGGGCTCTGTAAGGTCATTTCATCCCCGTGGCAACACCAACGTCACGCTGTTCCTTGACTCACAGCTTAGACAAATGCCACTGACCGCTACTGATCTCAAACAAACAATCGGTTCTCTTGGCGAGCGGTCCTTCTCGTCGCTAATGTCAGCCTCACAAACACTAACTCTGACTGACCCAAACACCAACGCATAAACAAAACAAAAAGCCATCCATGCAGTCACACCGCTTGACAAGAGTCTGCGGACGATGGGAAGGCTCAGTCTCATCGTTTTGTTCAAACTCTCAAGATATTTAGATTAGTGGTGCTTGATAAGACAAGCAACCAATCAGAACAGCTTAGAAATCGCTAAAAAAAATAAACACTCCGAACACCTTAACCGTATAGAAATGCCCTGACAACCACCTACAACAATCTGTCATCATGATGACTAGTTTTGGACAAGCAAACACCACTCACATTTTCTTCAGAGAGGGTAAAAATCTAGTCTCTATGGCTCTTTCTCTTTTCCTGTCCTCTCCCAGGCTGATATTTTGGGTCTAGGGCCATCTACAGATCTAACGAAGTGGAGATGAAGCAAATGGACTGCAGTGAAGCACAAACGCTAAAAGGCTGCCGGTCCAAACTAGATTTTAATCATGTCACTGGTATTTGACAGAAGCACTGGGAAGTCCAATGCTTTTTAGCGAAGCGGTTCGTTCGTCTCAATCAGTAAGTTAAAAAAATAATAATAATAATTCATCTCTCAAAAGTGTTCTTGAAAGTCTCGTGCTTCTTTTCATTTATCTTCATGTGAACTCCTTAGTTAGTGGTGTTTGCTAAAACAAGAATTACTATTGCTTGTTCAAGCTTACAGAAACCTGTTTGAAAACGTACTCCTTATTTTGAGAACCGAGTTATTGATTCAGCATCTCTGCAATCATGAGCTTGCAGCCTGAATTGATGAGATAAAAAGACCAAACGGTAAAATAATGGCAAGAATAACTTTCATCAAATGACTCCTATGAACTGAATGGATCTTGTCAATCAGGTGCTTTAATACAGTGTGACAAATCCTTCACTGAATCAGTCAGATCAGTTATTGAATTAACATCTGACTCACTTACTGAAGTTATCATTGTAATGTCCGTTTCAAAATTAAGCAAACAAAACTTAAATTAGCGTAATTCTAACTGGCTCTTCATTTGCAACAGATCTGTAATAAAATGAGAATTTAACATTAATAAAAAACATTTGTATTGTATAAAAATTTGCAAATACTGTATATAATGTGTGTATATGTACATTATATATATACACACAAACACACACATATATATATATACATAATATATTTACAAACTTTTGTTAGATGCGATTATCGCCATTAGTCGATTTGACCGCACTCACTCACACACACACACACACACACACACACACACGTATGCATAAGTTATATATATATATATATATATATATATACACAGGGTTGGGAAGAAACGAAATACAAGTAACTTAGTTACATATTTAAAATACAAAATTTGAGTAAGTGTATTTCATTACAGTTACATTTTAAATGGGTGGTAATCAGATTACAGTTACATCTGAAAAGTATTTTAGATTACCAAAGTGATTCCTTTGAATTTTAATGTCATTTAAACAGCGATTGGTGATTCTCTGACTCTGACAGTCTGAAAAAGCGGAGTTCAGTTTCATGTTTTCGACTGTTTTCATGTTTTGTGATCGTTGCTTGTGAGTCGTTTTATAATTGTAAAAAAGGTCACTGCATCTTTTTCTCACAATTTGTTTTTTCCCCTCACAATTGTGAGTTTGCATTTCACAATTCTCACTTTTTCTCAGAATTGCGAGATTTAAACTCATAATTGCAAGTTATAAAATCAGAATTGGGAGATATAAACTTGCAATACTGACTTTTTTTCTTGCAATTGTGAATTTAGTATGTGAGTTTGTATCTCATAATTCTGACTTTTCTAAATATTTTGAGTTTTATCTCATATTTTTGACTTTTCTCAATATTGTGAGTTTATATCTCATAATTCTGACTTTTAGCAATATTGTAAGTTTATATCTCATAATTCTGACTTTATAACTCACAATTGCAACTTTATATCACACAAATCTGAGGGAAAAAGTCAGAATTGTGAGATAAAAACTTTTTTGTGTTTGTTCCGCACTAATTAGTATTCCAAAGTATTCTGAAGTATTTAGATTAAGTTACTAAACTTGAGTAATGTAACGAAATATATTACAAATTACTTTTTAAAGCATGTATTTTGTAATCTGTAATGAAATACATTTTAAAAGTAACCTACCCAACCCTGTATGTATATATATATATATATATATATACACACACACAATAGATTTACAAACTTTTGTTAGATGCAATTAATAGTGATTAATCGATTCGATTTGTTCTAAGGTAAGAGCATTTATGATGTTAATAATATTAATAATAATGTATTATAAATAATTATTATTATTAGTACTTCCTTAGCAACCTTTGTGGCTGTGTCCATGAGCAAGCACTTTCTTTAAAACATACAAAGATTTTTATTATATTTGTTTTCATATAAGATTTACATATAGTTTTAAATATTGTTTATGGCCTATGAAATGGGTCTTCAACCGGGGGTCGGCGGCAGTATTGCAGGGGGTCCGTCAATTAATGTTTGATCACAAATAATTAACAAAAAATAAAACGTGTAAAAACATCACAAAGTCAAATTTAAATAAAATATATTTGATTTTACAAATAGTATTACAATAACAGCTTTAATAAAACCCTTCCGTCCACGTGCAGTCACGTGATCTCACGATACTGTCAACGCAGACTATGAGCGCTTTAATTTGAAAACTACTGGCTAATAATTTATATACAATTTAGCTCGCCAGAATGTTTGCAAGACAGCTTAAAGTTCAGGTAAATGTATAATCGTCCACCTGACAGTAAAATTAAAATGTGAAGTTCTGTTTAAACCTAAAGGCCGGGACACACCAACTCGACGTCCAAGAACTAGCGGCAACGGAAGCCGACGGTGTTGTCGCTCATGTCAGCGGAAAAATATGTGCTTGAACACACCGAAAGAATTTAAGTTGACAGTCACCTTAAATTCTTTTATAATAACATTTGAGCGCTCAAGTAAAATGACATAAAATTAGAACAACCTTCTGTCGGTGCCGTCATGAATTATTTGCTTCCTTTCATAACTTTTGCTTTATATCCTCGTGAACCGACTCGTTTGCTATACTGAACAGCCAATCAGAGTTCTCTCTCTCACCAAAGGCCCGATGCCGATTCAACATGTCGAATTGGCCGAAAAATAGCCGATGAGGACCAACTTCAGCTGACGGTGAGGAAAACATTGAGAAAACTGCCCGACGGCCGACCATCGGCTTGGTGTTTTTCGGGCTTTAAGTTGAAGTTGAGAGAAATGTATAATTATCCACCTGACAATAAAATTTAAATGCATGAAACTGCAAATCTGTTCAAATAAATTGTGATTTTAATTGCTACATGTTTGTTATGATGCATAAATATCTTTAACAATGAAAATATAGCCTACAGACAATGCACAACAACATAATTCTAATCTGTATTGTCTCAACATAATATCACTATCGTAATATGATTGATTTCTATTAACATCATTTTGTGTGGGGGGTCCCTGCTCCGTGTCTCGCTCATCTAAGGGGTCCTAGCCCTGAAAAACGTTGAAGACCCCTGGCCTATGATTCATGCCACCCACCCCAGTTTTACTCCCAAACACAATCACTGTGAATCAGAATCATTAAAAAGAACAAAAAGTAGCTGTGTAAACGTAGGTCTGATTTAAGCTGTGTGTTTTTTTGGGGGTTTTTTTAGCACAAATCTAAAATAAGCACCTCGTTAACTGCTTTGACGTGCCTTCTCAATGCTCTCTCAGGTGAATCTGAAATCAATCGCTCTTTCAGGTCAAAAGGCATTATCTCCACACCCAATGCAATTTCAGCCGCCGAGGCAAAGGCAAAAGTTTCAGGCTTGAGGAGATTATTAGTGTTTAATTTCCACTCCAGACACAATGCAGCTCTTTCAACGGCTTTGGAGGAGCAAATAGTTCCCATAACATGGCATTGTAATAAAACCATGGCCTACAAGCCATCTAATGGTCAGCCCTTTGTCCTTCCTCAACTGAACTCGGGCCGCTTTTGTGCCACAGGTAGAAGCAGGTGCAAAGAACCTAATTCCTTTTCTATACCCTTCTAACCCCTTCCACACTCTTCCCCTCCTCATAGACAGACAATCAATACTTTATCAGCCGCCAGACAGCTAAAGCTACAGCCGCGCCACTAGAGAAGCAATTAGCCGCCTTAACAAAGACGGACGCTTGTCTCCATCCCGAACAAAAGGAAGCGACGGCCGGGAAAGAGAAAACAAACTCCACATCAAGGTGTTTTTGTCACTTTGCATTTGGATGCCAAGCGCCTCACGCCGGCCCCTAATGGATATTGAATAGACAGGCGCACATTAAGCAACCGCAACAAACAAACAAATAGCCCTTATCGGGGCAGGCTATTCATTTGAAAAGCAACGTGGGAACCCTGAGGGGACCCTTGAAGAGAAAACAAGAGAGGGACCGAAAGAGAGAGACACTCCTTTGTTCCACTCATCCCCGGAGTATTCGCCACCGTTACGTTTTTCCCGCTATGATCATTCAAAGCTAATTGGGTGACAGGGAGTTCTGAGTCGGCAATATCGCATGTTTGCTTTGACACAAAGGCGAAACTCAGCAGGGCAAGATGGCGCGTAAACAAGCGTGACAGTCGCTCCTGACGCTCTACCATTCATTTGTTAATTAAGACGGATGACTCATTACGGTCTCGTAAGCTACGTGCGCTATGGGGAGAGACGGAGAGAGAAGCTTCACTCCGGTGTCAGTTGTATAATTGATGCCAGAGCTTGCTGGAGATCTGACGCGCTCTTCCCTCACATGTTTTCAACGAGACGAGGGCCTTTCATTCACTGATGACACACAGGAGGCAGCGTGGGTAAGCCTGCGGCAGAACATACACTAGCCTACGCACTTCAAAAAGGGCATCGTATACAGTAAAGCGCCGACACGCAAGCGTCATTTCACACGGTCTCGAAGGGCGAGCCAGATTCTAGATTCAACCTCAGATGGCGTGACCAAGAACCACGCGGTCTGCTCACAGTCCGTCTGATCACACAAAAATAGCTGGCACTGTCTGAAAACGACAGTTTTAATCTGAGGCTGCTTGCATAAACATAGCCGTTGTGTGAAGACCTAGTGACTTAAGATCTAGTATGACCCACTAGCGGTTAGTCAAGAGGCAGTCAGACTTACTTTTCGGTATCAAATTAGACAAAGCTACTTTTTCATGAAGCTTTTATGTACATTTCATGACCAACTTGTAAGACTTGGCAGTTTATGCAACCAGCCCCTGATTGGTTGAGTTGAGTAGGGTGAGTTACTTCATAGTTTTTCATTAAAAATAACAAAAAATTCTTAAAACAAACTGCGTTTGGTTGAAAAGTTGCACTGCGTAAGATATTATCTTGTATCCTATATACATGTTTAGTTTGATAACTGCACTTGCAGGTTTTCTTTGATCTGTTTTTAACTTGTTTATACTTAAAACAAGTATATATATATAAAAAAAACTGGCGGCACAATAAGAAAAAACGCACTTATATTCAAATAAGTCTTGATATCTTACGCAGTGTTGATTTTTTTTAAAAAAATACTTAAGAATGGGATTTCAGTTGACCACGTTTACATGATTCACACATTAATTCAGGCTCAAATACAGAGCGCAACACATCCAAAACTAAACAAGAAGTTCAGTTTCCTACTACTGCAGAACTACTTGCCAGATTAATAAAGGAAAATAAAGAAAATTATTACATTTATTTAATATATAAACTATAATTTTCTTGAATTTTCAGATAAAATGACTATAAAAATCAACTGTATGAGAAAATGTATAGGAAAACAATGCTTGTCTTTATTTTAATGGGAAAAAATTATCTTTTTAAAGATAAATCAAGACTTGTATTCAGCAAGGATGCATTAACTTGATCCAAAGTGACAATCAAGACATTATAAATGTTACAAAAGACCATTTCAAATAAATGAAACTTTTAAACTTTCTATTAATCAAAGAATCCTGGGCAAAAAATGTATCACGGTTTCTACAAAAATATTAAGGCGTTTTCTACATTGATAATAATCAGAAATGTTTCATATTAGAATGATTTCTGAAAGATCATGACACTGAAGACTGGAGTAATGACGTAGAAAATTCAGCTTTACAGGAAAGAATTACATTTTAAAATATATTCAAATAGAAAACAGTACTTAATAATGTTAGCATAATTTATTCCTTAAATCATATTTTTACACAGATTTTAGACTTTACCGGTTCAATTAGACAGAAGCTGTTCTTATAAAAGATGAAATAGCTGGCTTTTGGAGTTAATAATATGGCCGCAAAGTGAAATGATTTGCTTTAAAGTACTCATTAATTTTGAACAGACACAATCTTTGATTACATAGTCTACACTAATTTTCCACAATTTTTATGTATACTGTTTAGGAAGACTGTCTTGTAAATATTTTAAATTCCAGGTAACATGCATTTTACTCATAACAGGCATTTGGTAACACTTTACCTTATAATGCATTATAAGACTTCATTTATAATTGTAACCACAGTTATAATACATTATAATACTTATGTTACGCTTCTCGAAAGAATATTGCAAGTGTAATCAGTGTTGGGTAAGTTACTCTAAAAAAAAGTAATTAATTACTAGCTACTAATTACATCTTCAACAGTGTAATTAGATTACTAATAACTCTCTATAAAAGAATTGTATCACTTATTACTAATTACTTTCTAAATCCCATATCAACCTCAACCAGTTGAAAAATAGGATAGACATGAGGCAGCACTTTTAAATCTTTCAAATAAACAATATTGTCTAGTGAAACGATCAGCCATTTTCTAATATATATATATATATATATATATATATATATATAAACACACGCATTTTAATCATGAATGCTTGTCTTGCACTAGCTCGGCAAAGCACCATGCATTCGTGTTGGAAAGGTCACACGTGACATAGGCGGAAGTAACGATTCAAACGGCCTTTACAAAAAAAGGTAAAAACGATGTCGAATGATTTTGAAGTTTAAAATGAGATTTAGTTTTTCGCCCAACTCTACCTTCCGCCTGCTTGATGCATGGCAGAGCAGTGCAAGATGATCATTTGTGGTTAAAAAATATATAATGTTTATTTTATTTATAAAATGGCCGATCGTTTCGCTAGATAAGACTCTTCTTCCTCATCTGCGATCATGTAGAGCCCTTTGAAGCTGCATTGAAACTGAAATTTTGGGCCTTCAACCTGTTGAACCCCACTGAAGTCCACTATGTGGAGAAAAATCCTTTCGACTGAAGAAAGAAAGACAGGAAATTTTAATTCAATTGCAATATGCAATGAGCAGCAGCCTTTATGTTGATTGTTAAATGTCAACACGAGTTTAGTTTCACGCTTACGGTGGCAGCTGCCCGCTTTTTTAAACGAGTCAAACTCTCGCAGTTTAGAGACACGGAGCACTCGGGCGTCCTCGGTCGACTGCGCGTGGCACTCGTTGAGCAGTGGGAGCTGGTTTTTAATGGAAAGCGAACAGTGGGAGAGAATCTCACGTTTGAACACGGGAGCCCCCGCACTACACACACACACACACACACACACACACACACACGGCCGATGAGTAACGTGAACGTAAGCGCTGGGTGAATGGATACGGCTTCATGAATTCAACATCCTCCTCAACACGTGCACATATGACAGGCTGAGGACGTGCAGCGGGCAGAACAGCGGGAATCAAGGCTACTTTCTCTTTCTCTCACTGTCAATCATAACATATCTCCCCATCTTTCTCTTTCTACCCCTCGGTGCACAATCCATCCCAGAATCCTTTGCTTTCATTACCAGAGGCGAGATGCCCTGCTCGCCCGCTGTCTGTTTGGTCCTCACCTCTCTCTGAAGTGACCAAGACCTGCATCACATTCACATCACACATTCGACATTTAGAACCAATGAAATCCTATATATATATATATATATATATATATATATATATATATATATATATATATATAAAAGGAATAATTCACACAAAATCCAAAGTTTCAGGATGTTTGCAAAAACACTTTCTGGGTCTGGAATTTATAACATAACCTCAAAGATTTTATGTGAATACTGCATTTTATCTCTATGCTCTCATTCTTCATATTGTCTAAGACACATAGATGCATAAACTCAACTTTAATATTATTATGGTTATAATTTACATTCAATTAAATTTTTTTATATTATTCATGCGTTAAGCACCGTAACAATGAATGATTTTTTTTCCATCAGTATTTTTATAATTTAAAAGATGTTTTTGTTCATGAACATCCATAAGACATTAACTAGTTACTTTTTTTTTTTTTTTACATTTTTTACTGTACTTTATTTAATATTTAATTTCACATAAATATTCAATTTCTTAAATATATTATTTTTATTCAATTATAAATGAAAATATAAAATATTTTAACAAAAAAATAAGTGAATTTATGATACCTAATTAAATAATTTCTTCAAAAAACTTTGAATATATTATTTATCATATTTATAAAGAAATATTAAGTGTATTCTAAAAAAACAAATATAATTTAATACTTTATTTGTTTATTATTTATACAACGTGAAATGTTATAAATTTACATGCTGAAATTAAATTAACCTAAAAACTGTAAAAATGCTATTCATTGTTATTTCTTGACAATTGTTAACACATAGAACCTTATTGTAAAGTGGCACCATTTTTATTATTAAATTACTTTAAGAATGGTCCATAAATATACATTGTATCATTGAAATTTTCTCCACATAAATAGATATTCTGAAGAATATTCACACAGTTTTCAATGCAATAGTGACCAGATGTCAAGTTCCAAAAAATGCTATAAAAATATTATTGTGTATTGGAAGTTACATAAACATATTATAAACATGGTTATTGTGATTGACACTGGAACAACATCCTCATCCCTAACCCTAAAATCAGAGGAAATGGTGGGTGAATAACACTGATGTAGAAGCACCTAACCCTGGTTGTAATCCTAAATTTGACAAACTGTAAACTTATCCCTCAAATCTGATTGGTTGAGGAGCATGCTGTACTTGGTGAAATCACGTTCACCTGTTTTACACAGTTTTGCCAAAATACTATAAATACTTAAACTATTACTTAGGGTTAAGACTTTTGACCAAATCCCCTAGATGTGCATTGTAGGACGAACCTGAGGCAGATCTAGATCTTAGAGGTTACTACCTAGCAACACCTTGGCAACCACCAGAACAGCTTAACGACTACATAGCAATGACCTGGTAACCAGCCAGAACATCATTTTGCATCCAAAATTAAAGAATCTTGCAGAATTTTTTAAGTTATGTTTTGGATGACACTGGTGGCTTTTATTGTTGTATATACAGTAAATATAGTAAGTATGCTGAAACTATGGTTAGCATGGTAAGTATCTGTAAGGAAAGGAACTATTTTACTGATTTTACGGTGGCTCGGATTTATCATAATTGATTTTGGATGGAAATAAATGGACTGGTTGTGTTGGATTCGTATCTGTTTCTCTCTTTATGACATATTGACAAAGACACGAAGCTTTTATAGCTCTAATGCAACAAAATGAAAAGTTTCTCGATTTGTAATTGATGCTTTATCTGGATTTTATCATTCTTGTGCCGCCACAGAAAACAAGCCTGTCAAAAAATTATTTTATATCTCAGTCATATTTTTTTTGTCTTTTCCAGTTAAAATACCTTAACATTCTTATGTCAAGATGCATTTAGCAAAATAACTTTTTTTCTAAAAACACAAAACAAAATTAAGTGACTTTTTGCTAAAAATAATAATTAAAAAAAAACTGCCAATGTTGTGAGAAAAATCATCTTGTTTTCCCTTCTTCTCAATTCATTGTCAGATTTTTTTTTTCTTGTGTTAAGCAAAAACTTTTTTTAGTAAAGTTCGCTTCAAGTCAATACATCTTGATTTATGAAAATTTATATATTTATACTGGAAATTTTTTTATTTGCAGTGATAAACCAGCTAAATGAGTATTTTCCTGCTAACTTTATCACTGTTTTCCATAAAGACTAATTCTACAGCACCAATTATCTTCAATCGTTCCTTAATTAACACAGCAGCCAACAAACAAAATCACAGCTCATTTAAAACTGGAACCCACACTGAACATGGTTCACATGCATACTTTTAAATATGATCACTCTTTAAAAAATGTTCAATGTTAAAATACTTTCTCATATCCAGATGCAGATGCAACTGGCAAGATCTGTTTGGTCGGCAACGGAAAATGGGGTAAATGTTAGAGAAAATGATGCGAGTGGCACAGAAATGGCTTCGCCTTTAACGATAGTAATATATGGTATATGATGAAAGTGTAATGTATTGTATACCCGAGACCAAATGAAGTCCAATATGGTTGTATCTTCCCTCTTAGGGATGTTATAATTCTCAACACATCCCCAACCGACCCCAGGAGTTAGTTTCCTCTAAAGTTTCACTTTGAATCGTACAGTAAGTTCCTCTGTCGAAAACTTAGTATCCCTCTGACAGACACTGCAGCCCAAAGCTTTATATAGAGCGGAGAGAAAAGAAACATTCTGCTCCGCTCCGATTGTCTGGATAACAAAGAGAAATGGCAGACGGTATCAAACTTCCTCACAGCTGTCACATGATAACTAGTGAGTGAGTGTGTGTGTGTGTGTAAATGTGTTGCCCTGGGTCGCATGTCTCCATGTCTATCACACCAGTAAAGTAGATGTCCTATTCTGCACCTGATTCCCTCATATAGAGCAAATGAAATCCTGTAAAACCCATTTCGTAGAGGACACACTCTGATATCACAGTAATCGCACTCACTGAGATGCGGCCTGACTGCAGACACATAATTCCAATGTTTTTTGTTGTTTTATTTGATAATTTTTTTTTACCGATGAGCGCATTCTATATGTCGTGCAATTCGTCTTAGCTGTCAAAGAGCTCGAGAAAAAAAAGGGATGAGACACCTGTCTGGGTTTTGAGATGGAGAAGAAAAGGGGGCGGAAAAGTAGATGGAAGCGGAGATATTGGGGGGAAAAGTAGTTCATTTTTTGGCGCTCAGTCTATCGGAGAGACGGAAAGAGACAAGGGGAGATAGACGGAATGAATGGATGAGCTGAAAGGGGAGTGAGAGCGATAGATACACGGCTTTAAAAGACAGAGCGTGTGTGGGAGAGAGATAACATGAGACAGGGATGTCGCGGAGATGGGGAGAGGGATAAACGCCAGCGGAGACATATAGAGGCAGAGAACGGAGGAGCGTATATACAGTCCGTTACGCATGTAAACGCATGCTGCATGCGCGCTTAAAGGAGTAGTAAAGTGAAAATGCTGGGCCTAGATTGGGTTTTAATATTGGTAATCATTTTGTACAGATGAACAGATATACACGGAAATTCTAGATTTTATACACGTGGCATATTGAAGCAAGACTCTAGGGTGTGTATATGGTACAACATTCCAATCAACCAATCAGATTTGAGGGATCTGTCAATATTAGGTTTACAACCAGGGTTAGGTGCTTCTACATCAGTGTTACTCAACTATCCTTTCCCGATTTTAGGGATACATTATGGGTAGGGTTAGGGGTGGGAATAGGGTTAGCGCTAAATTTTCGGACAGGACTGTTGTTCCAGGAACATGTCTTGCTTGGCAAAATCACAGTGACGGTGTAAGACATGGTCAATTTTTGTTCAAGAATGGAGCAAGTTCTGAGAAAAGCATCGATCAATGCTGAAATGAGCATCAATTCCATTCAGTCAGTGTGTTTTAATCAGTACAGATGACAGTTGGGTTAAAGCAATGGGTCTGTGTGAAGCAAACATTCATTCATGTCATTTCATGGATCAAAACTGCCACGCAGAAGGGCTCCATTAATCAGCATTAACTCGCATCGAGTGGCTTTGACGTGACAGATCTCACTTGACTGGTCTTCTCTCACTTGTAATTCAACACGGCGAGTTATGCCTGGACTGCAACTGAGCTTTCGAAAAAGAAAAAGAAATCAAGTAAGAACCTCTGAGGATCTGGCCCTCAGACAGGATGTGACTAGCTTACAGCTCCAGCTTTTAGACCTCGAGATTTCTCTGAGGATTGACAAAACACTCCCCACCAGGCGAACGCGTGCATCCGGGGGTGGCAGGGGAGGAAGGGACGGGCTCAGACAGGGACATGCGGACGGTCTATGTGTCATCCCTTTTTTCACCGGGTGAGATGGAGAGAGAGCTTCGAAGGACGGCAGTGACACATGGGCGAGCTGCTTTATTAAAATTCTACCCACGATGTTGCCCCTGACACTGACTCAGAGCCACAGTCTACCCCCTCCACCTGCTCCCACAGAGGTCGATCTGCTAATGACGTGGCCACCGGCCCCAAATGTCACTGGATTTCAGCTGATAAAAAGACGAGGTGAGTTCTGTGTCTTCTCAATTGGTAGATAGTCAGATAGTTGGAAGGATGGATGGATGGATGGACAGATAGTCGCAAGGATGGATGGATCGACAGACAGTTGGAAGGATGGATGGATAGTCAGAAATATGGATGGATGGATGGATGGATGGATGGACAGACAGTCGGAAGGATGGATGGATAGATGGATAGACAGTCGGAAGAATGGATGGATAGTCAGAAATATGGATGGATGGATGGACAGAACATCGGAAGGATGGATAGATAGATAGATAGACAGACAGACAGACAGACGGAGGGATGGATGGATGGATAATAGATAGTCAGAGGGATGAATGGATAGATAGTCGGAAGGTTGGATGGATGGATGATGGATGAATAGAGAGTTAGATTGGCGGATAGATAAAGAGTAGGATGGACGGATGGATGAAGAGTCAGACAGATAGATAGATGGATGGATGGACAGAACGTCGGAAGGATGGACAGATAGTCGGAAGGATAGATAGATAGATAGATAGATAGATAGATAGATAGATAGATAGATAGATAGATAGATAGATAGATAGATAGATAGATAGATAGATAGATAGATGGATGGATGGATGATGGATGGATGGATGGATGGACGGACGGACGGACGGACGGACGGACAGACAGACAGACAGACAGACAGAAAGATAGATAGATAGATAGATAGATAGATAGATAGATAGATAGATAGATAGATAGATAGATAGATAGATAGATAGATAGATAGATAGATAGATAGTCAGAGGGATGAATGGATAGATAGTCGGAAGGTTGGATGGATGGATGATGGATGAATAGAGAGTTAGATTGGCGGATAGATAAAGAGTAGGATGGACGGATGGATGAAGAGTCAGACAGATAGATAGATGGATGGATGGACAGAACGTCGGAAGGATAGACAGATAGTCGGAAGGATAGATAGATAGATAGATAGATAGATGGATGGATGGATGGATGGATGGATGGATGGACGGACGGACGGACGGACGGACGGACGGACGGACGGACAGACAGACAGACAGACAGACAGACAGACAGACAGACAGACAGACAGACAGACAGACAGACAGACAGACAGACAGACAGATAGATAGATAGATAGATAGATAGATAGATAGATAGATAGATAGATAGATAGATAGATAGATAGATATATAGATAGATAGATAGTTGGAGGGATGGATGGATAATAGAGAGTCAGAAGGATGAATGATAGATAGTTGATAGATAGAGGATGAAGAGTAGGATGGACGGATGGATGAAGAGACAGACAGATAGAAAGATGGATGGATGGATGGACAGTCAGAAGGATGGATGGATAGATAGATAGATAGACAGAGGGATGGATGGATGGATGGATAATAGATGGATAGAGAGTCAGATTGACGGATGGATGAAGAGTAGGATGGACAGATGAATGAAGAGTCAGACAGATAGATAGGTGGATGAATGGATGGATGGAAAGTTGTATGGATTAATGGAGGAACTGTGGTTTGTGATTTGAAGAAAAGCGAATTAATTAGTAAATTGTAAAACAATCAAATAATTAATTTTAAAATAAAAGCATTTAAAAACAAACATATACAATATATATATATATATATATATATATATATATATATATATATTATTAGTTTCCCTGCATGCTATCTGACCATAAACCAATATAAGAGAATTGTGAGCATGCAAATGTGTAATTAAATTATTGAAATATTGACTTAAAATCTCAGGGAGCCTGAGAGGTTTGGCTGACAAAAAAAGTTTGAGAAAAAAAAATTCAGTAGAAAAACAAAAAAGGTACTTGTATTTTTCTGGCAGGACATCGTCCATCACCCCAAAACACAACACAACAATTATTCAAAATAGGGGTAAAACACCCGAGAAAAATCAATATGGAAAGTTCCTTCATGTTAACACAGTTCATTGGAAAATGTTTTGACAGACTTAGCTATTGTGCTGTTGTAGGTGATGCAGCCTGTCAGAAATCTTGCTCACAGTAATACAACGCCATGTAACATTGAAGTAATAAAGGTTAAGAAAAGAATGACAAATTACGATTTGTAAAAGAAGTGTTAGCTTTGGGCACATGACTCTAAAAGGTGAATTTAACCTTCAGCCGCCACATTTTGGTCAAAAAAACCTCCTCAAAAGTGGGTTATCAGTTTCTCTTTTTTCACCTCATAATTTAATAAAGTGCTCATAAAAAAACCCCTGAACATATAGGATCTGAACTTTGTCTCCAAGACAGCAATGAGATCAAACAGCGAGCAAATGGAGACCTTTGCTCCTGGATGCTCCTCCTGAGAAATACATCCCAATTATATCACGTATGTCTTCTCTAGAGTTTCAGAAGAAATCTCAATATCTCAGGTCAGCATCAAAAGTCTATTTATCTAAAATGCTATCCGCATTTATATTATAACTCTGCACTCTTAATGTACTGTATGTCTAAAATAATCTCATTTGTGTCTACTTTTATTTTTCTAAAGGTGCTTTATGAGAAACATCTATAGTAAAAAGTTGATACCTGCTTAAAAAACACCATTAAATCTCAATAAAAGAGCAATAAAATGTTCCTCTGGATGGACGATTTTCTCATATTGAGTCCAGGCCGAATGCAAATTCTCCATAATGTGGAAGGCATTGTGAAAATAATAACATCGAACTGCATCATTAATGCATCCCGGTGCTCTTAATTCTCATCCGTTAGTTAATAATCCCGCAACAAGCCTCGGCAGATTCCGGGAATTAAGTGGCAGGGATTTTTCAAATTTCTTGTTTTAATGAAACGGCGCTTCACAAATAAGTCTGGCACTCTATTGACGGCAGCCAAAAGCCTGCATTTGTATTCCCGCACACAGATCGGGTCCTCTCATGAATCAATTTCAAACAGAGAATACGCTGTGAAATTAAATAGCCTTTAGCGAGATGCTACACCCCTGAAATTATTCAAACAGACAGTTGAGAATTGTTATGGTTATGGAAAAGTGGGGGTGGCACTATTAGATATCCAATCTTATAACCAACTGTGCGGAAAGCTGGAAACACTCTTCATTAAAAGACTATTGTGGGAAGATTGTTTGCAATGCACTGACCTCTGCGTCTCGAGGAATCAAAGGACTTTTGTCCGATTTCAAACCGCAATTTCCTGCCTGTGCCCTCAAAAAGCGCGGGGCGCTCGTGCATGATCAAGTACGCATTGACGATTTTCATTGAGTTTTGATTTACAATGTCTGCTGTTTCTTATTTCAGTTCTTGTTCTTGCTTTAGACACACAGAACACATAAAAGAGTCTTTTCAAATCTGTTATACATCACCTCGATGCTCAAGATATGTCTGCGGGCTACACATTCTGCTTTACCACGGTTTCTTGAGAAAGATGGTCTATTATATTCAGTATCATCAGAAAGGCACCACAGCATCTTTTTACTAAAAAAAAAAGAAAATCCAATATCTCTGTATGCTGTAATACAGACAATATGACTGGCTTTTGTAGGAGTGTGATAGTGTATGGCCTTCAGATGATATTTGAATTGCTCTAAGGACAGGCTCATGACACTGGTCTGCCATCTAGTGGAGGAGTCTGACATCAGCTCACACTGAGCACAACACAACATCTCTGCCACTTCACCGGCTGTAAAGCTTACATACCAGGGTTCCTCAAATCCAGCTCTGGAGGGCCACTGCCCTGTAAAGCTTAGCTCCAACCCTAATCAAAGACACCTGAACAAGCTAATCAAGGTTTTCAGAGCTACAGGTAGGGGATTTTGATCAGGGTTTGAGATAAACTCTGTAGGACAGCGGCTTTCCAGGGACGGATTTAAGGAACCCAGTCATATACTAGCGAGTTACACGACTGAGATCCCAACGGTCCTTCAAAACAAGTTTCTGTAGTTTTGGAAAGAAATAATTTGAAGGACTTTTTATAGCACTGCTGCTTGGAAAAAAAATCTATACGTCTATCTGAGCTATACGACTGTCTAACCATCCATCCATCCATCCCAATATCTGTCTGATTATCTGTCTATCCATCAGATCTATTTATCTATCTTATCCATCCTTCCATCTGACTATTTTATGTCATCCTTCTATCCGACTACTTATCTATGCATCCATCTGAATATCCATTTAATTATCTATCCATCCATCCTTCCTTCCATCCATTCATCCATCCAATCTATTTATCAATCAATTCTACCACCCAAATATCCATTTACCCATCCATCCACCCAAGTGTCTATTTTTCTATCTATCCATCCACCCACCCATTCAACTATCCACTTCTCCATCCATCCAACTATCCACTTCTCCATCCATCCAACTATCCACTTCTCCATCCATCCATCCATCTGACTATCCACTTCTCCATCCATCCATCTATCCGACAATCCACTTCTCCATCCATCCATCCATTCATCCATCCATCCATCCATCCAATATATTTATCTATCAATTCTACCACCCAGATATCCATTTACCCATCCATTCACCTGAGTATCTATTTATCTATCTTGCCATCCATCCACTTCTGCATCCAACCATCCATCCAACTATCCACTTCTCCATCCATCCATCCATCCATCCATCCATCTGACTATCCACTTCTCCATCCATCCAACTATCCACTTCTCCATCCATCCATCCATCCATCTGACTATCCACTTCTCCATCCATCCAACTATCCACTTCTCCATCCATCCAACTATCCACTTCTCCATCCATCCATTTATCCATCCGTCCATCCATCCATTCATCCACTCATCCATCCATCCATCCATCCATCCATCCATCCATCCATCCATCCATCCATCCATCCATCCATCCATCCGACTATCCACTTCTCCATCCATCCAACTATCCACTTCTCCATCCATCCATCCATCTGACTATCCACTTCTCCATCCATCCAACTATCCACTTCTCCATCCATCCAACTATCCACTTCTCCATCCATCCATTCATTTATCCATCCTTCCATCCATCCATTCATCCACTTATCCATCCATCCATCAATCCATGCGACTATCCACTTCTCCATCCATCCATCCATCTGACTATCCACTTCTCCATCCATCCATCCGTCCATCTATCCATTCATCCACTTATCCATCCATCCATCCGACAATCCACCTATCCATCCATCCACCTATCCATCCATCCATCCATCCATCCAACCACAACACCGTAAAGTTTAAAAAGATAATTAATGATAAATCCTGTACCTCTGTGGCCTCTTAAGTTAATGGATGATTTTAATAATTAAACAGGAATCATCTAAATCACTAGAGGACGTGTTCGTCTAGAGGACATTTTACCTGTTCTCGGTCTTTGAAAGCTCTGAAGGTCTTTTGTAAGTCGTCTTTTGTTTGTTCCAGTCTAACAGCTTGTTTTTTCTCTGTCCTCTTCTACCTGTTTCTCCTCCATACAGTCCTCTGATTTTCCTAAACCCTCCGTCACCCTTCCCTCTCTCTCTCTCTCTCTCTCTGTGATTCTGATTTCCATCTACGACTCTCAACCTCTGCCTCATTTCTATCATTTGTTCATCTGTCCTCTCATCCTCTCTTTTTTCGTTCTCTGAGGTCAGACATCTTGCTAGCAGGCTGGAAACGAGAGCTGTTGATTGGGTTTAAGATGTGGAGCAGAGAGAGATGAGACAGAGAGAGAAAGCCAGAGAACTCAAAGCCTGCCGATGCATGAAGGGGGTAGAGACATGTCTTTAGAGGACAGATAAAGAGAAATAAAGCAACACTCCCCGAGGAACAAGTTATTGCTCAGACGTTGCATTTTCACAGCACTGAAGACCTAAAGGCTTCTGCTTTTGTTTTGATGTTAAAATAGCAGCGCAGAAATCACACTTTTAACATTTAAGTCTCAACTTAACCTCATATGTTTCTCCTAAAATTCTGGAGAAATAAAATTATACATACAATTTTAAAAAAGTGTGCATGGCAGATCAGATTATTCGCTTTTGAGAGTGTCATTTAGGCAGATCCGAGCACAATTCGAGACACTGTTGAGATCTAGTTTTTCTCTGAAGCAGGAGAAACATCTCCATTATTTAATCTCATTGCTAGGAGAAACAATTATATTTTACAAAAAAGACATTGAAAATATGCATTTCCCAAAAAAAAAAAAAAATCCAGCAGAACAAAAAGAAAGACAGAAAACAAGGCTTGAGGAAACAAGACATGATCTAGGACATTAAACGTCTTTGCAGAGCAACCGCTCGCATTGGAAGCTTTAAAGAGACGCATGCATAAAACATCACAAATTTATTGCACAAGTGCGTTTAGTGCCCCAAGGCATTAAAGAACACATGTATTACAACACGAGGTGTAAATACGTTACACGAAACAAGAAGAAAGCGTAAAGTGACAGGCAAAATGATGGAATGGGAGGATGAAGACAAACTAGCTGTAATGCAGTTTATTCCCAGCGAGCAATATCTACTCAGAGTTGTTTTTAGTTGGGCGTACATCATTCACTCAGTGTAACCCCACACACTTATGCAACAGATTCGATTTTGGGTTGTTAACGGAGCACCATCGGCCCTCCCCGCTCCGCATCTGTCCTGTTCTGTGATGAGAATCAGAACGCAAGCCGGAAGAAAACTTTCTACAGAGGGAAATAAACGTCTCGGCATCTCCCGAGGCCTTGCTTCGTTTTCCCACAGATAAAAGCGGGGGGAAAAAACTGCAAACAAATGTTCTACTGAAAACAGCCATAATTATCTCGGCGTAAAGGCAATTCACACACTGCTGGGTAGGTGTCTACGAGGACTATTTTGAGCTTCTATCAGCTTAATGAGAGGACTGCTGCCAACGCAGACAAACTAATGCTAAACACACTGAATTTAAACCCTAAAGATAACTCTGCCAAGGACATGTGTGTTAAAAATAAGTGTCAGGTGAGCACAAATTGCAAAACAGCAGTTTAAAAAAAGTGTCACTTTTGCAGGTTACCATATGTGCATGCTGGTTATGTACTTCCTCTGGCATTTATGTGAAATATGCCATCCTACAAATGAGTGGAGAGACACCAAATTTAAAAGTTTACAAAACAGTTTAGCTTCTAGTCGGACACTGTAGACTGTAGTTAGAGTAACCTGAATTATTTAGATTGATGTAAATGCTATTTTTTTTTCTTCCATGTCTTATTTTCCAGATAAAATACCTAAGAATCCTTAAAGGGACAGTTCACACAAAAATGAAAATTCTGTCATCGTTTACTCATCCTCAAGTTGTTCCAAACCTGTACGAAAAATAGAGATGATGTTCTGAAGAATGTCGGAAACCAAACAGTTGACGGACACCACTGACTCCCAAAGTATGGGGGGCAAAAAAGTATGGAAGTCAATGTTTCATCAACTGTTTGGTTCAAAATATCTTGTTTTGTGTTTAGCAGAAGAATTTCATACAGGTTTGGAACTTTTTTTTTTTTTTTTTTTTACATTAAAAAAATAGAACATCCCCCAAATATCACAGTTTTGTTGTGTGAACAATAACCCCAAATAGCACAGGACATTCACTAACCTTTTGATACATACTGAAAAGAAGGCCAGAGTTGGTAATTGGCAGTTCCAAATGGATTGGTTGGCATTAAATATCTTCCGGGAGTCGGATGTCTGAGATGCACTGGGCCATCTGGAAACAAAGTCATGTTTACAAGGTAACGACTTCATAAAGACCACAAATCTTCACGGTTTTATGGAGTACCTGTTTCTGATCAGCCAATTACAGTACAGACGTTTAGCATTAAACTATACATTTATAATAAAAATAATATTATATCGAGTATAACAGTATTATATATATATATGTATAAATATACACATATGTATGTGTGTATGTATATGAATTTATTCTATAAAACCCATTTAGTATTGGAATTCATTTTTAGTGTTTTGTTATCTTAAACCGCCAAAATGTCAGGTGGTGCAACTGTCTGAACGAATGAAAACATGAGAAAACTAAAGACTGTGGCATCATTTTAGGTTTGAAACCTTTCATATAAAGCAATTTTATAAATATCAGTCGTTTTAAAGCTGTTGAGGTAATTGAAAAACTTTTCATGTCAGGGTGGCACAACTACAAACATGTCGCTTTTATTAAAAATTGACAAATAAGTGTAAACACGATTATGCATCATCTAGAGGACCCCAATTGAGTTACCAAATACTGGTAAAAACTACTCATTTCACTTATATGTAGGTTGGTGCACTCTCCAAGTCAGGTGGTACAACTACAGTATAACAACAAAACTAACATTGTTTGATCGCTTTAAATGTCAACTATTGTTAATTAATGTCTAGGTGGGTGGTTCTCGGCCAGAAGCGGCTCTAAAACGGATCCGATTTTTCTCTGACATGGTAAAAAGTGTGGTTGCGTGAGACTGACTTATCATTTCATCTCCCACGACCTCGCTTTCATAGTCATCAAATTAAATGCAGTGTCTTCTGACTAAAGTCTTGCTTTTATAATCTTATGACATATGAATCAGAGCTATTAGAAACTATTAGTTTACCACAAATTTTACTCATCATACATTTGACATATGAGAAAAGGCAAAGATAGATGAAATCCTTGGCAGAGAGCTGTAAAATATTGTGCCAGTTTTTATTGTCTCAAGATGAGCCTCTTCTTTGAATGAAGATACATTCTTAATGAAAGATTGTCCGCCTGTCTTCACAAAGACGCCGTTGCCTTTTATCTCTTTTGTTCTTTGACTTAAAAAAATATCAATTTGAAGTGTAGAACTTGCATAATTCAAAGGCCAGCTAATGCTTTTGTTGAGAGAGGCTAGCGCCTTTCATCCCTCAGCGTCTCAGAGCTGCCGTCATGAAACCTGGAGCCGGCGCTGCTGAGCCGCAACCGCACAGCACACGCAGAGCTGAGAGCGAGTTCTGCTCTCGCGTCACAATGTGCAATAAGACAGACGAGAGAGCCTCTTTTGGAGAAGAAAGCAAGTGAAAGCGAGAGCAATAGTTGTGTTGCGTTTGATTAGAGTTGGCAAGTTTCTATGACCCAAAGTGGAGCCTTTCATATAAAACAGATACGTTTACAAAGATGATAAGGGTACGCTAAGATATAATACTGGAATAAATTATAAATAATGCTGAAAATAAGCATAGATTTGATTGACTGTGGTAGCTTATCTTCAGGGTTGGGGAGTAACGAAATACTTAGTTACGTATTTAAAATACAAAATTTGAGTAAGTGTATTTCATTACAGTTACATTTTAAATGGGTGGTAATCAGATTACAGTTCCATCTGAAAAGTGTTTTAGATTACCAAAGTGATTACTTTGAGTTTTAATGTCATTTAAACAGCGATTGGTGATTCTCTGACTCTGACAGTCTGAAAAAGCGGAGTTCAGTAAGGGATCAAAGGGATCAAAAACGTTGTTATTTTTATTTAGTACTGTCCTGAACAAGACAAAATGACTATAAAAAAAATTGCCCAACTCTTAACTTAACTCTCCTGTCATGACCTGATGATCCACGACTGTTTTCATGTTTTGTGAGTCATTTTATAATTCACTGGTCACTGCAAAAATTTGTTTTTTTTTCCCCTCACAATTGTGAGTTTGCATTTCACAATTCTGACTTCTTTTTCTCAGAATTGTGAGATTTAAACTCACAATTGCAAGTTATAAAGTCAGAATTAGGAGATATAAACTTGCAATACTAACTTTTTTCTTGCAATTGTGAATTTAGTATGTGAGTTTATATCTCCTAATTCTGACTTTCTCAATATTGCGAGTTTATATCTCATAATTCTGACTTTATAACTCACAATTGCGACTTTATATCACGCAATTCTCAGGGAAAAAGTCAGAATTGTGAGATAAAAATTTTTTGTGTTTGTTCCACACTTATTAGTATTCCAAATTATTCTATAGCATTTATATTAAGTTACTAAACTTGAGTAAAGTAACGAAATATATTACAAATGACTTTTTAAAGCACGTATTTTGTAATCTGTAGAGAAATACATTTTAAAAGTAACACACCCAGCCCTGATGATCTTGTTTATATACCACAAAGTACAAAACAGTTGTTGATGATATTGTGGTCAAGTTCAGTAACTTACACAAGTTCGTATGACACTCATGTGATTTTAACAGCAGTTTCAGGCAAGATTATGTGCATTTATAGAAAACATGAGGTGAAGCAGAAAAACTTGAACAATTTAAAACTATGTAAATCATATGACTTTCGTCACATCAAACTCATCCATCTATCTATCAAAAAACCAAATGTTATTATTTGGCCATTGCTAATTATTGAAATAATATTTGATATTCTTGCTGCTGGTCTATTTCTTGCAGGGATGACTAAAGGCTGATCTCCCTCAGCGGTCTATAATATATTAACTAAAATTAACCGACCATGAACAATACATTTGTTAGTGTATTAATAATGTGTAAGTGAATGTTGAAATTATCATTAACAAAGATTAATAAATGCTGTAGAAGTGCAGTTCATGTTAACTAATGAACCTTATTGTAAAGTGTTACCGAAATGTTAAACAGCCCATAGTAATATCCAGTCATGCAAACTAAACTTTATGAAGTTTTGCTGTTTTGAACTGAAAACATGGTATCATGTAAGTTGTAACCAACATTATTCATGTATGAATGTGAGGAGACAAGACACGTTTTGTTTTCAACATATTAGACATACGAATAAGATTGCATATTTTAAAATGAAATATAATTTGCCAATAGCAAAACCTACAATGAGACCCAAAACTCCTTCATTCTTATTTCTTTTTCTTCATTCCCTTAAATAATTTTTAACTACTTTATTATTTAATTATTTTAAATAAAAAGACCAACCCCCTTTGGTCCCCCCAATGTTCAAGGCATGGTTACACCCTTGAAATATATATATATATATATATATATATATATATATATATATATATATATATATACACATACACACACACACACACATATATACATACATACAGAGTAGACTATATTTACATTTTTCTCTCTTTATTTTTGCCCTTAGGCCCGTAATTGTTAAGTGAAATCAGAATTCCTTCATGCCTCCTGAAGGTCATGGGGATATTTATTCAAAGGCCAGATTTGTTCTTTTTTCCACCTCCAAGCAAAAAGGGTGACCAAACTTAAGAGCATTCCCAGAATGTTGAGGTCACCAGTCGCACTTGCTGTGAAATCTCTTTTGTTCCGGCCTGCGACAATATATCATCTTCACGCAGTGTAACGGAACGATGACATCACGGTCTGATAATGGAGCCTTTATTGCCTCCAAGGTCATCAGAAAACTAGCAATTGGCCCTGACTGAAGGCAGTGTGCATGCGTCCCGCCGACAAAAAGCATCACTAATCAGAATTAACCCTCACTGAGATCTTCAATGAGATGAATTGAGAGGAATCTCAAAAACACAGTTTGTTCCTTCATCTTTGGCTCACCTCACGGTTGGGTTCAGATGGAATTTCCACCAGGAGAATAATCACTCTTATTTTCTGACCTTGTGGAGTGATTATATTTCTTGTACCATGGAGTGCAGACAATTCACCCATTACCTCTAATCAATGGGTAAATAAACTAGCTTATTGTTTTTAGTGGTTGTTTACAGCTATCTCCAGCTCTACCGATAACGTAAATGACAGTAGCATCAGTCAGATATAGGAACAGTTCAACTTAGTCGACAAGACGTTTGAGGCCCAAAATGAAAGTCTAAATAGCTATTTGGCTGAGCAAGATATTACATTTTGATGAAAGATTGTGAAGAAAATGTTTTGGGGTTTTTTTGTGAAAAGAATGCACTGATGAATCACGCACAATAGCATGTTTTAAGCCAGTAAAATAGGGTACATTTTATGTCAGTTTTCATGGTGACTAAAAGAAACTAGCTTCAGGCCAGTTAATGCTCATCTTGAAAAAAAAAAAAAGTTTCTTACATTTAAAACATTAAAGATTTCACATCAAAAATTAAAGTTACTGTCTCCCAAAAGGAAGAAAGGACGCCAAAATGAGTCGTCAGGAATTCCAGTCTCACTTCCGTGACCTGCATACATAACACGGTAACACATTTGCATATTGCCCGCCTATGGTCTTCATTGGCTGCCCGTGAACAACGCCTACTTTGACCCTCAAACACTGTAGCTTGTTCTTGTTTTCTCCTCTGCAAAAGCAAATTCCCTACGTAAACGCTTTCCAAAGGATGAGGGTGTGAAGAGTCAGTGGTTAAATTTACCACAGCGATACAACAGCTGCATAACTTTTTGACAATTGCTTTTCAAATCTCCGTGAAGTCTAAATGGGATTTACAAAACGCGTATCCATTAAAGATGGGACAGTACCCACTTTATTTGGACCAACTTGCTCCTCACAATCTGTAAGTATGATTTAATTACTGATGCATATCTATATATAATCTACTGGGTGTTTTGTGTGGTGTACATTTACATTTAGCAGACACTTTTATCCAAAGCAACTTCCAAGTGAGGCAATTAGGAGTAGGTGTCTTGCTCAAGGGCACTTTAGTCATGGTATCGAAGGTGGAGGGGGTGCTGTTCATTCACAATCCCCACTTTCAATTCCTGCCAGCGTGGGAATCGAACCAGCAACCTTCAGGTTAAAAGCCAAACTCCCTCACCATTAGGCCATGACTACTCTATTCTTCCGATGTTTCATCATCGGATCCGTGCTCGGATATCAATGGCATCGTTACAGTCTTTACAGTGTGTACAATGGCTGAGCTTTAGGAAGCCTCCGGAGCTGAAGTTCAGTTACGGGAATGGGTGTTTCATTTCCGACACGCACTGTCGGAAAAGAAGGGTTCAGAGACTGAATCTTCGGACGAGTCGTTTGAGAATCACTGAAAAATGTGGCGATGTGCAACGGATTTTGAGAAAATTAGTTTCATGCATGTAAACCTGTTACAGGAGACCTTAAAAAAACAAAATTAGGAACCTTTAAAATAGCATAATAGGGGAACTTTGAAATTTGCATATCCAATTTGATACAGTAGGCTTTATATGGTTAAAAAAAAAGTCTTAAAAATAAAGCCAAGATCTAAGGTGTTTAACATAAGCATAATAAGCACTAAAATTCTGAAGAAGAGCAGCAGGCGTCCCATCAGGCACTTCTACACAATGCACACACCATCACAAAGGAGAAACACTCCCAAACAAGAATACAGCTAAATCGATCGAAAGCCACTGAAACAAGTTCTCTCACAGGGGAAACCTTGATGAAGAGTCTTGTTATCCAGTCAATGTGCTGACTCCATACTTTCCCAGCACAGAACTCCATCAGACGTGTCCTCTCTTCCCAGGGTGTCTCCTCTCGTGGCATAAATCAAAGTGGCTCTTTAAAAAAAGCTGCAGATTGTTCTTGTGCAAACACAGCGGGTCCTGCAGCTCGCCACCGCATCACACTCCTGTTTGTTCATTAAATATTAACCCTGGCCGTTTGGTGCCCGCTCCCCCCTGAAATAGATTTTCATTTTCCGGCGCGTTCGTTTAGCCCAGCTCGGATCCGAGTCTACTGTGAAGGGCATCGCTGATCTAATCAGATCTCAGTATGTTGCCTGTGGGGAGAAAACTCTGTCCCTCTGCTGTTCAATCTCTTTCTCTTTCAGACCCAACAAGGTCACTTGGCCAGTTCGGGTTCTTTGGCCGCATTTACACCGCAGGTTGAGATTTATTGACTATATCCAATTTTGTTTTTGACGACTAGCTTACATCTTTTAAAAGTGACCCATATCCGATATCAGCATTTACACCACACACTCGGCGAAACAGTCATAGACGTACTGACATGAAAAAGCTTAAGCTGAAAAGGAAGTAGAAGTGGTGTGATTTGCAATCGACGCAGACGAAATTAACATACAAGCTTTTGCTTTCCGCGCCGTCAGCAAAACAAGAATTTCATTCACTCACCCTCAAGTTGTTCTTAATGAATTTATTTCTTCTTTTGAACACAAGAAGATATTTTGAAGAATACTGGTAGCCGGTAACCATTAGCCGCATTTCCATTACAGATTTGCGCAAAACTTTTACGATATTTTCTAAATATCGATAAAAAACTACTGCGAAATGACTGCGCTTCCATTAAACCGATGTTGTGTGACTAAAATGTCTTTTTCCTCTTGCGATAAGTCATGACAACAGATGTTGCTAGCTTTACGTATATCCCAGCCATTATTTTTAATCAAAGGAAACGTATGCGTGTTATCCAAGAATTAAGGGCAAAGAAGTCCCTTATACTTTAGCGAGGCCACGTATGAGGTGTTTCTGGATGTTTCTCCCTCGAGGTCCTGATAAATTCAAATTGTGGCATTTCTTTTGTTGTTTAGAATCCAGTAGTCCCGTAATACTTTTGTCTTTTATGAGTTTAATAAAGAACTCTCGTCCAGACATACCGCACTCTCTTACAGAATGATCTACTTTTACATACGGCAGGTTATCTGTAAAGGCGAAAAAACTGTTTCCATTGCTGTTTTGCGGTAAATTGCCGTAAAAACTTTTTCGAGATATTTGGGAGCTTTTGCAAAATTGACGTGTTTCCTTTGAGCATATTTTCAATTCGCAATTTAAGGGGTAATGGAAATGCGGCTGTTGACTTCCATAGTAGGGAAAAAATACTTGGCTACGTCAACTGTTTGGTTACCAACATTCTTCAAAATATCTTCTTTTGTGTTCAACGGAAGAAAGAAATCCATATAGGTTTCGTACAGCTTGAGGGTGAGTAAATGATGACAAAATGTACATTTTTGGGTGAACTGTCCCTTCAAGGCAGAGAAAGAGGAGCGCCCTTGTTGCAGCCTAGGCATTGAAAAGAGTCATGTGATCACGGTTGGCGTCCACCTGAGTTGACGTCGATCGCTTTACGGCTCGTATTGACGGGAATATTTGATCTGTCCGCTTACAAGGCAGATGCAAATGCACATATCCAACAAAATACAGATTTATTTCCACATATGAAAGAGGCCTGAAACTGATCCGAGAATATTGGAATCCATGTGCTTACATGTTTGGGGGTTATATCCGATCTGTGTCACATGGGAGGAAAAAAATTGGGTCACTTGAAGCATGTAATGCAAACGTGGCCTTTGTCAGTTTTCCAGGTTTGTTGGCTGAGTGACTAAGGAAAAAAGGCTCGACGTTACAACACACCTCACACACGTACACAAAAGCACTTACATAGATCTACATACAGTATCAGTTCAGTTTAAAAACTAAAAATGATCCTGTCAGTGATTGCAGATGAATTCATAAGCTAGTTTCTAAACAGCCACCATCTATTTTCATTGCATGGAAAACAGAAACCTGTAAATTCAGCTAAACTACAGTGACATTTGCAGAAAAAAAACAAGGCTTTTGCTGGTCAACTTATGCGTGAAAAACTAAAGAAGAACAATTAAATATTCCTGGTGTGCATGGGAAAACATTTTTAAGCTCATGCATTACAATTTTTAATGTATACATATATCTAGTTTTCCTATATGTATGTAAATGTTTCTAAGTGCACCTAAAAGTGTTTGTCCTGCTAATGTAATTTTAGAGGCTCCATACCATTGCCTTGAGTAAAACTCAGCTTTGCTATCAGAGGAATAAATTACATTGTAAAAATATTCAAATATACAATACAGATTTGTAATAATATTGCACAATATTATTGTTTTTTTTACTATATTTTTGATCAAATAAATACAGGTGAATGATATGAGACATCAAAAAAAACTTAATTCTAAAATTTTAATCAGTAGTGTAAACAAAGATTGAAATAAACATTAATTAGTGAAAAATTAAATATGGATAATTTTAATAACTTTCCATTCATTTCAATATTGACCAAAAAGTTTTCCCAAAAGTTACCAAGGAGAAAAGAGTTATGAGACACGATGCACGATATACAAAAAAAAAAAACAAAAAAAAAAAAACACAGTAATTATCACTAGTGAACAGAATATTTTTAATGTGCATCTCAAGCTGTAATGTTGTCGCATTATGCAAAGAGTGTGAAAATGTCATTGTAAAAAGGAGCTGGATATTTTATTCCGGGAAATGTAAAAAAAAAAAAAAAAAACAATACTGAAATGTGCCTAAAATCTAAACAAATGATGTCTAGCATTATGACCTTTTGAAGTTTATATACAACAAGAAAAAAGGAAATATATTCCCATATTCTGTGCATTCAGCAAAACTTACAATAAATGTAATAGATTCAATAAAACAAAGAACAGATAAATTAGGTTTGCATGGGATCAAATATGCTGTATCACACTATAACGCAGTTATGCTTTCTTCCTTTTTTCCTTGTCAGCAGCAGTGTCATCATCAAGCTATGAAATCTAAGGACTAATTTGGTATTTCAGAATCAGCTGATTACAACCTTCAGGAGCAATTAATGGTCTTTGGTCCCTATTTAACGTCACTTTTACAGAAACGGCTCACCGTCGGGTCCTCGCTGCTGCTTTTAAGTCCACAAACAAAGACTTTCTGTTTGAAATTAAGAGGAAAAGCTACAGCACACTGAAGTTCAGCATACAAAACTTATTTGTACCGCTAGCGGAACAACAAAGTTATGATGCAAACACGAGCTTTGATCATGTTGTTTGATGTGTGTCGGTAGTTTCCATCACAGAGGAGCAGGAGATACTATCATCCTCTCAGTCCTGACAGCACAGAGGCGTTTGACTGCTTCAGCAGGGACACGTATCTGAAGAGTTCACTAACTTCACCTTCCTCATGCTATCATCATCAGAGCTGATCAACGATCAGAGTTATAAAAGCTGTCAGTGTGTGGAAACAGTCCAAGTTTCAGATATCACATTCTCATCCATTCAAAATCATAATAAATATAAAAAAATAAATTTTATATAGAATTAATGTATAGTTTTGTTTTTTAAATATGTTTTTTGCACAGTTATAAATATAATTGTGTGTATCTTTGATAACTAAAGAGTATGGATGCGCTCAGAGAACAAACAGTACTGGGACCGGACCAGATTTTAAACATTTTTGGAATAAAATCTTTAATTTCACAGAGAGCGTTTTATGTATTCTAAATACACACAGTTAAACAATACTGCATTTTCACACTATTCCTCATAATTACAGCTTGGTTAGAAATTGAAAACAATAATAATTTTTCTTTACATGTCTGGTTTTATCTCAAGCTCTTAAACAAGTAAATCCCCTCGTCAGGGTGGAAATGATGCCAGTTTAACTGTGATGAACTGTGAGAGTGTCATAAGTTTAGAAAAATTTTATCATTTTCAAAGAATAAATGTTAAAATAGCTCATGTTTAATTCACTCTTTGCCTAGATAACAATTAAAGTAAAGCTAAGCATAAAAAAGGCTCCATCCCTACAGCCCAATTGGTTAATAATATAATATAATATAATATAATATAATATAATATAATATAATATAATATAACATAACATAATATAATATAATATAATATAACATAACATAACATAACATAACATAATATAATATAATATAATATAATATAATATAATATAACATAATATAATATAATATAATATAACATAACATAACATAACATAATATAATATAATATAATATAACATAACATAACATAATATAATATAATATAATATAATATAATATAATATAACATAATATAATATAATATAACATAACATAATATAATATAATATAATATAATATAATATAATATAATATAATATAACATAACATAACATAACATAATATAATATAATATAATATAATATAATATAATATAATATAACATAATATAACATAATATAATATAATATAATATAATATAATATAATATAATATAACATAATATAATACAATATAATATAATATAATATAATATAATATAATATAATATAATATAATATAATATAATATACCATTAATTTTATATTAAAGGGTTAGTTCACCCAAAAATGAAAATTCTGTCATTAATTACTCATTTCGTTCCAAACCCTTAAGACTTTCGTTCATCTTCAAAACAAATTTCATTTTTTTATGAAATTTATGAGAGATTTCCATCCCTCCATTAACACTCCATGCAACTACCACATTGATGCTTCAGGAGTATGCGCAAAAATATACAGTAGTCCAAATTTTCTTAAGAGACATGATCACTTTAAATACATTATTTATAAACAATAAAAATCTATAGTACAAAAAGGCATTTTAAAAGTAGTAAAATAAATGATGTTCCAAATCAGTGGCATATGAGGGATGATTTCACCTCAGAAGGGTCTGTTTACTTTAAGAAGAAAAAAAAATAACATATATAGTACTTCTATTAGTTACTTATATCAACTGAACTTCAGTTGAAGTGCTGAGTAGCATATGGCCAATACTACATTTACATAGATATTTATTCATGTAGCGGAAGTTTTTATCCAAAGTGACTTGCAAAAGAGAATAATAAAAGCAGAACGGATTAATCCACGAGAGTAAACGATATCAGAAGTGCAACCAGACCAAACTTCACAAGACAATAGTGCATTTCTACAGCACAGAGTGCACAACAACAGACAGCAGAGAGGAGATTTAAGTGCAATTAAACAAAATGTTATAATTAAAGTCTTCATTATTTGCGCTCCGCTTCCCATCAAGGTCGAGGCTTTATTTTGCGATAATGATGTATCTGTGCATGATCCCTTATTGAGAACTTTTTAGGAAGTCACTGCTCCATTAAAACTAATTGTGTTCAGAACGTTCTGTACTGAAATCATTTTTGTGCCAGTAAATGTAGTCATATAGGTCCTTCCTGTAAACACCTCAATCAATTATTGACTCCTAAAATAAAAATAAAATTCTGCGGACATGCTTCAGTATTAATGAAGAAAGCGTGTGAAAGGTGCACAAGCATTTTCCCCCTCTGCCTCCATTTCTGCTGTACCCACGCTTCTCTGAACCTCATTTCAGTGAAATTACTTTTTCTAATTCAGGTGTGAAAACCTAATTTGGGTGCCTAATTTTTGCTGAGTACTTGTTCTGCTGCCGTTCGGGTCAACGGCTCTGAAGTCTCGTTCTATATGTAGTGTGCCATGTATACAGTGGGTAAAGACACACACGGATACCAAACATCAACAAACCTTGCGTTTGAAATCGAGCTGAATGTTGTTTGAATGTGTGAACTGCTCGCTTGATGAAAAGGAGCTTTTGCTGTGTTACCGCTGTGAGACCCACAAGATCTGACAGGGATTTTGTTCATTTGTAGCCACATTATTTTTAACATCCCCTGGTGTTTTAAAACACAAAACTGGTTTTAAAGGAATAGAACTAGAACTGAAGAAATAGTTCAGACAAACATGAAAATCCTGTCATCATTTACTCTCGTGTGGTTCAAAACCTGTTTGACTTTTTTTTTTTTTTCATGAAACACAAAAAGAGATGTTTTGAAGATCCAATAAAGCATGTCCCATAGAGCTCCAAAAATACAAAGAGCATAAAAAGGTTTTTTTTTTTTTTACATTTATACTATAAGATGAAAAACAAACTTAAAAAAAACAAAAAGTTAGACTGAAATAGGTTCAAATACTAAAGCTAACACCGAAATAAAACTGAAATTAATGCTATACGGATATATTAAAAAACGAATACAAAATACTAAAATGAAAACTGACCATATAAAAATAAAAGCTAATTAATAATACTATATTAGTATTAAAATACCACTAGCATGAAACATCCTGAAATGCCATATTTTAAGATGAACACAAATGAGAATCAAGAGACAGAGAGGAGGGAAATATATTCAATAATCAATCAGAAATAACTTCAGTTTCATTCTGCTCCACACACAAACCTATCGAAAAGCAGAGTACAAGTCATATGGCCTATTTTATGATCATTATATGGTACTTTTTTGTCCCCTTTTTTTTTTTTTTTTGGAGCATTTTCATTGTAGGGAAAAGAGCAGCTTGAACATTCAACAAAATGTCTCGTTTTATGTTTCACACAAGAAAGAAGTGCAATGCAATATTTGAGATCTTTGGGATGAGGTTTTTTAATTGCTGTGTTTGGACAAAATATCCAAAATTCCTAGAAACAAGATCAATTTACTGCATACGATATTAAAGGGGACAATTATGCTCTGGTGTCCCCAGAATGTGAAGTTTCAGCTCAAAATCTCCCACAGATCATTTATTGTAGCTCGTCAAATTTGCCCCTATTTGGTTGTGAGCAAAAACACGCCATTTTTGTGTGTGTCCCTTTAAATGTAAATGAGCTGCTGCTCCCGGCCCCCTTTCCAAAAGAGGGCGGAGCTTTAGCAGCTCATGCTTCGGTTGCTCAACAACAACAAAGCTGGAGAATCTCACGCAGACAAAATGAGGATCGTCTGTAACGGTGTTCATCCGGAGTCGGACACTGATGGAGAGACTCAGGAAGAAGTTACAACTTTTAGATGCAACTGAATGTTTCTGAACGGTTAGTGGATACATTTGTGTAGTTGCATGTGTCGTCATGCTAATCTTTTGTGCAAATCCAGCGTCGAATTGACCCTCGTTTGTGAAGCAGTCCGGTGTAAAATGACGGCATGAACAACACTCTACTACAACAACTCTTCCTCTTCTCTAAAGCAGCCCAACATGGCCTCACCTCCTTTTTCACGTGTTCTCGGGGGCGGAGTTTATGTAAATTTTGGGGTTTGTGATGTCACCAACCCAGGAAGAAGCTCATTGTAGTCCCTACCAGCCGATTGTTGTAGTCCTTAAACAGAGGATTCTCTAAAAGAAAACATCTCCCTTTGCATTGAACTTTTCAGATGTTGTTTACGCTCAAACAACAACATGACACACTAACTAAAGTTAAAAAAGTGAAATCATAATCAACCACCCCTTTAAGACTTGTTTTCAGAAAATACATCCTTAACTTTGTATCTTGTGCAATGACGGATTTGTCATACTTGTTTTAAGTATAAACAAGAATGTTTAAAAAAGAAAAAAAAAACGGACAATGCCATAAATACTTGTACTCAAGATGAAAACAAGTGCTAATAGTATAAGTCATTATGCAGTGTTGTTTCAAGTAAATTACCCTGTTTTAAAGATTTTTAGAAAACGAAACAGGAAAACAAGACAATAACACTCATTAAAAATACACTTCCTAATCTCTAATGAGGTCTTTTATCAGTGTATTTCTCTATTAAACCCAAATCAACAACTGACTAGCTAGTGAAAACCTGCATGTTTTCAAAGCTCTTCCCTAATTAGTCTATGCCGATGTGTTTGATATCTTTCTTCGAAGCGCACGCTAATAACCCTGACTCGTAAGGATGGCAAACCACAAAGCAGAAAAGAAAACACAAAGTTTGACAGCCCAGTACAGCGAAATGCTGTTTAACCTTTCACTAGACAGATCAGCTAATTAACAGCATCCACAAAACACACACACACACACACACACTATTGGTCCACAGCCATATTGAACAAGCTCCGGTGTGAAAGAATCATTCTCTCGGCAGGCAGAGAGGGCTTGTGTGATGAAACGCTCTGATTGGCCGTTGCTATAACAATAGGGGAGGAGAGACAGCCAAGTGGGGGTGGAGACCCAGCATGATTATAAAATCCTTCAGTGAGACACATTTGCTTCCTGTATGTATTTATTTTTTATTTATTTTCTGTTATGTTTCCCACATCTCCTCCTGTCAGAAGGGTCTCTCATGAGCAGAAGTAGGAGGGAGCGCAGCGAGGGGACGCGAGATAAACGCCTGTGCCAGTGTCTACTGCATGCACGCATGCACGCGTGCTGCAGACTAAATAAGACACCTCCAGTTTTGGATTATCTGTCTGCCGGTGAGCTGACTGCCTCCAGACCTGGAGGCCGCCCTCCTCCTCCTCTTTCTCCTCCCTTTCACACTGAAGGAAGAGTAGAGTAAGAGACGGTATACTGTTTGCCTCCTGCAGACTCCAGCCACTCCTGTGAGTATGCAATCTGTGTTGTTACATGAACTGTCATGACTTTATGACGTGAGATGATTCTAACTGTGAATGCACTTAAATGCACTGCTGTTGTTGTTTCTTAGATCTAGATTGAAGCCTTCTGACTAAAACAGTGTTGGGATCTACATCTAGTGCTTGATTAATGCCGTAAACATGCTCTTTCCCTTCAGGCTTTGCTCATTTTAGTAAACCCACATGCAGGCGTTAGGGCTGACGCGCACTGACGCAACGTATGCGGCTTCGGGGTCATGTGTGTTCAAAGCCTGATGCACTCATGATTCACAGCTTCATGCGCACTATACGGGACTATAGATTTGCCAGAGGGTGTCCTGAGAACGGCGAGATGCTTTAAAGTGACACATTTCAATGTTTACATAACACGCCTGCTTATTGAAGCCTATCTGACAGCACACACAGCACTCGAACGAACAAGTAGAGTCGGTCAATAACATTAGTGTGAAGCAGGACCAGGGTGAAGCCACAATAGGTGGCTGGCGGTGGCTCATTAGTGCAGAAAGGAGCTATTAATAAACGAGTCATGCATCTTGAAGTCAATCAGCCCATTGGCTGTGGCTGTACTCTTAAACATAAAGCTTCTCTATGCTTATCGAGGCCGATTTGGGCTGTATGCTCTTGAAAATAAAGGTTACTGGCATTGATTGTTCCATGAAGAACACTTAACATCCATGGAATCTTTCCATTGCTTCTTTATAGTGCAGAAAGATTCTTGAAATGTTCTGCGCACTAATAAAAAGAATGGTTATTTTAAGAATTGATCGCTGAAAGGATCTTTGGGGAACTAAAAATGGTCCTTCTATGGCATCGCTGCGAAAGCCCCAATTTTCTAACCTTTGTTTTTAAGAGCGTTCGAGTTGCCGATATGGTGCTTAAGAGAGTAAAAACTACTTACATTTGAGTGTTTTGGTTTCTGGATCTTCAATGCAACAGTATATGCGATGGTTTCCTACAAAACAAGAGAGTAAAAAGTTATTTGAACAAGCTTAAAAGGCAGCAAAAGCCTTATTTTGAAGAGCACACCATCATTTAGTCTCCTGCCAAAGCATGAATTCACTCACTTTCGCAACTTTTCAAATTAGGTCTCGAAATGCTCATGTGATCTCAAAGATGATCCAGGACACGATGTTCAGCCTATTTGCTTGAGGGACAATTACTTGCATTTACTTTTATCCAAATGTTAATACTCTCAAACTCTGGAACTGAGCAAATGTTGACAACTTCTTCTGGTCTTGGTGGGACTTAAAGGATTAGTTCACTTCGGAATTCAAATTTCCAGAAAATTTAATCACCCCCATGTCATCCAAGATGTTTATGTCTTTCTTTCTTTCTTCAGTCGAAAAGAAATTAAGGTTTTTGAGGAAAACATTCCAGGATTTTTCTCCATATAGTGGATTTCAACAGGGTTTCAGTGGGTTGAAGGTCCAAACTGCAGTTTCAAATCGGTCATTTTCTAAAAAAATACAAATTTATATCCTTTTCAAACACAAATGCTTGTCTTGCACTATCTCTGCGATCCACCATGCATTACGCGGTCATGCTGGAAAGGTCTCGCATGACGTTGGTGGAAGTACCGTGCAAGTGTTTACAAAGCGAATGTGCAGAGACCAAGTCGAACGGCCTTCACACAAAAAAAAAGTTGTCGGACAATTTGTTGGAGAAAATGAGATGGAGTTTTTCACTCTACCGTGACCTTTCCAACATGATTACGTACTGCGTGGCGCATCACAGAGCTAGTGCAAAAGGGGCATTTGTGGTTAAAAGGATATAAATTTGTATTTTTGTAGAAAATGGTCGATCGTTTCACTAGATAAGACTCTTATTCCTCATCTGGGATCGTGTAGAGCCCTTTGAAGCTGCATTGAAACTGCAATTTGGACCTTCAACCCGTTGAACCCTCCTGAAGTCCACTCTATGGAGAAAAGTCCTGGAATGTTTCCCTCAAAAACCTTCATTTCTTTTAGACTAAAGAAAGAAAGAGAAACATCTCGGATGACATGGGGGGTGAGTAAATTGAACTAATCTTTTAATGAGATGTATTTGAGTTCACATTGAGATCTTTGACTTTTGATTGCATATGTTGGTATCGTGGCACAGTTTAAGACATTTTCTGAAACACCGGAGACACGTGAGAAATTCATCTAGATTCTGTCTGGACGAAAAAATTGAGATATTAAAGAGATCTCATGTGAGTGTGTGTACCTTCCTACGAGCGGAAAAACTACTCATAGAAATAGGTATTTTTATCAGTTAGTCACAGTGAACACTCAAGTTTCCTCAGAACTTTGCTCCAAAAACTTTATTCCATATGTGGAAGATAACCTTCATTTAATAGACAGGGAGAATATGAGGTCAAACCTGTGATGTGGTGAAGAGAACAACATTATACAAGTTTATGAGTTCCTTTATAGGATGAGAATATGACCGATATTATCGCTTCAGTCTAGACAGCCAGCATTTCCTCTCAAAGATAAATTGTGTATTCAGTAGGAGCAATTGTGCTTTGTTGGTCTTCTAACTCGGTTAATTTCCTTCCTCGATTGTGAAGACTTACTTCGAGAAGGCGATTGAAGGTAATTGCGCAAATGGGCCTAGGAGGACGGCATCAAATGAGAGGTTTTATTGCTCATTTGAGATAAACGGTGCCTCTCATATAGTGACGGCTGCAAAGGCTGCAGTGACGCACAAGAATGTCCTAAGCAAAACGTATCGTATATCATGTGCTTGGATCCGGTGATGTTAATGGCTCTGTGTAAGTGAGCAAAGTATCAGGAAACAACAAAAGCTCCTTCAAGAATTTCCCCGTGGTTTGTACCCAAGCTGGGATACAATTTCAGACCCCTGTGATTATAAAGAAGTGTTTTTTGCCTTTCTTCTCTGCCTTTGAAATGGAAATGATACAAAGGGAGAATGAATATGCACAAACACCGCCCAGTATTGTGGATGATTCTCATTAGTCAAAAGAGCTGCTGTGCTTTGATGGCGACAGGAAGATGAGAGCAAGGTCGACCCAATATGGACACCAGGGTACAGGCCCGCGGTGGCGCAGAGCTCTCCGTTCAACCTCTTCACCATCTGCCCTCTCACAGTCTTCCGCCTCACTGGCATCAGTGCTCACGGCCCTGTGAACTAAAAACCTCTGTTCACACCGCTAGCGAGTGTTTCTGAGTAACGTTCACACTGCTGACAGAGTTTTCGCTCAAAACAAGAGGCTTGATGTTGGCGGTGTAGTGAAGATGTCAATAAACTTACGCAATATATGGAAAGTTTGAAATAGGAATGGGTTGTATGTTATGTTGACGTTCCTTCAGGTTCCAAATAAAATAAAAATATTAAAAGTTTATGTATACAGTACAGTATAGTTAGAATGATTTCTGAAGGATCGAAAATTCAGCTTTGCATCACAGATATAAATTATACTTCAAAGTACATTGAGATAAAAATCCATTATTTTAAATAGTAATAATATTTCACATTATTACTGTTTTTTCTGTATTTTTGATCAAATAAATGCAGGATTGATGAGCATAAGAGACTTCTTTCAAAAACATATACACACTAAAAAATACTGGATTGTTTCAATTCAAATTTGAACCCAATTTGTCCATATTTGAGCCAAATTTTGGTTGAAACAACCCAACTAATCAATCACTAAATATTTGGAACTTGAGGAATACAAATATAAAAAAGTTATTACATATGACCTATATTATGTAATACTTAGAAGCAGTGAAACAAATATTATAAAATGTTTTGTAATGCAATGCAGTTTCAGTGTAGCAACAACCACACGCAACTAAACTCCTGTTCCATACTTTACATTAACTCCATGTTTCTTTGTCACTCTCACATGTAAATAACATAAAGCAGAATCTCTACCGGTCCATGTAAATAAATATCCTCACACCACCCAGCCTGAGTTTGCACTACACTAAATCAGTAAATTGCATGTTGAAATGTACGCAAGTACTTCAACTCATGTGCAACTGAAATAATGAGTAATTAAGACTCAGCTAATTACATTCACAGAGAGACACACCATGCTCTATTGTAGTAATACAGTCAGTGTGCAAATTATAGCGTGACTTTCAGAGTTTATTTTTTTTATTTTAAGGTCTTTTCACACAACTGTATTTTGATACAGCGAGCACAGCTAGATAGCAATCAGTGATCTTTTCTGATTCAATTCTTTGAAATAGAAACTATAAAATGCTAAAACAAACAATCCGGTATCTATCTTACCAGCAGTAGATTGAAAACAGTGCAGCTTGAGTAATATGTCAAATTAAACATATTTACTGTGTAAATATACGTATTTTATACATTATGTCCCACCTGTACCCTTCTGTTTTAACTTCTTTTGGGAGATTCAAACCTCTCTGTCCTTTGTAACTCACACCCTGAACAGTCAAGGAGGGAAAAAGAGAGCTACACTATTGATCTGCACAGACTAATTACGGTGTTTAAGGTCTCTATAGGGCACCGATTGATTTACTAGAATTAACTTATAGGACTGAGTGCTTATTGATCAAGCCTTGCTTCAGAGGTCTGATGACATCACTATAAATCTGTGAGTCATTACAGGAGATTAATGGTGTGCAAGACAAATAATTAAACCCTTATAATTTAACCCAAGATTGCTACAGTTATTTATTACACAGCATATGGCACAGGGAGACAAAGGTTGTCCATTCAGTGTATTTTAATTATTAAGGGCAAAGGTAATCTACTGTGTATTTTAGAACTGGTTACATCTGCATTCATAAGCACGTCAAGGCTGCTTTTGCTGCAGAAGAAATGCATTTTCTGTTACAGTAGTTCTTGAAATAACAGGAATGTGTCGAATTCTGCTTCTGGAGGGTCACTGTACTGCAAAGTTGAGCTCCGACGGCAATTAAACACACCTGAACCAGCTAATCAAGATCTTTAGGCATAATAGATGGTATAATAATATAATAAACAAGATAATATAAGTCTCTGGTGACCCTAGAATGTGTCTGTGAAGTTTCAGCTCAAAATACCCCACAGATCATTTATTATAGCTTGTCAAATTTGCTCACTGTTCTTGTGTGTCCCTTTAAATGCAAATGAGCTGCTGCTCCCGGCCCCCTTTCCAGAAGAGGGCGGAGCTTTAAGGGCTCAAGCTTCAGTTGCTCAACAACAAAGCTGGAGAATCTCACGCAGCCAAAAAGAGGATTGTCAGGATTTCGTGTTCGGCCTTACATTGTTCACACCGGAGTCGACACTGATGGAGAGACTGAGGAAGAACTTTTAGACTGTAACTGAATGTTTCTGAACGGTTAGTGGATACATTTATGTAGTTGCTGTAGAGACTAGCACGTGTTAATATTTTATTGTGCAAATCCAGCGTTGACTTCACCCTCGTTTGTGAAGAAGTCCGGCATTTAAGGCAAGTTGGAGCTAAACTTTGCATGACAGTGACCCTCCAGGACCGAGTTTGGACACAACTGGTGTGATGGATAGGCTTATTGATTTTTTTTCATTTACATTTTTCATCATTTAGCAGACGCTTTTATCCAAAGCGACGTTCAAGGGGAGCAATTAGGGGTTAGGTGTCTTGCTCAAGGACACTTTAGTCATAGCATCAAAGGTGGAAGAGAGTGCTGTTTATTCACAATCCCCATTTTCAATTCATGCCGGCATGGGAATCGAACCAACAACCTTCTGATTACATGCCCAACTCCCACACCACTAGGCCATGACTACCCTATTGATGGCATATGCCTAGTCCAACATTAAAAAAACATTCAGAATGCACAGGCAAATGTCTAGCAATGCACTGAAAACCACCTTAGTGCACCCGAGCAACTACTTAAAGTGGCAAAACACGCACACACACTAATACCTCCACAGCAACAAAGCAAGTAACACACTAAAAGTCACTAAGAGTACCTGAGAAACCACACAGCAATGCACAAACCACTCAGAACATCTGAACCGCATAGCAACACCATAAAAACCACTTGGCTGATCAATAAGGTTTAGCCTAGCAAAGCCCCACCCACACTTCTAGATACATTTTTCATCAAGATTTGGCTTCTGACGCATGCAATGTTTAGCACTTGTAGGTCTGTCAAGGTTTTCCACTTCATTTATTTCATTTCAGAAATGATTTCTTACAGTCTGAAGGCAAGTGAAGTTATTTAAACTGACCCCTGGAATGTGCGATGACTCACATCATGGTGGGTGATTCATTAGACCTGTAATAATAGACACAAACACTAGTCATGTTAGTCATGGTAAAGTCCCCCATGTGTTACATGTGCCTGTTTGTGGTCATTTAACTTCCCTGTTCAAGTCTTTCATTTGGGCAGAAACTGTTCTGAGATCAGTCTTTTCTCTGTGAATATCAGGATGAGGATGAGCCACCCACAGTGCAAACAGAGCTAGTCACCCAGCGGCTCTGAGGTAGTTAGCCTGTCAACACACTTTTATTTCTATAAATCATCTCTGGTTGGGGCCGTTCATGGGTCATATCTTTATGCAGCCTCTTGCAAACCAGCACGGGACCAGTTCCTTCAACACAGGACACACTGTCATCTCAAATCCATGTTTCATATTTGGCCAGTCAGTTAGCATTGCTCTATTTTCTATGCTGTTGCTTGAACAGACTCTGTCTAGCACTGACAGACTCATTGTTTAGTTTTGGTCCCAGGAAAGAAAAATCACAAATGAGAGCGATGTAATTAATTGGAGATGAAAAGGAGACACTTGCTTTAGTCTCTTTCTTTTCAAAAATGTGTCCTGAGAAAAGCTCCAGCAATCTTCTCTAGAGTTTCAGATCTCAGTAATACCAAGTCTGCGGTTCAAAGAGGACCCGATATAAACTTAAAAAGTCCTCATTAAATTATTTCAGAAATTTTTTTTTTTTTTTTTAAGAATAAATAATTTTTTTCAAACATTTCACATTAATTTCTTCAAAGACAAACTTATCTTAATCCACAATAATGCTATAATGTAATATAATATAACAATATATTTTTACATAACTTGCATACAAATATAATATACAGTAATCACATCTCTTATAGTTTAAAAGTCTGCAACCAAAAGTCAGTTATCTCAATATAAACTCAATATAAATACAAGACAAAATTATCTTAATTCACAAATATATTATATATTATAATATAATAATACATTTTTACATAAGTTTATATAACTTACATAAAAACATAATATACAGTAATTGTATCTTTTATGGTTTCAAAAGTCTGTAATTATAAGTCATAAGTCATACAACACTTAACATAAATAAAAATAAATATTTTTTTTTTTAAACACACACACAAGATTCTATAACTTACATTAAAATATAATATAGAGTAATCACGCATCTCCAGTTTAAAAAGTCGGCAGTCAAAATTCAATGACCTCAATAAACTCAAACATTTTTCGTCAGATTCCAAGGCCAAATTAATCTACATTTTTGTTCTCAGCTTAAGTCTTTAAAAAGACACATTTTCATAAAGCATGTCTAAGAAATTTGAGGATAATCACAGATAAACAAAACCTCACCGAGAACACTATTAAGCCTCCTGAACTGTGAAAGAGCAACACTGAGCATAAAGCAATCAAAAATAGACAGGTTAAATAAAGTCTCTGCAGTAAGAGAGATAGAGCCTAGCGAAAGCGCTAGCGCTCGTGTGTGCCTCAGACTAGCCCATTCCCAGTAATGTTTACAGTAGCCAGCCTGCTGTTTGCAGTAAATAAAGGAAGGTCTTCACAGGAATGCTGCCCAATACTTCAAGCTAATCCAGTTTTACTCATAAAAGGGCAACATGTTGACCTCTATGTCGAACGAAAGTCAATACTGTAAGATTTTGATAACAGCTAGATCCTGCTAGCAATCGTCACAGCAGGAGGGCACAAACTCAATGCATCAGAGGAGCGACAAAACGACCATGTAGTCTTGATAAAAATCACAGTTTGTTCTTTCTCACCAGGCTTAGTTTCTTTACAAGTAATTGTGAGCCAGCTGAACGAACACTAGCACAACTATTAAAAATGTTTAGCTGATAGTTGCCAGTTCTGTTTCGTTATGTCTCTTTTAAATAAGAGGAACACTAGAGTCATTGTTTTAGCCTGACGCCCGAACATTTTTTGTTTGTGCATCTACATAACTAAAGAAAGAGCTTCTTGTAGTGAAGCAAGACATCTCTGGCGTTGGTCATGGCGACGCGGACAGTGAAAACAAAAGGTCGTTTTTATTGCTTCATCTATATGGGAGGCAGGCATCTACTGCTGGTGGGCTTTCTAAAAATATAGAATCACTCCCTCCCCCAGATTTATGTGCATTTTGGAGTCGCGTCAAGTGTTTACTCAAGTAATGAAAAGCGTACCAGCAAATGAAGGAAAATTATATGACACCAGCACTAACAGCATTACTAATGCATCATTCACAGCTCGCTCCTTTCCGAAAAAGACAGTCTAATGTGGCAGTCAAAGTAATATGCATCTTTATCTATGTCCACACATGCCGAGAAGCCAAAGGCAATGACAAATGGCCCTTCCTGTCATGTCATTTTCGGCTTCGCCAAATATTAAGCTGTCTTTGTGTCCATGGAACCCATTTATCTTAGTTTAGTCATATGATTTTCAGCTTGACAGGTAGGAATATTGTATCGGGGCGATACGTGTGTGAGGTATCGCCATCCGTCTTAAGGGGGACGTCTCAATTTCGCAACCGCTGGGGCTGGACGGGGCGCCGTACAAGGTCAGTTACAGTGCATTCAATCAACCATTGGCTCCGCATAATAAAAATGACTAGAGCGCCACTGGCTCCCAAAATGACATGTTTAAAAACCAAATGACTTTTGGTTGTCTATTAACAGAATCTCGATATAGATGGCTGATCAGAGGCAAAGTTGGGTTTTTTTTTTTTTTTTTTTACAATTATTAGGGTTGTAACGGCACACAAAAACGACGGTTCGATACGTACCTCGGTTGGTACGTGTTGGGTACATTCAGGGTTTTTTCATTTTTTGATAAACATTGGTTTACTGATTGTGTTTCTCTCTTTAAATTATTTAATAATAATTAAAAAAATAATAATCTCTACTAATGCTGTAAGCTATATAGGAAGCTCTTTTTTTGCACATTACCATAATATTAAAGGTTATAATCAACAACAGAGCCCAAACTATTAAATTCAGTTGCTATTTTTTTGTTGTTGATATAATCAATGTAAACGTTGCAGATAAGACCGATTCTGTATCTAATTATAAAATTATGTTTTATAAAAATTATGTTTTTATGTTTGTATTAAGATAATTAAGATATCACTAACAGAGTAAGCAAAATATAATTAATATATAGGCTATATATAGTGCATTTATTTAGTGAAACGGTTAACGTTGATGTCTCAAGTTGTGGACATTGAATGGCTTTTCTGAGGTGAATGTAATACTACGTGACATTGTTTACAAGCTCTTTTATTTATGTCTTTCCACGGTTGAAACACTGATCGAGCGCTTACATGAGATATGATACGTTTCAATAAGTTGTAATGCATCTTTCAACATACCTCCAGATGTTCATTCTGTTGTAGTGAAGAGGAAGAGTTGATCGCTCGTTCTCCGCGCTTCCCACTGGAACCTGTAGGCGCCTGTACAGTGATCTGTTACGCCACACCAAATAGCGTCAAAACAGCATTTATTGTTTGAATTTCCTTTTAAAATGGGCAAAATCTGAAATTTGGGGTAGTTGTGGCCTAGTGGTGAGGGAGTCGGGCTTGTAATCTGAAGGTTGCTGGTTCGATTCCCACGCTGGCAGGAATTGAAAGTGGGGATTGTGAATAAACAGCGCTCTCTCCACCTTCGATACCATGACTAAAGTGCCCTTGAGCAAGACACCTAACCCCTAATTGCTCCCCTTGTAAGTCGCTTTGGATAAAAGCGTCTGCTAAATGATGAAAATAAATAAAATATGGCGCTTTGTTTCTTATAGAAAGTAACAAAACACCGAGTTTATTGCGATTACTGGTGAGTAATGCTGGTGAAAAGTGGTAAGGCTACAATGCATTGCTGAGCACGCCCCCTTCTGGATTGGAGAGCGGATCGCCTGTGACTCACTGTATTCGTCATCTGACTCTGTAGTCACTGAACCGTGATGTCTATCTTTAACTACATGTTGACTTCAATCAAACTAGCCAAAACATCAAATGATCCATGGCCAAAAATGACTCGCAGTTTAGTGAGTGATTCAGTTTTTAAACCAATTCAAAAGCAATAGAGTTTGAGGCTGCGTCCAAAAAGTGGATGTTTATCCAATGATTCGATTGCCATTTCCTGAGATTCCTTCGATTTCTGAAGACAGCATTGATGTATCCTTCGCTGCCTTTGATAACCCATAATCCTGTGCTTTCGATTCTGTGACAGATGAGCTGGAAAAACAAAGATGAATTTACGTTTGTTGGTCTATATATATATATATATATATACTGTATATAATATATATTTTTGACCAACATTTTCCACTTTCAATGTCATTTCTGGCAAGAAATTACTAGTGTAGTAATTAAATGTGCGTTTAGTTCTCACCAAAGAATTGCATGATATAAAGTTGCAATTGTGAGTTATAAAGTCAGAGTTATGAGATATAAACTCACAATATTGAGAAAAGTCAAAATTATGATAAACTCACAATATTGAGAAAAGTCCGAATTATGACATTTAACTCGCATACTAAACAATTGCAAGAAAAAAAGTTAGGATTGCAAGTTTATATCTCCCAATTCTGACTTTATAACTTACAATTGAGAGTTTAAATCTCACAATTTTGAGAAAAAGAAGTCAGAATTGTGAAATGCAAACTTACAATTGTGAGGGGAAAAACAAATTGTGAGAAAAAGTTGCAGTGACCTTTTTTACAATTATAAAATGACTCACAAACAACTATCACAAAACATGAAAACAGTGGAAAACATGAAACTGAACTCCGCTTTTTCAGACTGTCAGAGTCAGAGAATCACCAATCGCTGTTTAAATGACATTAAAACTCAAAGTAATCACTTTGGTAATCTAAAATACTTTTCAGATGTAACTGTAATCTGATAACCACCCATTTAAAATGGAACTAATGAAATACACTTACTCAAATTTTGTATTTTAAATGCGTAACTAAGTTACTCGTATTTTGTTACTCCCCAACCCTGATGATATATTAAAAAGAACAGAGTCATTCATTTGACAATCTCGAACACCAGCTCTAAAGATGTGATTTACACCAAATCAACGTCATAAAAACTCAAATAAAACCACAAACTGATAAAAAAAAAAAAAATCATCCATAGCTAATGTATAAATATTTTATTTGCAGACTTTAGCCATGTGAAGTGAAAACACAAGCTAAATATCATGTTAATAGTTAAACAGTAACAGCTTTACTTTGTTTTTGGCTTCCTAAAAGAACAGGCTTCAGTGGGACAGAAGGAATCCAGTGTAACCGCTTAAAGGGATGTCATTCTGAAAAACAAGGGCAACGTTGTGCTGGCATATTGCGAGTTGTAAAACCGCACTGAAGCATGCATTTGAACGCGCGCTCCTGTCACTGAGGCGTAAACTAATGTGACCGCAGGACTGAGCTGCGCTTGTCTTTGTGTGGTTGAGGTTAGAGTTAGAATTGAAAATCTGGGTTACATCCTAAAGCAGCCATTAAAGCATTATTGCAGAGGGAAACCATCTTGAGATGATGGACATGAATCTTCTGATGGACAGGTAGGCTAATTTAATACATTTGATGGAACCTGGAGACAAATGCATTAGTCGTAAATGTACCGAATATGATCCACGCAAATTATCATTGGAATCACCCATGGGAAAGAAATGACAAATGACATCTTTTCAATATCGCACTTGTTTCACCTAGAGAGCAACAGCAGGCTCGATGTAAAATCAATCGCTTCTTATCAAATTGCTCATAAAATAAAAGAATATGGCGTTCATTATGAAAGTAAACACTTCTCAAATTCTCCAGAAAGTAAAAAAATACTAAATATATCAAATAAAACAAACAAGAGACTCGTTTGCAACAATTTCTTCCAGAATTAAAAATAGTTTAGGACCAAATTATCACTGATTATTAGCATGCATATTACTAGGATATTGGCTGTTTATTAGCACATATTAATGCCTTATTCTGCATGACCATATTCAACATCCCATAATCCTACAATACCTAAACCTAACAACTACACTCAAAAAAATATTTCAGTCTAAACATAAGTTTTATGTAATTTAATTACATAGCAATTTTCCATCCATTTGGATGACATAGTTTTAACATAAACAAACTAATAAACTTAATGTGATTCATATTTGTCAGTCATATGTAAATGAAATAGATAAGATTCATGTAATAGTTCACAGAAAAATGCCCAGGTTGATTAACACTGTTTAGTGGTCATGTGTTTGCGCACTACTGAGTTAAAGTACCATTGAAGCAGAGTCAGAGTTAATGAGATCATTAAGTGATGATTGAGCATTATTGATGAACACCTGCTGTTAACAAGCAGAATCATTGAAGGACAGAGAAACACAAGAACTACAACTGAAGTCAACTGAAGATGAAAGACATTTAATCTCTCACTAGTCATAAACTCAACTATTACATAAATCTTCCCTATTTCATTTACATATGACTGACAAATATGAATCACATTAAGTTTATTAGTTTATGTTAAAACTATGTAATCCAAATGGATGGAAAATTGCTATGTAATTAAATTACATAAAACTTATGTTTAGACAGAAATACTAATAAGCAGTAATTAGAAGTTTATTGAGGCAAATGTCGTAATTAATAGTGAGAATTGGACTCTAAACTAAAGAGTGACCAAAAATCTTTTAACTCTTTGTGAAAAACAGTCCCATATTGTGAAAAAGGACTGAATACTGAGTTATCAGAAGAGATCACAAACTGTGCTCAGATTTGAGAATCAAGTCTCAATATGAACTCAGACATTCCTCAAGTTTTCCCAAGAGCTGCTCTGAGCTGCTATCCTGTACTTTTAATGCATATTGACTTATGTCTATTGTAATTTTAAGACGAGTAACTGTCTCAAAAATACGTAACTGAGAAAATTATGTACACTGAGCTTTAAAAGAGCCACGGGTGATCAATCACATTCTCCACATTTCTACACACGAGGCCACTGAGACTGGGACATTATTGTTTTTTTAATATAGAGAATCTCTCTGAGAGAGATCATGATCCATAAAAATGCCAGAAATAATTTCACAACAGGAGTGAATTAAGTGCGAAGGGGCAGATGAAGGGGAATTTCTCCTCAGTAATCTGTCCTCTTTATACCACTTCCATTGCGTTCTCACGACTTCCCAAAACTAACACCAGAAAGAGAGCAATATGGAGAAAGCGCTCTTAGACTCTATCCTTAGTTAGTCATTCCTCGCTTTACTGATTTAACTCAAAACAGCAGCGAGGCTAAATTACATGTCTGCTACAAATTGCCATTGTTTTCACTCACTTTACTCAGAATACTGGCAAATCTGGAGGTTAAACATGTTATTTGTCTGTTGCTGGCTTTTACTTTCATTGTCAACTTTAAAAACAGCACAATTTCAGGCCTGAATGGTTTTATGATTTTTAACTCCATTGTCTAAACAAATTGTTGTAACAGTCTTGGAATATAAGAGACGATCCAAGCGACAATGAACTCTGGATTCCAGGATTTTTACTGGAGTAGCACCTTTATTCCTCATGGGACGACATTAAAGCAGTGCACTTCCAGATGAAATGACTCAGTCGATCCCCCTGGGCGTCTGAGAAGATCTAGGTCATCTTTTTACAGACACATTATGAGAGATTCAAGGGGTTAGTACAAAATATGATAATTGTTTCTGGATGAGTACACCAAATATGTTTTATAATTGAGTGCTATTTTTTTTTTTTTTTATGTAAAAAGACCAATATTAAAATTCTGGCCAATAATAAGCCATTAATTATTGTGATGTTATAGCTAATAACCAATAAATCCCTGATATTAAAATTCAATGGAAAATAAATAAATACATATATTTATTATATGAATAAATATAAAAAAATATATATTTTAAATTCCAAAAGTTAATTTAAGAATTTTATATATTTAATTTAATATATTAAGATATATCATATAATTAATATATGTATATGTATATAATTATACATATATAATACACACACACACACATATATACATACATATATATTATATATATATATTGGCAAAATTGGCATTGTGCGCCGACCACATCGAGTTCTCTTTTGAGCTTGAATGGACAAAAACATAAACATTTTGCCAAAGTGCATGTTTTGTCGATTATCCTCATAGGCAAAGAGTTGTGAGAAAATCAGGTCAGGTCTTAAAGTGACAGCAGCCTAATAAACCTGCTACAGTCCGCCATTAATGTGAATAAAGAACAAAAGACAAAGAAAATCAATCACTGCTCTTGACTGAATAACTTCTGTAGCTGTGATAATAATGAATCTATATTTAATTTACAAATTATCCAGTGTAGCCTGTGAAGTGTTTGATAACTTTATTCAATTTCAGGATATTTCCTACCTGTTAGATCAAACATTTAAAATTGACAGTCTTTATGTCGTTTCTGAAAGAATTTGGAGATTAAATGTGAAATTATTACAATATAAAAGTATATTAAAAACTTTAATGTCAGGTGCAATTAATCCCAATTAATTACAGAACATTTTGCGATTAATTAGTTCATTTTTTTTTAATCAATTGACATATGTGTGCGTTTTTGTGATTTATAATGACAAGGGTATTACACCGGTATTACGACGTAAACATGAACTATGAGGACAGGCGTCCAAATAGCTTTAAAAACATACTAAACAATGTTTTATTAAAAATGTGAAAATGCTGAATGTTTTCTGTGACGGGTAGGTTTAGGAGTAGGGGTAGTTTAACGGGATAGAATGTACAGTATAATATATAGTTAGTTTAGTAATATATAGTTTGTACAGTATAAAAACCATTACGTCTATGGAATGTCCTGACTTTGATGGCAAAACAAACCTGCGTATATATATAAATATATATATATATATATATATATAAAATTTCCCAAATTTAAAGCCTGATTTTTAATGAAAAGTTGAAAATGACAATTGCAATGCTATGTTGATTAACTGTGACATTTAAACCATACAATTTCCAGCAACAAGCTGTTTTTTTTTCTTTGTGCATGACAAGAGGATATCCCTTTTTCAGCTTCAAATCAAATCACAATACTATTCAGTACCACCGGCTGCTCTGAGAGGTCTCCTCGTGGCCGTCTCTGCATGCTCTCTCCCTGGACAAAAACTAGCATTTGATCAACTGCAGTATTGAATGAACCGAACCCACGGGCGCCTAACCGTCAATTAAAGTGTAGGTGAAATGATTTCCCTCTCTGTACGTCAGTCCTCCTCCACAATGCTCTGACGCCGCTCCACTGGAGGGCTTAGCCGTGTGCGCCAAAGGCAAATGTCATGTCGTTTTCTCATTGTTCAATAAATGGACTCGGTAGACGGACATCTGTGCAGTAATGCCAGTACTGTAATTGCAGCAGCAAAGCCAGATGGGAGAAAAACCATTGGCTTTAATGTCGCAAACAATCTCTGCAGGGTGTTCGGATGCTTGAAAAGTTCTTACGCATTCAATAACCAGACTTGTAACTAGTTTTGATCTCCATTCTTTCAATAATAGCCAGACGATGATGACCTTGTGGTTGGATGAATCTTTGGGGAAGGAAAAAAAGAGGGCAAACCCAGAATCAAATGCCATCCGACTGTCGCTCGCGGCCATAAGCGGGAATCTAATAGGCAGATGAGTCAAAAAAAACGCCTTCATGTTTTCTCTCTAGTTTGGACGGACGCAGAAAAAGGCGAATTATCCTGACACGCTACCGTAGAGAAAGCAGCTTGAGACATCACTGTTGCACCATCAAGGGCTTCCCGCTGCCAAATGATGGGTTTTCCCGCTCGGAGCCGAGGGCCAAGTTGATCTGGCACGAGAATGAGAGCAGATGCCATTTGATGATGGCGAGCCAGAGACGGGGCGGCCAAACTCTGTCAGAGAGATCAGGATCTTCTCATTATTTTCTCACATCTTTTCATGTGGGAAGTCGTGTTCCCAATCAAAACTGCCATACCCCGCAGAGTGTCCAGTCTATAGAGTCTGAGGAAAACTAAATTAGGGTTTGTTTTTTCGCTGTGTTTTCACCATGCAGGGGTTCTGGTTGCACTTTTCGCTCTGTGAATGAGACCTGCACGGATATTTGTCCTTTGGCCGGGTGCACAGTGTGCCAGAGTGTGCTCTCTGGTCTTTGTTGAGCCAGATCTGTAGTCTGTAAAGAAGACAAATGGGGCGCATCCTGATTTGGAATGCTTTCCTGGCAATGGAGCAATTAAGCCGCTTTGGAAAGAAAAAGCGAAACAGGAGAGGAATAGGTAGATCAAATCAAAGTGACTGGACTGTCTTTTTTCTATTTTATAAAGACAGATTAATTACTATTGCTCAAGCCGCGGTATTAAACTTTGACTGGCGGACTGTAAACAAACAATCAAACAAAAAAATCAAGAGAACAGAATATCAAAGACACTTAAAGGGATAGTCCACCCAAAAAAGAAAATGCTGTACTCGCTTGAACATAAAAGATATTTTGAGAAATCTCTCAAATGTTTTTGTCACCAAACATCCTCTGTGATGTTTCACAGAAGAAAGAAAGTCAAACAGGTTTGGAACGACATGAGTAAATGAATTTTCATTTTAAGGTGGACTATCCCTTTAATGCTTTATTTTTCACCACCTTGACGCCACTCAGAACACGCTATCAATATAGCAACTCCATAGCAATGCCTTGGCAACCACTCACAACACTCCAGCATCATATTGGCAATCTTTTAATTAATTTTTTATTCAGAAAATGTAAAAATCTAGTAATATGCGAGACTAGATCAAAGATAAGGCACATCAGAATTTTTTTCTTGTTGAATTTAAAAATTTGTATAGCAGTGTTCATAGGGCATGGCTTAATTCTCTAAAAAATAAATAAATAAATAAATAAAAAACACCCAGTAAACAGGTCAAATAGGTAGATGAGAAAGAAACCCCGGGTGGATATATACTGTTCACTAGAAAAACAGGTTTCTAATGGTACCATCCAGAGGACCCTAACAATAACATGGCAACAAGCCCTGGTAACTACCAAAAACGTTCTAGCAACCTGATACAACATTCTAAAAACACTATATTAAGACCCATAGCAACCCCCTGACAACCACCCAGAAATACCTTAGCAACCTAACAGCAACATACTAAAACTCAGAACCCTTATGAATCGCATACTGTAGCAATGCCCTGGCAATCACTCAAGCAACATGAAAAAACACTCAGAACCACATACTGTAGCTCCACCCCGGCAACTATCCAAAAACTTAGGGCCCTAGCAACCACATGTTAAAAACATTTGGAATACTTTAAAAACCAAATACTGTAGCAACTCTCTAGCATCATTGTGGTGACTTCTGCACTAACATTTTCTTAGCGCTGGGCACTGACACAAATTTCACCAATTTGTGACTCGATTGGATTCAATATCCATTAATTGGGGTCTATCAGTACATGGCAAATTTCCTCAAGGAAAAAAAAAAAAAAATCTCTCTTGGTGTTGTAGGCTAAACTATACAGGGAACCCTAGTTTGTACATCACTATAATATTAAAGGTATGTTGTATTCGATAAGTTGCAGCTTTCAGCATACCTTCTGATGTTCATTTGATTCCGTGTTGTAACTTGTAAAGCGAAAGAGATGATCGGTTCACGTGCGCTCCACACTGCCGCTTCGCTTGATCTGAGGCGGCGACAGCGATCTGTCACACCAAATTAAAGAGCGTCAAATTACTGATTTTCGTAATACAATTTGCTATTTGAAAGCTGAGACTTTTCATTTCACAAGTAACAAATCGCGCTACAAAGCTTTGCTCATTCATCAACTGAAAACACTAGACTTAATATTCAACAATATTACTAATTTGCCTGCATTGACACCATTTTATGAGAACTGAAATGGATGATTCATCACCGTTTTCTCTAGAGCTGCTGTACAGAAGAATGAACTAAATTAATGCAACAATTTTTACAACAGGAATGAATCAACACTGAACTTAAACTGGACATTGACACTTGTAACGTGAAGGTTGCCGGTTCGATTCCCATGCCGGCAGGAATTGAAAGTGGGGATTGTGAATAAACAGCACTCTCTCCATCTTCGATACCATGACTTAGGCGCCCCGAGGCGCTAGAGCAATAGCTGCCCACTGCTCTGGGTGTGTGTTCACTGTGTGTGTGCACTAGTTCACTACTCACTGCTGTGTGTGTGCACTTGGATGGGTTAAATGCAGAGCACCAATTTCGAGTATGGGTCACCATACTTGACAGTACGTCACTGTGACGAGCAGGGTGGGCGAGAACTGTGAGGGAACGGCATGAGGCCGGTGACGTGAGTGATAATGAGCATCAGCTGCGCGCTACACCGGTCTCGTATCTCTCACGGTGGAGCTCCGGAAGCATAAAAGAGGAGCGACGACAGTGAAGGACAAGGGAGGACCAGGCCTGGATTATTATATTATGTTTGTGTTTCCTCACGGAGACTGCCACCATTTTACTTTCATTTTATTGTTTGTTTGTTTATTTATTTGATAATTAATGAAAAAATTTATCATAAAAAAAAATAAAAAATCTTGGTCCGATTCCCGGACACACTGCCACTCAGTCCTCAGCCAGCCGAGAGGCTCTTCCTCGCGGTGCCATGAGATGGTACTGGACGCTCGGTGGACCCTGGCGAACGGCGGCGAGCTCTCCGTCCCACCGGTTGCTCAGCCACTCCAGCACCACCGCGTCGGGCAGCCACTCGTGGTCTTCACTCTCCCGCGCTGCCCAACTTCCTCAGCACCGCGATCCCCCTCAACAGCGAGGGCACTTCGACAGCATGTCCCTCCTTCCTCCCGGGTTTCGGCACCAATGTAACACAGTTTGTAAGAAGAAGGGAAGAAGGAGGTGGGAACCGGCGAACATTCAACGTAACTATATAATAAAATAAACAAACAATAAAACGAAAGTAAAATGGCAGCAGTTCCTCACAGAGACTGCCGCCCACATAAACATAATAAAAACACAATATAAAATCCAGGCCTGGTCCTCTCTCGTCCTTCACTGTAGTCGCTCCTCTAGCTTCCGGAGCTCCTCCGTGAGAGAAACGAGACCGGTGCAGCACGCAGCTGATGCTCATCATCACTCGCATCAACCTCGCCCCGTTCCCTCACGGCTCTCGCCCGCCCTGCTCGTCACAGTCACGATTTTCACTACTTTCATCTAGAGTTGCTTTACAGCCAAAACAAACGTTGTTGCATTATTTTCCTGTAATGATTATAAAGCTGCTTGGAAACAATATAAAACAATATAAAATATAAACAATATAAAACTGATATGTAAATAAAGGTGACTTCTTGGGATTTAAGAATCGGCATTAGTTTTTCATAATGAGAACCGATAAAAATCGAGAAATCTGTATTTTTTTACTCAGCCCTAAAAAAAATTCAGGAGACTTTTATCTGCCGTTTGTGGTTTGTTTTGTGGCAAACAACAAGTGCACAGACAGAGAGGTTAAATATTCAGTGCCTTTGCACATCTCACCAATGTTAATGCGATCTTTGATCTTGGCATCTGCCGGAAGATGGAGAGAGGCAGTCAAGGACAGCAGGGTGGAGGGTTGGCAGCACAGCTGTGCCTCGCTGGTTCGTCCACAGACTCGTTCAGAGGTCAATACGTATCAGACTGCAGTGTTTCAGCTTTGCTAACAGTGCAGGGCTCAAATAAGACCAATAGACTCGTTCGGGGAATATAAGCAGAGATGGACGTGATAGAGGGAAGATTACGTAATGAGTAACAGAACAGCTGGAAGGAGAGGAAGGAAAAACAATGTGATTGTGAAGACAATATAATGTGTTTGTGATATGATACGTCTAGTGTTAGTTCGAGGGTCAGATCAGACAAAAAGTCACCCGTGAACAAAACATGCCCTTCAGAAGCTTATATTACAAGATCAGATACTTCCATAAAATGGAATGTACTTATTTAATTCCCCACATGCCTTTATATTACACATACAGTCAGAATGTATCATTAGAGAATATTAATCAAAAAATAACTTTATGAGAAAACTACTGCTGCTGATAAGGCTGTAATTAGCTACATAAAGCGGAATATTAACAATGGTAATGAGAAGAAAATCCAAATTATATATAATGAAATATACACACATACATCCATACATACAAAGGATTATGCTTCCGGAAACATTATCTCACATTTCTACACTGCTGGCCTGACTTAGTCAAATCAGCCAGGTGAAAATGTAAATGGAGAATGATGTTAATTGTGTTTTAATTCTGATGATGGTATTGAGCCCACACAAATGACCGTTGATCTAGTGGTTTATACCAATTTGAGCCAAGTAATCATAATCTGCTGGTTTATATGACATCTAGATTGATGTTAATGTATGATTACATGAACATGAAATCTGGACATCAACTACCTTGAGTTGTGTTGCAGTAGCCTAGCAACATCCGAGCAACATCGTAAACAAGACCCCGAACCAACTGACCTTAGCAACTGCACAGCAACATACAACAGAAGACTGAAAAGACCCTAGCAACTGCATAGAAACAGGCTAGAGAAGACTCCCTGGAAAACTTTTTTTTTTTTTTTTTTTAAGTAAAGGCAAGATATGTTAGATTCTTGGATTAAAATATGCAAAAACCACTAGAACAGTGTTATATATTTTGTTGACTTATCCCATATGTTTCCAATAATGTTTAAATCCAGAGAAATAAGCTATTTTAACCAGGAATGTGTCTGAGCGTTGCCTATAAATGACATCATACCCGCGTAACAGAGTTTTATTAGACAAGTGAGCAACTGCTTGGATAAAATCATCGACAGAAAATTAATCAGGATATAGCAAAACACAGTAAGTGTTATCGTTTAAATCTCGTTTTCTAGAACTACCGTTAGTACCATGTTTTACCATGCCTAATTTCGATCTAGGTGAGTGCAGTGTGCATTAAGTGTCTCATGGTAGCCGCAGAGCGAACGCAGAGTAGCATTATAACAACTTTCAACACACAGATGTATCTAATATGACAAACAGTGCTGTGTTATCGCACATACGCTTGATAGGAAGAAGCAGAAATGTTTTGAATAAGTGACCTCTAGTGGCGAAAATGTACATAGTGTGCCTTTATTTTTTATGTACCTGTTTTAAATCACAAACAGACCAAATGAAAGTGTAAGATAGTTCATTTGAGTGGTGTAAGTAATAGTAATGCTTTACTTGGCAAGAACTGCTACTGATATAGCCTTCCTGCTCTACAGCCAGCTGACGCCATTGTTTTAAATATATCCAACAAACCATTGAAAATTTTCAGAGTGTTTGACTAATGCAAAATCATCAGAACACATGAGATGAACAGCATATCACCACCAGTTATTCTTGAAGGACTTTAGCATGTGCAGGTCTTGTAAAACCCTCTGGGGTCTGTGGTGTCTCAGCTGAGCTCAGATGAACAGAAAGCGGCCTACTCCAGGAACACAGAGCTCGTCAGCCTCCATATGCCACCAGCCCACCGACCAAATGAAACAACCTTATTAATAGATTCCCTGTCAAAGAGAAGTCACATACCCGCTGAAAGTAGTGTGTACAGAGCACCGAATGAGTCACGCCGAGAATTCCTTCGGCTTCTTCAGACGCGTCTGGAGGAGATCGCATCATGGCGGAGGATAGGTGTCTCTATTTTGAGTCACCGCAATCCCCACGGAGCCGAGGCACGTACCAAATGCGAAAGGCAGCGAGGCGGTGTGGCTGACGGACGGGGTCGGTCAAATGAAACGAGAAGGCTGTGAATTACTTGATGCACATGAAGCATCTTTGGAGGGTAACTGGTAAAGCCAGACAAATGCAAACTCGGTTTTATCAGAAACAGCATTAGAGAAACTAAGTTCTTCTTCAGGATAAGAATGAGAATAAATTACAGATGGGAAAAACAGCCACCACAGGAAGTTTGACAGAGAATATAAGGTCACCTCTCTGGATGATTCGGTTAACATCTGCTTATGACACCCTCACATCTTCGGAGGGTCCCTGGAGTTCGAGACGTAATTACACTCAGATGAGGCTTTGGATTCAATCAGAGTGAATATGGAAGTGGGAGAGAATATCAATAAAATATTTCCACTGTGTGTGATTAATGCTAGGGAGCTATGAGATCTTTAAAAATCATGTTAATATTCTGCCCTTTGAATCGGAGCGGATTTAGACTCATCTCTGAGGCACTAATCATTTGATTTCATTCACCAAAAACACATTTAGATTAGTTTAGAGACCCATAGATGGCATTCATCAAGTCAAAGTTTTGCTGGTTAACATGTACACTTAAATCCTGTTGGTCAGTGTCATAACTACAATAGTATGCTGGGAAAATGCATTTTTCTTTATTAACTGCCATTCAAAAATAGGCAGTTAAATGATAAAAATGGCAATTGATTGAAAAATCTATAAGAACATTGAAACTATATATTAAAAATAGATAGTTATATTTATAATTTAATATTTCAACACAGACACACAGTTGTGTTTTCATGTTTTATGGGGACATTCCATAGGCGTAATGGTTTTTATACTGTACAAACTGTACATTCTGTCCCCCTACACTACCACTACCCCTAAATATAACTATGACACAAAAAGTTCTGCTATTTTAGATTTTCAAAAAAGATCATTCTGTATGATTTATAAGCTTGTTTCCTCATGGGGACCAAAGAAATGTCCCCACAAGATCAAAATATATTAGTATTAATATACCTGTGGGGACATTTGGTCTCCATAACATAGGGAATACCCCCCCCCCCCCACACACACACACACACACACACATGTTGTGATGTTATTTCCATCAAGAGGTGCTTCAATTTTTGGTAAAGATCTTGTATTGACTATGCAAGAGTCAAACACTCTGTAAAGTCTCTTCCAGCACAACCCAAAGACTTTCAATGAATTTAATGTCTTGCCAATTCATGTGTGAAAATGAGTCTTCATGCTCCCTCCCAACCATTCTGGGTTTTCATGAAAAATGCATGTAAACGTATATTAAATAATTAAGACATTACTAAGAGGTGAAGTAAATCTAATGAATATATAAGATATTATAGTGCATATATTTAGTGAAATGTTCCCTTCTATTGTAAATTTTTTTGCTGTGGACACTAAATGACTTGCCTGAGGTAAATGTAATGCAATACGTGCAATATTATTCAAGCTATTTTATTGGTTGAAACGCTGGTTGAGAGACTACATGTAAACATTTCTATGCATAGATCATCTGTTGTTGTTTTTTTGCGCTTTTTCCTGTTGTGGCGGACACCGTGTCTACATCGGACGAGATTGTTATTGTTTGCGTCGCAACAGCTAAAAGACGTCCACACCGGTGTTTTGTCGTGTCGTTCGCATACGGTGTAGACACGGAGTTACCACGTGCGCCCCCTTCTGGATTGGAGTATGGTTCACCTGTGACTATATCTATAAAGTGTTTGTGTGTACTTGTTTTGACTTGTTTTTGTTTTTGTTTTGAAATACTTTCAAAACGCACTAGCATTGACTGGTCCTCACTAGTTTTAAATCAGATAAAACAGATTTTTACTGAAATCTGTGATAGAGTTCCAGTTGGTACTGTTGTTGCGCTTTTGCTTAAACTTTTCACTTCAACTCTCAATGTTGCTGATGCCTATTGTAGTCTTTTTATTTGTTGTTGTTTATATATATACACTTTATTTGTAGGGAGGAGGGTGGCATTTTCTTTAATCCTTTTTCTCCTGTTTTTGGGTAAGTTATAGGGAGTTAAGGAAGTTTTTTTATGTCTTTGTGTTTCTTTTGTTATCCCCATGATAGGGAAGTTAGATTTAAAATTGAGTTAGATGTGTTTTGTTTGTTATTTTGGCTATGCCCCCTCCTGAAGTCTTTTTGTGTTTGTAACATCATTCTTTTGGATAATAAAATCTGCAGCAGTTCTCGGATTGACACAGTCTTTAGTGCTGGGACGGGGAATGGGAAGCTCCATGTGGTCTCTCCTCTCATTTTTGTTGCGTTTTCCTTGATCCACTAGACTAAGCTGAAACGGAGAACGTGACATGTTTCTGTGATGGGTAGCTTTAGGAGTAGCTGTTGGTTTAGGCCATAGAAACTATCATTAATCTGATAAAATCAATGGAAGTCTATGCAATGTCCTCACTAAGATAGAAAAACCTGTATGCGTTTGGTGTGTCTGCCTGTGGAACAAAAACAGCAGCATCCAGGTCACATATTTCCAAGACAAAGCATAACTTTTTTTTTACCATTATCATTGTGTATTATCATTTCTCATTGTTCCTAATTTTATCAACTGCTGATCTTGACTTTTCCTACAGTACAGAGATACAATATAGCAATAAAACAACAATAGCAAATAGTTCGCAATTGTTCAAAAACATTGACTCGTTCGTTGAAGGGTGTATTCAACGAAAAGGGTCTTATAACGCTATTTGTTCATGTAACAGTGAGTGGCACTCATTTTACAAAGACAGTATTTATATCAATTTATGAATTTAAGCATTTCAGATTTTGTAGATTTAAAAGATTTGTTCAAAAAAAAAAAGTTTTAGTTCACAATCAAAACACAAGATTGAGCTAAATGTTGTTCCATGCTAGAACTGTTAACCTTCCATAAATACAAGGTAGATGAGATTATTCAGACAGATGCTGGTCTGCATTTCATCAGTCCTATATGGGACTGCATGGAGCAGTTATTGTCTTATGAGAGTCAGGAAGACTAAATCATTATCCTTGGTGAAAAACAACCACTATAATCAAAGAGAGGGAGACAGAAAACAAAAAAACAAACAAAAAAGAAACACCATCACGGCTGACAAGGGAACTTTTTCAGCACTAGTATTTTTCATTTCAGAGAGTCATTTGAGAAACAATGGCACTCTGAGAGGCAGTTATTTTGGGGGTAGCTGACGCTAATTGGCAATGGGAGTATTGGCTAGTCTCCCACTTTCAAAATAATTAGTAAAGCACACAGCACGATCTCACACCCGGAATTAAATGAACCACACACTGGAACCCTTAGCAACCTCTCTGCCTAGTAACGTAGGAGTGGAAAGGAAGAGATTTTGATAAGCTGTAGAGAGACGGAGCTGAACTTTAGCTGTGAAGAATTTAATATCATTAGAAGTTTATTAAATCTGTCTCTTTAAACGGATTCCATTAAGTGCATATATAAAGAAACCACTTTTTCTTATAAAGGACATCATTTACACTTTTGTGGAGGTATTACGGTCTATTTTCCCCTAAAGTTCATTTAAAATGTTAGTAAAGATTTCTTGCACTAAAACTATAATCTCTTTAACTCTTCTGTGTACTATACAAAGCACTGATGTTGGATGGAAAAGAAAGTAATTTTAGGGAGTAGTTTTTAGGGAGTAGATCTACCAGGAGAAAAATTTATTTGGTTGCTGTTTTATAGCTCACGAGACATTATGTCTCATTTTTTTTGCCTACAAGTCTTTTGGCAAAATAAAAATGGGTCAACCTGGTTTACCTAAAGCTGTGTCCGAAATTGCATACTGTATTTGGCTTGAAACTTAAAAGTATGTTCTTGAAACTTAAAAGGCGAACGTACTTCATCCACCATTGTTGTCATGTGACCTTCAATTCATAAATCTTCTCTCGTGAAGCGATCATCTCTTCATACTAGTTCATTTATAGCATCAAATAAACATGAATGAACATCAGAAGGAATGTTGTTTCAAGCGCAGAAAGTACACACAATTGATCAAGTTCAAATTCACCAACGTTAATCTACTAACTCCTCTGACTGGCGGATTCGGGGTTATGATTGGTCAGATCGCCTGTCAATCAAACTGTTTGTGAAGGGTCAATTGAATGTAGAAGTAGTAGGTCATTCATTTTCGCCAACTGTTTTATGAATACTATGAATTCAGACGTACTACTCACCTCACATACCGTTTCTCATTGGAAATAGGCATATTCAGATGCAGCGTAAGAGTATAGAGCTATAAAATGAATGTGGATAGCACCTCAGACCGCTTGTACTTGGAAGGATTTCATGAGAAACATTATGAGTTTATTTTGAGATCTCTGACTTTCGATTGCAGACTTATCTTCTGGCATTTTGGAGTAACAAACACCAAACTTGGCTCTCTGACAAAGCGTTAAAGCAGCCAGCGCTGACAGAAGAGAGGCAAATCTTTGTAAAAAGAAGTTGTAAACATTGAGTCAATCTCAACTAGATTCTGAGGAAAAACAAGAACACGAGAGCCCATTAATATCATGACAGCTTTCATGTAGAGAGCACAACAAAACAAATGTCATCTCATTTTCAGAAATGAAAAAAAAAAAAAAAAATTCAAACTGTTTCTGTATCCTCCACAGGACTTCTGGTCCAGCGATATGAACAAGATGAAGAACTTCAAGAGGCGTTTCTCACTTTCCGTGCCACGAACTGAGACGATAGAGGAGAACGAGTTCACAGAACAGATAAACCAGCTCAACATTCACTGCAATGACGGTACGGTTTTTCATCTCAACATTCATATCTCCCATTCAAAGCTCAAGAGTCCGGATGTGAGCATCACAAAACCCTCTGAAATAAACTAAATATATGACTTTTTATATAGATCATATCTCATGCTGCTACAACAGTCACTCCTTATTGATTCACTCGAACCACCAACTATTGCTTTACCCACAAAGTTGCCAAAAAGGATCTAAATCCATAAAGAAATTGCACCATGTGGCGCAGTGAGAAATGTAGCTTCATCGGTGTCTGAGAAAGTTGAGAAAACAGTAATCACAGATAGTCCTATCCAGGCAGGATTTGATTTCTCAGAGGACGCCTATGTTAGCCAAAAAACTAATTCTGTGAAGCATAAAAGTACCTGACCTCTTGAGGGAAAACTAGTGCTGTCCAAACCGGGCTTTAGTCTAATCCTACGATATGAACAGTTTGTTTTTCATTCATTTCATGCATAATCAAGAATTTATAATAGCAAAAGACATTCAAATCCTAACCAAACTAATTCTCAAAACAACCTCAAACTAATTTTTTTTTTTTTTTTTGCAAAAAAAAAGTCTGATTTTTATGATATGTCCCCTTTAAAATTTGAAAATGAGCCACACCCACGAATATACCTTACCGTTTAAAAGTTTAAGCATATTTTGTTGTTGTAGAAATAAAGTACTACTTTTATTCGGCAAGAACTTGATCAGAAGTTACAGTAAAGACACGTATAATGTTACAAAAGAGTTCTATTTGAAATAGAAGCTGTTCTTTTGAAGTTTCTATTCATATTTGATCCTGAAAAGTGAGCTATTATTGGTTAATATTCTTTTTCTCATGCCATGCAGCCTTAACTAGGTCACCAGGATAGAAAAAAAAAAAACGATTCAGAGGTGGAAAATGTACTACATTTTGATTAAATACAATAAAAAGGACAACTTTGCGCCTTTTAAAGAGTTAGCTCACCCAAAAATTAAAATTCTGTTATTAACTACTCGCCCTTACGTCATTCCAAACCCGCAAGACTTTCGTTCATCTTCTGAATCCAAATGATCTTTTTAATGAAATCTGAGATCTTTCCAATGACAGTAAACAAAAATCTCTTTAAGCCCCAGAAAGGAAGTTAAGGCATCATTAAAGTAATCCATATGACTTCAGTGGTTTAACTATTATCCTTTAAGTCAACTAAAAGGCATTCAAAACCTATTTAAACACTTTTTTTTTTTTACAATCAGGAACCTTGTTAAGAAAGTAAATATTGTTAGTTTTAAAGCCAACCCAGGCTACCTCATCTTGATTTGAAGCCCTGTCCTCAATGGAATGGGATCGCACAAAGATGCCCGGAGACAGTGAGCGGCCCATAAGAGTTTGATAATCTCTCCAAGAGATGGGAGAGAGATGAATCTAGCGGCCTGTGAGGACTTGCGGCGGTCAGGGCCGCTCCAGAGAAAATGAGGAGGAAACAGGATTCTTACTCTCCAGCGTCTTCCCTCTTCACTCTCAAATTGCAGTGGTGGTTATCACTGAGCCTACATTATTAATGCAGTGGTAATAGTACTATTCTGCTCTGCTTTCTGGCTCTATGGTCTTAACACCTTCTCGAGTCAATATTACATTGAATTTCAAGGGAGAGACTACAAGAAGGACCACTTTAAGAATTTAAGACTCAGTCAAATATCTACAGGGGTCTTCGCACATCTGCAGCCTTGCGATGTAAATCGATAATGCTTGTTATTGGCTGGTCTGTATCTTGTTTAACTCTAAAGAATGAGTCTTTATACTCTTTAATTTCGATCAACTTCATGTGAACAAAAATGCACCATATTATGGTAACTGGGAGCCAGAAAGCGTAAAAAAAAGAGCATTTTCTTTCTTAGTTTCATTTGACTAGGCATATATGAAGATGGAACCACATCAAAACAAATGGACCAAGAGCAAAGATGGTCTCAGGTATATTTTGGTGTATACCTGATCCCAAACATTTCAAGGGTAGACAGACCACAGACTATAGAAGCTTGTTTCCGGCACAGAATAAAAAATGAAAAAGCTAATTGCGACTTTTTCATCTCACAAACTATTCTCGCAACTGTGAGTTTACATCTCGCAATTCTGAGTTTTTTCTCATAACTGCGTTATATAAACTCGGAATTTCAAATTATAAAGTCAGAATTGCGTGATATAAAGTCTCAATTCTAATTTGCAATTCTGGTCGGATTCAGGGTTATGATTGGTCAGATCGCCTGTCAATCAAACTGCCGGCGAAGGTCAATTGCAAGAAAAAAGTCGCAATCCTGAGTTTATAACTCTCAGTTGTGAGTTTATTTGACTTTTCTCAGAATTGTGATATAAACTAGCAACTGTGACTTATAAAATTATAAAGTTTTGTTATAAAAAAAAATGCGAGGCGCAATTATCTTTTAAATTCTTTTATTCCATGGCGGAAACAAGCTTCCATAGACATTCTGATCATTGAGAAGACTCAAAATGTGTTCAATTTTTAATAAAATTAATCAAATAAAATCAAGAAGAAAATGCAACTGTGTAACAATTTAGTCTATATTATGAAAAATACTAACAACTTAGAGGTCTGAAAACGGCCTTCGACCGAAGCCCGCAGCGAACACACCAACAGTAATTGCAGGTTAGTGGCATGAAAATAGATAAATCCACCCTTAGACGACATGTAGAAACAAAAGAAACTCGAATCAGACTTTGCTGAAAGTCAAAAGTCTGGTTACAAAAGACTGAAAAAACTCTGAAGTGAAACTGGGTGATGAACCCTCGGCCCATGGCAGGACGGGGATTTGGAGCTGGTTGAATGCCGGGAACAAAACATTTGTTTGGGGAGCAGTCAGGCTCCTCAGCTGTCTGTCTGAGGCAGCTGTTTCCACAACACCCCATTTTCCCCCCAACATGGTCCAGCTGCTCTGATTGGCTGCGGGTACGGCACGCTGTTACTTCCTCCACCCCCGGGAGAGATGGCAGCGGCGGAGACATCTGGAGTTTAGAGGGAGAGAGCGGATCCGAGGACAGGCGGGGAGGAGATGCAAGAGCAGTTCTCTTCTATTTACCCCGTCCCCTTCCCTCCAGCTGCAAATGAACCTCCAAGCCAAGCGTGGCAGAAGGGACGTCTGCAGGTCGGGATGGAAAAAGGCGTCAGAAGCGCCCTGAGAAATGGAACGCTTCGTTCCAATTTACTCGCCTATATACCTAAGATTATTAGAACTCAATTACCGCAAGGTTAATGTGGAAGAAACCGATCCGAGTCACGTTAGGGAGTCGGACCTCATTTCCTCCCTTCCAGAACGTCTACCCCATTATCTCGTTATATTTGTGATGTATCGCTGATCGAGGTGCAACAGAGTAATTCTCCATGGAGAGACACCCATGATGGAGCCATCAAGCAAATGTTTGGCGGCAGTCTTTTAGTTAACAAGTGTTTCTTGATTACCACAAAGATGTAAGCTATTTTTAATGATAATGCTTCCAAAATGGCTTTTCGACAGATTCCTTGGAGGGTTCGAACATAATTACAGACCCAGAAACACCCACACACATTCACACACACAGCGAGATGGCTTTTATAAGCACACTAAATCTCATTGAGTAGTTTATACTGCAAAGGATGAATGTAATGTTTGTTAGGCAGAAATGAAAGGAGAGGCATCTCATTTAAAGACAGCCATCGAAATAACCACCAGCTGTCGTGTGGCCCTCTGGCTAAGCATGAATGAAAAGTGCTCATTTCAAATGAAAAATGGAAAAAGGACTGCAGTGTCTAGATGGGTTCGCTCAGAGGTACGCATCAAAACTATCATACGAACACCACAATAAGGAACCAGGTGTTCAGGTGTGCATAAAATAGCTTATATTCAAGCACACACTTCCAGGAGGAAAATAACTCGACCAAAGAGGACTTGAGGCTCTTTTACAACATAAATATACACATAAATAAATGCAATCAAAGTGTTACCAGTACAGGTCAAATGGTGTAATGAGAAAAAGTTTTAAAAGTTTTTTTAATGTTCAAAAGTTAAGGTTTTTTTTTTTTATGAAATTAAAATGCCTATTCTGCAAGGATGTGTTAAATTGATTTTTTTGTTAAAAAGTGACAGTAAAGACATTTTATAATGTTCTTAAAGATTTTTATTTCAAATAAATGCTGCTCTTTTGAATTGTCTAAAGAATCAAAGAATCCTGAAAAAAAAAAATCAACAAAAATATTAAGCAGCACAACTGTTTTTAACATTAAAAATATTAACAAATATTTCTTTAGCAGCAAATCAGCATATTAGAATGTGACTCTGAAGACTACTTTGATCAAAGGAATGAATTAGATTTTCGAATATATTCACATAAAAATAGTTATAAATTACAATAATATTTCACAATTTTGTTTTTGATCAAATAAACACAGCCTTGCAGGCATAAGTGGAAGGAATGATGGATGGAAGGAAAGAAGGATGGAAGGATGGATGGATGGAAGGAAGGAATGATGGATGGATGGATGGATGGAAGGAAAGATGGATGGATGGATGGAAGGAAGGAATGATGGATGGAAGGAAGGAAGGAAGGATGGATGGATGGATAGATGGAAGGACTGATGGATGGAAGGAAGGAAGGAAAGAAGGATAGATGGATGGATGGATGGAAGGAAGGAATGATGGATGGATGAATGGAAGGAAAGATGGATGGATGGATGGATGGATGGAAGGAAGGAAGGAAGGAATGATGGATGGATGGATGGATGGATGGAAGGAAAGATGGATGGATGGATGGAAGGAAGGAAGGAAGGATGGATGGATGGATAGATGGAAGGAATGATGGATGGAAGGAAGGAAGGAAAGAAGGATAGATGGATGGATGGATGAAGGAAGGAATGAAGGAACGACGGATGGAAGGAAAGAAGGATAGATGATGATGGATGGATGGATGGAAGGAGGAATGATGGATGGAAGGAAGGAAGGAAGGATATATGGATGGATGGATGGATGGAAGGAAGGAAAGAAGGATGGATGGATGGATGGATGGATGGAAGGAAGGAAGGAAGTAATGAAGGAACGATGGATGGAAGGAAGGAATGACGGATGGAAGGAAAGAAGGATGGAAGGATGGATGGATGGATGGATGGATGGATGGAAGGAAAGATGGATGGAAGGAAGGAAGGAAGGATGGATGGATGGATAGATGGAAGGACTGATGGATGGAAGGAAGGAAGGAAAGAAGGATAGATGGATGGATGGATGGAAGGAAGGAATGATGGATGGATGAATGGAAGGAAAGATGGATGGATGGATGGATGGATGGAAGGAAGGAAGGAAGGAATGATGGATGCATGGATGGATGGATGGAAGGAAAGATGGATGGATGGATGGATGGATGGATGGATGGATGGATGGATGGATGGATGGATGGATGGAAGGAAGGAATGATGGATGGAAGGAAGGAAGGAAGGATGGATGGATGGATAGATGGAAGGAATGATGGATGGAAGGAAGGAAGGAAAGAAGGATAGATGGATGGATGGATGAAGGAAGGAATGAAGGAACGATGGATGGAAGGAAAGAAGGATAGATGATGGATGGATGGATGGAAGGAAGGAATGATGATGGATGGAAGGAAGGAAGGAAGGATATATGGATGGATGGATGGATGGATGGAAGGAAGGAAAGAAGGATGGATGGATGGATGGATGGATGGATGGATGGATGGATGGATGGATGGATGGATGGATGGAAGGAAGGAAGGAAGGAATGAAGGAACGATGGATGGAAGGAAGGAATGATGGATGGAAGGAAAGAAGGATGGAAGGATGGATGGATGGATGGATGGATGGATGGATGGATGGAAGGAAAGATGGATGGATGGAAGGAAGGAAGGATGGATGGATGGAAGGAAGGAAGGATGGATGGATAGATGGAAGGAATGATGGATGGAAGGAAGGAAGGAAAGAAGGATAGATGGATGGATGGATGGATGGATGGAAGGAAGGAATGAAGGAACGACGGATGGAAGGAAGGAAGAAAGGAAGGATGGATGGATGGATGGATGGATGGATGGATGGAAGGAATGAAGGAAGGAAAGAAGGATGGATGGATGGATGGAAATAATTCTCTTTCAACCAAAATATTTTCGTTAATAAAAAGCTTGGCTCAAATGCATGTCACCTCATTCACTTTCATGGTTTACTGAGAACAATTTTACCACCTTTCTACAAGCAACTTAAATATAAAAATGCGGAGGTCAAAGCAGTGAATTGAGGTTATGTTGAGAGGTGCACTGAAGCCCCTCTAGTTTAAATATATAGCCCTCCAAGCTCTTCACTCATAAATTTGGAAGGCTAATAGTTTTCTGCTTAATGAATTACGATCCAGTGGGTCAAAGTACTTCGACAATTATCCTAATATCTGATGACCTACTTTCAACTGGACACCAAAATCAATTCTGTATAATTAGCTGAGTGTGCGCGCCACCTGTAAGCCCATAATGAAGCAAAATATCACTGGCTAAATTAAGAGTAAAATTAGCTTTACAAGCAGTCTCAAACCTGCAAACTTTCCAGATACCAGCCGAGATCTTTAATCACCGCCCCAGAGAAAGCTTCAAACCCACAAGGGTACAGTAACACGGCTTATCAGTCATTCACCTCAACCGCTGAGCCACCTTTGTTTCAATGACAGCTCGATTTCCCTGCATTATTAATGTGTTGAGAGCTTTTGTCTCAGGACGGGGGATGTCTACTTGAAAAAAGGAAGTTAGGCCCGGAATGAAAGCACAGAAGAATGTCTCATTTCCTTTACTCAAAGGAATTCTAATTACGTCATCATTTACTCACCCTCATGATGTTGCAACCCATAGCACTGTGCTGAAAAAGTCACTATTCACTATTTTATTTTAAAAGAGTTGCATGAACATGCAGGATTTACAGTAAAAAAAAAAAGACCATTAATGCACATTCACATCGAGGACGATAACTTTAACAATAAATATATAGTTCTAAAAAACTTGTAAATATAAAAGAAAAGAGTCAACAATATCAATGGAATCATTTTCTTACTAATAAATCGTTACGGTTTTCATTTTTGTCGTGAATGGGTTTTTATACGCGTTGAGGCCGTTAAATGGTGACAGAACGTTCATACACATTTTCATTTAAACATTCTCCTGTCGCCTAGAAATACCACATCACTATCGGAATATCCCGACCCGATTCACGTTCCTACAGCAGCTATAGCTCACCAGCTGTTTTCTGCCCCCATGGGATAGCTTTGATATAGATATAAGCCTCGAATACAATTCCACAAGAGAGTTTTGAGCTGTTGGAAGTTCACAGAAATGTAGGAAGGTTCTTCATAGACCTGATCGGTGTGTTTAGATGTGCAGACAGACTCTGCTGGAGTCCAATGGGAGAAAGCGGTCTGGGCAGAAGGTTGTCTGAGCCTGGAGGCCTACAAGAAATAGGAAACACACATACCTCGACATCCAGGGTCGACAACAGCCTTCTGGCAGGGCACACACACAAATACTAGAGCAGGTCCCGGTGCTCAGAAAGTCATTTCAGGACAGACTGCAGGAAACACATAGTTTCAAACAGTTAAGTTGTTGTCAGAGATATCTATTATTCCTTTTGACCTATTCGCACACTCTGTGGAACCACTACAAAGGGTCAAATTGCAGGGCTTTGCTTCCATTTTCAACTCCAATATTTCATCCAATAGTAACTCTTCTCATCTGTGCAAATATATATATGGGAAAAACATGTATTATATTATATACGTATATACACACACACATATACATATATATATATACACATATATACATACATATACAAACATACGTATACACACACACATATATATATACATACATATATACACATACGTACATACATATACACACACACACACATGTATATATACACACACATACATATATATATATATATATATAATGCGCACCAGCCCCATTCAGTTCTCTTTCAGCTTGAATGGACAAAAACACACAAAAATTAGTAAGAACATTTAGAAATGAGTTAAATAGTCTTAAAAGTTGTGAGGACATCAGATGTGTGTCAGATCTTAAAGTGACATCAGCCTAATAAACCTGCTGCTGTGAAAATCACTCACTGCTCTTGATTTAAAAAATTTTGAATAAAAATATTTGTAGATTTAATAAGGATTCATCTATGTTTAATTTAAGACTGTGAAGTGTTTGATAGCATTATTCAGTTTTTGTATATTTCCTTCTTGTTAGATCAAATATTTAAAATACACTGTCTTTACGTTGTTTCTACATTAATTTGGAGATTAAATGTGAAATTATTACAATATAAAAATATTACAAACTTCCTGTAACACTTTAGTTTATGGTCCAATTCTCACTATTAACTAGTTGCTTATTAGCATGCATATTATAGGATATTTGCTGTTTATTAGTACTTATAAAGCACATATTAATGCCTTATTCTGCATGATATATATCATATATCAGTGCTGTCAATCAAATGTAACTAATTAATCGCACATTTTCTGTAATTATTCACAGGCAATCGCACCTAACGTGAAAGTTTGGTCACACTCTAGAATAGGGTCCAATTCTCAAAATTACATTCAATAATGCAAAATGTATGTAATATAAATGAATAATATATTGATGAATGTGTTGAGAGCTTCACTGAAACCCAGACACAAATGACAAATTATGTGAATGGAAATAAATATTATAGTAAATATTTAGTTATTAATGCAGTTACATATATAAATATATTTATACACACACACACGTATATTCTTATGATCAAAACAGTTTGGTAGGACCGAACAGAACACGAACTCTTGAGATGAGTTTTCTTTTTTTAAGAGTTCAACACTGAACTCTTGAAAAATAGCACTGAATAAAATTCAAGAATGGCCAACTGAAAGACGAATATATGGGCTAAACAACGATATAACCTTTATTGCACAAAAACCATCACAGTCTACCCCAAAAAACAACAACAAAAAACAGTATTATGTGTCGAAATTTATTGTTGAGGACAGTGTATTTGTTACAAAAGCAGTGAGAGCGGTGCTTTAAAATCGATAAATTTAGAGACGCCGCTTTATGGAGAGCATTTACCATTCTGACAGTCTAACAACATGGTGTCAGCACACTAAAACCCTCTCTGCAGTTATAAATTCATCCCTTTAAAGTAGCACATCTGAAAATATTAAAGCTAAAATAAATTAGAAAGAGAAAAAACAGAAAGAAAAACCGGTCGATCGTCACGACCCTTTGCGCTTTCATCTCAAAGATTCGCAGCTTATGCAATCTCTCCTCTATTCCGGACACCTCAAATAAAATGCCAAGACAAATCTCCTGAGCGCATCCCCTTGTATTTGCTCGCCCTGCAAGCTATTTGCTCGAACCTTCTGCGGCACGTCTGGATTTTGTCACTAGAGAAGGCCAGGATGTAATTTGACACGTACAGTAGGTAGGATGAAGGTTCGGGACGGATATGAAACATTGGTGGGGAGTCCACATTGCCGCTGGATTTCCTGGAGAGGAAAATCTCTCGGATAGTGCGCAAGAGGAAGAGAAAGAGAGGAAAATGACTCGCCTGCTACGACCCCAATTACCACCGAGGAGATCAAAGAGCTCGCTGCCACTGTGATATTTAAATGATGAGCCTGGATAGGGCCTCGCTTTTCGTATCTGCAAATGAAGGAAACCAAGGCCCACTACCGCCCTCTCCCTCTCCCGCTCGTTCGCTATGTGTCTTTGTGCCGTGATTTGAGAGCGCTATATAACATTCTCATTCGCCTACTGCCGAATATTAATGAAACCGAACAGAAGCCTATTTAATAAATTCCTCCATTTTAATAGTGACAAAATGAATGATTTCCAATCAAATGCCCATATACTGTTTATCATATTATTATATTGTTTACATGCATCATTTATACCATCTGCATATTACATAAGCATTACAAGTGGAAAAACGGTACTGTCTCTTTAAGACTATCAGCAGTTTAAAAAAGTGAAAGTGAAAAAACAGCAAGAACACTACGCAGAAGGTACAGATATTTATCACTGAAGTAAAACAATATATGACTTCTGAAACCATTTTATGTAATATGCATTCAATGATGTATGCCTCTTTTCTGAGTAAAACATTTATGTACGTGATTACATGATTCACAATCATGCATTTCATCTGATTTGAATCAACTGACGTAGATTCGGAAGTAGAACGGCTTTTAAAAGAATCAATTAAAATCTGTGGATGCATGAATATGCATTATATTTGGACACATAGAATGATCAAGCCTTAAAGGGATATGTTTCCCAAAAATCCTCATGTTGTTCTAAACTCATATGACTTTCATTTCTCCATAAAAGAATAGGAGTTTTTTTTTTTTTTTTAATGTACACTCAGAGCTATAAACCTGAAAGCACCACCATAAAACCATCATAAAAGTAGGCCATTTGAATCGTGAACTACATTACAAATCCTCTGAAAGTGAGCTTTATGTAGGAAACGCCAAGTAACCCGCATTTATGTAACTGAGATGATTCATTGAAAAGATTTGATTCAAAAGAATGATTCCCTGAAAATATGGGAATCAGTACTTGATCGAAATCATGCCAAGGAGAATAACCTTCAATCTGTTTCTCACACAAAGCAATCATATGACTTCCGAAGACTTGTAATATAGTCATATAATGATAGTTTATGGTGCTTTTTTGGAGCTTTTTTGGAGTTTTATGTCCTCAGACTCCTAATTACATTCAATTACAGGTTTGGAACGACATAAGAATGAGTAAATGAAGACAGAAGTTTCAGTTTTTGGCTGAACTATTCCTTTAACCTTCATTCTCTTGATGTTTACTGAAATGCAGCACCAACCAGCCCTCCAACGCTGTTCTCTCTTAAGCTTTCCTTACTTCTGTTTTTAAAATTAGCATATGTGGGCAAGGAGAGATTTGCCTCCATCCTAACAAATCAAGGATAACAAAACATTTACCCGTCTGTTTCGGCAAAAACCGTCCCCCCGCTGCATTCCTAGGCCAGATGTGAACATAAAATGCAATTAAATCAATAAGAGAACGATGAAGAAAGCGTGTGAGAGAGAGAGAACAAACATCTAAGGCTGTGTGGGGGACCTGGTATTGAATTTCAGATCTGCTGAAAAGCAGGATGTGATATAAATATTGATGAATCAGATGGCTACCTGAGAGACAGAATAGCTATCTCTTGTTATCCGGATCCGACGTTGCCTTTGTTAACAGTCTGCATCACCATAGCAACAAGCAATTAAATGGCAGCATGCATTTAAACATCAGAGACAAGTTGAGATTCATGCTGCCGAACAATAGAGGAGGGGGGAAAAAACGCCGGCTGTGTGCGATTGCTAGGGGAATCGAAAAAAACATTTTCAGTGAGAGAGAAAAGTTGTGAGGCACCACTAAATTGAGGGTAGACAAAGGCGGTGTAAATGCTGACATACACACTCACAATACATAAGAGCCTAGCTCACTAAAATGCACGTCTAACACGTATATATAACACTTTTTCCCGTTCATTTTCTCCATAAACATCTCATTTTAAGCCTTGAATGAATCAGCCAGCTCCCAAATGAATCACAGCATTCCAACAATTGATTTCAAGCTAAAAAATTGTATGAAAAAAACCCCACGTTTTAATTCTAGTTCTTTTTTTATGATGAGGACGAGAAAAAAACTATTTCCCAGATTTCGTTTGTTCCGCATTTAAATAGATAGGCTAGGTATTGAAAGGTTATTTTAGTATAATTATTACATGAAATATCTGAAACACTTCAAATACTCATTTTCCACAGAATAGATAAAAGATACCAGCTGGGCTTTCTCATTTCTCTGACAGCGAGTTGACACACGGACCCGTTTCATTTGCTCTGTATGAATATTATTGGAGTTACAGGTTTGAATTTCGGCATGGGATTGCATGTACTGCGCATAATTTTACTCATTACCGCAGATTTTGAGTTCAGTGTGCACACATAAAGCCGCCTCTCAGTACTAAATTGAGTTTAAATTGAGTTTTTTTCACTGCTTATCGCACTTAAACTGTCAAATACATACAAAATCATGTCAAAATGTCGGTCTTGGCAAGTATTCACTTAAACACAGTCAGTTTTGTAAGCGAACGTAAACAGATGAGAAAGAAAACGCATGCGTAACAGTATAATGGATCAGTGCGTTCGGTCGTAAAGTGACAGCAGCCTAATATACCTGCTGCCAAATTATGAGATGATATTAAAAATATCTATATGGAAGTTTTTCCACGCGGTATCAACGTCAAAATTGTGGCCAGTGAAAATGCTAACTTTGGAAAACCACTTACCATAGTGGCTGGTGCACACAAACACACATTTGTCGATTTCTCATTAGTATTATAAGTAGTTCCTCACAGTGAATTTGGTTACTAAACTAGCTTTTATGAAGTTGAAATCACTACAGACGCTTCAACCACCATTTAACCTCAGAGCTCATGGCAAGTCATTATCACTAAAAATCAAATTCTGTTTGAAGAAAATAAATTGGATTTTACTTCGAGATCCCTACTGCACACAGTATTCAAACATTTAAAGCGGACATGTGATTGGTTGAGGACTTTGGCGTCCTCCAATCAGAAATCCCGCTACTGAGGGTGCATTAGGAAACATCTGCATAAATGCGTCTCCAGGAGCCATTCGATGTGTTGAGCGGTGCTGCCACTGAGAAAGGAAAAGCCTTCAGGGTTCGCTCTGCAGTTATAATCCTATTACTAATGATCTTCCGTTGAAAAAACAAATTACCCAAGTATGATAGCCTTTGAATATGCTAGTGCTAAGCCACGCTTATTACCTGAAACATCAAATATCGCTGGACGGAATCGGTGATTCATCCTCGCAATTCGCCGTGTTAATGGGGATACTCGGGTTTGCCAAATAAAGAACAGAACGGGCTGAAGCGTTAGTCTCATTATACTCGAAGAGGGAGGGGGCGAGACAGGGCTTTTGATCACCCAGCGAGGCCTACTCCTGCTTTCAAGGCTGTCATTGACATAAAGGAGCATTAGTGATCTTTTGTGCACCTAGAAAGGGTTTTAAAAAGAGAAAGAAGAGGCATGAAAGACTACAAAACAAATGAAACATTGAGTAAAAAGGAGAATAGGGCGATCTGTCAGCTATTCTCTTTATTTATACTAAGAGTGACTGTTTAGCCATTTCGTGAAAAACATTAGGCTATTATTAGTAATGTCATAGGGTGTTCTTGAACCAATGAAAATGCCCAAATGTGATGATCCCCTTGCTGAAATATAAAGATAGCTACATGCTTTCATGTTTACAGATATATCAAAATATAATATCATATTTTAAGCAAATATTTAAAGCTTAGTTTTAAGAAACATTGTCTGTTACCAAATTGTTTCAATTGTCTGCTGATTATATAATACATAAAGTTGAGTAATAACCTTTACAAGTAAATATGTATACCAGAAAATTACATAATGACAATTTTTGGCAGTGGGATTAGATGTGAGGATTCATGACACCAGTAGGTGGCGACAAGTGACTGACTTTATGAGTTAGAAATAAAGAAATCATTGAATCGTTTACCGAGCCAATTCTTTCAAAAAGCTAATTAATTCGTTGTTTATTCATTGCTTTATATACATACATGCATATACATACATATATATATATATATATATATATATATATATTATATACATACATGCATACATACATAGACACTATATATATATATTATATATATATATCCAAAACAATTCACGATTCATAGGTTTTTGTTCGATTCGAGAGCGATTTTTGCAAATTCAGAACGATTTACATTAACATTTGACGCGATTCAATTAATGATTCGATTCTGTATTTTTTATACGCATTCATGGGATTATATAAATGCTTGCCCTGATTTGTGTTAGTCTGGGTGCGAATTACATAGGGGGTCGGGGAGTGGGGGCAAAAAAAACAAAACAAGGGTAGTCGTGGCCTAATGGTGAGGGAGTCGGGCATGTAACCTGAAGGTTGTTGGTTCGATTCCCACGCCGGCAGGAATTGAAGGTGGGGATTGTGAATGAACAGCACTCTCTCCACCTTCGATACCATGACTAAGGTGCCCTTGAGCAAGGCACGAAACCTCTAATTGTTCCCCTTGTAAGTCGCTTTGAATAAAAGCGTCTGCCAAATGTAAATGTGAAAACAATAAAGTATAAATATTAATGATGTTTATTACTAGTTCACTTGTAAGGGTTTTACCTCAAAATAGTGCCTTCATCAATAACAAAATGTGAGCATCTGTCTCAGTGTTTGTCATTTCCCGTCTATGACCTGAGAGTCATGTCTCTCCCTCCGTCCGCACAATTGGATCTATCACACCCTCATGCAGCTTTGATGATTTTCAAAGCTTCACATCTCTCCTCCTGAGTTTGACAGTACAGAAACCAGAGACTGTGCTTGGTGACAGTCCGGGCTAGCGAGTCGATGCAGGTGGTCATCCTTACCTTTCATCATGTCGCTGTTAGCCCGAGCGGAGAGGTACAGTGTGAGTGTGATGTTACAGGTCAGTTTGTGTGTCAGCCCAGATCAGATGAGATGGGCTTTGATGTTCGGTGGGTGCCCGAGTCACTCAAGCGACTCAGATCCAATTTCTGACCCTGTCCTCAACACACGCACTGGGGTCAAAACTCAAATACCCCTCCGGCCTGTCAGGAGGGAGGGATTCTGATCCCTGCACAAACTCGGGACAACAGCAAATGCCAAGTAAGATTAGAGCCACCGATATTAACCTGGGCGCACCACAAGGAATTTAAATATCGTATTAAGTGTGAGACTGCAGGGTCCGATTCGTTAACATATTCTGCATGGCTGGATATTGACATTTTCATGATTCAATTCAATTACAATCTCGATTCAATATCAATTAAAGGCACAATATGTATTGCATTTCCGCTGCTAGAGATCACTTATTCAAAACAATGCCTGTTTTTGTGGAATTATGGAATTATTGTTTTCACGTCTACAGCTGGTGGAAAAGAATCGGGACAGGACTCGGGCAGAAATCATGTTCATGGATGAGATTATTAAAGTTACTGTAGTATGAAGCAGAGCAGGGACAAATGCTATTGGAGCTGAACGAGGTCGCTGGAGCGATTGCTAATGAGAGTCGAGCACGACACGCGCCTCGAGAGCAGCGGAGCTTTTATTATGCCGCAGTCGCCGCTTCCGCTTCTTCCTGTCAAGCATATGTGGGTGTTAAAAGTTGCTATTATGCTACTCTGCGTTCGCTCGGCGGCTGCTATGAGACACTTAATGCACACTGCAGTGAGCTAGATCGATATTAGGCATGGTAAAACATGGTACCAACGGTAAATCTAGAAAACAAGATTTAAACAAAAAGACTTACTGTGTCTTTTGTAACATGATTAGTTTTCTGTCGATGAATGAATCCATCCAAACAGTTGCTCAGCATTATATATTAAAGAGTGTTTCTATGGTTTGTATAAAATAAAACCGGAAACCGAGTGTAACGGGGGTATGATGTCATTGATAGGTCTGTGTCCTGCTTATTTCTCTGGATTTAAACATTCTTGGAAACATTTGGGACAATGTAAGTACACAAGTCAACAAAATATAACATTGTTCAAGTGATTTTTGGATATTTTAGTCCAGAAATCTTACATATTGTGCCTTTAATTTGGATATGTTGTTTTTATGGCTGATTCATTTTTTATTTTTTTTTATTGATTTTTCAGACCATTTCATATGCCAGACTTTACAAAGTTAAAGAGCATAAAAACGGCATTTGGTTTGATTTTAGTGAGAAACACTAAATCAGAATTTGAGAGAATTTGAAAGCTGACACAGTTTCTTATAAAAATAATGTTTAGTGCAGTTTTGTTTACTGAAAACATAGAGCGAGAGCAAGACCGATCTTGGGATTGAAGAATCAATAGAAATGGTTCAAATGAGGACTGATTTATCAGTAGCGTCAACCCGGCCCTAATTTTCGCAGTCATAACAGGGACTCGCAAAACAGCTGTCACGATCATCTCGGATAGGATAAAGACAGCCGTGGGTAATGCGACCACGTCGACCAGCCGTCTCTGCCAGATGTGGCATTCTGCGGCGTTCCCGCCTAAATGGCTCCGATGAAGAGTTCACTTGTGCGGTCCGGAGAGGATGAGGCCTGCATAAATGAGAACGGATGAGCCTGGCAGGCAGTTCTCATTCAGCGACGGGCTCGGCCCAATAATGAGGTGGATCTCAATTATGCCGGCAACGGCGCTGTGAAATGGACCGGGGTCTCCCACCCCGACGCCTCCGGAGGCCCTTCAAGCCCCCTCGTCCAAATTGAACTGATGGAGCAGAAAAGCCATTTTGATTTTCGTTCTCACCTCCGAAAACACGGTTTGGCAGTGATAATGCCAGGCTGCCGTGGGCATCTGCCATGCGCTCGCGAAGGGGGTCGGTGGGTCCCTATCGGACGTGCCGTATAGGGGCGTAATTGGATTTGTGCTGACAGCCTGTTGACACAGACATTATTAATTGGGGTGGCTGGATTGACACACACTTAGATAGCCACATCATAAATGCATGAAACTCGGTGCGATAATTGCGATCGCTCCGCTAACTGCGGTGGGCTTGATTAATGATGCCGTCATCAGCATATGCCAAAGCTGACCTCACGGTTATTGAGTTTGCGGGCTAATCAGAGAAGAGGTGGGACGTCTATGGCTCATTCGCACTCAAAAGCAGCACGAGAGATTGTTGAGGCTCTTCAAACGACTCTTATGACCTGATGAATGCAACAGTTACCATTGAAGTTTCCGGAGTAATAGCAACAACCAAACAAAGCACAGCAGGATCACTAAAACATAGCCTATGGGCTTCGAGTACAGAGGCAGGCTATTTTTTGAGAGAATATGTTCAGGATATTCAAAAGCATTCGCTTACAAGCTCTTGTATCTTCCATTCTTTCATAAAATGTGCTTTTCCTCTCCTATTACTCAATACGGTCAGATACAAAAACACTGTCATATATGTCTTATAAATATTAAATGAACAGACTACAGGATGGTTTCTGAATATCGGCTTCAAGTCGTGAACCACAGACAGAGAGAAAATAATCACACATCTATAAAACGCTTTTGTTTTTCTGGGGTTAGCCATAAATGTGACCAAATTAAAAGTCTGGGGTCAGTTAGAATTTTTATTTTAATTTTTTTTCAAAAGAAACTTAATGCACTCTTGCTGAATAAAAGTATTAATTTCTCGATCAAAAGTGACGGTAAAGACATCTATAATGTTACAAAAGATTATATTTCAAATAAACGCTTTTGAACTTTCTATTAAAAGATAAAAAGAAAAAAAAATATTGTACACAAATATTTTGTACAAATTTACAAGCAGCAAATCAGCATTCTAATAATGATTTCTGAAGGATCATGTGACACTGAAGACTGGAGTAATGATGCTGAAAATAAATAGGAATAAATTACAGTTTAAAATGTATCCAAATAGAAACCAGTTATTTTAAATTGTAATAATATTTCACAATATTACTGTTTTTACTGAATTTAATTAAATATATGCAGCCTTGGTTAGCAGATATTAAAAATCTTACCGATCTCATCTTAATTTAAAAATGTAATATATATAATTGTTGGTACAATTAGATAAACAGTCAACAAAAATAGTATATTGTTTGTGTGGCCTTGTTAACTGATGTCTTCAGAAATATCCATCATTATGAGAGAGAAAAAAACTAGCAGTTATTTAAAATGATAAATTAATAAATAGTAATAATAGAATATTTCTTATTATCCTTATTATTATTGACCAAAAATAATGCACAATTATTTAAGTCTAAGAAAAACATTAAAGACTTTGTGTGGCCTTATTTTTTCAGAGATATCCAAAGTTTTAAATTAATTGGCACATTTGTGATAAGAACATTCTAGTGATCATCTCTTTTGTTGCTATTTTCAAAACTATTGGCAAATAAAGTTGCATGAATCAAAGATATAAAGTGAGAACTATGTGTACCAGAACCATCTATACATCTATAAAGTAACTGTATGGGGTGTGATTGTGTCCTACAGGTGTGGTGCCCAATAGTCTGGGTCTACACAGCCTGCAACCCAGTCCAGTGGCTCCAGACAGCGAGGCTCAATCTCCCACCCAACTGCAGTACCGCAACAAAGTCCAGCATCGCCGATTCTCCATGGAGGTGAGTGCTGTTTAATCATCACATCCTTTTCCATGCTAAAGTACAGCCAAGTGCTCCTTCCAGAAGCTTTGATGGAAATCTAGTGATCCTAACAGAACAACATAAGCTCTGATAATCTTATCTAAGTCCTTAATAAAGTCCTTGCCAGAGGCACTATAAAGCCTCATTATCAAATACTTTGTTTCTCTTTGCGAGACCAGATTTTAAAATAAAAAAAGCACTAAAGAGATGACAAGTTTGTCTCGGACTACAACACTCCTTTACTATGGTAATAACAGTTTGGAAGCCGACAGAGAGAGAGTTTCTCTGAAGAACGCGATACTTGAGATACAGCGCAAAGTTTCTCTGAAGAACGCGATACTTGAGATACAGCGCAAAGTTTCTCTGAAGAACGCGATACTTGAGATAGAGCACAAAGTTTCTCTGAAGAACGCGATGCTTGAGATAGAGCGCAAAGTTTCTCTGAAGAACACGATGCTTGAGATAGAGCGCAAAGTTTCTCTGAAGAACACGATCCTTGAGATACAGCGCAAAGTTTCTCTGAAGAACGCGATGCTTGAGATAGAGCGCAAAGTTTCTCTGAAGAACACGATCCTTGAGATACAGCGCAAAGTTTCTCTGAAGAACACGATCCTTGAGATACAGCGCAAAGTTTCTCTGAAGAACGCGATACTTGAGATAGAGCGCAAAGGTTCTCTGAAGAATGTGATGCTTGAGATACAGCGCAAAATTTCTCTGAAGAACGCGATACTTGAGATAGAGCGCAAAGTTTCTCTGAAGAACACGATCCTTGAGATACAGCGCAAAGTTTCTCTGAAGAACGCGATACTTGAGATAGAGCACAAAGTTTCTCTGAAGAACGCGATGCTTGAGATACAGCGCAAAATTTCTCTGAAGAACGCGATACTTGAGATAGAGCGCAAAGTTTCTCTGAAGAACACGATCCTTGAGATACAGCGCAAAGTTTCTCTGAAGAACACGATCCTTGAGATACAGCGCAAAGTTTCTCTGAAGAACGCGATACTTGAGATAGAGCACAAAGTTTCTCTAAAGAACACGATCCTTGAGATACAGCGCAAAGTTTCTCTGAAGAACGCGATACTTGAGATAGAGCGCAAAGGTTCTCTGAAGAATGTGATGCTTGAGATACAGCGCAAAATTTCTCTGAAGAACGCGATACTTGAGATAGAGCGCAAAGTTTCTCTGAAGAACACGATCCTTGAGATACAGCGCAAAGTTTCTCTGAAGAACGCGATACTTGAGATAGAGCACAAAGTTTCTCTGAAGAACGCGATGCTTGAGATACAGCGCAAAATTTCTCTGAAGAACGCGATGCTTGAGATACAGCGCAAAGTTTCTCTGAAGAACGCGATACTTGAGATAGAGCGCAAAGTTTCTCTGAAGAACGCGATGCTTGAGATACAGCGCAAAGTTTCTCTGAAGAACGCGATACTTGAGATAGAGCACAAAGTTTCTCTGAAGAACGTGATACTTGAGCGGAAGGTTTTTCAGGGGAACGAAATCGTTTGAGGAGAATGCAAACATTTTTTGAGCAAACTAAAAAGCATTGAAATATAACCTTTCCTCCCATGTCATATTTTTGTCCATCACCATGTCCCCGTAGGGGCTCCGTATAGTTTCTGGCAAAATAATTAATTGTCCAAAATGCATTTCTATAATGCTTTTCACAATAACAATCATTACAAATTAAAAATTGACAAAAAGTGCATTTTTCAGTCACATTATTTCATGCATATCGTTAAATGTATTCTGTAAATACATTTCCAACGTAGTTCGTCTTATGTTCAATCATAGACACTGCATGTTTTCTTACATAATACTTTTTATAAGCATTTATTCATATGCATATTTGGATTTTTTTTTATATAATATCCAGAAATTGCATTAAAAATGAACCTAAGTTGGTCTAATTTTCTCATTTCATTGTAGTAACTATGTCATTGTGGTAGAAATTGTGAATATCTCTAACAAACGCATCTGTAATCTTCAATACAACATAAACAACATCCATAAAACATCTCACAAATATTAGTGTCGCATTCCACCTGTTAGAAAAGCAAGTCCAAAATAAACCATGCCAACTGGATTCCCCAATGACAAGAACAGACTAATCAGAGCCTACACTCGGCTCCTGCCTTGATCATCTTCCTCGTTTTTTCTCCACCATAATCATCCATGCGATTCTATATCGGGTGCACGAGAGAAAATCCTCGGTTGGAGGCGCATGAGAAAGATGGAGTCCATCATTAAATGGAGTGGAAGTATTACCTGTAAGTTAGTCCACAGCCACAAAAGACAGACTCGGCATTCGGAGTGTTCTTTGCCTCGGCTGTCAGCTTTCTTATTCACTGGCCATGAATCTACAGGGGGAAAATTGGAATGAATGCCCTCTCCCATTTTCAAATGCGCTGGCTTCTTTCTGCTCTCGCAAACCTTTTATCTGCACCATGCACCCTTATTTTATTCCCACGGGCATGACGGGAGAGCGCCGAGGAGAAAGGGAGGACTTTTTATTCCCTGGTTTTATTGAGAATCACTCGCTAGTTTTATTGCACGACCGTACAAACTCAGCCACAAGGCAGAGCGGGAAAAAATCTCAGGGAATGCTCTCATTTTTCAGAGCACATAAAATTCCCCTTCACGGCCGTGCTATTTTTGGGCTTCGCCTAACCGGGCCGATGAATCGAGTTACGAACTAACTCCATCGCAGCTTCTTAAATGCGAGAAGATTTTTGGAGATACTTCAGCTCGTTGCATGATACAATATGTTGTCCTACCCTGCCTCGGCGTATTGAGATTACTCCACAATCCTTTATTGAGTGTGAGTCTTCACACTCGAGAAAAGTGACAGGTTCTCTCATTGTCATGCCGAGTTCGTCCTGGTAAGAATAGTCAGCTCTGCCTATAGGCGTAGAGAAAGCTGTCATATTCACCTTGACTGGCTGTGTTTTTATGTGTGCAAGCTGAACGCTAATAGCTGACAGCTCTTTGATGTGTGTGCAGGATGTAACTAAGAGGATGTCTCTGCCCATGGATATTCGTCTCCCACCAGAGTTTCTGAAGAAGTTACAGATGGAAAGCACTCCACCATGCAAACCTCTCAGCCGTATGTCCAGAAGAGCCTCACTGGTAAGTAACCAAACTAAACTCACACAGATGATTAGTTCGAAATCTAAACAAGGATGAGTCTATCTACAGAGAATATATTCTTATATATATTCATGAAGATGTCATCATTTTCTAGGAACAAAACTGCTAGTAAAATAAACCTGTCTACATATGTACATAGCTTCCTACCTGCACTCCCACAAAAAAAGGTACAAACGCTATCACAATACCTTCTCAAAAGGTACACTTTTGTTCCTTTTAGGTACTAACATGTACCTTTGAGGTATCAATATGCACTCCTTAGGTACAGGCATATCTATTGAAAAGGTAGTGCCCTAGTGACAACTTTTTACCTATTTCCTGAGAGTGTAGGCAACACTGTTACAGACATGCAATGGTGCACAGAGGCTGTGTCTAAAATCACCCCATATCCTTTAAATAGGGCATTATTTGAGGGAACAGCCTCAAAGTGAAGTGGCGTCCGAAATCATAGTGGACATTATCGAGTGCACTCATTCAATCACATAATGCACAGCAATAACAAGTATACAACTGATTTTTGCACTTAATGGCTTGGGAATACCCATGATGCACTGTGAGAGTCGCACGTTGAATGAATTCCAGCATCTCGCCTGAAGATGGCGCCCGCCGCTGAATCATCCGTGCATCCATTTTCGAAACCTCTTAAGGTCTGTACATGCTAGTTTCCACGACAGAGATCAATTTTGACAACACAACTGGAACTGCCAGTTTGCCAAGTTTCAAATAATTATTAAACTGCAAACACAAACTCATTTTCATTCACTCCTTCAAGTGGACTATATATAATGTAGGGAACAGTAAATGAGGGTATAGGGGGGATTTCGAACACAGCTCTAGTTTTTTGTCCAACAAAATCTTCAACAAATATAATTTGGCAGATATTGCAATCCCAGAATGCATTGCAGAAGGAAATTTAGATTAATGGGATTTTTACATCCATAACCCAGATGTTACATCAACTACATCCACGGCTGGGTAGGTTACTTTTAAAATGTATTTCACTACAGATTACAAAATACATGCTTTAAAAAGTCATTTGTAATATATTTCCGTTACATTACTCAAGTTTAATAACTTAATCTAAATACTTTAGAATACTTTGGAATACTAATAAGTGTGGAACAAACACAAAAAAGGCAATTGCAAGTTTTTATCTCACAATTCTGACTTTTTCCCTCAGATTTGAGTGATATAAAGTGGCAATTGTGAGTTATAAAGTCAGAATTATGAGATATAAACTCGCAATATTGAGAAAAGTCAGAATTATGACATTTAACTCACATACTAAATTCACAATTGCAAGAAAAAAAAAATAGTATCGCAAGTTCATATCTCCCAATTCTGACTTTATAACTTGCAATTGTGAGTTTAAATCTCGCAATTCTGAGAAAAAGAAGTCAGAATTGTGAAATGCAAACACAATTGTGAGGAGAAAAAACAAATTGTGAGGAAAAGATGCAGTGACCTTTTTTACAATTATAAAATGACTCACAAACAACGATCACAAAACATGAAAACAGTCAAAAACATGAAACTGAACTCAGACTGTCAGAGTCAGAGAATCACCAATCGCTGTTTAAATTACATTAAATTCAAAGTAATCACTTTGGTAATCTAAAACACTTTTCAGATGGAACTGTAATCTGATTACCACCCATTTAAAATGTAACTGTAATGAAATACACTTACTCAAATTTTGCATTTTAAATACGTAACTTAGTTACTTATATTTCGTTACTCCCCAACCCTGACTACGTCAGTTACTGCTTTCATACTACACTGTACTATACAAATAATACTCAACCAGTCAAAGCGTTGGCCTAGCATTCCTGTCTAAATTTGTACACTTAGCATGCCTCTCAGCAAAAAAAAAAACAAAAACCTAAAGATTTATAACACAACATTTGGTGCTTTTACAGCGTCGCTGCAAGAACTGCTATAATAAACATTACCGTAAACGTCTTCTACACCCATATTTCTCTGTCCGGTCAAGCGCTATGAAATAATTCTCCAGCTCCTTTCAAACAAAATGTATTGTGAAAAGTGATATGTGATATGCACAACGCATGTCCCATTCGCATACTTGCGGAGAATAAGTTTCTGACCCAATTCAGCTACACACAGGAGAACCTTAGTGGTCAGTGACAGATTGCTTATTCCTACACAAGACCCGAAGCTCACAGGAGCCTGACCGCAAATGGCACACTGCCCCAGAAACCCTTCGCTCGCTCCACTCCACATTAAACAACACCAGCAACTCCTAATAATAGCAGAAATGTACAGTTTTAGCTCTTAAATGTGCTTACTTACATGTGTCGACGTTCGCACACCAGATATGGCTCACAAATAATTCATGAATGACTCCAACAAACTTTTCGGTAATACATTATTCCATTCTTTTCAGTCGGACATTGGCTTCGGAAAATTGGAGACCTACGTGAAGTTGGGAAAACTAGGAGAGGTAAGATGTTTTTCTCTTCTCTGGGTGAAGACAAAAGATGCTATAGGCAAAAATTAAGAGCATAAAACAGCAGTCTTCAAAATGAAGAATCAAATGGGTTCATTACGAGATTCCCTCCGGCGATTACAGTGAATAAGAGTCGTGTTGAATGCGGATTCTGATTTAATGGGCTTTTTTGGCATGAAGAGACATCAGTCTCTTAATATGCTCAAAGCTGTACTGCGACTAGCCCGTCAATTTTCCATTAAGTGCAACAAAGCATGCACATTGCAAATTGTGAGAAATAATGTACTACATACAACCCTGAGGAACACCATATCTAATGACTGTGTGAGGAAAAACCTGAAGTATTGGAAAAATACTGGACACGGACGGCAGTGAATTCTCTTCAATAAAGAAACAAATAAGGGTAATATCTTTGTATCAGCAGTTACAGACGTTTTCATTAGCGTCGGAAGTGCGAATTTCAGCTTGTAGAAATAAATATCAGCATTATAAAATTAAGTTAAACCTACTCAACTTTCTCACGGTGGTGTTCCCATCATGCACTGGGGCATGAATAATTAACAAGGTTGCATTTTTCACTGCTTTCTATCTGTATTTACATCATTGCTTTTGTTGTTAGGTTTAGTAATTTGCTGTTTTGTGACACCTAAAAAAAATGACATTCATACTCAAAAATGATCCAACGAATGTTACCGTTATTGAGTACCAAGTATTAAGGTCTCTGTTCACATTATTATACGTACATACACAGTATGTACTGCATTATTTACTTAAATGCTCTAAATAATGCATAAACTTTAAAAGCATGGCTTAATTCAGTGTTATATTGTTTGAGTAAAATGTACTTGAAAGATTTTAGTAAACTTCAGCTAAAAAATCATTTACTTTTATCTTAAATTTTACTGTTATATTTTTTTCTACTGTATGTTGTAGACTATACATCCAGTCTATCTCTACAATTTAGCACATCAAAACTGAAACCAAATGTTTATAACTGACCCTTCGCAAAGACCCGCCCCCTTTAGTTACTGTTGCTATGTGCTCTTACGCCACACATCACGTTTACATCCCGGCGCAAAGAGGACACTGACAACGCGTCAACAGACAATTTCATATTTAATATATCGTTATTTTTTTAAAGAAGTTTAAACAATAAATAGCGTCTAGTGTCTCTTTAAAGTGTCGCTCCTTCAAGCGGCTCGTGAAGCGATCATCTCTTCATACTAGTTCATTTATTGCATCAAATAAACATGAATGAACATCTGAAGGAATGTTGTTTCAAGCGCGGAAAGACGTGAGGACACACAATTTCACCAACGTTAATCTACTTACTCCCCTGACTGCTTTGTCGGAAAAAATGGCGGATTCAGGGTTATGATTGGTCAGATCGCCTGTCAATCAAACTGTTTGCATAGGGGCAATTCGTCATATTGTTTGGTTTATGCAGTTTATGGTAATAATAATGGACTATATTTCAAGGACATTTCTGTTTGCTTTTGTAAGTTAAATCATTTAGTCTATTTTTTTGTTGATATAGAGTCCCAAAGCAAAACAACTGATTTTTCTGCACCACTTCCGTTTCCCAGAAGACTGACATTTTTCCCTTTTCTCTGTCACACAGGGCACATACGCGACGGTTTTCAAGGGTCGCAGCAAACTCACGGAAAACCTGGTGGCTCTGAAAGAGATTCGGCTCGAGCACGAAGAGGGCGCCCCGTGCACGGCCATACGGGAAGGTATGGCGTCCTCTCTCACAGACACAACTATGATTTCAAGCTCCCCAGTTGTTCAAAAGCCAAATTGTCACGAAGAGTATACATTCTAAACTAGCAAGCCACAGGCGTCTTCTTCACCCAGCCTGAATCACTCCATCTAAATGAGATGGAGTACGTGAGCGGGGTTGCTAATGGAAGAAGCTGATGTAAAGCAAGGCTGCCACCCAGTGTCTGCTGGACACATCGAATGCAGCTCACGCCAGGGAACACGCAATCAGGCTCATGAGATCACACAATAGGCACTACCATGATACGTTGCATTACAGAACATGTCACTGGAGGTCAGGGTTGGGCAAAATTCAGCTTTTCTCTTATAGATCTGGGACTTCATTTAAGTATAAACTTTGTTTCACTTCTAAGATTATTGCTCTTTGTGCAAAAATGTGTTCATTTGTTCTCCTTTTAATCTTAAATTGTTTTTCATTGCATAAAAAAGTAGTTAAAAAAGAGGGATATATTAGAGCATCCATAAAGTCACAAATTATAATAACAAATAATAAATAAAGTACAAAAAATTGTAAAATGATAAATATATGAAATATATATATATATAACTCATTTTAGTTGAATTAATGAAACAAACATATATACACAAAAATAAAATCATTAAATCAACAAAAAATTTGTGCATATATATATATATATATATATATATATATATATGCACAATTTTTTTGTTGATTTAATGATTTAATGTTCATTTGTTCTCCTTTTAATCTTAAATTGCTTTTCATTGCATAAAAAAGTAGTTAAAAAAGAGGGATATATTAGAGCATCCATAAAGTCACAAATTATAATAACAAATAATAAATAAAGTACAAAAAAATTGTAAAATGACAAATATATGAAATATATATATATAACTCATTTTAGTTGAATTAATGAAACACACACATATATACACAAAAATAAAATCATTAAATCAACAAAAAAATTGTGCATATATATATATATATATATGTATAATCATTTAATCAACTAAAATGAGTTTTTACAAATAAATAAATACACATATATATATTAATTATGATTCTGTGAATAGCAAATATTTGGGGGTTTATGTATAATAAAATTACATTTTTTAATATGAATTATTACAAAGAAACACTTACAGCAGTTATCAGCTTTTCTTATTTGAATAAAAATTCTGCATCCTGTTTGGCTCGATTTAAATTCAGGAACTGGATTAGCATTTCAATTTAATTCTGAATGTTGCACAACCCCGCTGGAGGTTATTGTTGTAGAGGCTCATTATCATATTCTTGTTGTGTTCAACAGTGTCACTGCTGAAGAACCTGAAACACGCCAACATCGTAACACTGCATGACATCATCCATACAGAAAAGTGTCTCACTCTTGTCTTTGAGTATCTGGTAAGCCACGTCGCACAGATTTTCTTTTGAATGTTATCACAACAATAGCAGGCTTTGGGTGAGCTCTTACGCCAGTCTTATGTCAATCCCACAATGCTTTGTGAAATGGGGTGGGGTGGTATTTGAAGTATTTTCCTCTTTACCTATTTACGTTAGCAACCCTAAAAAGTGCCTGGAGGAGTCTGTTTTAATGCGTTTTGACGTCATTACCTACTGTTTTTGCAGGACAGCGACTTGAAGCAGTACCTCGACAACTGTGGAAACCTAATGAGCATGTGCAACGTGAAGGTAACTCACTCCCACCATCAAAAAGCAATCAACAAGCTTATCAATTAAAAGTACACAGAGCCGTTCCCTGTTTACATAGACAGCATCCTAATGCAAAATAGCACAAGAGAGATGTGCCTCACAATCGATTCTGACAGTCTGACAGGTTGGTATGTTGCTAAGACAACAACAAACAAGCAATTTGTCAATTGATTATCAGCAAAACACTGCGACAACATGATCACAGCCAATCGGAAGAGCTGTTTAAATGTAGAGTTATAACGAGCGTGCTTTTGCACCAATGAGCTTTCAGTGGGCAGGGCTACCAAACAGACCCAGAGACATATTAACAAGATTTCATTAGTGATTTTTCTTTTTTATAAGGATGACTTTGATGGAAATTAGAGCATTGGAAACCCATAATTGACTAATTAGTTTGTTTAAATGACTAATAAGTCAATTTATTAAAGAAAATTAAATATAAATGAAGTATAGGTGACATTTCAAACACTGATTAACAGCATCTAATGATTTGGAAATAGCCCATATGTTTTATGATAATGGAGAATTTAAACTGAAAAATGAATAAATTATTTAAAATTAAAAAAAACTACACTTACAGCAGAAATAAACTTTTCTAATTTGATAGCTAATAGCTTTTTGCAGGTCACTTTATCATGATACGCCTGAATAAAATGCAGTGTCAGGCATAAGAAAGAATGCAAATAAAATAAAATAAAATAAATATTTTATACTTCTATACTTATTAAAGTTGTTACACATCAGTATTAAATTATTTTTTTTCCCAATGCATTCTGGGATTGTGTTATTTGCACTGTGATGTTGTCTTAAAAAAACAAACAAAACAAAAAAAAACCCAGATATCTTAGAAGGCAGCTCCCTACTTTCTGGATGCAATAAAATGCCGTCTTTGTTGGTAGTTCAAGTTTTAGAAGAGCTAACATCCGCCTCTCTGTCCTTGTAGATATTTATGTTCCAGCTTCTTCGTGGTTTATCATATTGTCATAAGAGGAAGATCCTCCACCGGGACCTGAAGCCTCAGAATCTGCTCATTAATGACAAGGGAGAACTCAAACTGGCAGACTTTGGTGAGACATTCTTACAAGGCCTGAATATTCACAGATGAGTTTACTTTGGTGTGCTGTACAAAGAATATCTAGCTTGTTTTTTTTAGCACATTACCCAGCAGCGGTCTCCCCTGTGACTCCCATGTTATATTGGCTCTTGGCTGGGATTCTGGGTTTCCCAGCAACGTTTCTTCGTCGCGTTAACTATCCATCTTATCTTGCTTGTTAAGGTTTGGCCAGAGCAAAATCAGTCCCAACAAAAACCTATTCGAATGAGGTGGTGACCTTGTGGTATCGACCCCCTGATGTTCTACTGGGTTCCACGGAGTATTCCACTCCGATAGACATGTGGTAAGATGAGTACATTAAACACAACCGTGCATAAAAGTAGAGCTGCTAACATTATGGAAGCGTGAAGCAAAACTATTTATATTTGTTCAAATACAATGCTCATAGAGTGGAAAAATAAGTTATAATCTAAAACTATAACTCCTAAGCATAACATATAGCCAGTGTAACGGAGGCCAGCTAGTAGTTGACCTCAAGAGAAGCTCTAGCTAGTAGTTGCTGTGTCAGGAAACCTCACTCCTCTGACCTCAAGAGATGCTCTGGCGACAGACGCTTCTTAACCTTGTTGGAGATACTGAACCCCACCAGTTTCATATGCGCATTCACCGAACCCTTCTTAATAGGAAAAAGCGGGGCGTGTCATCACGAATCATATGAGTCGGGTGTGTGTCTTGACCTCTGCCGAACCCCTGAGACCGACTCACTGAACCCCTGGGGTTCGATCGAACCCAGGTTAAGAACTACTAGGTTGCAGTCTTTAGCCTCCTTGTTAGAGCGTCAGACTCCCATGCCGGAAGACCCGGGTTCAAGGTCTGCTCAGAGCGAGTCGAGTAGGACCCGGGTAGAGGGGTTACATTGGTGCCGTGACCCGGATGGGAGTGAGGTTTAGGGGGGGTGAGTGTAACGGAGGCCAAAAATGTGTTACATATAACCATTGAAATTAGACAAATTTAACATTTGCATAATTTAATTTAAATAATTGAACTCGGGACATTAAAAATAAATCATTCCATACTTTAAGTATGTGCATCTACTTGATTTTATTTTACATTTTCATAACGAGTTTTTTTTTTTTAAAACATCCCTTACAAGTAGCATAAATGGGTTAATTGTGAAAAAAATAACATTTAATCGGTTAAAAAGTTGTGGCCTAGTTGTGGAACGAGCAAGATTCATTTAGTTTGATTGTTTTTAAACACATTCGATTTATATGAATCTCCTTTTTGTTTTGCATATGCATGACTGACAAATACGCATCACGTGTGTAATCCAAACGCATGGAAATATGCTAAAAAATGATATTTGGTTAACATGAGACAACTATTATTTAGTGTTGTCAAATCGTACTCTATGTTTATATATGTATATTATATATAGTATACATATATACACATTACATTTTTTTACAAACTTTTGCGAATGAACGATTTGACAACATTCAATAATAGTTTAACCACATTTACACACACACACACACACACAATCTTTTATGTTAGAGATGAATCGAGATCGATTGATTTGACAGCATTACGAAGTGTTTTAGAGATGATAGCTGGACTATTATTGCCATCAGTGGAACTTTTTGGCTTTTTCAGCACTCACACACATTCAATTTCAATCATCTCGTGTCAAAAGAACTAAATGAATGGGTTCACATAACCTTTTGTTTTGGGGGAAAAAATCCCATTTATGAACTTGATGAAATAATACATCAAACTACCTTTTGATCATAGCAAAGAGCTCTTAATGTTTCTTCTGGAGGACTGAGCAACAGTCAAGTTAGAAAATTGAATTCTGTCTTTCCTGACACAACCTTTTAACGTCACATACACGCTCTGACACACGCTCCTCGGGCAACCTTGGATAGCTGACACGGGCTCGGACATAAATGCTTTTTTAAAGCTAATCCGTCCTGTTCGATAAAAATACCGTGTTGTTTAATCCTCAGGATTAGTCCAGTGGGCTAATCAATCCGAGCGTGACAGCAGCCACATGTGTCTTTCCCGTATCTCTACCTCGCAGCTTTCCCGAGACAACCCTCCAGTCAAGCAGACGTCAAACTGTGATAGGACAATATTCTCAGAGACGCCGTATCTAAAACATCTGTGACAGTCCTGATCTGATATATTCAAATGATGTCTGCGGGGTTCATTTAAAAGAATAACAGCGCTGAAATTAAAAGAGATTTTATGATCACAACACACAGTAAAATGATGGATGTCTCCGTATGACTAGGGGCGTGGGCTGTATCCTGTACGAAATGGCGACGGGGCGTCCCATGTTTCCTGGATCGACTGTCAAAGAGGAACTACACCTGATATTTCGGCTCATGGGTAAGAGAGACATTAAATGTGATTTTAATTATGTAGATTCAACTAGAATGCTATATGGAAACATGCTGATTTTTAAACACCAAAGGGTGCCACTTAAAAAGCTTCACGTTGGTTGAAAATATTTAGAAACGATATCATGTACACTGGAGGGAGGGATTTTTTGATGTCATAGCGAGCGCATAGCAACGCCCTAGTAACAGGCCAAAAAACTAAAGCAACATGCAAAAAGCACAGCTCATATTTTCTTAAGCAAAAGTGAAAATCTGGTTAGAATTTGTTCAATTTAAATGAGATCAAATTAATTGTTTGAATTAGATCAATTTGTCTCAATTATACACTACCATTCAAAAGTTGGTTGGTGAGGTTTTAATGTGTTTGTGAAGTCTCTTACCTCACCAATGTTGCATTTATTTGATAAAGCAAAATAGTAAAATAGTAATATTGCAAAATAGTTCTATTATTTTCAAATAAGTTTGTTTTCTATTTGAATATATATTAAAAATGTTATTTATTCCTGTGATCAAAGCTGAATTTTCAGCATCATTACTGCAGTCTTCAGTCACATGACCCTTCAGAAATCATTCTAATTTAGTCATTTGAAAGTTAATTAGACACTTTTGATGAATTGATGAGTCTTTTTTTGAGCACTTAATTAACATGAGACAAGTTTTAAATACTTCACTACTCTAATGTAGCCTGTGAGACATTGGCATAAAATCAAAAGTCTGCAAAGGTTTCCACACAGCAAAAAAAAAAGGTATTTGGTGCTCACTGCACAGAATTTGGTTTTATGTAAATTATAAAAAATAAAATTACAAAATTTTTACTTTCTACACTCTAAAAATGTTTAAAGCAACCCAAGTAGGGTTAAATATGGACAAACCCAGCGGTTGGATTGTTTTAACCCAGCGTTTGGGTTGTTTTAACCCATCATTTAGTTGTTTAAACCCAGTATATGGGTTGTTTTAACCTAGCATTTGGGTTGTTTTAAGCCAGCGATTGGGTTGTTTTAGCCCAGTATTTGGGTTCTTTTAACCCAGCATTTGGGTTGTTTTAACCCAGCGGTTGGGTTGTTTTAACCCATTATTTGGGTTGCTTTAAGCCAGCGGTTGGGTTGTTTTAAGCCAGCGATTGGGTTGTTTTAAGCCAGCGATTGGGTTGTTTTAAGCCAGCGATTGGGTTGTTTTAGCCCAGTATTTGGGTTGTTTTAACCCATTATTTGGGTTGTTTTAACCCAGCGGTTGGGTTGTTTTAACCCATTATTTGGGTTGCTTTAACCCAGCGGTTGGGTTGTTTTAAGCCAGCGATTGGGTTGTTTTAAGCCAGCGATTGGGTTGTTTTAACCTAGCATTTGGGTTGTTTTAAGCCAGCGATTGGGTTGTTTTAAGCCAGCGATTGGGTTGTTTTAAGCCAGCGATTGGGTTGTTTTAAGCCAGCGATTGGGTTGTTTTAGCCCAGTATTTGGGTTCTTTTAACCCAGCATTTGGGTTGTTTTAACCCAGCGGTTGGGTTGTTTTAACCCATTATTTGGGTTGCTTTAACCCAGCGGTTGGGTTGTTTTAAGCCAGCGGTTGGGTTGTTTTAAGCCAGCGATTGGGTTGTTTTAAGCCAGCGATTGGGTTGTTTTAAGCCAGCGATTGGGTTGTTTTAAGCCAGCGATTGGGTTGTTTTAGCCCAGTATTTGGGTTCTTTTAACCCAGCATTTGGGTTGTTTTAACCCAGCGGTTGGGTTGTTTTAACCCATTATTTGGGTTGCTTTAACCCAGCGGTTGGGTTGTTTTAACCCAGCATTTGTTTTTTTTTTAACCCAGCTATTGGGTTGTTTTAACCCAGCGGTTGGGTTGTTTTAAGCCAGCGATTGGGTTGTTTTAAGCCAGCGATTGGGTTGTTTTAAGCCAGCGATTGGGTTGTTTTAGCCCAGTATTTGGGTTCTTTTAACCCAGCATTTGGGTTGTTTTAACCCAGCGGTTGGGTTGTTTTAACCCATTATTTGGGTTGCTTTAACCCAGCGGTTGGGGGTTGTTTTAACCCAGCATTTGTTTTTTTTTAACCCAGCTATTGGGTTGTTTTAACCCAGCGGTTGGGTTGTTTTAACCCAGTATTTGGGTTACTTTAACCCATTATTTGGGTTGCTTTAACCCAGTATTTGGGTTGCTTTAACCCAGCGGTTGGGTTGTTTTAACCCAGTGATTGGGTTGTTTTAACCCAGCATTTGGGTTGTTTTAACCCAGCGATTGGGTTGTTTTAACCCAGCATTTGGGTTCTTTTAACCCAGCGTTTGGGTTGTTTTAACCCAGTATTTGGGTTGTTTGACCAACCTTCTCAACTCAACTATTCTTTAAAAATGACTATATTGCTCGCTTAAAATAGCAATAAAACAGGCTGGAAATTAAAAACCAGACACAATTACTAGAGGCAACAGTAGTAATCAAAAAGTGATCTTTTATTAATAAGCAACTGAATTTTTTTATCATTTATAAACATTAATAAAATGTTAATTGCCAACCTATTTTGGGTTCCATTTAAGCAAGCGAAAAAACACAAAAAAAAACAGTTGAGTTAAATAAAACTACCCAGCAGGTTGGGTCAAAACAACCCAATCGCTGGGTTTGTCCATTTTTAACCCAGCATTTTTTAGAGTGCACCAAGAGACTCACTGGCAAGGTTTGTCAGATTCAGCGATTACATGTTACAAAGCACCCGTTCCAGCAACCTTGTACACATGACAACATGTGCACTTTGATTCCAGCCAACCAGATCATAGCTTGCCAGAGGATCAAAATATCTGCAATTTGTTTATGCAATATGCATGAGACGGTCAGTGAACAGACCGTGGGTGGTCCATAGGTGCACATCTGAAGCTGAATGGAGGTCTAATTATCGCACTGTAGGACACATACTAAAAAACTTCAACTTGTTTTCCATAACCAGGCACCCCAACTGAGGAAAGCTGGCCTGGAATCACAGCTAATGAGGAATTCAAATCCTACCTGTTTCCTCAGTACCGAGCACAAGCGCTCATTAATCATGTGCCCAGGTACCACAGAAACACCGCAGACTGACTTCAATGCAACAGCTTTTGGCTCCTTTAAATAAAATGTGCAAACAAAAACACACCTGTATCTATGAACAACAATAGATTTGGAGACGTATGAATTATAGCTGATGAATAATGTAATATACAAGCTTTTCTCTCTCATTTCAAGGCTTGACACGGAGGGGATAGACCTTCTTTCGGCTCTATTGATGGTGAGTGAATTATATTCTGTATATTCTGGCACATTCTCTTTTTTTAGCTTCTGTAGAAACATACTTTATGCAAGAATGCAAACACAAATGCGAAGGCTTGGGCAATGCGTCAAAAGTATGTGGTTTCAGTTCGTGTTTGCATATCTTTCCTTTTCTTGGAATGTCGAAGAGGAGCCAATAACATAAGAGACCATAGATTAATGCTACGAGGGCTTTACAGTATGTCAGATGTCAGAAACAACAGCCTTGCAGCGATACACTGAAAATAGTTGAACACCACACAGATAACTAGTCAGCTTAGAAACACCCTGCTGCTGAAAGGTCACGAAGATGACATATAGCAACACGGCAATATTGTTGGCATTACAGCACAGATAATACAGGGATATTACTGCTTACTTTGATAGAAATGTATCAGCAAATCACTACCGATACATCTGATACAGTGTCCATTTATTGTTAAAAACACCGCTGTGGAAGATTCATGATTCTTAACAGATGATAACAATAACGCTGGGTGAGCATCTGTAGATACGGGTATACGACCATTAGTTGACATCTTGATATTCACACCTTTTATTGGTTAATATCATTTTGAGCTGGTAAGTGCATGAACTAATGTTAACAAATCCAACTTTTGATTTTAGAAATGTATTATCAAATGTTGAAATGAACATTATATAAGATTAATAAATGCTGTAGAAGTATTGTTCATTCTTAGTTCATGTTAACTAAAGTAGTTAACTAATGAAACAGTATTGTAAAGTGTTACCGATGTTTTTTTTATTCTTATTAATAACAATATTAATGCCATTCATGCAAAGCTGTTTTCAAAACACCCCCCAGTATTTTAATAGCCTAATAATTATATATGATTTTGTCAAAAATCAAACTATATTTACAGATTAATTATAAGATCAAGTACTAATCAATTAAAATAGTAGTTATTACTATTAATAAATAATAATAATGTATATATATATATATATATATATATATATATATATATATATATATATAATATATATATATATATAAAAAATATATATATATATTATTATTATTATTTAAAATTCAAATTAATTTAACAGCAAAAACTCCAGTCAAATCATAATGTATTGTCAAAACCGAGAAATAAAATAATTTTAAAAAATCAGGTTAAAAAAATTAACTAAAAAATATCTGTACTAATCATTTAAAAATCAATTATGATTAGTTAGTCTGTGCCGATATCCCGAGTTCGAGTTCCTGCTCAATCCCGTCTCCCTCTCTCTCTCATTTCGCTATATCTATATATAATAGTTTATAATCTGTATCAGACAACAAATAAATCAATTAAAAAAAAAAAAAAAAAACAAACAAAAAACAATACTGGTTAACCTCTAGCATGAAAACAGGACTTTATGTGTGAGATTTCTAACAAGCACACAGCCCATGTGCAGAGGCCAGAGAGGTGCTGTTTAATGCCATGGACCTGCAACAGTCATCAGCTCTCACAAATTCCCGGGTGAAAAAAGGCCCTTGTTAAGAGTTTCACTGCTGAGACGGAGCGAACTCAGAAGCTAATTATGGTGTCAACTTTCCCTCTCTGCCTGCTCACTCCTCCAGGTCCAATTAGTTTGATACAGGCAGGGGTGTCAGGCGCGGAGCATTATAGCGTTATCAAAACACAGGTAAACAAACGCAGGCTGACACCTCGTCTCTTCACTCAGGTACAGGCAAGAGTAAGGACCTTTCAGAGGAATACTGTTCAAGATTATGTTGGGGGAACGAATGAACAAAGAGGGGTGTGACAGGCTAAAGACTCTTTCAGAGACTCAACGCTGCGTTTTGGCTGGAATCTACACGTCATACGAAACTTACAGTAATGCATATATGTGACCTATTTCTATACGCTTGAGGCCAAAAAAAAAGGCAGAAAAATGTTGTTCTTTTTGGGGAAAAACCGGTTCACAGAGCAACTAAGAAACCGGTTCACAGAGCAACTAAATATCTTTATACTAGGGCTGTCGATTTAACGTGTTAATTTAATTAGTAATGGGAAAGTAAACATGTTAAAATTAACGCATTTAACAAGTTCATCTTACATTTCATAAAGTTGACTGAATATGAAGTGGGACAACAGCTATAGAAAGCAGTTAGAATATCCCTAAAATGCATGATATCAGGGCAAAAATGCCCCAGTATGAGTCTCATGTTTATATCATAATATTATGGAAGCTTGTTTCCACCAATAAATAAAAAAATTTGATACTCAGAATTGCAAGATTTAAAAAAAGTCAGGAAAAAAACGAGATTTTGTGAGATTTAAAAAAGTCAGAATTGTGAGAAGTGCATCATAATTCGCAATTAAAAAAAAGTCAGAATTGCTAGTCATCATGCAATTCTCATAATTCTGACTTTTTATGAGAATTGCATGTTATAAACTCAGAAGTGTGAGATATAAACTTTACTGCGTTTATATCTCACAATTGCGAGTTACAGAATAAAGTTATAAATTCGCAATTATCAGGAAAAAAAATTCTCTCTTCACAAATAGACATTATAACACAATTTTGAGTTTATATCTCGCGATTCCAATTTTATAACTTTTAAAATTCCAATTTTATAAAAATTTCAATTTTTTATTTCATGGCAGTAACAAGGTTCCATATAATACAGTTAGAATTTATGTGTAATAAATTCTATGCTGAATCAAATAAAATTTTCTTCTAAAGCTACTTTTTGTATTATCTATTTGATGCTTTTCTCATTTAACACAATAATGACTTTAAATTATCTTTTGGGGTTAATATCTGATGTGCGATTAATCAATCACCACGTTGTGCAATTAAATAGATTAAAATTTTTAATCACTTCATATCCCTACTTTATTCACTTCTAAAAAAGACAAAAGTTGTATTTTAGGGACAGGAATACGATTCACCTACCCTGTTGAAAAACAGATTAAGTGGATTTGCTGGTCTTTTGGCTGGTTTTAGAGGCGTTTTGGCCACTTTTTTGCTGGTCAGTAGTAAAGTAGCTACAAATATTATAATTAGCTACATTTACAAACATTAAAGTCAATATAGTCTACTGTAAAGTCTCCAGTATGACGGCTAAGTAAATGTGTGCTTAAAAAGGGTTTATAAATTTGCCTAATAATGTCCTAAATAAAATCTGCGCCTACACTGTAATGAATTACTGTAAAAATTACAGCATTATTTTACAGCCGCTGGCTGTTTTTTAATAATACAGCATATTGCTGTAAACTGCAATGCATTCTGGGGTCACATGTTGGTTTGACTCAAATTTACAGAATATAGCTGTAAATTGACCATTCGTAATGTAATTTTAAATAATACAGTTATTTACTGTAATCAGAGAATACAGGAATATTCTGTAAATTAAATTACAGTAACACTACTGTAAATTTTACAGTAACTGGCTGGCAACCCTGCTGCCAGTATTATACTGTAAAATTTACAGTAATTTTTTAACAGTGTACAAAGTGTAGCTCTGGAACTGCTCTTACAAAGACTTAAACTTACTTGGCAATAAAGCTCTTTCTGATCCCCATTCTGATCAATACAATGTACCCTGACTGTATCAGATGGTAATACTTTTTGTAAGCATTAAAAAAGATGTAGGGTTAGCCTGTAATAGTCACGATTAGTTTAATTTAACAGCAATAGAGTTAATGGGAGACCCTCTCAAGCAGGTTTCGATTGTGTATGAACGTGAATGCATGCGTTTCTCTCTTTCTCTGCGCGTTCTGATGGCACACGCAGCTTGAGTGCGCGATGACCTGTCATTATGATGAAAGACCACGGAGCGTGCGATTCGTTAATGGTGACAGCGGCCTTAATGAGTCCGAACCGTGCACCTGTTTCTCATCAAACCCCGCTGACTGATCGCGCTGTCAGCCTCACACAATGCGCTCTGAACGCTCTGCTCACTTTAAACAACGCCAAACTTCGCTGGAGACAATTTTATAACTTTGAGATGACAGCCGGATGATGTGTGCTTCATTATTTAAAACTACTTTATAGCTCGGGGATCAACAAGTCAGGGGAGCTGTGCTCAGATCGAGTGATTAGTGAAGATCAGACGGAGTGTAACTTGTGCACAAAACAGTGAAAGAAACACTACGCATGAAATTCCAGTTCCGTGATTTTTATCCTAATATATTGGTAATTACGCTCACTATAAATTGAAATAATATAAAATATTATGTCATGTTGTATTAATTATTTAATATTCAAATTATTTAAATTGAAATATTATTAAAAAATCTTATATTAATAAATACATATTTAACATTTGTTATTTATTTTATTTTTCATTTATAATAAATTAGAATTTTTTTTAAATTATCACAATATATGGCTAATTATGATCACTGTAGATCAATATTTTATGAAGTCATTTTATAGTGATCATAATTAACCATAGATAGACACGCACATACATATTTGTGTATATATGTGTGTATCTATCTCTATCCATATCTATCTATCTACCTATCCATATCTATATCTATCTCTATCCATATCTATATCTATCCATATCTATCTTTATCCATATCTAACTATCTATATCTATCCATCATCTTACTATATATCTCTCTATCATATCTATTTCTATCCATATCTTTATCTATATCTATCCCCATCTATCTCTATCTATCCCTATCTATTTCTATCTATCTATCTCTATTCATATCTATCTATCTCTATCCATATCTATCTATCTATCTATCTATCTATCTATCTATCTATCTATCTATCTATCTATCTATCTATCTATCATATCTATTTCTATCCATATCTCTATCTATCTCTATCCCTATCTATCTATATCTATCTATCTCTATCCATATCTATCTATATCTATCCCCATCTATCTCTATCTATCCCTATCTATTTCTATCTATCTCTATTCATATCTATCTATCTCTATCCATATCTATCTATCTATCTATCTATCTATCTATCTATCTATCTATCTATCTATCTATCTATCTATCTATCTATCTATCTATCTATCTGTCTATCTGTCTATCTATCTATCTATCTATCTATCTATCTATCTATCTATCTATCTATCTATCATATCTATTTCTATCCATATCTCTATCTATCTCTATCCCTATCTATCTATATCTATCTATCTCTATCCATATCTATCTATATCTATCCCCATCTATCTCTATCTATCCCTATCTATTTCTATCTATCTCTATTCATATCTATCTATCTCTATCCATATCTATCTATCTATCTATCTATCTATCTATCTATCTATCTATCTATCTATCTATCTATCTATCTATCTATCTATCATATCTATTTCTATCCATATCTCTATCTATCTCTATCTATCCCTATCTATCTATATCTATCCATATCTATCTATCTCTATCCATATCTATCTATCTATCTATCTATCTATCTATGTATCTATCTATCTATCTATCCATATTTCTATCTATCCCTATCTATCCATATATATCTATCTCTATCCATATCTATCTATCTATCTATCGTTAATTACACATATATGGTTAATTATGACCACTATAAAATGTGTGTGAGTATAATATATATATATATATATATATATATATATATATATATATATATATATGTCATTGACGAATAAGGTTTTTAAAAAATATGTAAATAAAAAACAACGGAGATAATTAATTTTGAAGTTGTATTAAGTGTTAACAATGAGATTATGTGGTTTTTATAATCAATTAGCACTGCTTGTGTCATTTTGGACAAAATGTGTCACCAAAAAAAGTAATTTGGTTTAATCAAAATATCGTTTTTACAGAATGACACTTTTGGTTGTACCAAATGACGATATTTTCAAACAATGTTAACAGGCTGATATCTAGCAAGCTAGCTAGCAAAAGGACAATCGAACATTTTATATTTAGTACAAGTTTTTTAAATATTACAACAACTTCCATATTTTATAGCGGTTAGACCGAATGACCTGATGTTTCGGGACATGCGTATGAGCAAGTGAAAACATAGTTAAAGCATTAATAGTTAAAAGAGAGTTAGTTAATTTGCTTCATGACCATGTGATCTTTTGCAGGTCTCTGAATGATGTCACATCCTGTCACATGATCTTGACCGCATTACTTGATCCAAAATGGTCCCTTTATATTGGTTACTCCGACAGACATCAATGAAAATCATTTTTCCGGACATTCTTTCTCATAACAAAGCAACAACTTCTAAGCATAATTTTAATACCATTTTGCATTATGTTGATATATGATGGTATAAAATAATACCAGAATAATATATATATATATATAATATTTTAAGATATTTTAAACACAAATGAAATGGCTGTATTGGCCTTTGGACAGTTAAACTAAATGACCTTTTGACATTTCAAAATCTTAAAAATACTTTATATGTAGAAAAATATAATTAAAACCTTTTGGATTCAATTAAAGAGATTTAGTTGTACCACTTTACATACTTTGGATACCATATCTTTGTTTTTATTATTATTATTAGGGCCTTTAGACAAAAAAAAAATGACCCTTCACGTCATTGACCCATATGCATATACAATATATCCATTCACACATTTTCTTTTTTGAATTTTGAACCACTTTAACCCCAATATTTGGCCAGGTCAGAAAACATGCACAGCACAAAGACATGAAAACGTTAGACATAACTATGTTTTGTTTTGTTTCCATTCAGTACGACACCAAGTGTAGGATTTCAGCCGAGTCGTCTCTGACACACTCTTACTTCCTGACTCTGGGAGAGAACATCCACTCCATACCTGACAGTGAGTTCATCCCAATATTTACATCATTCCTAGAGCGTCTGCTTATATAACATCAGCTCAACAAGAGCCTTACGATCTGTCTTTTACCCTGGCAAAACAACAAACGACAATTCATTGGCTTTGATCTTCCACCCTCTCTAGCCTCATCTGTGTTTTCTCTGAGGGAGATCCAGCTACAGAAGGATCCGGGACACAGGAGTTCAGTATTCCAGCCACCGGGTATTCAATACCATTACTCTGACGTCACTATTTGCAAAGCGCAACTTGATCATGTTTAGTCATCCATAAGGCACATTAATCCCATCTGTAAACCTGTGAGATTTAATCGTGCGTTAACGCATATTTACCTGCACTTCCTAACAGTGGGTCATTTTCTCCAAATCCAGGTCGAGGCAAGAACCGCAGGCAAAGCATATTCTGAGGGAAAGAATCAAAGCGGTGTGCATGAAGAGATCGGCAGAACAAAATCATTATGAAGGAAAACGCATCCGAAACATGCATGCATCCATTCACACACACACACACACAGTCTGGACTTCAGAAAACAGCCTGAATTGAAGAAAATAATAACATTAGCTGGTTAAAAATGTAACCAAGACTCAATCAAATCTCAGCGTCTTTCAAACCTAAAAAACCATGCTGATCTTGACGCTGGGATGCTCTACGGAAAAGGCATTTAAAGCGTGTCTAGACTATTCTCTGTCTGGAGATGTAGATCTGAACACCTGAAAGTACTACTAGATTTAGTATTTTTATTTGTGTGCGTGTAACATGGTAGATTCGTATCCTACTTTTCCCATTGAGTGAAATTTCCTTCATTTCAGTTTGAGGTTTGACTTGTTTTGCCATGCGTGTTTGATGAGTCACGGCACATATTACGGTTTATTTCGTTACGGATAACATTCGAGTATTATAATATATAGAACTGTTGATTTTGAAACATTATAGCGTTATAAATATTTGAGCCATTGAATAGAGAATTACTTGAATTATATCATGATACCATTGAACTTCAGCTATTAAAAGGTGCCGTAAGCGATTTCACCTGTTTTGCGCGCAAAATAAAGGCCAATTCATACCAAAGACAGTCACGACAACGATAAAGATATTGTATAAAAGAACTGTAATGAAAACGGCACATTGGAATCCCTTTCAGAGCAGTTTTTTGACCAGCTGATTGACAGCCAATCAGAATCTTAAAGGGATAGTTCACCTAAAAATGAAAATTGTCTTCATTTACTCACCCTTCCAAACCTATATTAGTTTCTTTCTTCTGTTGTACACACACTGTTAAAAATTACCTGTAAATTTTACAGTATAATACTGGCAGCAGGGTTGCCAGCCAGTTACTGTAATTTTTACAGTACCATTACTATAATTTAATTTACAGAATTTTACTGTATTCTTTGATTGACAATTTTTTTTTTAATTTGCTGTATTGTTTTTAATTAAATAAGTCACTTACCACAGTTGTAGACCACTCTCTCTTGCTGCTACCAGTTGAAAATCCTACAATGCCTCTTTATGCTTGAAATTTACAGTAATATCCTGTAATTTTGAGTCAAACCGCCACACACCCCCAGAATGCATTGCAGTTTACAGCAATATGCTGTATTATTAAGAATACAGCCATCTGCTGTAAAATATTGCTGTAATTTTTACAGCAATTCATTACAGTGCTAGAGATGATATTTTAAGACATGTTGACAGTTAACGGCAACCGTAGTATTTTTTTTTCATACTATAGAAGCCATCAACTGTCCAACTTTTTTTTTTAAAACATCTTCAACAGAAGAAAGAAACACACATGTTTGGAACAAGTTTAGGATGAGTAATTAATGACAAAATGTTCATTGTTGGGTGAACTATCCCTTTAAAGAGCTCGAGCATTTCAGACGCTAGACACTGTACAAAATGTTTTATTTTTACCAGCTAAGAGCTCACGAAGAGCTCATAAAATGTTCAAAACATTCAAAACAGCAGCAGGATTTCCTCCGTTGTATGCAGAAACAAATATCGATGAGGCGCTTCACCTCCTCGTTGCTCTACGTTTGCCCTCGACTCATTTTGGATACACCGATCTTTCCGCGTCGTCAAATCAGCTGACTTGTAGCGTCGCATCTTGTGAGATCTCGTCCTGTTTTTGGTTCGTTCACATGTCTTTGGTCCATGTTGCGTTCATATATCAATCGAACCGCACCAGAGTTCGTTTGGAAGCGGACCGAGACCCATCTTTTTAGCGGTCTCAGTCCGCACCAGGGTTCGGATGGCAGCGTTCACATATGTTCAAACGAACCGCTCGCACCAGGGTTCGTTTTAATCGAACCAAACATGACAAGTGTGAACGCACCCTAATATAGTTGTCTTTCTTGGTGTGAACGGGCCTTTAGACCGCCTGTTTCCGATTGGCTAGAAAAGAGCTGTGGTACACCAAAAGAAAATCGCTTACAGCACCTTTAACTAGTTACTAATTTAGGAAAACCATCAAAAGGTGCCTTTTGCAGACCATAAGTGATTTTGGGGTCCAATTTTACACCTTTCAAAAAAACCATCTCCTTTAATCTTCTCAAGGATCTCGCTCCTTTCAAGTAATTGCACATGCAGATTTTAGTTTTACCGTTTAAGCTAATTGCTACACGTATTTGCACATGGCATGCAAGTGTCCTGGAATTGAAACCTAATGTTGTTCACCTTCTCCTACTGTATCTTGTAGTTATTTAAAAAAAAAAAGAAAAAGAAAAAATGAGCGCACTATGACTCTTTATTGTAAATGGCACTGAGCACATGCTAGTTTTGCATTGGACAGAAATGAAAAGCTTGATCATCACCAGAAATATCGACTGACAAAGAGGAAATTCTATAAAATGTAATGACTTGTGAAGATTTAGTTTAACATCACTGGAGCAGCGGCACTAATTCATGTGTTTTGTGGTAAATGAAAATATTTTAAATACTCTATTGAAAAGAATTAATATATAAATATATGTATTTTGACAAGTGTTTTCTTTATTCTCAGTGAACTTTTGCCAGAAAGAAAGGAAAAAAAATAATTACGGTATTCAATGATCTTAGATGATGTCTAAATGTTTTATAAAAGATCTAGATTTTTGTATGAAATGTGATATTAAATATTTTGTGTCATTTGCCTATTCTATTAAGATATTCTGAAGCTGAATGTATTGTGACTGCGAAAATGCCAAAAGTAATTAAATAATAAACTAAATAAATTATGAAGTTGAGTTGAACCATGGGAATGTTACTACCCTCGTCTAAAACAATAGTCTTACTGTCTTGCATGGTGCTGTTTGTCATTAGTACACTTCACAAAGTAAACTTAAAATAGAATGTGGATAGTCAGATAAACTTCTCTCTAAATTAGCGTGGGTTTGTGTTTCATAGGTAAAACAAGAGTTGAACAAAAGAACTTGTCGGACCTGTCAGAAGCATTTGGTAGGCTGGATATGAAAACATAATATGGACTCACTCGTGATTTCTTACACTCAATAGTAGCTTGCGTTTGGCTTTGATGTCGAAATTTTTGAGAAACACACCTGTTGCACGCAAATGTTTGGATGTTTGAATCTTTTTAGCGACTCGTTTTGTTACATTGAATCGGTTCACTCGAGTCATTAACCGATGGCACTACCAGCACTGATCTGATTGCGTTGGAGGAATTTTAGCGAATCGATTCGCTTTAACTGGACCAGTTTGTTCACTCAGTAGCGTTTAGTTGAACATTGGTCGTCAAATATGTATATATTGTGATGCGAATCCGATATTTTTTGTTTATTTTAATTATTTTAATTTAGTTTTTTTTTTCTATTTTAACTATTTTTAATTATTTTATTTTTATTTTGTTCCGATATTCCATAATGTCATCATTTACAAAGTATCCCCCCCCCCTCAAATAAAATAAAATAAAAACAAAGATTAAACATGCCTGATGTAAAACATAACTGAAATCTAAAGTCTCCACAAGGGAGTCGGTTTGACCGGATCTTTCAAAAGAACCAATTTAAATGAACCACTCGTTGGCGAATCATTTCTCTGAACACGCGACTCTCGCTCTGGACAAGTTTACTCATGCCAGGCTGAAGAAACACCTCAGAAACTCTCTCCAGCATGAAGCATCTGCTTAATGAACGGATCTGCGCTTTATTCCGCAGTAACTGGCAGCATACTTTCACATACTGGAGTGTGTTCTTCAGTTTTGGACTCTGTGTCGCTTTTCTGGGTCCGACCATTCTGGACCTGAGATGTCAGACTCAGTCCACCCTACAGGAGATCACTCTGGTCTTCTTCTCACAACAGTTTTTCCTCTTTATTGGAAGCACAATTGGTGGTTTCTTCAGTAGAACGTGAGTATTTTAGACAGCAGGTTTTTTTTTTTTTTCAACAGATATTTTATTTCATTTTTGAGTGTTTGATATGTCAATCTAGTATTATGACATGCTGTAATTCATTTTAAAACGATTCTGCATGACCTTAACCGAATATATAAAAATTGAAAGCAAAAGGGATACATTTACCATTATAAACATGTACATTTTAATCATAAATATCTATGCTGAATAATAATAGAAACCATTTCATGGACCTGTTATGTACAGTATATAATATTGTACATGTGGTTTTGTAGTTATAAGAAAAGTATTTACTACTTCCTCAAAATAAAGAGGAAATGAAAAAGAGGGCTTTCAAAGAATCAATTTGTATTAATTATTTAAAATATTGGCCTGTACCGGTAATTGTTTTTATTATGGCTGATCATTTACTGTATGATTTCTGATATTAAAAACCTTGTGTGCAATCTGGATTCCTACACAAAATCCAGAAAATAAGCTCTGATATTATCTGCTTCTAAAATCGACCGTTCAAATAAATGTCGATCGTGTAAATATTGTTGGTTATCCCAGTAAAAGATGTGTTTGTTTTAAAATGAACAATCTGCATATTTTTACTTTTTCTTAATCCAAACATTTCTGAAGTGGTTGTAATGTCAAATCTTTTGTTTTTGTTTTTTTTTTTCCCTTCTTATCATGTACCTTGTACACTTCCTCATGAGAAGGCATTGATATGCATATATGCAAATATAACAGTGAGCTGTTTTTAATCTGATTTCTTTTGCGACCGATCAGTTTATGACCCATCCTTGGCCTCAGTCTGGAAAACCCTGTCGTGGTCATGTGCTCATTAAAGTCTCAGTTATCTGGGACTCGAGCCATAAAAACACACGCTGCCCTGCTGTTGTTTTGCCTGACCGATAAAGAAATTCACCATTGCAAAGTTCATTTTTGTAAGTGGACCAAAATTGCTTTTCGCAGGACAATATTTGTGGCTTAACTTCACATTCAAGGAAGAACCGAGTCATTTTAATGGTTATATATGTATTTCTTGGTATAGTTTATACTGTTGTTTATATTTGTTTACTGTTTGTTTTGTGCCCTACAGTTCTGCGCCTGTTCCGTTCTGAAATTATTGACTGAAAAACAAGTAAAAACCCTGTTAATAGTAGCTACACTGTAAACATTTGTGTTCATTTAACTTACTTTTTTTAAGTTGCCTTAAAATTGAGTTCATTGAAATTAAAAATTTGAGTTATTACAAAGAAGGCGATTAAACCACGTTAATAACTTGAGTTGAAAATGTGTAGCACGGCTGTAGTAATAGTTATTACTCTCTTTCTCTTGCCGTAGTCACGTTTTGGTCTGCTTTTATCTGGAATCTTGTGCGCTCGGTTTCAGTCTAGTCACAATATCTTTTCTATTTGTTTTCCTCAATTCAGAGAGTCATATTACTTTCTTTATCTCTGGATTTGTATATGGTTGTAAAAGATCTTTATCTGTTTTTTTTTTACAGTCCTGAATATATTTAAACATGCTCCATGTTTACTTCTGCTTTATGGTTAATTCAGTTTGTGGCATGAATCTTAAAACTGGTAGAAACTAAAAGTGTCACGTTCCCACTGGTATCGTTTGCGAAGGAGCGTTCGATAAGCCGTGTAAACAGAATTTAATTTGGTCAAAGTGAAAATAAAGTCAGTTGCCAACTTTTTTTTTTTTTTTGGTCAAAAGACTCACCTGATGCTGTTTCAGGTATGAAACTTTTCTTTATAAAACATACTACTAAAAGTCGCTGTTTAGATTTAAATAGGCAAATACTTAAGGAGACTGGATCATTATTACTAGTATGCACCTCTTATAACATCACAACATTTATTTCCATCAAGAATTGCATCAATTTTTGGTCCAGATCTTGTATTGACAATGCAAGAGTCAGTCACTCTGTAAAGTCTCTTCCAGCACATCCCAAAGACTGTCAATGAATTTAATGTCCGGATTCAGAGATGCCAATTCAGAGTGATTCTTCATGCTCCCTCCCAACCATTCATTCATAATTTGAGCTTGTTGAATCAATTGTCATCCTGGAATATGACCGTGATGTGTCTTCCTACATGTTTTTTTAAGAAATTTAAAGCTATACACTCTACCAATTGACCCTTCGCAAAGATCCGCCCCCTTTAGTTACTGTTGCTATGCCCGACAAGTCACTCGCTCTCATGCCACACATCATGTTCTCACGGAGTGAAAAACACATCACGGAGCAAAGAGGACACTGACAACACATCGACAGACATATGAAACAGTTTCATATTTAATATATCGTAATTTTTTTTAAAGAAGTTTAAACAACAAATAGCGTCTAGTGTCTCTTTAATGTGTCGCTCCTTCAAGAGGCTCGTGAAGCGATCATCTCTTCATACTAGTTCATTTATAGCATCAAATAAACATGAATGAACATCAGAAGGAATGTTGTTTCAAGTGCGGAAAGACGCGAGTACACACAATTTATCAAGTTCGCCAGCGTTAATCTACTAACTCCCCTGACTGCTTTGTCGGACAAAATGGCCAATTCGGGGTTATGATTGGTCAGATCGCCTGTCAATCAAACTGCCGGCGGAGTGTCACTGCAATAATAATACAATCATAGACTCTTAAGTGTTATTATTAACTGTTTTAATATATATAGTTGTTAAGTCCTTATTGTTTAAAACACAATGTCTTATTTGTTTGTCTCAGCCTTGTGAGTTCACTGTCAGCTTTGGCTGTGTCCACCCTCATCATCTCTGTGGTTTTCGCCATCATCCCACTATGCTATAAGCTGCTCCTGTTGGCGTTTGCCATGGCGGTGTCTGGTCTCGCCATGGGCATCATTGACACCATATCGAACCTACAACTGGTCAAGATCTACCAGAAAGACTCCACTGTTTTTCTGCAGGTCAGTATTTAGTCATAGAGTATCTTGTCTGAAGTGACATTTTCCATTCACGTGTAAATGAAGTCCTTACACGCAATGTACTATTATCATTTGCTTTAAACAGAAAACTGTTATTTACCCACCCTCGAAACCTGTTTTACAAAAGGAGCACAAAAGAACTTTTTATGAAAATGTCAGAGCTGCTCCTTTCAAAAGCATGATGATCACTGAAAGCAATTTTGCTTGGTTTGTTTAAAAAAATATGAACCCAAATTAAATAAACATGGTACCACGAGACCAACATGTCTTCTTATATATATATATATATATATATATATATATACACATATATTATTTATTGATAATTATTTTTTTTAATTATTGATTGAAATTAAACATGTGCTGTTAGAAAGTTCAAAAGAAAAGAATTCATTTGAAATATCCTAACTTATAGTTTTTCTTCTTGTATAGTTTTAAAATATATATTTTTTTAAAATGATTGTTTTTATTGTATACCACACACAGCATGACTCACACACTGTTTTTCCTCATTGAATACAGTGTTTCACTCAGAAATACGCATTAAATCATTAAGTAAATCTAATTAGATGGCAGTTCAACAGATTTTACACTTTAACTCTTCATTGATAGTGTTTAGTCATAATGTTTTGACCAAGAAATTAAACTTAGATAAGAAATTAAATTGAGCAATTTTAAGTATTTATATTCAACCAGATGTTTGATATGGTAGATTAAATTGTAGGTTTTTCTCATCAGCATTCATCATTTATGCTGCCTTCACGTCACATTTCAGAGTGTAATCTCCTTTCACACGCCATATTGTCTCAATATGAAACAAAAGGCCATGGCTTATTGATTTTACCATGGTTAAGGGTGTAGTTGGGTACAAGTAGAGTGGTAAAATCCCTGTAGTGCATATCTTGAGTGGTTTATTAAACATCAATATTTAAAAAAAAAAAAACACCAGGGTTTATTATTGTTAAATATACTGTTAAAAATGTGTTAATTTAAATTAAAATAAATTAAATAATTATAATTATAAATAAAATAATGAAAAAATTATAAATAAAAAAAAAATTAAATTAAATTAAATAAAAAAATTTGAAAATTTTTTGCCATGGCTGAAAAAAAGGTTACTTTAACTGAAAATAAATAACTAAAACCGGAACAAAAATACATTAAGCATATTAAATGGTAATACAAATATTATATATATATATATATATATATATATATATATATTTTTTTTTTTTTTTTTTTTTTTTTAATAAAAGTATGGCATAAAGTAAATTAAAATGAAAACTGGAATTAAAAAAAAACTAAAAATGTAATAGAATATAAATAATGCCAAAATAACACTGGATAACATCAGTGTTCAATAAGTAATGTATTATTTTTCATTAGGTTAATCTTTCAACAGCTTTAAAACATGTATCCAATCAAACTTTAGAACTGTGTTTTTTAAAGTTGCTTCGGAAACTTTTGCTTTGTGAGAATCTTGTGTCAGAAGAACATCATCACTGATTCTCCTTTATCGTCTCGGCTCTGATCTCTTCCAGGCTCTTCACTTCTTTGTCGGTCTCGGGGCGTTATTGAGTCCCCTCATCGCTGACCCCTTCCTGTCTGAGACCAGCTGTGTGATTGGGAACAGCAGTGTCAATGCAACATCGTTAAACGATCTGAGGAACAAGCTCGCAGGCAGACCTGTGCACAACGTGTCCAGTGTCCACCTCCACACCGAGGGAGAGGTGGTGACCAACATTTCCTACGCGTTCTGGATCATGGCAATCATCAATGTAAGCTGGATCTGTCTTGAGTTTTGAGTTTGTACTCGAATGATTTTAAGAGTGGCATGCCATCAGAACACTAGCTAATGGATTATCGTATTAATGGCAACGTGATATTGAAGTTGTGTATGGTTAGTGTACATACTAAATGCTCCATCAGCTGTAATGTCAAAGGAAGGGCCAGTTGGGAGTATATTTGAATAAAAGAAATACATTAAGATTATCACCTTGGCAACTGCACCCACTGCACTCCATGAAACAGTTCTGTATAAACACTGGCTATAATGTCTTATGACTAAACTGGATAAATAGTGATAATGTAACTGACACACCTAACACCTGGGCAATATATCAGAAAAAAAAAGTGTGTGTGTGTATATATATATATATATATATATATATATATATATATATATACATACACACACACATATATACATTTTATATATATGTATGTATGTGTGTGTGTGTGTATATACACGCACATTATATTTATATATATAAAATATATATACACGTATATGTATGTGTGCGTATATGTGTGTATACATATACAGGTGCTGGTCATATAATTAGAATATTATCAAAAAGTTTTTTTTATTTATTTCACTAGGAATGTGACAGCTGAAACCCATGTCTTGCATACATCTGTGCGTGGTGGCTCTTGAAGCACTTACTCAAGCTGCAGTCCACTCTTTGTGAATCTCCCCCACGTTTTTGAATGGGTTTTGTTTCACAATCCTCTCCAGGGTGTGGTTATCCCTATTGCTTGTACACTTTTTTTCTATCACATCTTTTCTGCATCCTTCGCCTCTCTATTAATGTGCTTGGACACAGAGCTCTGTGAGCAGCCAGCCTCTTTTGCAATGACCTTTTGAGTCTTGCCCTCCTTGTGCAAGGTGTCAGTGGTCGTCTTTTGGACACCTGTTTAGTCAGCAGTCTTCCTCAAGATTGTGTAGCCTACAGAACTAGACTGAGAGACCATTTAAAGGCCTTTGCAGGTGTTTTGAGTTAATTAGCGGATTAGAGTGTGGCACCAGGTGTCTTCAATATTGAACCTTTTCACAATATTCTAATTTTCTACTATACTGAATTTGGATTTTCCTTAGTTGTCAGTTATAATCATCAAAATTAAAAGAAATAAACATTTGAAATACATCAGTCTGTGTGTAATGAATGGATATAATATACAAGTTTCACTTTTTGAATGGAATTTTTGATGATATTCTAATTATATGACCTGTGTGTGTGTGTGTATACATGTATATATGTATGTAGTTTCATCAGGCCTTTACAATAAAATGTCATGAATGCTTTGCAAATCGGTCCAGCTGAATCATTTTAAGAACACCTGTTCAAAAGAATGATTCCTTTATGAATCTTCATACTCTGTCTTGTCTTTGTGTAGCTTCCAGTACCCATCGCAATATTCGTCCTGATGTATCGTGAGCGTTCGTTCACGTGCGGCTCAGACCCCAGTCGACGTCTACTAGATGGAGACGTGCTAGCGATGAAAACCTGGGGAACTACAGGTCTGTCAGAAGACACTGCACATCAGAAAGAGACTTCCAGAAGTAAGATTGTGAGCCCGTCAGTACTCCTGCACCACTGACGTTGAAGAAATAATTACCATGTTGGATCAGACATGAACGCCATGTACACAAGTCAGAAGTAGAGACAAGCCAACATGCCGTTAGATGTGCGTAACAGGCAGAAAGGACGTCGTTGTAATCTTCCCACTGTACATTCAAGCTCTTTGTCTCTGCAGGCCATATAGACTTTTTCAGCTGCTGTCTCCTTGGCAACACGAACGGCTTTCCGCCGTCGTTCTTTGGGATCCATATCCTTGGGGGTCTGGTGCTCTTCTTTTCTGACGGCATAGTGGTAAGCAGGATTAGCAGGATTTGAGCTCTGTAATTTAAGAGCATTTGCGTAATTACTTGAACTCGTGTATTATTTAATCTCACACTCTTCAGGGCTCATACACTGGCTTTGTGTACACCTACGCAGTGGCGCCCCCTATGAATCTACCTCACAAGACCGCCGGCTACTTGACGTGCGTCTTCTGGGCGGCTATTACCACCGGACGACTGTCCGCCATACCTCTGTCTTACCACTTTAAACCCATCCGATTGCTCGTCGTCAGTCAGGTGTGTAACTTTGATTTAGTTTTAAAACCAATTTTATTGAAATTATTTTTTTAAAAATGTGGAAAATTGTTGCAACACGATTATTAAAAAGTTTGGGATCTGTACGATTTTTTTATTGTTATTTGTTTCTGAAATAAAGTCTCTAATGCTCACCAAGGCTGCATTTATTTGATTTTAAAACAGTAATATTGTGAAATATTATTACAATTTAAAATAACTCTTTTATATTTGAATATATTTTCAAACGTAATTTATTCCTGTGATCAAAGCTCCAGTCTTCAGTGTCACATGATCCTTCAGAAATGATTCTAATATGCTGATTTGATGCTCAAGAAACATTTATTATTGTGTTATATTATTATTATTATTATTATGAAATGTCTTTACTGTCACTTTTGATCTATTGCTGAATAAAAGTATTCATTTTAAGTTTCCCCAAAAATATTAAGCAGCAACATTTTCAAAAATGCTAATAAGAAATCATCATATTAGAATGATCTCTAAAGGATCATGTGACACTGAAGACTGAAGTAATAATATTTCACATTATTACTGTATATTTGATCAAACAAATGCAGCCAAGAAAAAAAGTATTTTTCAAAACTTCTGACTGATGAATGCTTGACCATGTATGTAATTGTTAAAAAAAAAAAATGAACAGAAATAAACTAATGGTCTTGTTGTAAATGAATAAAAAAAGTTTCATTTTAATTGAATATTTATTATTTTATGCATGTATTTTTGTTATATCATTTTTACACAGCATCATAATGAAAGCAGTGTAGATGGAAATTTCCATTTCATTCTTATAGGATGTTCTGTAAAACTTGTCTGATTTGCCAACATGGGGGGGCGGAGCTTAGCGAAGCATCATTTATCAGTCCATTACATCATCCATAGTCTCTTCCCAGACACGTGTTGAATTAAATGGACTATAAAAATGGTTTACATTATCAAAAAAAGAAAGGCGTGTCACCCACGATGCACCAAGGGAAACCGTGGACAGGAACAAACATCCTTCTTCTGCATCCTGCTCTGCCCTGTCCATTTGCCAGTTGGGACATTTGTTTATCTGGTGTGTCTGAGGCTCCTTTGTCATTTCACGCTTTTATTTGCGCCAAAAGTTTATGACAGCGGACTGCTTAATTTCCGTTCCTCGGCAGATAAAGCAAGGGTGTACACCTCAAATAACAAAGGCTTCGTTCCTGGTGCGTGTCCAAATGCAAATCCTCTCCCTTCTGTTCTGTTGTAGGTGGGTGTGATAGTCACTCTACTTCTGCTGCTGATCTTCTCCAACAGTAGTGTGTTCCTCTTCATCGGCACCTGCTGTCTCGGCCTATTTATAAGCAGCATTTTCCCCTGCATGCTAGCGCTTACCGAAGACATCCTGGAGTACAAAGGTATTGCGACAGATGGTCCGCCGCTGTCTCCGGCATTGTTAAATCGCCTTTTTGTCTATGGCTTTCATTGATTTGACAGTAGCCATTGGTGGTTTAGCAGTTGAGTATTTACTCATGGTTTACCGCTGAGACCAAGGCAACAGCAGCCACCCTGTTTCATTCTTTCCACTGTTGGCCTTTGGCTTCACGGGAAAGTTCGGCCTGACAGGTCTTATGTCTTATTGGGCGGAGACGATCCGTTTTAGACCCAGTGGACAAAGCCTCTGGGAGGAATTATTTCGAAATAAATGGCTAATTGCTGAGCGCCCTCTGCACGCCGCAACTTTGGGGGTTTGTTAGGGCAGAGCGATTAAACGTATCTTTATCATTTATATACTGCAGATCTGGACCTGAAATGAACTGACTGGTTGCAGATGTTGAAATGCATATGAATCCAGAGGCAAGATGGGCCACTTGAAGGAAAATGAATGGGAGAAATCCCATCACTGCTTTGAGCTTAAAGAGCCAATTAACTTTTTGATAGAGACATCGTCAGAGTGTTAAATGAACCTGCCTTAAAAATGTAGTGTGAGTTTGCGTAGGGCTGCGTGATTAAACTAAATAAAACTGAAAATGCAATATTGCAATAATCAGATTACATTTAATTAAATGCACGGTGTATCATTCGCACGATTTACTATTTTGTTTCGCTTAATCATTCGCCAGATTTACTATATCGTTGCACTAAATCATTCGCCAGATTTACTATTTCGTTCCCTCGTTTTGCGAAATCATTCGCCCGATTTACTATTTCGTTCCTTCGTTTTACTAAATCATTCGCCCGATTTACTACATCGTTTCACTAAATCATTCGCCAGATTTACTATTTCGTTCCTTCGTTTCGCTAAATCATTCGCCCGATTTACTATTTCGTTCCTTCGTTTCACTAAATCATTCGCCCGATTTACTATTTCGTTCCTTCGTTTTACTAAATCATTCGCTCGATTTACTACATCGTTTCACTAAATCATTCGCCAGATTTACTATTTCGTTCCTTCGTTTCACTAAATCATTCGCCCGATTTACTATTTCGTTCCTTCGTTTCACTAAATCATTCGCCCGATTTACTATTTCGTTCCTTCGTTTCGCTAAATCATTCGCCCGATTTACTATTTCGTTCCTTCGTTTCACTAAATCATTCGCCCAATTTACGATTTCGTTCCTTCGTTTTGCTAAATCATTCGCCCAATTTACGATTTCGTTCCTTCGTTTTGCTAAATCATTCGCCCAATTTACGATTTCGTTCCTTCGTTTTGCTAAATCATTCGCCCAATTTACGATTTCGTTCCTTCGTTTTGCTAAATCATTCGCCCGATTTACTATTTCGTTCCTTCGTTTTGCTAAATCATTCGCCCGATTTACTATTTCGTTCCTTCGTTTCACTAAATCATTCGCCCGATTTACTATTTCGTTCCTTCGTTTCACTAAATCATTCGCCCGATTTACTATTTCGTTCCTTCGTTTCACTAAATCATTCGCCCGATTTACTATTTCGTTCCTTCGTTTTGCTAAATCATTCGCCCGATTTACTATTTCGTTCCTTCATTTTGCTAAATCATTCGCCCAATTTACGATTTCGTTCCTTCGTTTTGCTAAATCATTTGCCCGATTTACTATTTCGTTCCTTCGTTTCACTAAATCATGCACACAATTTACTATTTCGTTCCTTCGTTTGGCTAAATCATTTGGCCGATTTACTATATATCGTTTCACTAAATCATTCGCCCAATTTACGATTTCGTTCCTTCGTTTTGCTAAATCATTCGCCCGATTTACTATTTCGTTCCTTCGTTTTGCGAAATCATTTGCCCGATTTACTATTTCGTTCCTTCGTTTCACTAAATCATGCACACAATTTACTATTTCGTTCCTTCGTTTGGCTAAATCATTTGGCCGATTTACTATATATCGTTTCACTAAATCATTCGCCCGATTTACTATTTCGTTCCTTTGTTTCACTAAATCATGCACATGATTTACTATTTCGTTCCTTCGTTTCACTAAATCATTCGCCCAATTTACTATATCGTTCCTTCGTTTCGCTAAATCATTCGCCCGATTTACTATTTCGTTCCTTCGTTTCGGTAAATCATTCGCGCGATTTACTATTTCGTTCCTTCGTTTCGCTAAATCATTCGCCCAATTTACAATTTCTTTCCTTCGTTTCGCTAAATCATGCACACGATCTACTATTTCGTTCCTTCGTTTTGCTAAATCATTTGCCCGATTTACTATATCGTTTCACTAAATCATTCGCCCGATTTACTATTTCGTTCCTTTGTTTCACTAAATCATGCACACGATTTACTATTTCGTTCCTTTGGTTTGCTAAATCATTTGCCCGATATACTGTTTAATTTAACTAAATCATTTGCCTGATTTACCATTTCGTTTCTTCATTTTGCTAAATCATGCGCACTATTTAGTATTTCGTTCCTTCGTTTTCCTAAATCTTGCACAAATCGTGCATGCATACAGAAAAGCACCTTTTTTTTGTTTAGTCGCGACTTATTTGCTGAACATTTGTATAATTGTCATCAAATTTTATTGGCAGTTTGAATGATACTGCAACATACTCTTGACAAACAGTTTTAGTTTTCTGTATTTTTGAAGCATTGAAGGATTTTTATACTTATTGCCAGGCTTTTGCCAAGATGGCCACGGATGAAAATTTGATCTCATTGTTTTGTTTCCTCTTCAGGTTGTGCTACCACAGTCCTGGTGAGCAGTGCAGGGATGGGGGAGATGTTACTCCAGGTGCTCGTGGGTTCGGTAGGTCTGACTCATGTCCTTGCTAGTGCAATAACACTTTACCAACTGACCCTTCGCAATGTCCCGCCACCTTTTAGTTACTGTTGCTATGTCCGACAAGCCATGTGCTCTCATGCCACACATCATGTTCTCATGCTGTGAAAAATACATACCGGATCAAAGAGGACACTGACAACACGTCGACAGACATATGAAGCAGTTTCATTTTTAATATAATGTAATTTTTTAAAGAAGTTTAAACAATAATAGCGTATAGTGTCTCTTAAATGTGTCGCTGTAGCTCCTTCAAGCGGCTCGTGAAGCGATCATCTCGTCATACTAGTTTATTTATAGCATCAAATAAACATGAATGAACATCAGAAGGAATGTCACCAACATTAATCTACTAACTCCCCTGACTGCTTTGTCAGTCAAAATGGCGGATTCAGGGTTATGATTGGTCAGATCGCCTGTCAATCAAACTGTTTGCGACGGGTCAATTCAGCTAAAAGTAAAACCGCCTTTGTAATTGTGTTGATTCGAGTCTCTTTCACCCCTCAGGTGATGCACAATAAAGGTAGCTTCAGCTTCCTGTTGTGTGGAATGATCTTCGGCTGCCTGGGATTCACATTCTTCGTGTTCCTGTTCTTCGTCCAGCAAAATCACAAAAACATTACGGAAGGTGCGTTGACTCTCTGTATGCACATAACCAGGCTCAAACTGAATCTGTGGACTTTTTTCTAATGCATTTTGTGGATACTTTTGTTCTCTGGGAGTCGAACCTATGATCTTGGCGTTGATGGTGCCATGCTCTGCCTGTTGAATACGAGTCTTGTCCTGTTCGCTAAAACCAATACTGTTTGGCTCAGTGATGGGCATTTTCTGTCCTGGAGGGTCACTGTCCAGCAGAGTTTAGCTTCAACCCTAATTAAGGACTTCAGGATTACTAGAAAACTACAGGCAGGTGAAGTTTTATCAGGGTTGGAGCTAAACTCTGCACAACAGTGGCCCACCAGGACAGAAGATGCCCATCACTAGTTTGGCCCATCAAATACACTTCTTACCATTCATTTTGCAAGATGCAGAGGTCACCTTCTAATATATCTACTCAATATTTTGTACAGCTTTACCCAGTAACTCCTGTACGGAAAGACTTGAGCAAAATGGGATCAAGACCTGTTCTGCCACGGTGCTGAACTCATGGGATGTGCCGGAGCAGAAAGCAACCATCGATCCATAACAACGCTGGATGAAAATAATGGCAGGAGCAAAGGGACAGTGGTGTCGTTAACTCAGGGACATTCCCATCGCTAATGGGACAGGACCAAACATATCAAACAATCGTGCAAATCAACAAAAAAAAAAAACAAGTGTTAAAAGATCTTGAACTAAAGCTTTATTTTTGTATTTAAATATTTTTGATGAAAGAATTAAATGAACTTGTGAACAAATGTCATAATCTAATCATGTACATTATAATAACTTTTCTAACAGGAAATGGTTTGGTGTTTATTGTTAGAAACACACTGACCAATCAGCAATTGAATGTTTCTGGTGATCAGTGTTGGGGCTAATTCATAAGTAATCAGATTACTTTTTTCAAGTAACTCATTAGTTTTACATTTACAACAAAATATTAGTTACTTTTTCAAATAATGAGTGCAAGTTACCAATCGTGAGCAAGTGCCGAGGTGTTGTGTGTGAACATGGTTATTGTAGTTCTAGACTAAATGTGAGCAGGCCCTCATCTCACTTGCACAAACAAAATATTCCTCAAAGTGAATAAAATTACTGAAATACATCACAAAACTCCAGTAATTAAATGTTAAAAATCTATATTTTATGCACTTAATCTCACTTTATTGACCAATGTACTTGCTGACCTTTGACGATTGAGTTAAACCATAAGCAAAATGACATTAGATTTTTTTTTATTGAAGTAAGTGTTAAACTTTCTTCTTCTGCAATCCATAATGGCAGCACAGCTGAAATGTTTGAGCGGCGTCCTCTACTGTACAGCCAGTCCTTCAATCTTATTAGGGCCTTTACATTTGCCCAAAAATAGAACTTTGTTATATATAAAAAAAAAAAAATCCCAGCTGAGGCGAGAAACTAAGTAATGCAATTAGTTACTTTTTAAGGCAATATTGTAATGCATTCCTTTTCAACGAAACTTTCCATAACACTGCTGGTGATTTGATCAAAGTAGCAATATACTGTTAATTGCATTTTAATTGCATAATGCTTTCCTTTAAAAACTTGACTTGGGTGCATTTCTTTGTAACTTCATTCAAATCGTACTGATGATGGTCTTATTCACAGATCAGTTGCCAATTTCTTCTCTGCCAAAGCCGATGTGCTCATAACACGTTAAGGTCAAAAAAGGACACACTACGGTCTTCCTGAAAAAGTTTCCTTGAATTGTGTTGTGCGGCTTCATGTCTGACGGGTCGTCTAAAGCCATTGACCTCAGCGTTCAGGTGGGCGAACCTGATTGTGAGAGATTGCGGTGTCAGCGCATTTCTCTTGGCCTGGGTAAAATTTTATTTGTTTTTTCTGGTTTACGCAGGTGTCAAACATGCTAACGTTAACACAATTGCTGCATAAACGAGGTCAGCTTTCTGCAGCTGTATTTGATGAAGACACAAGCCAAAAGAGTTGTACATTTGTTTTTGTTTTTTTATAGAAATCTTCCTTCCCTTCCAACATCCACAGATTAGTACAACAGGTACGCCAATGAACATAGATTTGTAAACATTTGAGCTGCTAGAGAGACAATCTGAAAATACATTTGCACAAAAATATTAAACATTTGGTGTCGATATTGTACCATTTACAGTAACAATTTTACACTTGATTATTACATCCTTTTTTTTTACCCCCACATAATTTTGTTTATGAGAAACAAAATATTGTTCCAAATACAGTGCAATCATGACATGTCAACATTTAGAGGATGAGGAAATCTGATTATGTTACAGGGCAGTCTCTTTAAGTTTAATATTGACACTTTCCATGAATAGGGTACAAAATCTAAAAGATTTTTTTCTTTTAAAAAGAGTTTGTCCACCTCAGAAGGATATTTAAGATATAAGACATTATTATATGTTTCTCAATTGTAAATGGCGTTTTGCTTTGTTACCATTGTCAGAATTTGGAATAATATATATATATATATATATATATATAGATTAAAACCAGAGGATAGTTCCTTAGGCCCATTTGTGAGAAACACATTTCATTTTTCCAAAAAAAAAAAAATACGGTTAACATAATGTGTGCAAATTTACAGTGGAATGAGATTTTGTAATACCCTTTTTTTCATTCCATTTAAGTGTCCAAATAATGTCACTTGTTTGTAACAATTTTATAGAATGTTCCATTTTTGCAATGGTTGAAAATCACGTGCTAATAGCTTTTTAAAGTCTTCGTTCACCAATAAATGAAAATGGTTATGTTTTATTTACCCTCATGTTGTTTCAAACCCATAAGACTTTTGTTCATCTTCGGACATGAAGATATTTCAATGAAATCTGAGAGCTTTCTGTTCCTCCAGCAACAGTTTATGCAATAGACACTTTGAAGCTTTAAAAAGTTCATAGATTGTAAAACTAATCCATTTGAATTGAGTGGTTTAGTCCACATTTTCTCAAGAGACTCGATTGCTTTATATGATGAACAGATTGAATTTAGGCTTTTATTCACATATAAACATTGATCAAACATAAACAGAAGATCAACCGAGAATGAACCTCAATGGTCCTCGCACGTCAAGCAAACATTCTTGATCTTCCGTTCGCCACAACTGATGAATGTTTATATGTGAATAAAGGCCTAAAATCATCATATGGGTTAGTTTTACAATCTCTTTATGACGTTTTTGAAGGGTCAAATTGGTAGATGTGTAACTGTCAATGGAGGAACAGAATTAGAGCAGATTTCTTTTAAATATCTTCCTTTATGTTGAACGGAAGTCTTAAAGATTTAGAACGACATCAGGGTGTGTAAACGAAACAGAATTTTTGCAGCCGTTACATAACACCAGTAAATATTACTAATAAAAATATGCATTTCTATAATTAATTGAATGTCAATTACTTTCATGGCATGTTAACTATGCGTTATAACAATATTTTATTTTTTTACCTTAATTGCTTAAAAAATATTTATACCCTATTCATGAAAAGTGCATGAAAATTTCTCTAAATTTATTTTCAAATCTAGTAAAATACAGGGACTTTTTTGTAGTAAGAATCTCCTTACAGAGAAAATATACTGTTAGTAATCAATAAAGCGATCGTGAATTTTTTTTTTTTTAAATTATGCCAGAAAGTCTTAAAATTCATTACAAAATCTCTGTGCAGCAAATAGCCTGAATGCATAGTTTCCAAATTTTGAGTGTTTGGGGCGGTAGAGTCACTAATAAAATGAGATTAGTTTTGCAACAGATTCTAAAAAACACAAAGTGCCAGTAAGAGGGAAAACGTTTAAGTGCTTTAGACTCACATTAAAGTACAACAGATGTTCAGTATGGCTACAATAGTTAAATGAGCTCAGGGGAAAAACTAAACTCAAGCAAATAGAGAAGAAACAAAACATAAGACATCACTGCTTAAAAGCTAAATACCTATAACAAACCCATTTTATCCATTACAGAGAGAAATTTGAATTTTCATAGAAACAGAACAAATGACTATTTAATGAAGTAAAAAATGCAGTCAAACTGAGCTGCTTTTTCCTCCAAACAACAACAACAAAAAACAATCTACTAAGTGGGTAAGAGAGCATTTAACTAAAATAATGGAAAGAGGTTAAAAAAGTCATTGCACACTGCACAAAATCCATTATTCAAAATGTAAAAGGCATTAAGCAACTCGATATCCCCTCGATGAGAAGGCAATTGCATGTGCAGTGCTCACGATACAGGCAAGAGCAATCAAACACAGTCTGAATGCTGCAGGAATGCAAATGAAGACGCTACAGGTCGAAGTGAAAATACTACAAAACAACAGCACAATGCTACTGACACCCCATCACATGTTACAGTATGTACAATGAACTTACTTCCTTAAATGTGTAGTTCAAACCCCACCTAAAAACAAATTTGAATTTATTTCTTCCGTGGAACACAAAAAGAGGCGTTTTGCAGAATGTTCGAGCTGCTCTTCTTCCCAAAGGAAGAAGGTCCAAAAAGAGCACAAAAGCACCATAAATTAAATATATAGTGTTATTTGAAATCGTTAAAATCTTTGGAGAACAACAATTTCTGTTCCTCACAGAAAACAACCGTGTTGTTTGTATGTTGCTTCAGAAAAAATATAAAGCACATATCACATTTATGTTACATATTAATTAACTGATGTTTGTGTATGGAAAAGACATTCTGCAAAACATCTCATTTTTGTCATGCAGGTTTGAAATAACAGTAAAAAAAATAAAATAATAATAATGTTTGCACACTCGCACTACAAGGGCAGCTATTAAATGAAATAAAATAAAATCTTCCTATTCTTGATCTATGCATACAGACTGAAAATATTAACCGAAAGTGTGAGTAAACAATATTTCGTTTAATTGTTTTCTACTGGATTCTAGCTTTCATTGATCTACGCTCATAATACATATTACATTAAAGGAATATTCTGCGTTAAATACAACTTAAGCTTGTCTTTAAGAAAATAAAGGGATAGTTCACCCAAAAATTCTGTCATTACTTCCTCACCCTCAAGTTGTTCCAAATCTGTATAAGTCTCTTTGTTCTGCTGAACACAAAACAAGATATTTTGTTGACGGACACCATTGATGTCCGTCGTATAGAGTCAATGGGGTCCAGCAACTGTTTGGATACCACCATTCTTCAAAAGAAGAAAGAAACTCATACAGGAAACTATCCCCCCCAAAAAGAAAAACAAACTTGACAGAAATACAATACAATTAAAAGTCATTGGGCAATTAATTTCTTGAAATTGAGTGAAAAAAAGAAAAATGCTGTTGTATTGAACCCAGAAAAAAACCTTCAAATATCTGAAATTTTAGTTCATAGCTCTTTTCAGCAGTAAATAACAAAAATAGCCTTTGAGAATAGAAACAATTAACAAAACTGTTGCCCATTTTTGTTTTACTGGCAACAAACAAGGCTAGAAGGCACCATGTTAGCATGGGAAAGCCATTTTTTCTACTTGTTGGGTCTGTGGGTAAGAATAAGGACTGTGGGTAATCATACAATACCTGAGAGCTGAATTTGAGATGCTGAACAGTTCCTATACATATACACACACTTTTGATCATTTCCCTTTCTATTTTTATCATTGCACTTTAAGTGGTCCTACAGGGCGGGACTAACAAGAGTTCAGTTTCTGCAAATTGAGCATTTTAACTTTGTTCCAGTTTTGCATCTAATGCATGTCAGTTATAAATCATGGCTTGAGTTTGTTTAAGAGAGACTCTTAGAGGTAGGGTTTTATGTTGTGCAACATATGGCCATTCATTTTCCATCTTGGTTTAAAAGTGGAGATGTAAACACTCCACAAAAACATCACACCGATACTGCATTGACATCAAAAAAGGACTGCAAATAGGGGCTTGTAAAATCAGACGTTTAGCCTTCATAATGTCGTGCAAGATTCAGAATCCAATGCCCCTTTGACCCTAAAACGATTCCAGAATTTGTTTCTTTCAAGTATTGCCTCATCAGAAACACAGCAATACTTGTGTTAACCATGAAAAGAAATAATTGTAAAAAGAAAAATGGCACTGTGTGAAATATTTACTATAGTGCAATGCCAAATTTGAAACGTTTTCGTTGCCTTCAAAGAAACACGGCTACTTTTGAATGACCATCAATGGAGAAAGATATATGGTATAATATACCAAGCAGGGGTTAACTGGACTGTGCCAACCAGCTACAACAGGACAGACACTTCTGGCTGGGCATTACAAACAGCTTCGGCTTGTTGTCCAAGGTAGATTGTATTCTACGGGGGGATTGAATCTTGCACAACACCGGGAAAGCTGACAAATGCAGGAATGGTTTTGAGCATTTGGCCTGAGCTCTACAGATAGCCGTCCAGTTACGGTACGCATCCAACTCATCTCCACCAATCCAACCATCCTAATGGTGGGATGAGGAATTAAGCACTGAGACGGTACCGTTCCATTCCATTTTACGCCGCGTACGCTCCATTAGCTTAATGGTGAATCGCTGGTCTATTGGAGTAAAGCAAGTCCTTGGGTTTTCCCGCTCAACTGAAATCATTCCTAATGGCTTTCAGTCTTTCAGAGAGAGAAAATGGTTTCTATGAGAAGATTTGCATGATAAGCATCGCCGCAGTGGCGTATCTGGTGGTGTTATGGTAATGGTTCGATGGCGTTGGGGCGTGTTTGGAAACACGCTTCATTTCGCAGTTGCCATCAAGCACTGCGACAAGGGTGATGGCAAATCTGGCCGACTAAATGCCCTCTCAAAAATGTGCATCATGGTCAAAGCACCAGTAAAGTTGGGGTTAATGTTTTAAGATGTCACTTGAAGATGTGTTTTCCAATGTTGAGGGTTACATCAAGAATATGACATCCTGACTGCCTCAGTCTTTATAAAGAGTTCACCCAAAAATGAATAAAATATGTTGTTCCAAATCTGTATGAGTTCGTTTTTCCGTGGAACACAAATGAAGACATTTTGATGTCAGCTTTTTTGGTCCCACACAAAGTCAAAGGGATCCAATGTTGTTTCATGGACGAAAACAGTTCCAAAAGACTGCGTTTCACAGAAGAAAGACGAGATATACTGGTTCACAACAACATGAATTTCATTTTTGGTGAACTATCCCATATAAAATTGACTTCTGCTGATTGTGATTGTGTACAACACACACTAAAATCTCACGAGTTGCAGCAGCTAGTCGGTTAGTTTTACTAGGTGATGAACTGAACTGTAGACGAAGACACAATAGATTTGTACACAAACTGCGTCCCAAAGTAGCTGTGTGACAATTAGTTTTGTCTAACAAGCTGTAACGACCGATTATATTTGTAATTATGCGGAAATTAACCTGGAGCAGTGCTGGTGCTGCAGACATCTGAGATGGTCTGAGTTCCTTTATAATATTAACTTACAAACCGCAATTTGCGTACTACCTTAAAACGAATCAAGCGGACAGAAATTCGATTTCCCAGCCATTTTTGTTTCTCCGATGTGTCGCGAGTCATTTACGTGAGGTAATTATTGACCCGCCGACAAGTTCACTACTTTTCTGGATGGCTAGTAAACATAAGTAGGCGCAAAAGCCCAATAAGTGCAGCTTGTTTTTATATAAGTGCTGTTCTAAGTGTGGTTATTGTGACAAAATACTTTAAATACATAGCAGTAAGTGCAGCATGAGGAAAGGTACAAGATAAAACAGAGGTCACCATTATCAAAATCACAAGGCAAAGGGGCGGTTTGGCTTGGCAAGGCAAGTTTGTTTGAGGACTTCTCAAACAAAAGGCAAACACGAGTTGAGACGAGATGAACTTGCTGGATTATGTACAAAATGATCCGATGCAGAACAGGGATCTGGCTGTACAAACACATGATACCAACATCATGTGAGAATCTCTTCCTTGTTTGATTGAAGTCTTAAGCGCCACAAGAAACAAAACACAAGGAAATTCAATCAGGCTCCCTATCAAACAATGGTAAAGCACACACATGATGCCCATTTTGGCAGCTGTGGATATCAACAGCCATCTGCTTTAGTCACACTAGAACCAATCCCTGAAGACCAGTGCAGTAATAAACAGAAATGAAAGATTTACAGTGTCCTGCAGACACTATATGATGGCTTGATATTCATCCCAAGGAAAAGTAAGGTTAATCTGCATTTTATCAATCAAGAACATGAGGCAAGATGAAGTGTTGCGGTTTTCGTCCCCCTCTTATGTCTTCTGTGGGTCGGGTGAGAGAGGGCCGGGCGTGTTGGTGCCGTCTAAATTATATACGGGAACAGAGAACTGCGTGGAACTCAGGGCAGAAGGAAACTGATAAAAGGAAGAGAAACAGAATGAAAAAAAAAACAAAACTAAAAACTAAAACGCATCCTTTCTGGAATTTTGTTATTTTATTGCGAACATGTGAAGGTTTTCTGGTGTCTTCACCAGTGTTATCATTAACTAATACTAAAACTATTAAAACATTCATTGAAATAAAGCTGAAATTAAATAAATTGTAAATATTAGATGAAAAACCTAAACTGGAAATTGGAAATTTTGTCTTGGCAAGTTACTAAAACTCAAATTTAGAAAAATATGTATATATATATATTATATATATATATATATATTATATATATATATATATATATATATATATATAGTAATAAACTAATTGTAAATATAAATAAAAAAAATCATATTAAAAATAAATACTTCACTACATAAGTATGATTTTTCAAAGCTTTCGAATTCCCCGGATATTTCCAGATTTCCAGGACCGTGGGAATCCTAAACAATTAAGTCTTTCTAAACCGACACAAAACCTCAAATCAAAGACATTCCTCCCATTGTAATCAACAAAGCCGTTTTCACTAGAAGCGCAATATCGGGTTGCAAATGATTTTAGTCTTTCTACAAAGCTAATCCAACCACTTCATTTTCCCTGTTAGTCTGAAAGAAAATAAATTTACAAATATCATGTTCAAACATCAATTTATATAGAAATAACATCTTATCTTTACATCAGACAGCTTTGAATGTTAAAATATGTTCTGAAAACTTGAAGATGGTAATGATTATTTGTGATCAAGTTACAACATTTACTTCGCTATTCGGCTCTCAGATCAGTGGAGATGCAGACTGGTATGAGCTCCAGCACCATTTTGGGTGAGAAGGAACAGCTGTGGTACTCACAGATGACGTGATTAGAATCCAAATAATGACATGTGATGATAAACTTAAGGAGGGTGGAATCAAATTTAGGTTTGGACCAAGTGTGAAAACGGCAGTCAGCTTATGAAATAAGTTGAGTTCAGGTGACTCACCTGGAAGAGGGTATGCGCGCCCTGTCTCCGGGCGGGACTGAGGGGAGCCACCGGGCTGAGGGTGCTCCAGAAATGGATATTGGACAGAAGTGGACTTGGGGTGAGCAGCAGGGGCGTCTGCAACAAATATGAACTTTTTCAGAAGTAACTCTCTTCCCATTAAGGATGCCTTTCCCAAATGCTCATGAGGATCATAGCACAAAGCATTTGCAAGAGGCATAACCCTGAAATATAAATGTTTAATTAAAAGTGGCTTAATGAGACTTTAAGAAGCAATAAGAATTAATCACAGGGCAAGGGTTCTGTATTTCTCGAATAAACCATAAATAATAGATTTGAATTATAGTATATTTCATCTTTCATCTCACTGAAGAGACAGCAGGGGGTGATCCTCTGGGGCTGGCTGTATGAGTGCTCATAAATGCAAAGATTGTGCAGTCTTAACGAGGTGATCCATCAAAGTAACATCCGGCTAAACCTCGCCATATGATCACGATCATGTAACAGCCAATGAGTGTCTCCTAAATACATCAGCACGACTGAGTTTCACTGGTTTCAATGGTGCACTATTGCCCTCTAGTGCCTCAAAATGGCATCAACCCAACCACATAACTGAAAGGATCTTTAGCCATTTTCCTGTGCAAGATAACCACAAATATGTTGCTTGTAATTGGCCATTTTCTTTTAAACCACACACCCTCAAAGACAGTGATCAGTTTTATCATCAGTGGTCATTTTTAGTATTCATGCATCAGGCTAGTAACAGTTGCAAGCATATTAAACACGTCGCCCATTAGATTTTTGACGTCCAAGTAGCAAGTATGGCAAAAATAAGTAGTGAATAAATTGCACAAAATATGCATACAAATATTTGAATGGATTTTTGTGAAATGCAACGTTTTTTTTTCTGTTTTGCTTGCTTAGTTTTGTCTGACGGATGGATATTCTGTCCACAAAATACATACGTTTTGCACTAATTCATTCAAAATTGTCTGTGCAACATGCCATGGAGACTTTTACAAATTATTTAAAAAGCTACCACTTGGTTGCATGGCAATCTATTATCGTGGCATTAATTTAAAGTGGCCCTAGTATGCTTTTCGAAGACGTATTATAGAGGTTTGTGAATCTAAACGGTCTGCACGACAAATAAAGTTATTAGGTGCGTCCCATTTCGCGTACATATACACTATTCTATGACATTTTTAAGTATGAATAGGGCGAGAAGTGCGTTCACACAGAAAATTGCAAATAGAAAAGGTGCACTTTAAATACCCGGATTATGCACAAATTTAACGGACAAAAAAAAAAAAACTACATGTGGAATGTTGGACACTTCATTACGTAGCGGAGGGGGAGGGGCTATTAGACTTCAGTGTTGAATGACACAATAAGGTTATAACACTACATGGATGAGTACATAGTGCATAAGTACAAAGTGTATAAGTGAATAGTTTATAATGCGTCATTTGGGACACAAGTATAGTCTACTAAAAGAAAGAAGCGATTCTGAACTGCCAAAGTGAGTCCTCAGTAATTCCAGTCTCACTTCCTTGATACAATGTAACAAATTTGCATAATGCCAGGTATCCTGTCTAAGTGGGCAATTCTTTGCCAGAACAAGCTGCAAAGTGGTCCAAACTTCTGGCGACAAAAAGCAGAGAGTTAAATAAGACAGCAACTACGCAATAAGATGCACTGCACCTCTAGTGAGTTGGACAGTAATTACGACCCAACACGAAAACTGATGATTCTAACAAATCAATGACAGCAGAAAATAGCATTGTGCATGTTTGATGGGAAGGTCAGAAGGGGACTGACCTGCAGGAAGGCTGGGGTAAGAGAGGCTGTAGGGAGGGAGGGGCTGGACAGATTGAGAGGGCTGAGGTCAGAGCTGGTCACCACCAGCGTGGGCATCAACTCCAGGCCTTTGGGTTTCTTAGACTTTCCGGTGAGATTGCGGGGTGGAGATTCAGGCATCTCAGAAGCTGGTGCTGTGTCCTTGGAAACAGAGGACGGCTGGACCTGATTAAAAAGAGAGAGAGAGAGGTTTTCATAAAGAACTTTAATAAAATAAGGGTGGACCCTTTTTTTATTACTTACCTCATATAATTATTGAAATATTTTATATTTATATGTGTATTATATTCATCTTCGTTTAGCAAATTATTAAATAATTATTTTTTTATATTTTTCATTACATATTCAAAATATTATTCAAAGGCCTGAAATGTAGTCAAATTTATCAAACCAAGTCAAATGCTGAATTTATAAGCAAACCGATGCATGAGTGGATAAAAATACAGCTAACATATCTTTTGTGAACTCTATACTTAAAAGGAAATACAGCAAAATCTAAAATTTTGTCAATTCTGTGCACTCTTTTATATACACAAAGCTTTTACCATTAAGGCACCACCATCATTCTAATATTCATTTTCCAATGCCAGCATGTTGTACCTGCAACTGTAACTCTGAAGGCTGTGAGGAGAGGGACTCAATTTCACTGTCAATCACCAGCTCCTGGGAATCCGTCATCGGAGAAGAAGAGGGCGACTGGGAATGAGGGAGCACTGAAGGAGAGATTCTTGAGAACGGGAAGCCTGTCATGGCATTCTCTGAAGTGGGATTCTCCACAAACGTACACACAACATGCGAGACGGTGCTCTGTTTGGTATCATTTTCTGTCGGAGAGGGCAGTGGAGCTTGAGCGGGTTGTGCCGGAAGTTCAGGCCTTCCTATAGCAGACGGAGTGGTGTTTCTGTTCTGTGGCATGGTCCCAAATTTAATGACTGTGGAAGGCTGGGGAGACTCCTGTCCTGCCTTTTTATCTATTAGCTTTTCTCCTGGGTTCTCAATCTTCATTGATTTAAAAAGGTGAGTTCCTGACCGCAAGGAAGTCAAAGTGAAGGATGTGTACAAGCCGGAGTGGATGTAGTCATTCCGGCTGGATGCTTTGGACTGACCCAGTGGGCCGGCACCTCGTTCTGGGGCGGCTTTGCTGTCTTTATCCCTGGAGATGTTTGCAGGTTTGTCGGAGAGGGGCGGAGGTCCGGCAGAGCCTCCATCTGCACCCTCCGTTCTGACCATCATGTCCCCCTTTAGAATATCAGGGTACGACACAAAACGATACACAAACTTCTGCCCGTTTACTTTTTTGATAATGTTCTGTAAGGAAAGATTAGAGAGAATGCATGTTTATTTTAGCTGATGAATGCCTTTCTCCTAAACACATCTAAAAATATCTATGAAAAAAAAAAATCACCAACAAATCAACCGAAACCATTTCTACCAGCCAGTGAGTTGGGTTCTTCTACCCTCTCTTCCAAAATAACATACAATTAAGTAAATGAACCCATGTTAAAAAAACCACGAAGAATGCGGAAAACAATACTTCTTGCCCTGTGGTGCCAAGATGAGGCTTAAAAAGCTGAAGCGCCAAACCCTCAAACACACGGTTCCCGTTCAAGAATAAACCCAAGAGGCCTTGACTTCCTTTCCGCACTAACAGGCTCTGTGACCCTCGTTTTAGTTCGGAGTGACAATTAATTGTGCGTTTACAGCAACAAAACAACTTGATGGACAAAAGGAGTGTCGGGGCGATGAGAGGGCTGAAAGCTAGCAATTATGATGAACTGATTTAAATATATGAACAACAACATTTAAGCTGCGTTCACACCGCCACCGACATGCAGCAGCGTGATCCCATTCACTTCAATGGAGAGCTGCCGATATCCGGATGGCACGAGCGTCAATGACCGTTGGCGTCAGGATGTAGGCGAGTCCAGCAATGCGACAAAGTTGAGATATTTTTAACTAATTTTCAACGACAACCAATTGGAGTGAAGATAGTGGAGCGCACGTGATCCGTAATGGAGAAATAATTTTACCGGTCAGCAACTGTCCTATAATTTAATAAGAATGCTTTCATGAACCCAGTTAGATCATTTCATATAGTGATGATTCCATTTCTTTTTAGTCTTTTCCCTTATAGGGTTAATTCACGCAAAAATGAAATGTGTCATTAATTACTCACCCTCACGTCGTTACTAAACCGCAAGACCTTCATTCATCTTTGTAACACAAATTAAGATATTTTTGACGAAATCCAAAAGGTTTATTATCTCCCATAGGAAGCAATGAAATTACCACATTCAAGGTCCACAGAAGTAGTAAACAACACATTGTTAAAATAGTCAACACGGCTCAACCTTAATGTTATGAATCGACGAGAATACTTTTTGTGTTCAAAACAGGGGTAGGGGTAGTCGTGGCCTAGTGGTGAGGGAGTTGGGCTTGTAATCTGAAGGTTTCTGGTTCGATTCCCACGCCGGCAGGAATTGAAAGTGGGGATTGTGAATAAACAGCACTTTCTCCACCTTCGATACCAGGACTAAAGTGCCCTTGAGCAAGACACCTGACCCCTAATTGCTCCCCTTGTAAGTCGCTTTGGATAAAAGCGTCTGCTAAATGATGAAAAATGAAATGGAATGAAAAACAAAAATAACGACTTTATTAAACAATTCCTTCTCTTCGAAACTCGGTGGAACTCACCACCCTAGAGGACTGTGAGAAAGACCACCGGGGGGCGTCTTTGTGTTTTTCACGTGCGTGATGAATTGTATATCACGTGATTTTTCGCACATGCCCACGACATTCATAACATATGGTAGAACTCCTCATTCTGAGCACCTTTGCCTCTAAGACCACCGCTGTCCATTGAATCATTCGTTAAAAATTGGAGATGTCAAAAACCAACTTTGGCGAACTAGTCCTAGGTTTTTGGCTCAACCTCTAACAATCAAAAAGCTTTATAAGCCATATATTTTCAATGGAAAATTGCCTGTAGTGGCTGTAAATGGTCCATCTATGATGATCGAGATGGTTACAGGCTTGCTAATTAAAACATTATACCTTTTACGCACGTGCATAATAGACCTAAATCGCTTAAACCCCGATAACTGTTGCTTGCAGCTATATTTTATTTTATTATTAATATTTCCAGCATTTTCAGAACATGATTACTAAATGACTATGAATTTAAAATCAACCACCATTTAAAAATTCCCAATTAACACAAAACTAAATCAGCACTAGAGGATAGCAAAAGTAACCTAAAATCTCAAAATAGGAAGAAACAAGTACCAAGTTTTAATATCTGCAAATAATAACAAACAAATTACTAATATCAACTAACATAGTCCTGATACCCCTCTTTAAAATATCAAGATAGGACAAAAACGATCTGCCCTTTTACTTTTTTGATTATGTTCTACAAGGAAATAAGTCATGTGGGGGAATAAAAACACAAATATTGACCAATAAGCATTATAGTCCTGATATAAGCCTACTGTTCATGCATCCACAGACTTATTTCCTCACACAAAGCTATCATTTGGCTTCAACGCGTTTGGAAAATAGAGCTCGAGGCTTATCGACTACATTTGTTATTATTTATTATCTATTCATTACCAGCTCAACAGACCCTATTCCCAGCAAAAGATCTCCTTTTACGCTCCACGGAAGAAAGAAAGTCATACGGTTTGTAACCACGAGAGGGTGAGTAAATGATGACTGAACTTTTAATTTTAATTAACATTACGCACCTTGTCGTAGTAGTAACGCAGAGCCCGGCTGAGCTTGTCATAGTTCATGCTGGGTTTGTTCTTGCGGGCACCCCATAATCTGGCCACCTCCTCGGCCTGTAACAGTTTGAACTCTCCATCCTCGTTGGTCCAGCAGATGAGCTGGTCATTGCTGGGATCCAACAGGAGCTGCAGCAGGAACTGCCACAGGGTCACTGAGCTGTCCATGTCTTTCTGTATCCACAGCTGTGTGGGAAATGTGACCTTACGGGACCCCGTTCGCGCTCACAACCTGGCCCACATGGCACGGCATATTCCAGCAAAGATCCTGACAGAGGCTGAAATATAAATGATCGAGATGCAATTAGATTACAAATGACATTTGAAAATAATACCAAGAGGGAGAGATGTATGCAAGCATCTAGAGTGACCATTCTTGAAATCATAAAAACGTGGTAAATATGCACACCATATTAAATACCAATACTGGAATTCAGCGTAATCCTGGCAGCGTGGACAGTGCAGACCGACTGTGTGCGTGTAAGCAGCTTAAATTAAAACTAAATCTGCCTTGACTCATCCAATATCCAGCTGGTAGTCGCCAAAGAGAGCGAAAAAAAAGTCTCCCACGTACAATCTGACAGAACAGAACACACAAACATAGAAACAAAGAGGCGAGACGTGACAGCATTCCTCAGACTGTAGGAGACAAGGTCTGGGAATTTTACACTACTGGACTGAGATAGCACGAGCAATTACATGAACCTCCAAAATTTTGGCCTGGTGCATAATGATAGTGATTGCATACTGTAAATCTGGGACTTAAGCAAATGGATGAAATCAGATGCACATTTGGTTGTTGCTTATTTTATCTTTATTAGAGATGTAGTTACACAAATGGAGTAATGGTTCAAGTCAAAAGCCATTATATACACCTATATGAAGAGTCATACTAAAGATTAAATGTACATAAATGGTTCTTAACGTAGATGCCATCTTATAGTTTTCATATATCCATACAAAACATTTAATTTAAAACACATGCCTTTAATTTTTTTTAAATTACCTTGAAATTCCAGGACAAAGGGATAATTAAAACTATGAAAATATATACTAAATGTGCAATTAACCCTAAACAAGCCCTCTAAACTCACATAAAACTCTCATCTGTGTATAATATAAATAGCACAAATCTGGATAGGAGCTAATACAAAATCTCCACGTCAATTCAACCACATTTAGCAGTGCAAACGGGTCAAAGTACCTAATTTTTCATTCGTTTAAGTTTTCAAATTCTTCTACAGTACTTATAAAGTTAACAAATTAGTGACTGAAAACATGTCCCAAACTGCAACCTGTTAAAACTTGAGTTTCGCTCGTTAGCATCGAGCTAATGTCTGTCAAACTCACCTGAGAAGCTTTGTACTCCCCGGAGTCGGTCCTGGAGGGGTTTTCCGTCAGATTAAACCCGAAAAAGAAATAAAATAAAAAAAAAAAATGCAGTTTCTTGTATGCTTACATCGTGTAAAGATATTTGGTGGTCAGCTAGCGTAGCGTGCTAGTCCGCTAGCTAACGGAGTCTTAGCAAACTTTAGACTCATTAAACTAACAAGTTGGTTTAAATTCTACTGTTTAAAGCGGGTTTCTGCCGTATTTACAATGAGACCGACAAAAAAGAGGTAGAGAAAGAGAAAGGGAAACACTAAAGTCTCTCCATCTCACGTACTTATATTTTTAGCTGCAACCACAATAATACAAAACAGGAAGCAACAAGCCCACCAGATTAAATACTCTAACAGCGCACAATAAAACTCCAGAACAAAGACTGAGATTTTATGAAGCTGAGGTGCATTTAGTTTGGCAATAATATCCTCCAGATGTAAGATCGGCTGCAGTGAAGCCAGTGACGTGCAGTGAAAACAAGTAGATTATCTCGCAATGGACTCTCTTATTTCACCTATGACCATAATAGTTATTTAACGTATCAATACACACAGTCTACTTCTTTGTGGAAAAAAAAAGAGACTCCAAATATTAATTTGTATGGTGTTGAAATATTATATGGCATGTACTTTGACATGTTTGTACTTTGACATTTAGATAAATGACAAAAGGATAGACAATAAAATGATGATAGGGTGTGAATAGATAGATAGATAGATAGATAGATAGATAGATAGATAGATAGATAGATAGATAGATAGATAGATAGATAGATAGATAGATAGATAGATAGATAGATAGATAGATAGACAAGACATATAGACAGACAGATAGATTGACAGAGACGGATAGACAGACAGACAGACAGATGACTGACAGACAGACAGACAGACAGACAGACAGACAGACAGATAGATAGATAGATAGATAGATAGATAGATAGATAGATAGATAGATAGATAGATAGATAGATAGATAGATGACAGACAGACAGACAGATAGATAGATAGATAGATAGATAGATAGATAGATAGATAGATAGATAGATAGATAGATAGATGACAGACAGACAGACAGACAGATAGACAGACAGACAGACAGATAGATAGATAGAGATAGACAGACAGACAGATAGATAGACAGATGACAGACAGATAGATAGATGGATAGATAGACAGATAGATAGACAGACAGATAGATAGATAGATAGATAGATAGATAGATAGATAGATAGATAGATAGATAGATAGATAGATAGATAGATAGATAGATAGATAGACAGATAGACAGATAGACAAGACATATAGACAGACAGATAGATTGACAGAGACGGATAGACAGACAGATGACTGACAGACAGACAGACAGACAGATAGATAGATAGATAGATAGATAGATAGATAGATAGATAGATAGATAGATAGATAGATAGATAGATAGATAGATAGATAGATAGATAGATAGATAGATAGATAGATAGATAGACAGACAAACAGACAGACAGATAGACAGAGATGGATAGATAGAGATAGACAGACAGACAGACAGATAGATGGATAGATAGACAGATAGATAGACAGACAGATAGATAGATAGATAGATAGATAGATAGATAGATAGATAGATAGATAGATAGATAGATAGATAGAGATGGATAGATAGAGATAGACAGACAAGACATAAATACAGACAAATAGATAGATAGATAAGACATATAGACGATAGATAAACAGACAGATGACAGACAGATAGATTTAGATAGACAGACAAGACATATAGACAGATAGACAGATAGATAGATAGATAGATAGATAGATAGATAGATAGATAGATAGATAGATAGATAGATAGATAGATAGATAGATAGATGACAGACAGACAGATGACAGACGAATAGATCGACAGATATAGACAAGACATATAGACAGACAGATAGACAGAGATCGATAGACAGAGACAGACAGATAGATAGAGATGGATAGACACAGATAGACAGACAATGACAGACGGATAGATCGACAGATAGATAGACAGGACATATAGACAGATAGGCAGACAGACAGGTACAGACAGATAGATAGAGACGGACAGATATATAGATCGACAGATAGATAGACAAGACATATAGACAGACAGAGACGGATAGATCGACAGAGACAGACAGACAGATGGATAGATAGAACAGGGGAAAAAAGTGAAGTACTATTTGTGGGTAACAATAACACTATAACATCAATACTCACTCCCATTACCACACCCTACAGACACCATCTTCATTTATTTATAACACGCTCTCATTCACAGTCGTTTGCTATGTGCGTAGGAAAGAGTGGCAGAATAAAAGTGTAATTTTAGTCTTCTGTGTCAGTTCCAGCCACCACGCTTTCCAAACAGATTCCAACGCTGCGGAAAAAACATGGAAAATAAATGCAGGCTCAAGCCAAGCATTCCTGCCATACAAGATCAGTGAGTGATGCTTTTACTTGAAGGTTTTCTCAGTTACTCTCCAGAAATGTGCGCTAACATCAACAACAAGCATTTGTCAGGAACTAAACGAGCTCTGCATTATAAAGAAAACCATGTGAACTATAGAAGGCATAATAACTTATTATTTAAGAGCGAATAAAAACTGAATATTGTCCATACAACTGCAAAACACCATTATTTCTTAAAAGAATGGTCCAGGTTCATCTGCGATATCAACTCTTCCTTCAGTTTGTAAAAACAAAAGTCTGCAGAAATGCACTTGTAATGGAAATCTATGAGGGGGAACATCCCGAAGAGTTTTAAAGCAGAAATGTGATGTTTGCATTTTTGTTAAAACACTTTAATTCCTACCAACAAACATGACGTTTTTTGTTGGTTTGTTTTAGGGTGATAAACACCTGGATATGCATAGCTGACATAATTCCTGCAAGTGAGTTTATCACTACATAAACTGAACATCTTTCTGATATCTTTGCATCCATTTTGTTATTGTTAACTAAAACTTAACAACTGTTTTTGTTCATTGCAACTAAGTTGAAATAAAACAAAACAAATACTGAAAAATCGAGTTAAAAATCTGAAACAAATAATAACAGAAATAAAATAAGCTCTAAATATAATACTGAAAGAAATGAAAGAAATATTAAAAACAAAAATAATTACTAAAACAAATCAAAAATATATAACGGCTTTAATAACACTGCTTTGCATGCACTCTCAGAAAAAAAAAAAAAAAATGACCTGGTTTACCTTTGCATAAGCATTACAAGAGTTGAAATACTATGCAATTTAATATGTGATTATATCTTGTGACTATTCTTTTAAAACTGTGTATTTTGCATTGCAACCAGGCACTATACATCGCCCCATAGACTTCTATTGTAAAGTTCATTGCAGTAAATGCACTTTTTTTGCTTGATTTTACAAATCGACAGACAAGTCAAACCAGCATGATTTTAATTCGTATTTAACCCAGAACTTTCCTTTTAATAGCCGAGATGCATCAAAACCTTAAAGGTGACATATCACAGCTTTTCCAAAAGGTGGTTTGTTTGTTTTTTTTACTTTATTTTCTTACATAGGAAAATAGCATTTTTCTGTTATTCAAAAATATAACCTAAATTTGACCAGCTATAAGGTCTAAGAGCAGCTAAAGTTGGATGGTCTGTGTAAATGAAACAGTTAAGGTCCATTCACACACCAAGAACGAAAACTATAACGATAATCATCCAATCTAACCGGACGATATCGTTCTGTTTATTATAAGTGCAGTTTTGTCGTCTGCCGCTTTAAAGGGATAGTTTACCCAAAAATGAAAATCCCTCATGTCGTTCTAAAACTTGTATGAGTTTCTTTCCTCCGTTGAACACAAAAGAAATTTTAAATAATGTCGCTAACCAGACAATTGACTGTGTGAAGTTGAAACTCTTACGACTTGAGGGCGAGTAAATAATGACAAAATGTTCATTTTTGGGTGAACTATCGCTTTAAATGCAAGAGCTCTTTAAGGCAGGATGGATTCTGATGTTTATCCTCTGGAAAAAATCATTCTGGAAGTGATTCCAATCGTAGCGTTTCTCTTATAGTAGTGGTGTGGACTACTCTTTTATATTTAGAATGATTTTTTTAAGACAACTATATCGTTACGGTTATCATCCTCGGTGTGAACGACCCTTTAATGCATTAGCATGATGTTATAGGTATAGGAAATAATTTAACACTTTTATTGGGATGAAGGTGATGGCAGAGAAATCAAGGATGAGCCCTTGCAAAGGAATAATGTTATAATTCCCATAAAAACAGACATCTCCCTTCAAAAAACGAGAAGAGAACAAGCAAAAAAATCTATCTTAAAACAGGAAGTACATGATAGTACTAGTCGAAACACTGTAAATCAGGATGCTCTCGGTGCGATATTACAAACGATGGACCTACGTGATCATTCTGAAACTGCTACAAGCTTTAGAGTATTGATAAGTCCAGATACTAAGTGTGTAGAGCACCTGATAGTTCATGAAAGCCTACGTAAGCTACTAAGTAGAGCGGGAAAATGAAATGCATAAAGTAGTTAAGACCAGATGTACAAAGGCAAGACCATGTCAAGCAAATTCACTCCATGTGGTAGATTAACATGAACCTTCTGAAAAAGAAACTCAAACACAGTCCCATGGATGCTAGAATAGCCTGTTCGATGATGTCCAGATAGCTTCATTTCGACAGCTGCCAGTCTTTATGAACAGTAACAACTGTCCTCAGCGATTTAGCTTATCAACCGTGACGGCACTAAGTAGAAAAAATGCATTGATCTAATGCAAAGCACATTACGACGACATAAAGGAAACAATTTTCTTTGTGTGATTACAGATCGAAGAGAAAATTGTTTCTAGCTTATATATGTTTTACAGTACATAAGTTCGATCCATTCGTGTAGTGATGTTATCCACGGCCCCGTACGCTGGCGGGACGTCGGTTTGGCATTCACTCTCAACAGACTGAGAGAGATGAGGCACGAGAAAAGAACGTGGAAAACAACTTGATGCATAAATACCTTTCAGCTGGCGCAGGGATGTGATTGGGCAGAGAAAATTTTGCGCGAGAGGCGGGGATTAAACGCTCGATAGAGATTCGGTAATTCAATTTACGTCCCCCAAAAATGAAAATTCTGTCCTTAATTACTCACGCTCATGTCGTTCCACACCCGTAAGACCTTCGTTCATCTTCGGAACACAAATGAAGATATTTTTGATTAAATCCCAGAGGTTTTTTTTTTATCCCCCGTATAGACGGCAATTTAACCGCCACTTTCAAGGTCCAGAAAAGTACTCAAGACATTGTTAAAATAGACCATGTGACCACAGTGGTTCAACCTTGATGTTATGAAGCGGCAACATTCTTGTCGATTCATAACATTACGGTTGAACCACTGCGGTCACATGGTCTATTTTAACAATGTCTTGAGTACTTTTCGGGACCTTGAAAGTATGGGGGGTAAAAAAAACTCTCGGATTTCATTAAAAATATCTTAATTTGTCTTCCGAAGATGAACGAAGGTATTACAGGTTTGGAACGACTTGAGTAATTAATGACAGAATTATCATTTTTTTGGGTGAACTAACCCTTTAAATATGTTTTTAAAAAACTGTCACAAAAAACTGCATCAGACCCATTTATTAAAAGAGCTGTACTCCACTAGAGTACTTCAATAAGGTGAATCTCACGAAGAAAAACGAATCCTTTTTCACCCGTTAAGTGCTTTTCCACCCCATATTCCCATTAGCTTAAAGCGAAAAATCTCATTCTAACTACAACAATAGTTATCATCATATCTTGTTTGCTTTTGTTAACAGTTATCTGTATAAATTAATTTCAAGTGCTGTACACTGCAATTACATTTTTTTAACAATACGGTAACAAGAATGAGATTTTTTTGACAATGTGATAATGAGATGCTTTTGGCGTTACAATAATGAAAATTGGATGTTTTTTGCATTGATTACAGTAAAAAAAAAGAGAGACATTTTTGCTTGACGACTGACAATTTTGAGGGTTAAATGTAATTGACTATCATAAGGTCACAAAACATGTTTTCTTTATGCAACATGTCATTTCTTTTTCCAACTTTGAAACTTTGTTTCAGCTAAAATATATGACTAAATATTGCATTTCTTGACATTTTTCTAGAGATTCACCCAGATAGAGGCCATATTTGATAATGCATAATATTACAGCCTAAATCATAGTGCATAACATTGTCTTAATTAAAAAGGAAGGGAAATTCTGCAGCACTCTGGCTTCAGTTAATGTGCTACAGCCAACCAAAATACTGTATTCCTTTTATACTTTCACCTGGTTAGATCTAAAACATAATATTCACAAAATGTACAAGAAACACGTTTCCTCGAATTACACATCGTCTTGTCCTTTAGATCTCCAGACTTCCTGCAACCTCGGTTTAAAGGCAATAAAAACAGATTTCATCATCTGTTGCAGCTCAACCTTTATCTTTACACCGACGAAGGACGAAACGCGATGAAATCGACTGTGAGCTTTGCTTTAACCCACTGAAAAGCCAGAAATCTGCTTTAAGCTTAACAATCACATCCCTGAGTTTCAAGTTAGCTGACTGTAGCACCAAGAAAAACAAACATCTGGATAAACGATAAAAAAGTTGGGGGAGGAAACAGAGACACAAATGAAGGCGGAGAGTTACAGCTTGTGAGCCCGTTTAGATATCATAGCTTTCCCTCTCAGACTCCAGGAATCACACTCCAGTTTTATCCCGGGATCAGACGTTCGCCCTGACCAGTCTGCCGGCACGAGGGCCCCGGTGCACCTTGGTGTGTTTGGATAGGTGGTCGCTCCTGGCGAACTTCTTATCACACATTGTGCACTCGTAAGGCTTGACTCCCGAGTGAGAGCGCCGATGGCGGGACAGCTCATCGGAACGAGAGAACCTTTAAAGCAGAAAACACAGCAGGACATTCACATCGGCTCAACTCAAGGCCGCATTGCAGGTTTTGATCAGCTCGAGAACTCATTAGTCGACCAATGAATCTCCATAGTTTGAACTTGAAGTCATTTATTACCAGATAAAGATTCTAGGAATCTAAGAGATATTTCTAGGAAATCAAATATTTTGAATATAAATGTATTATTTGATATATATTTGTAAAAATGTAATAAATAAATATTTGCTTTTTAAACTACCGTTCAAATTGGTTCAAAAGTTTGGGGTGAGTAAGATTTTTTTTTTTTTTTTTTTTTAAAGAAATTAATATTTCTATTAATCAAAAATGAATTAAATTGATCAAAAGTGACAGTAAAGACCATTTTTACACTTCATATTCTTCAAAGAATAATGAAAAAAAATATTACAGTTTCCACAAAATTATTAAGCAGCACAACTGTTTTCAACATTGATAATAATAATAATAATAATAAAGATTTTTTTTGTTTGTTTTTTGAGCAGCAAATCAGCATTTTAGAATGATTTATAAAAGATCATGTGACACTGAAGACTGGAGTAATGGCTACTTAAAATGAATAAAATATATCATTTAATATATAATAATAAAACAATATATATTATTACCAATATATAATAGTAAAATAATAGAAAACGTTTTTTATTTGTAATAATAATAATAATAATTCACAATATTACAGTTTTTACTGGATACTCAATTTTCGATCAAATTAATGCAACCTTGGTGAGCATAAGCATGTAAAAAAAATAAAAAATAAAAAAAAAATCATACCAACTCCAAACTTGAATGGTAGTTCACTGTTGCCATAGCATTAACATTAGCACTAGATGGCATCAGCCAAAGAGGAAAGTCGTTTCAGTGATGGAGCAGGTTTTTAAGAACGAATATGCAGACATTTGTTTTGTGCACCAATGAACCTCTAAGACCAAAAACGAGCGTTTAGAACGCAAATAGGAGGAATTTTGATTGGATTAGTGTAATATCGTAAAGTCTGGTTTCAACACTTACCTCCACCCACAGTCTGGCCAGCTGCACTGGTAAGGTTTCTCCCCCGTGTGTCTGCGGAAATGAGCCTTCAGGTGGCTGCTCTTGGTGTACATCTTCTCGCACCCTGGGTGAGAACATTTATGTACCCGCAAGGTTTCCGTGGAGGACCTGGATGGACGTGGTGTGATGGCTTTGACCAGGCCTGCGCCCGCTATCCCGACCGCCCTGACGGCAATGGGCAGGGGAGCGATCTTCACATACTTTTGGTCTTGATTGACGGCCTCGCCCATGATGGGGAGGAAAGTTGCTGAGGGCACCTGTGGTGAAAGAAGGGTAATGTTCTGTGCCCCTTGGACACCGAGCACCAGGTGGGCCACTCTGAGCCCGTTGGCCACGCCCGATTGGGTGTCTGGCTGTTGGAGGGTGTGGCTTAGCTGGAGAGGTTGCAACTGAAGCACAAATGGAGCACCAACGAGCATCGGCGCGGCACTGGCCGTGGCGTTAACACTCTGAGCAGCAGGGGCCGGTGACGTCGTATTGGATTTCGGCTCTGCGTCACTGGGGGAAGACGGCCGCACGGGAGGCTCATCCTCCTTTGACTTTTCCTCCGGACTCAGAGGAGCATCCCTCACCAGCTCCATCTTCTCCATCAAGAATTCCTCAATGTCCTCCAGGGTGGGAGAGAAGGTGCTGGGCAGCTCACAAAAATCAGGCAGCTTGGGCTGCTGAGTTAACAACTCCTCAGTGGAGTCTAAATAGATCTGCAGCGGCCCTTCATCCTCGTCTTCCTCCCCTGGGCTGTAGCTGAGTCGAGCTCCAGCATCTCCGGTTTCGGGACTGGAGCACGAGATGGAGCTGCCCCGCTCGCTGCTCTCGCTGTCACCCACATCGACGAAAGGCAAGGTGGCCAAGGAATGGTCCGCGAACAATTCATTAGCAGTGGCCACCGCTTTGTCACTTATGGAGACCATTTGTTGGTGTGCAGATCAGAGGAAGGCTGAAGATATTGCCACGGTTTGTAAACACTGCATCAAAAGAAAAGGTTAGAAATTAAATAATGTGTACATATATACTTATATACTATTAAATTAACATTTCACTCCAAAAATCGTAAGGAAAGAACTATACATATATAGTGCCAGGGAATCGATTAATCGCAATTAACTGCATCAAATATAAAAGTTTGTAAGTGTGTGTGTGTGTGTATATTCAATATATATATATAAACACATACACACGATGCGATTAATCGCAACCAATCGATTTGACAGCATCAATATATATTTCTAAGTAGCGTAAATATATATATACATATTTCTAAGTGCGTGTATTTATAAATATATGCGTATATTATATATATATATACACAAACACACGCATTATTTCTTTACAAACTTTAATGTTAGATGCAATAAATCACGATTAATCGATCTGACAAAACTTACAATAATTATATTTCTTTACATTATGACAGTGATATGACTTATATGTTCGACAGGTTTTGTGACATTCATCCGGAAACTAAGAATGTCTTTGCAATAAATAACAAAATATCAAAACAAGTGACATTTATTTTTCACAAACACACTTTACATATATATATATATATATAAAATTTTTGGTTTTTATTTTTTTTAATCGAAAAAAATATTTGAACACTTTCTGGTTCATAAATTCATACATCCAAATAAAAATCATCTAATAGCCAGCTGGTTACAAAATGGCTCTTTTAAGTTAAGTTCTGCATATGTATGTGAATATTGTATCTGATGCAACGAAAATGCTTTTTAGGTGTGCCAACACTATAAGGGGCCAATATTGCCATGCTTTCAGAGATTAAAGCACCGAGAGGTTTAGGGGTAAAAAGAGGAGGGGCTGTTAAAAACACCATCACAACACAACACAACACAAATCACCATCGCAACATAAACAATAATGCACACTAAACTCATCACGAGGAGAAAGTACACAACCAAACTTGCATGGAAACTGAACTCAGGCTCACACACGAGGCTCCAGACATGTGTTTCACCAAAGTGCGTCAGCAGCAGGAAAACAGGCCTGCACACATGCTCCCAACACGCAGCCGAGGAAAACTGCAGCTTCCGCACAACACGGCCACGACATTCCCAGAAACAGGTGTCAAGTTCACCAAAGTGGGGTCATTTAGATCGAATCTGACCCTCTGCTAAAATCCACTTCGATTTGGTTTATCGAACGCAAAACTATATACTTATAAGGTCTCATTACCTTGTGTAAATATGGATTGAATTATCCGGCTTGTGGATGTACGACATAGGATGAATCCAGATGTCTCTTTCAGTGTTATTGTTGGGAAGAACATCGTCCTTGCCACGGTTCCATGTTGGCATTTCTCGCAGAGTCCTGTCACATGACACGCATCGCAATGCACTCGAGGGCACGGATCCGATTCCTGGCTTCTGATTGGTTGCGTGGCGGGGGCTCGCTCCAAAACGAGGTACGCCATTGGTTAGAGTAAAAGAGCTCATGAATTATTTATAAGAGTAGGAAAAACATCCAACGAACGCAAAAAAAACTCAATGCGTTTTTGCACATTTAAATACATGCATCATTTACAAGCAAAACTTTTAGCCCGTTCAAATCAGAATTATGTTCCATATAACCATGCTTCATTTCTTCATGCATTCATAATTATAATCAATTATTATTTTTTTAATGCAGCATTCAAATTAGTTATGGAGATGTAAATGCTAAATTATATAATTTAAATAAAATAAATGATAAACTATTATATATATATATATATATATATATAACCCTAACCCTATATTAAATATAATATAATATATAATAACATGATTAGGATAAAAATATATTTTTTTAATTTTAAAAATATTTATTTTTTGTCAGAGAGAAAAATACAAATACACAAAAGTTTGCATTTTTTTTATACATTTATTTTCAAAGATGAAAAAAAAAAAACTGATTAGTAAACACTGCAACCATTTGATTTTTTTAATTGAGTGTAGTTGCAAAGAACTAAAGGAGAAAAACAGCCATGATAAAATAAGAGAATGAATGATGAAGCAACTGTGTTTTAACTAAATGAAAACAGCTTAGAGACACTAGATGGCAGTAGCAGATAAAGAACTGACTGATGCCACCCATCCATAGCCATGAAGAATAAACAGATTACATTTGAACTACTTTTGCTGTTTTCTTTTAGATAGAGTTGCTATTTTAAAAGACATCAGCATTGCATCTTAAAACCAATACAAAAGTACAAAAAAAAGTTGTCTAGCAACTCTATGATATGTTATTAAATAAAAGAAACCATTGAGAAAAGCAATTTTCTCCAATTAATTGAGCACAATAATAATAAATAATAAAAATAAGAACCAGCTAAACTTCATACTTATTCTTCTCTTAAGATAAATAATAATCTCTGGAGCAAATGTGTAAACATGTTCTGTTACAGGTAGAACGGGGTTGTGTAACAAGGTTCAAAGCCTGAAACTCCCACTCATCCTCATTTCAAATAATACATTCAGCATATTTACTTTTCTGCACTTCAATATACCAACCAATAATCCATTGTTACTTGCTTTTTATAATTTTGTGCAATACTGAAATATAGTATTGTAAGCCAAAGGGTTTTTTTAATTTATTTATACAATTGAATGCTCAAAGAAGACCCTTTTAAAATGTATTGCATCATTTTGTTTGCTGAATATTATCCAGTCAGTGTTGTTTTTTTAATGCATTTAAGCTTCGATTGCACGCTCCCAATGCTCTTTCCAAAAGCATTAAACAGAACCAGCTGCCCTTTATAGTTTTTGACACTATCCAGAGTCCTTTGCTCTGTATGTAACATCCCAGTCATCTACTTGCATCAAAGATGATCTTACTGGAGAAATACTCAGCCACAGTTATCAACAAAGACTTTTTTTCTCCAATTAATTAAACACAATAATAATAATTTAACAGTCTTCAGACTTATCATTCATAACCTCTGCACCAAATATGTAAACAACACTTCTTTTACAGGCACTGGGATGTGCCACGAGGTTCAAAGCCTGAAATTTTAAAACATACATTCAGCATATTTACTTTACTTGTGTAATTTCCCTCCTTAATAGGTATAACATTGTGCAATGCAGCAAATATAATATTGTAACCCACAGGTTAGACAACAAAAGTTCTGTCAAATAAATGATTATCTATTATTTATAATACAATGTTTTTGACCATATTGTTTGCTTAAAGGTAAACTATGTAACTTTTTTGTGCAAAATTAACACAAGTTAAATAATGATTCAATACATCATCAATCTACGGAGCCATGCACATGACATACAGGAAAAAAAAATATTAGGCTAAATTGTGTGCACGATTTATAAATTGAGGAAAGAATTTGTAAATCTTGTGTACGATTTATAAATCGAGGGGAATTTTGGACAAAACATTCAGAAGTTATAAGCAAAAATAGCCATTTTTCATATCTCCGCACAAATAGGTGGCGCTGTGCCGAAATGCAGCATTTCACAACTTTTTGTTGGCATGAAGATCTGTTTCAATTTTGGTGAAAATCGGAGCAACAGCCAAGGAGGAGTTTGAAAAAGTATCGGAAAATTCAAAAAGGGCGGAAACGAAATAGAACATCGTGTACACAATTTAGAAAATTGAGGGAACAAAATAGTGCACATGATTAAGCAAAGTTTGGACAAATCATTCAGAAGTTATACACAAAAATAGCTATTTTCATATCTCCAGACCAGTAGGTGGCGCTGTGCCGAAATGCAGCGTTTAACCTCAAGTCATGCTTGTGATGACATAGACCAAGTTTGGTCTGAATACGATGAAGCATCGTCTATTTTCGCAAGCGCTACGAAAAATTCGTTTGCATCTTTTTCGAAAACGTTTTGACAAATGAATTTGAATTTCACAACTTTTCGTCGGCATGAAGATCTGTTTCAATTTTGGTGGAAATCGGAGCAACAGCCAAGGAGGAGTTTGAAAAAGTACGGAAAATTCAAAATGGCGGGAACGAAATAGAACATCGTGCACACGATTTAGCAAATCGAGGGAACAAATTAGTAAATTGTGCGCACAAATTATAAATCGATGGAACAAAATAGCACAAATCATTCAGAAGTTATACACAAAAATAGCTATTTTCATATCTCCAGACCAATAGGTGGCACTGTGCCGAAATGCAGCGTGTAACCTCAAGTCATGCTTGTGATGACATAGACCAAGTTTGGTCTGAATACGATAAAGCATCGTCTATTTTCGCAAGCGCTACGCTACGTTTGCATGTTTTTCGAAAACGGTTTGACAAATCAATTTGAATTTCACAACTTTTCGTCGGCATGAAGATCTGTTTCAATTTTGGTGGAAATCGGAGCAACAGCCAAGGAGGAGTTTGAAAAAGTACGGAAAATTCAAAATGGCGGGAACGAAATAGAACATCGTGCACACGATTTAGCCAATGGAGGGAACGAATTAGTAAATTGTGCGCACAATTTATAAATCGATGGAACAAAATAGCACATTTGTGCGCATGATTTAACATTGTTTGGACAAATCATTCAGAAGTTATACACAAAAATAGCTATTTTCATATCTCCAGACCAGTAGGTGGCGCTGTGCCGAAATGCAGCGTTTAACCTCAAGTCATGCTTGTGATGACATAGACCAAGTTTGGTCTGAATACGATAAAGCATCGTCTATTTTCGCAAGCGCTACGCTACGTTTGCATGTTTTTCGAAAACGGTTTGACAAATCAATTTGAATTTCACAACTTTTCGTCGGCATGAAGATCTGTTTCAATTTTGGTGGAAATCGGAGCAACAGCCAAGGAGGAGTTTGAAAAAGTACGGAAAATTCAAAATGGCGGGAACGAAATAGAACATCGTGCACACGATTTAGCAAATCGAGGGAACAAATTAGTAAATTGTGCGCACAAATTATAAATCGATGGAACAAAATAGCACAAATCATTCAGAAGTTATACACAAAAATAGCTATTTTCATATCTCCAGACCAATAGGTGGCACTGTGCCGAAATGCAGCGTGTAACCTCAAGTCATGCTTGTGATGACATAGACCAAGTTTGGTCTGAATACGATAAAGCATCGTCTATTTTCGCAAGCGCTACGCTACGTTTGCATGTTTTTCGAAAACGGTTTGACAAATCAATTTGAATTTCACAACTTTTCGTCGGCATGAAGATCTGTTTCAATTTTGGTGGAAATCGGAGCAACAGCCAAGGAGGAGTTTGAAAAAGTACGGAAAATTCAAAATGGCGGGAACGAAATAGAACATCGTGCACACGATTTAGCCAATGGAGGGAACGAATTAGTAAATTGTGCGCACAATTTATAAATCGATGGAACAAAATAGCACATTTGTGCGCATGATTTAACATTGTTTGGACAAATCATTCAGAAGTTATACACAAAAATAGCTATTTTCATATCTCCAGACCAGTAGGTGGCGCTGTGCCGAAATGCTGCGTTTAACCTCAAGTCATGTTTGTGATGACATAGACCAAGTTTGGTCTGAATACGATAAAGCATCGTCTATTTTCGCAAGCGCTACGCTACGTTTGCATGTTTTTCGAAAACGGTTTGACAAATCAATTTGAATTTCACAACTTTTCGTCGGCATGAAGATCTGTTTCAATTTTGGTGGAAATCGGAGCAACAGCCAAGGAGGAGTTTGAAAAAGTACGGAAAATTCAAAATGGCGGGAACGAAATAGAACATCGTGCACACGATTTAGCAAATGGAGGAACGAATTAGTCAATTGTGCGCATGATTTAGCATTGTTTGGACAAATCGTTCAGAAGTTGTATGCAAAAATAGCCGTTTTCTTTACTCCAGACCAGTAGGTGGCGCTGCGCAACAGCGACAACAACTCTTCCTCTTCTCTAAAGCAGCCCAACATGGCCTCACCTCCTTTGTTGTGTGGTCCCGGGACGGGGTTTATGTAACGTTTAGGGTTAGTGATGTCACCAACCCGGGAAGAAACTCTGCGCAGTCCCTACCAGCCAATCCTTAAACAGAGAATTCTTTAAAAGACAATATCTTTGAAAATAACTTTTGTAACTTTGCAGATGTTGTTAATCCACGAACAGCTACATAAAACACTAACTAAAGTTAAAAAAAAAGTGAAATCATAATCAACCAGCCCTTTAAACAGAACCAGCTGCTCTTTATGGTTTTTGTCACCATCCAGAGTATTTTGACATCTCATTTATCTACTTGCATCAAGATCCGCCTTCTCGAAGACGATCTTACTGGAGAAATACACAGCCACAACACTCAGCAAAGATGCACAGGCCATGTATACGGTCACACTGTGGAAAAGCTGCACGATGGAGCCCATGAAGAGAGACGGCACCACCTGGGACAGCAGGTAGGCACTGTCTAATAAGGCGATGTCTGTACCCATCCCTCTGAAGACCGAGGGTTGTGCAGGATGAGGGTCCATGGTGACAGACACTTGTAGATCCATTGATTGTGAATTTTTGATATCGCTCTGGAAGGGTATCGAATACGGGGCGCTCCCTGGGTACCCATTGTTTGATGGTTTCTGCTGTATCTCAGCTGATCTGATCAACATTAGATCATTTCTACGCCTGTCGGTGGAGAAATACACCTGGAAATTGAGAAAAGCATTTGGTTAGGATAAAAACTCTTTGCATATTTGCATGATACTTTGTTTGAAGCCCTTACTTGTGCATTGGAGTGGTATAGGCATATGAGCGTGTATGGCAGAATCTGCAGGATGCAGAAGGTGTATCCTGTAGCTGCGGCCATGATGGTGACTAGTGCAATGTTGTGGGATACGGCCATAATCGCTGTACTCACAGCCAGCAGCACCACGCTGCTCAGATACAGCTTCCTAATTCCTATACACAACACCATGCGCTCCATAAGCAAAGAGAAGACCACAGAGGTCACACATTGTAGGAAAAGACCCAGACTGGCCATTCGGACACCTGGAGTGACATAGAGAACCACACAAAAATTCTTATATTATATATACATTTATTTTACACAGTTAAAACGTTCGCGGTCAGTATGATTTTTGGTTGCACTTTATTTTTTAAGGCGATGTAGTTACATTGTACTAACTCAAATAAGTACTGTTATCATTAGGGTTGTAATGATGCAATATTTACTGTTATTACTATAGTAAGTACATGTAGTAACGTGTGACTGCGTCACCTTAAAATAAAGTGTTAACAGATTTTTTTTACATTTATGAAAGAAGTCTCTCTCACCAGTAAAAGCAGTAATATTGTGAAATATTCAGTGTCACATGATCCTTCAGAAATCATTCTAATATGATTTGCTGCTCAAGAAACATTTCTGATTATTATCAAAGATTTTTTTTAGGATTGTTTGATGAATAGATACTTCCCCAAGCTTTTAAATTAACTAGCTTATATATTACAATTATACATATTTATATATTACTAATACATATTAATAATATTAAAAGTTGACAGAAATAGTAAAAGTATATATATATATATATATATATATATATATATAATGAGTTTATTCTCAGTTGTGAGTCTAGTCTCATCTTGAATATAAGTGTATTTTCCATTTTTATTTTTAAGGTTCAGTGTATAATATTTAGGAGGATCTATTGACAAAAATGCAATATAATTGTCAGGATTATCAGATGGAGCTCATGCCCATGACAGCCTCTAGAGGGCACTCCACCTTGGACTTTCTCACACACACACACACACATGCACATTCACTCCCGGACTTCACTACATTTCCCAGAATCCCCGTACCTGTCATTGATCACTGCACCAGCTGAGACTCATTATACACCATATTTAAGGCCTACGTTATTTTATTATCTTGTTATTTCCAAGTGTGTAACATTTCTGAGCGTCATTACCCGTGTCTTGTTTTCCGGTTCTGTTCCCGGCTGTCTGTCTTGTTTAACTCTCTGCATTGGATTATCGGACTTTTGCCTGCCTGCCGCCTGCCTATGATCTTCTCGCCTGTTTAACGTTTATGATTCTGCCTGCTCTCCGACATCTTTGTTTGCTGTTCTTTAATAAAAGCCTGCAGTCTGCACCCGCGTTGTCACGCGCTCTTCATTGCAATAATATACATAACTATGTTTTCAGTGGTATATACAGATCTTACATAATGAAACATTATGTTTTTATTACCTTAGAATGAGCCATTTCTATCTACATACACCACGGGTCCCCCTTAGATTGAAATCGCCATTTTGTGCCGCCATGTTTCTACAGTAGCCCTAAATGGACAAACTACTCTACAGAGCGTGTTTGCTTGCATGGCTACTCTCTGCTGTCTCAGACGATGACATCTTTGTCCTGTGTCGGCCACCGTAGCTTCTCTATGTGCTTCAAAAGGAACAGGTGAGCGGTGGACTGAGCCGTTAGTTGCAATTCGAAACCTCACCACTAGATGCTGCTAAAATTTACACACTGCTCCTATGTAAAATTTGAGGAAAAGATACACTGCTATTGAAGAAAGATTCTCTGAAACAATTCTTGAAATCTTCGGCAGTGTTCCTTCTCAAATGAATGTAACTTGTTTCAAGGACGTTTAAGATATTTGACAAAAATTAGACAAAATACTATTTTTTGTATATTACAGATAAAACTTCACCTTCATCATAACGTGTCCTTCCTACGGAGCCTGGCTCATCACTGGGCACCCCGTTGTACAATCCCTCTCCGACAAAGTCTGCATAGAAGAGCATAAAGGACAAGAGTGCCATCCAGCTGCACAACTCCGCGACGAACAGCCTCGCTATGACTTTTGGCATGCGGCTGCACAGCGAGTAGAGTCGGGGAACCACAGAAAAGAGACTAGAGAACGTCCTTCGTAAAAGCAGAAATCTGGGAAACATCACACAAGGGCAGCAGCAAGTCTTCAGGATTTCAGGCTTTCTGGACACCTCAACTTCCCCCAGCCTTTCCCGTTCTGTCTGCTCTTCATTGATAAAGGTCGTACCCATCAAACAAGTGAGAAAGATGAAGGTCAACACAACGTAGATGAAGGTCTCTTGTCCACCTATGTAGACCACGGTATCTGAAGTGGTCCAGTCGACCGCAGGCAGCAGGTAGCCAATGCAACCGCCCAGACTGAGCATTAGGGAGTAGATGGAGAAAGCCTTACGACTCTCCTCCTCTCCAGGGAAGAGGTCAGAAACCAAGGCCTCCAAAGGGGTGAAGCAGGCCTGACCGCAGAATTCCACCATACAAATAGCAAGAACCAGCAGCGGGACCTTCAGCCAATGCTGCTCTCGTTTTGTGAGCAGGGTGATGAGGGTGGACGTCTGAGGGATGATCAAGAGCCCCAGCAGGACGCCCATGCACAACACCCATATGAAGGGGCGCCGGCGGCCGTATTTACTTCTCCAGCCATCGCTCGCGGAACCGATGAGAGGGACAGCGATCAACCCCAGCACAGGTCCAACAGCTGAAATAAAACAAAAATCATAAAACATTAGGGAATAGTATATCAAATGTCAATTCGCTTGGGATATGAGTGTCTGATAAATTAATTAAATATATGTTAAATGTACATTTAACATAAAGTATACAGAATACATCTGGCTTTACATTTTAAGGGTGTCCTTGGCATTAAAAGGTTTGTATCTAGAAGTAAGAATACGTGGTTGCGGTTCAGTGAGTCAACTGAAGTCGAGCAACGTTGACGCAATAAACAGTTCGGCTTGAAAGCATCTAAAATAAAAAAGTGAGTCATGTGTATGTTCAATAACCGGTCTAGCTTATTAGGTTCATTTTAATTCAGTCAGTAAAGAAGGATTCAGCCGTCTATTTCAAACCAGCAGTAACTCCTGAGCTTTTTCCTCAATTTGAAACATTCGATAAAAGAACCGACTCACTAGAGTCACTTGTTTGTGAATGGAACAGCGCTTGTTTCCCTGGAGTATAGTGTTGTTTTGAACTTTTTGAAAACATTGTTGTGTTGGACTAACCAGCTAACAAAAATATGTTAAAAAATATATGTGAGAAGCACGAGAGAGTGACATATATGCACGCTATTTCCCGCGAAAACCATCCCGTCCGGTCTAATATAAATGCTTACCATAGTGAATCAGAATAAGACAAAAACATGTTTTGGAAGAAGGATTGATGAGGTATTGACTCATTATTTACATTTTGTTCAAGTTGAATAAAAAAAAAAAAAGTAGTGTACCTTTAAAGACCAGCTAACTCTGAATGAATGTTCAATTAAAGGGTTTGTTCACCCAAAAATAAAATTCTGTCATTAATTCCTCACCCTCATGTCGTTCTACACCCGTAAATCCTTCGTTCATCTTCAGAACACAAATTATGACATTTTTGATTAAATCCAATGGTTCAGTGATTCCCCTATTCCCAGCAAGATCGTTAACACTTTCAGATGACCAGAAAGATACTAAAACATATTTAAAACAGTTCATGTGAGTACAGTGGTTCAACCTTAATATTATAAAGCGACGAGAATACTGTTTGTGCGCCAAAATAACGACTTTTCAACGATATTTAGTGATGGCAGATTACTGCTTCAAAGCTTTATGAATCTTTTGTTTCGAATCAGTGGTTCGGTTCGCGTGTCAACATGTGAAGTATTGAAATTTCGAATCACTTATGACGTAACAAAGCCTCGTTTACGGAAATCATGTGACTTTACCGCTCCGAACCACTGATTCGAAACAAAAGAGTCGTAAAGCGTCGAAGCAGTGTTTTGAAATCACTAGATATTGTTGAAAAGTCGTTATTTTGGCGCACAAACAGTATTCTCAGCGCTTTATTATATTAAGGTTGATCCACTGTACTCACATGAACTGTTTTAAATATGTTTTAGTATCTTTCTGGACATCTGAAAGTGTTCATTGTCTTGAAATGAACACTGAAAGAACATATGAAAGAAATATCTTCATTTGTGTTCTGAAGATGAATGAAGGTCTTACGGGTGTAGAACAAAATGAGGGCGAGGAATTAATGACAGAATTTTCATTTTTGGGTGAACTAACACTTTGACATTGCTGGAAGAATGTTAAGATAAGCTTTCCAGACAGTTAGCTAAAGTGACAATTGAGTCACTTACCCAGTACCATAGTCATGAAGCGTTCCTCCACCCCTGCCTCCAGCAGCATCGGTGGGATGTAGATGGTCCCAGCAGCCAAACATACCTCCAGGCCACATGTTAACGCATTAATCAAGAACAACTGTGAGATCCTGCCATGCATGTCCAGATAGATTCTCCACTCTTTCTCCTCTTCGCTCTAAACACTGCAGTGATGAAAGAAGCTGCTTAGACACCGAAATATTTATTTATTGATGCATATATACAGCATTATGAGTTCAATTTCATGCTATTCTTCACACAAAACTTCCACACATTCAGAATATTGTACATGAATCATTTAGATTTGTCCATTTCCCATTTCTCTCATTGGCATCTTTAGGCTACTCAAGTATTTACACAACCCTGAACTTCCGATTAATGCTGACAACTATCAGAATTTCAATCATGTGGTTGTGAGCATTGACACCAGGATGTGTGACAGTATATGACACCCCTTTAGTCAACACAGTGTGTTTGTTCTGGACTATAAAATATTGATGTCTTTCTTAACACTCAACAGACGAACTTTGATCTTTAAAAAGAAGAGGAACATTATGTACCAATCATTGGACATCTATCAGAGCAGCTTCATGGTTTATTATGGCCATAATACAATCGTGTCTATGATTAACATTTTTAAATTGTAACACTAAGCAAAAAATGGCTTACATGGAAATCATTTCCACGGTGTAGGCAATTTCTTTGCCGGTTTCAGTTTAGCATTGCTTGTGACTTCCTTATCAGACGGTGGGTTATTCTTCTCAGATCTTTCCAGTTTAATGGACTCATGGAACATCTCTCTATGCTTTAGAGAAATTTGAGTTTCTTGTTCAGTCCACATTGACGTAAATAACAAATGAATGACGCACGTCTTTGTTTAGTCCATTTAACAAATCGTGAATCTCCTATTTCACTTAAAAAGCGAATCTCACTAAAGCTGTTAAGAACAAGGAAATGGAAAAAGGATTTTAGGATCATTAAGAGGGTTTTTTTTTTTATTGTGACAGTACTTTCATGACAGTTAAGCACATTTATATATATATATATATATATTTGGTATAATCTTATTCATTTAACAAAAAGTGATTTTTTTTATTATATTTAATTGATTTGTTTTTATTTGTTTATATATTCATATATCTTTGATTTATATTATTTACTATTTTTATTTATTTATTTTATATTTTATATATATATATATATATATATATATATATTTTTTTTTTTTCCCTTTGTTTTTGAACTCAAACTGGACATGCTTTCAAATGATGCTGACTGATTTTTCACAACTGGAATACACAATTTTTGTTTTTTGATAAATGGCATTTTTTGAACTTTCTATTCATCAAAGAATTCTGAACAAAAAATTGTATCATGGTTTCCACAAAAATATTAAGCAGCACAATTGTTTCATAAAAATCTTACCCCAAACTTTTGAATGCTATAGTGTACATTTTAAAGCTTACTTCATACATAATCTTGAACGATGAGTACATTTCTATGAGGCCATTTAAGTTCAGAACCTATTCTTGTCATTTTACTTGTTCATTGGCTTGTCAGTAACTGCTAACTTCCCCTTTTCACAATTCGTTCACAGTTTTTTCGAGAGGAAAGGAGACACGTCTCTAGGTGCAACGTGAGCAAACACACTCTTTTATTTTGCTGTCATCTAGGAGAAAAATGTCTTAAATATGAACTGAGTTCATCATAACTGAGCCATGAAAAGGTTTTAGACAGGAAAAAGCACTGAAGCGTGTCACATCTTACCTGATGCTGCTTTTGACGGAGAACTCCAGGTCCTGGAAGATTTTTTGTTTCTTAAATTGATATTGTGAATGTATGAATACACCTGTTTCAGGATAAAATTAACAAGCTTTTTTTTTTTTTTTTTAAACAAGCATTTAAATATATTTGACCAAATTAACATTTTTGAAGAGTTAAGTATTAAAAATATTATTTAGACAGTGATCCTTTTTATGATTTTATGAATTTATTACCACAGGTGAATCATCAACTGAAATACCTCAAACATAAAATATAAATGTTGACAGAAAACATTTGAAATACATACGTTTGATCTCCATCTGAACGGGTAAATGCAAGTGTCGTCGTCTCTTATAGCTTCATTGTTCCCACCTGAAGGTGTACAAAGTACAGTGACATCAGTAGAAGTTTGGGGAGCAGTTCCAGGCGCTCAGCAGGAAGTGGGCGGGATCAGCTGTGAGAACACACACGTCTAGGAAGCCACATCACAGAGGCTGTTCTCGATCTTCTACATTCTTGGGGGGTTTGCAACAGGTCATGAATTAAAGCCACTTAAGTACAGCAGAGCAGGTGTGACTCCTGCTTATACTGATTTCCTTTAGTGGTTTATTTACAGTAAATGAGATGTGAAGGTAGATTCTGAATCTGAGGGGATTACAGTATCTATCTATCTATCTATCTATCTATCTATCTATCTATCTATCTATCTATCTATAATCTGTCTATCTATCTATCTATCTATCTATCTATCTATCTATCTATCTATCTATCTATCTATCTATCTATCTATCTATCTATGTCTACCTACCTATCTAGATATCAATGTCTGTCTGTCTATCTATCTATCTATCTATCTATATCTAGGGTTTAGGTGTCTTGAGCAATTAGGGGTTAGGTGTCTTGCTCAAGGACACTTTAGTCGTGGTATCAAAGGTGGAGAGAGTGCTGTTTATTTACAATCCCCACTTTCGATTCTTGCAGGCGTGGGATTCGAACCAGCATCCTTCAGATTACAAGCCCAACTCCCTCACCACTAGGCCACGACAATCTATCTATCAATCAATCTATCTATCTATCTATCTATCTATCTATCTATCTATCTATCTATCTATCTATCTATCTATCTATCTATCTATCTATCTATCTGTCTGTTTATCTATCTATCTATCTATCTATCTATCTATCTATCTATCTATCTATCTATCTATCTATCTATCTATCTATCTATCTATCTATCTATCTGTTTATCTATCTATCTATCTATCTATCTATCTATCTATCTATCTATCTATCTATCTATCTATCTATCTATCTATCTATCTATCTGTTTATCTATCTATCTATCTATCTATCTATCTATCTATCTATCTATCTATCTATCTATCTATCTATCTATCTATCTGTTTATCTATCTATCTATCTATCTATCTATCTATCTATCTATCTATCTATCTATCTATCTATCTATCTATCTATCTATCTATCTATCTATCTATCTATCTATCTGTCTGTTTATCTATCTATCTATCTATCTATCTATCTATCTATCTATCTATCTATCTATCTATCTATCTATCTATCTGTTTATCTATCTATCTATCTATCTATCTATCTATCTATCTATCTATCTATCTATCTATCTATCTATCTATCTATCTATCTATCTATCTGTTTATCTATCTATCTATCTATCTATCTATCTATCTATCTATCTATCTATCTATCTATCTATCTATCTATCTATCTATCTATCTGTTTATCTATCTATCTATCTATCTATCTATCTATCTATCTATCTATCTATCTATCTATCTATCTATCTATCTATCTATCTATCTATCTATCTATCTATCTTTCTATCTATCTATCTATCTATCTATCTATCTATCTATCTATCTATCTATCTATCTATCTATCTATCTATCTATCTATCTATCTATCTATCTATGCCATGTAGTCTTTCAATGAATATGTTGCCATAAAACGGCATGAATACTAATTGTGCAAGTGTTTCAAACAGCATTAGATGGAGTTTCGTGTCAGACAAGGACACTGATGTCACTGTTTGACATGTTAATTACCCACTCACAGGTGGAAGAAAGTTGATGGTTCAGTTCTTTTTGAGAAATGCAAAATATCAAAGGCGTATCAATAATTTCAAGATCGTTGTGGTAAAACAAAAGAATCAGTGCTATTAGAAAGGAATCTGTTTGTCCCCTGAGGGTTGGAGGGGTTGTTTCATGTTTACAGGATCACATGTTTACAGTTGTGCATTTAACTGATGCTTTTATCCATGGCAACTTACAGTGCATTAAAGGTGTACATTTTATCAGTACATGCATTTTTTATGGAATATTGAAATATTGAAGACAGACAGACAGACAGACTATCAACCAATATGGACCAAAATCTATGAGGAATGTTTCCAGTTGAATCCATGCCATGAAGAATTAAGACAGTTCAGAAGGTAAAAGGGGGTCCAACCCGGTACTAGCGAGGTGTGCCAAAGTGTCCGGTGAGTGAACGTCACAATATGGAACTTCTGTTTCATGCTGACTTTAACCATTATAAAACACAACCTTATGTCAAGCACATGAAAACAACTTTGAAAGCACACGAAAACTACAAAATTGTCTAAAAACAATTTGAAAACATGGAATTGAGTCAGCAGAAGTGCTAAAACAAAAATGCAAACGTTGCATGCTTAAATTTCTTGTTCATTTCTCATTTTCCAGCAGACTAACTTGACATTTTTCACACTGTAAGTTTGTTTTGCACCTCTGGCCTCTTGTGGTTTTCTGTTGTCGCTCTTAAAACTTTCTTTATGGTTTTTCTCATGACAATAATAGATGATTAGCTAACACACTTTTATTGCAAAAATCATATTTTAATGATATCTTTTGCACATGATGATTTACTTTTCTACATGTAATTCAAATAAGGTCTTTGAACAGTCTCAGATTTGCACTGACACTTGCAAACACTGCCACCATGTGTTGGAATTTAGTATCGCAACTGCTGACGACATTTTAATGTCTGCAAACCAAAGATAGAATGACAAGCCAGTTATTCCACTTTTAATTTGATTTAATAAGTTTAACTTAGTTTAACTGAAAACTAATCACTTCTTTGGCCTGCACCTACACACCATACTATTACTTCCATCCAGTCTTGTGTGCAGGCATGTCTTTTATCATAGGATTATCATTAGATATAGGCCTAAACGTCTCCATAACAATTTAGTTTAATTGAAACTAAGATGGATGTGGATGTTTAAAGAACAAAATGTGAAAATGAAAAAAGCAATTTGAAAAAATACTTTTTGACCGCTGTTGTAATAATAACAATAACACTGCCTGAAAGGTTTGGAGATACAAGCTTTTGTTCAGACAGCTTTTTTTTGCAACACTGGGTGAAAAAAAACCACATTCAAACTCTAAATCTTAATTTGATCGAATATGTCATATTATAAAGAATTACATAAGCTGAACGCAGAAGAATATGGCAGATATTTTTCATATCACATCACAGTTTAATCAGTTCTAACAGCATTTTAGATCTAAGTGGCGTCAAACCGCATTTCTTTAGAAGTGATATGAAAACGTATATATATCCAATTTTTCCTCTTTAAGTAAAGTTTTCCAGTTAACTTACGTGACGCGCAAACCAGAACTCACTGAGGAGCATCAACGGTACTTAGCAGCGGCGTCATCCAATCTTACTCCCACTTCCTTCACACAACCTTTTCTGGCACTTCAAAGCTCAAAAGTCTGATCATTACCCAATTTAAGTGTATTTTTAATGTGATTACCAAAAACAGTTTTGTTCATCCTACAAAGATTCTCATTTGTAAAACAAAGTCAATCAATCAAAAACCACAGCCAATCAGAACAGAGTGTGGGCGGGGTCTCGCCGCGTTTGACTGCACTCGGAATGAAATGGTAAGTAATCAAATGTACAAATATTACAAAATTTAAACATTATTAAAAGAATTCTGTCATAGAATACACTTGTTTGTTCAATTTCAAGATCTGAGGTGAATTATCTATTGCTGCCAGGGCACTAAATGATATTTAAAATCACATTACGCGGTTTTAAGAATATAAACATTACCTGAGATTATCATTGCCATACTTTGTGATGCTCTTCCAGCCGCGAACAAATAGAAACCGTTTATGCGCGGTTGGTAAGGACAACCGGTAACACTTCTGACTGGTCGTTAATTTCAACAGAAATCCCTGTGATTGGCTACAATATTCAACACTTCAAAAGCACATTGTGATTAGACACATTGGCAGCGCCGTCGAGCTCACATCATAAGAATTTAACAACCAGATCGCTTTCATTTACTTGCTTTAACAATAGAAACTTTATGTTACATAGTAATAATAAAAAGTTAATCCTGCAAGCAATGAATAAAATTATGTAAATCGAATCGACTTGACAGCCAATTCACGGCCCTGGCTCTAAAGAAAGACACTGTACGACAGTTTCTCATTAAAATGAAGATACATTTTATTTCTTTTCTTAAAAAAACAAACAATACAAAAAAAAATCTGAGGAGGAAAAATGAAACAAAAAAAGAAACCAGTTTAAAATTAAATCAAGCACAAAAAACAAAACATTCATACGTTTTTGGACAGCTAGGTTAAAAACCAATTCATAGACAGCACGAGTGGAAAATATTCAGAGATGCCTGGCAGAAAGGATCGAACCATGTCAGAATGCCATGAATGCACTGTAGACAAAAAAAAAAAGCCCCTCGAAATGCAACATGGGATGTACATCATATGTGTCTGGAATTAAAAACAAGCAGCAACGGAAATATATATTTAATGAGCAAACACACATAAGGTATGAATAGTACAATTCTTCTCCATCCTCACAGTGCAAATATGCCTCTCTGTGTCAGGACATCACAAACACATCTGATCCAGGGCTGAAGAATAACAATATTTGACCTTATTAAAACATTATTTGCTTCGTTGAAGAGACATCCCAACATTCAGCAATACAATCTCTGGGCGAAATGGGCACGAGTCAAAGATACCCGCCGTTTCTGAACATTTAGCTTTGCGGTACAAGATTTCGAAAAACAGGCTTGGTAAGGCAGAAAAACATCAGATTCACATTTCCCGTGCAATTAACTGTTTTTAAGGCCCGATCTCAGCACACTCACTGCTTGCTTTTTTTCTTTTTTTTTGAGAAAAGAGATGAAAGCATTCATACTGCAGCCTTTATATGAGATGATCTGGTGGACGAGGAAAAATAAAAACACATGCACGTTAGAGATCAGAGCGAAATGAACATGATTCTCGAATTATTCCAGGATCAAAATGAGTTTTGCTCGATGGATGGCAACTCATACCTCAGTTTGCGAAAAACAAGCCAACCAACGCAAAAAAACCCCAAAAACACTCAGAAATGAACTTACAATAGGGCAAACATTGGACACTTGCCATTGTAAGTACAAAACAAACTGAGGTACAAATTGAAATTATTTTCTGTGGCAACGTCGCAGATTTCAGAAACAGAACTTGACATTTTTAATCCAGAATATCCTATTAAAACATTATAACGGCATTATGGTTCAAACTACACAAATCGAGACTGTTTATTTAAAAGGTAAAACTGAAAATCCTGGATAAAGTGTGTATCACGACAAATGTTATTTTCAAAACATGAGCATTAGTTGTCAGTTTCCCCATCTTCCGCTGATAATTCGCGCGTAATGAGCGCATGTTGAATAAATACAAAACGAATCCTCAGATAAGCAGAGCCCTGACCGCTAGTATCAAAACAAACTATTACGGATTGCGAAACTTCCTAACAAATGGCTTTCTAGAGATAATCACTACACAGCAAACGCATTGGACCTCAACGAAACACCGTTTCAGAACTTCGCAAAACTATTCATACGTTAAACGATGTGCTTTCGCAAATACCGTTTTTAAGAACAAATCGAATGCGGCATTTGTAAAACGTCGTAAAAACCGATCTTGCGCAAAACGCACTGCGACGATTTGCATTTACACTAATATGCCATAACGGATTTACACGAACACGATGTAAAAGAGGCTCTTTGTCGCGATCATTTACGCAAGAATAGTTTTACGAACATTTCACGCTGAATTTCGTTTCGTGAACGAGGAACATCAGTCGCAATAATGCAGAGCAGACGATAAGCTTTATACATGTTACTGAAATGAACAGGAGCGCTAAAGCATTTTTTTTTTTTTTTTGGGAGAATACGGTCATGTGATTACCCTGGGCGAGCAGCGATGCTACTGGTTGGAACGATGGGTTTCCCTCAAGATTATATACCCATAAATAAACAGACTCAGACACAATTTACTCAATAATATATATAGATATATACGCTAACAAGTTCTGGGAAAATGTCCTTTGCGATATGGAATTTATAGGCAAAAAAAAAAAGGGAAATAAAAAGAGTTCAAACCGTTGAGCCAGGCCACAACAGACAGTGGAAAAAAAAAAAAAAATCTGAAAAGCAAACAAACCCCTTCCCCACCCCACCCCACCCCAAAAATGCAGAAGAGGAAAAAGTGTAAAGGGAAAGAGAAGAAGAAGAAGAAGAAGAAAGGGACGCCGTTAATAACTTGGCTAGTCTTCCCCGGATGGAGCCTCCTCTTCTGAGCCGTCTTCTTCCTCGTCGTCTTCCTCGTCTTCGGGGGCATCATCCTTTGTCTTTTTGGTGGGAGGAGACTCTTTCTTCTCCACCTCATCTTCCTCCTCATCTTCAAGGGGGCTCTCGGGTTCCTCGTCATCTTTGGGCGAAGATTTCTCCAGTGCTTTAGCTGCACTTGGGCGACCTTTCCCTTTCCCCTTCACAGGGCTGGGGTTCACTGCGGGACAAACAAACACGTTTACATTAACTTTAAAACTTCAGTAAGGCGTTTTTATGCTTTTAAAGATAGTTTTTTGTTCCAGCAAAGGACATACTCGACTGACCAAAAGTGACAGTAAAGACTTTTACAATGTTACAAATTATGTTCATCAAATAATCCTGAAAATATTACAGTTTTTACTGCACTTTTGATCAAATTAATGCAGCTTTAATGACTAAAAACCTAACTTTTAAATGGCTGGTTTCAGGACTGAAGAGTGACATGAAACTACTATATTTTAAAAGTGTTTCTACTCAAGTCAGCATTTGAGTTGAATTTTGAAATAAGTGATTTAAAGAAGTAAAGATGATCTAAAGAGGTCACATGTCATTTTAAACCTGCGTGACGATTATCTTAGGAGCGACAGCGCTTACCTGTGGCCTTTAGCCGGGGTTTAGGGGATTTCTTGTCCTTCTTCTCGATTCTCCTTCCTCCTTTTGGCACCACTTTTTTGCCTTTCTTTTTGGAGTGCCCATAGTCACTGTCATCATCATCATCAACCATGAAGTCTTCATCACTGCCAGACTCTTCTGCAGAGAAAATTGGAAAGTACATTTTTATGCCACTACAATGCTAGTGTATCGTGAACCATTGCTATGGAGTTGCTAAGGGATTTAAGCACGTTACTAAAGAGCTGCCATGGCGATATGGGTGTGGCTCAAGTCAAAATAAATATTAAATAAATAAATATTTCATTTCCAATGCATCCTTACACAGCTGATTTAAGGCTGCTCTGAGCCTGCTTAAAATTCTATGCAGACATAATGCTATCAAAATCCAGATTAAATTATGCCTGCTCTGACCCAACTCAACTTCTAGTCCAATAGTATGCCACTAAAATTGCTGTGTAATTGCATTTATGCCACCTCTGAGAAACATTAAAGAAGACACCTAATTGCCATTTCCGAAGCATTGTAAGTCTGAGTATGAGCAGTATTATAGGGATAGTACACCCAAAAATGAAAATAATCTCATGATTTACTCACCCTCGAGCCACCCTGTTTATATATGACTTTCTTCTTTAGGACAAACACAATCGGAGGTATATTATAAAATATCCTGGCTCTTCCAAGCTTTATAATGATAGTGAATGGGGCTCGAAATTTTGAAACCCCCAAAACTTGCATCCATTCATCATAAAAGTAATCCATACGGCTAATAAAGGCCTTCTGAAGTGATGGGATTTTGTAAGAAAAAAATTTGTTTAAAACTTGCGCATGGCAACAGGCGTACTTGAGTTGAGGTCCAGTGGAAGAGCGACCACTGACCCGTGTAGCGTAAGCTTAAGCGAGAGTAGATGCCTCTCGCGGTTCAAACAAATGAACCCGGGCAACAAAATCTAGTTCGAAACCTTCCAACATTTCTCTTTAAAAATTCTTGTTTTAGATTTCTAATTCGTGACCGGCATTTGTTTTGCTCCATCTTCTGTGCTCAAGAGTTCATCAAAACGTCACTCGTCGGGTCAGAGGTCACACTCACATACGGCCACTGTCAGAAGCTAGTTAATATAAAGTTTTAAATTTGGATTTTTTCTTACAAAAAGCCATTGCTTCGCTTCAGAAGGCCTTTATTATCCATCCCCAGAGCCACGTGGATTACTTTTATGGTCGGATGGATGGATGCACTTTTTTTGGGCTTCAAAATCTTGAGCCCCATTCACTCCCATTATAAAACTTGGAAGAACCAGGGTATTTTTTTAATATAACTCCGATTATATTAACCTGAAAGAAGATGGTCATATACTCCTAGGATGGCTCTGAGGGCGAGTAAATCATGGGATCATTTTCAATTTTGGGTGAGCTATGCCTTTAATAATAATAACGCTGAGTCAAAGTGACAAACGTATTGAACACTGCAGTTAAAAAGCGGCACACTTACGGTCCAGGTATGCCTGTTCTTCCTCTTCTTTCTCCTCATCCTCACTGCCACCGTCTCCCAGAAGGATTTCTCTCTGTTTGGACACGGCCTTTGACGCAGCCTGCCTCACTTGCCTTGGTTTCCTGCTCACCTCTTTATCATCGTCACTATCATCTGCAGAGGAACCACAAGTGTCAACAATATGCAGAAGAGACGCATCCACATTTATACTTAATTTTCAGCCATTTTCATATCTGATTTCAGAACATGGTTGTTTTATACATTGGTCAGACGGTCTTTGTCTAAACGGGCAGTTCTTGGTCAGAATAAGACTAGACTTCATGTTGATAGTTCAACATCTGCTGCTTCATGTTTTATGCATGAGAATTCAAGGAAAAGTGACGTTTTTCATCGATCCGCATCTCACCTCCACCTCGTTTCCTCTTCAGTGACTTTTTGCCTGGCTTCTCCACCTTTCCTTTCTTTCCCTTTTTGGCCTTTTTATCATCATAGTCACTTCCTCCATCTTCCTCTTCCCCTTCTTCTCCAAAGTCGTTGTCTTCCTCACTACCGAAGTCATCTGAAAACAAGATTAGGTGTTAATCATCCTTTATGAAAATTTCTTTTGAATCAAGTCATCTCGGGTAGATGAAACAATTTACCTGCAGAGTCATTTTTGGACTTGGACAGTTTGTCATCTGAATCCTCGCTGTAAGACAACAGGAAAGGTTTTTTAGTAGTTTGAACTTTGAAGGAGAGTGTCCTTGTATGTGGCATTTATTTCCTAGTTATAATTAACCACCGCATATTTGGGTCATAAGGAGAAAATGGATCTCAAAAAGGTTCACGATCCCTAGAGGTTCCCAACACACGAATCCTGTCATGAAACTCACTATTTAATACATATGAAACGATTTTAAAAGCATTATTCTAAGAATATGTTTTCTTCAAAAACACGGTTATGCACCAAAGCTGGAAAAAGACAGATTCTTGCCTCTCTTCCTGTGAATTCTTAGACTTCTTGTGCTTGATTTCACGGGGTGGAGCACGTATCTTCTTAGTTGTTTCCTTGCTTCTCCCATAGTCCTCATCTGGAGGCAGAAATGAGATGGACTGAAATATGAAGTACACGACTGCACAAACCGACTATCTAAAAACAGCCTCTGAAAGATTTTCGAGTAGAATATCTTTCAATACTTTTCCGAACGCAAAAATGATGCGTTTTAAAGATGGCTTATTACCTGCATCGTCGGATTCATTAAACTGGGAGTAATTCACCACCTTTCTGTTCCTGTAAGAAAGACAAAATACTGTAACAAGAGTGTGTGATGCAGGTTAATTCACGTTTTAAGGGCTTACAGACCATCAGCGTTTCTTCAGGAAACTAAAGTTCATTTAACACGCCTCGCTTCATTATGTTTACTAGAATTAATGATCGTTAAACAGTTCCTCAATTAGCATTTCAATGAGGGTTTCATTAATACTGCAGTCTTGTCCCATTTAACCACTCAGGCCAGACATGGTGTTGAGATCCGTGAAAAGCTGCTTTTTGGATTATAAATTACAATACTTAATCATCAATCCAGAAAGGACATGATAATATACACCACGAAATGTATAATTAATAATTTCTGCTGATAAATAAGTCAATGTAACTAAATTTACCGTTAAAAGGAGAAAAATACTCAGGAGTTTCTTCAAATTGGGCAGAAATTACGCAAGTTTTTTTGGCGCAATGCCTCATATTAACTACTGTAAGAAGCTTTTCAGAATCTCTACCATTTTAAAATATATTATATAAATATATGATATTATATATCATTTTATATTATATTAAATATCATTATATTATATAAATATATATATATATATATTATTATTTTTTTAAATAACAGTGGTAGCTAATATCAAGTTACACGTTGTTTTTTTTGTAAGAATATCTGCATTCCTTAGATTTGCATATGGTTACCATGGTGAATGTTCGTACGGACAGCGCAATACGTTTTTTTCCGTCCAATCGATACGCGAGGAAGAAGGCGCGAGACATTTTTGCTCTCTTTATATCGGCCATCTTTGCAGACACAAACAACTCCCAGTCACAAATACGAACGTGATATAACAATGTGAACTTAAAACGAAGATCAAACCGTGTGCACGTTTCCCACATAACTCCAAACGGGAGGTGTGGTCGCTCTCAGCCACCCCGCCCCCCTCTGACGTCACCGCGTCGTGTTAATTTACCGCTATCGAAAAATTACCTCAAAACGCGATTCCCTCCCTAAAACACGAAGGGCCTTTCACAAATCTATCGTTTGTGCACCGTTGGAGAAATTTGCGCAAATAGGTGCGCGTTACAGGTTGCAAAATCACATGAACGAGCACCTCCAGCGGGATTTTATTACCCCTCCTGAAGCTTTGGCGAGGATGAATGGGAAGCCATATTCTCAGTGGCTTACAAGGAAACGTGAAGCCTTTTAGTGCTTCTCACACAACAAATATAATCTGAAATGTAGGTAGGTGATGATCAGATTTCACAATCCTGATTGATGCACCTTATAAACGTACATCCATAGCCACGAATATAAAAGACACAGTCCACCGCCACTGGGAAAGAAACGACGAGAAAAATACATGCACGAATGAGCCAAAATGTTACAAAATCGAGCTCTAAACAACATAAAGATGCCTGGCACATGCGTGAAGCCGAGATCTCAGTGTGCATGCAGCAGCCATCAGCAGGACGAATGGAAACCCACGTACCTCACTGGTCTTGCCATTTTGCAGGAATACTGTAGAGGTTAAAATTGTGAAAGAGCAAAAGAAAAGCAGGGAAAATGCAAACGAAATGTGCTGTTTTAAAACACAAGGGTCTAAAGGTGACGTCGCGAAACCAACGCCCTCTCCCTGTGCCGAAAATCAAACAATGCGGGAGATATTCCTGCTCTACGAAGGTATTTAGTTTAAATTTTACCTTCAGCTACTCAAAATGGTGAATAAAACAAACTGAAACTGCAGCCCTCGCGCAACCTAACGATTGGATGGTGGGCGGGCATTGTTGTCCAAACCCCGCCCACTCGACTGGATTTGCCTAGAGAGCAACGCCATTGGTCGGTTTAAACGAATGTTCGATTTGGGATTGGCTTTCGCGGCTGGCTATCAAACGTAGGGTCTCCAAAGCATTTACCCTCCCCCTCGTTTGCGGATAGGTTGAACAGCATGGCTCGGCTCAGAAACAAAAAGAGGCCCTCACGATATGCAAGATGTCCCAGTTTAAGTGTACAACAACTTTGTGTCGTTTGTTTCTTTGGCAATTAAGTTTATGTAAGCGAGAGCACACAGTCTGAGCTTTGAGACCTCAAAAATATCAATTCCGTTGACTGTTGACCTCAAATGTATTGTATTATTGGCAATATAATGAGAACAGGATTATGTTGCTTTAATGCTAACAGTTATTAGTAGTATTATTCAACCCTGAGATCCTAGGTCATCATTTAAATGTATATTATAATTATGTTAGTTATTATGGGAGAGTAATACAAGCTTTGGATATTTTACCATTATTCTCAATGCCGATTCTCGCTCAATTCTGCAAAAGATTGAATTGCAGTGTAAAAAAAATGAAAAACTCACATTTAATGCCCATCTACCCTCATTGTTTTGCTTTGTTCTGAGCAGCATTGCTCAGAAATGGTCCTAGTTTGTTGTTGTTGTTGTGCACTTTTAGTCGTGAAATTAAGTTTACGTAAATGAATATGTGGATTACACACAGCATTGATTTTACCATGAAATGTGAACTTGATAATTATTGAAAGAATATTATTGCATTACTTAAGTATATTGGCATTATTAAAATAGCTTTAATAATATTTACCCTTGTTATTCCGATGGAAATGAATGTGAATAACAATGTTGGCTGTTTAAATATTCAGTCTCCAGAGTCAAATAAACGGAAAGTATGTGACATGCGACGTTAATGCACTCATCATATGCGGTGACTGTTTATTTCTCCTCATTTCTGTTCCAGGAAAAGGATTTCTTCCTCTTTATTCCCCGAGTCTTTCGCTGCAGACCCTGGAATCCTCTCTGCTCAGCAGTTATTGAAGTGAGGAGAGGGTATGTCTCCATGGCAACCAGGTATGATTCTCATCCTTTTTATTTATTTATTTTTTTGCCCATCCATCAGTGTTTGCATTTCTTTAGCCTCCTGTAATCTTCCAAAACATTACTGGATGAGCTCCTGAGAAGGAAATCTGCTACTATCGAGGGTCAGTCTTCTCATATTGCTTTTTGTTTATTTGGATGCATGTCATCTGTTGCCACAGCAACCACTCACTTTTCTCCCCGGAGTGCACACGGAAATCACATCTAAATTTGAAGACAAATGCTGTCACAAAAAGTAGGACATGTACAAAAATGCTATCACACCATATGTGTGGGGGCCACATGCATAAACTTGTGTTTGCTCACAGCTCACGGGCAAAGTGCAGCGCAGCACTAAATCACTAGTTTCTGCTACAGAGGCTTCTTAGAGCCTTTGTCAGAGCAAAAACTCATTTGATCTGATGTGAATTACATTTTAATATGTAGGTAAAATTTACAAAACCATAATAACCCTTCATAATCTAAAGAAAAATAGACAAATCATGCATGTTTTTAATACCGTTCACTTTTAGTTTTGCATTGTGACAAATAAATAAAGGCTTTTTTCTACTGGCATTTACGAACGACAGCAGAACCGATGTCTTTCTGACATTATGTTTTAATGTTATTTAACCCTTTTGCACCGTTCGATTTCCGTGTACACCCTTTATAGAGCGGATTCAATACAATTTCTCAAAAATCACCGATTCAAAGATTTATGGTAAACTTTTAATATCAACATTTGTCTAATATTCCAAAAAAAAAAAGATATGATTTAATGAAAATGTTTTTTAAACATTTGTTTTGTTTTGACAAAATTAAATACAATAAATACATTTTTTAAGTTTTTTTGTTCTTAGAACATCATAACTGAACAATTAAATGTAGCTGTATATTGAAAATATTTACTTTTCCTAAGTTGGCTGTTTTGTAAACTCATTTCATAAAGTCAAGAAGTTACTTCTGACATGATGAGCACACAGCAACTTCACACACATAGTGCTGGTTAAAATATTTTTCTGTATTGAAAATCATTTTTTTAGCTTCATAAGGAAGTCAATTTTGGGGGTTCGTGGGAAATGGCCCATGTTAATCGGCTGCCATTGGACGAGTTATTACTCGGAAGGATCGTTGTGTGAAATGGGATCCCAAACTGTAATAAATATAGTGGCCTATTGGACACTTTAGGATTTCCCCTTTCCCGCGATTCCCCGGAAATGGGGGTCTACGGACACACATAGGGGGCGACACTGGGGACTGGTGACCAGGAGGTAGTAAAAAAATAAAATAACAAAATACCAAGAAATGTTATTATTTTGGGTCAGTACAGTTGCCTTAGAGCATTAAAATATGCGGGTCAAACTGACCCGGTGAACGTAAAAGTAATTTTGTTTGTATGTGTCAAAAAACACCAGCACGTTGAAACTTTGCATGCAAGTTCATGATGATAAATGAGAAAAAGTCACAAAATATCAAAAACAAAAAAAACATAGGTTAACCAGTATTTCCAACACCTAGAAAATCTAAACGGGTCAACATTACATCAGAGTTAAATACTTTGTTACATATGCGTGCAATATTTCATCCATAAATAAATTCTAAATATTATAATGGTTCGTATTTAAAAAAAACACATCTATCGTGTGTCATTATGTTTAGGGAATTGGCTCACATGATTTATGTTTCACCCTTCGGAACTTCCCAGCTGTATCCGAAATGGCATACTTCCCTACTATATAGTAAGTGAAAAACAGTATGTGACAAAAGAAGCATGTCTGAATTCATAGCACTCATAAAATAGTAGACAAAAAGTACCTGGATACTTTCCTCAGAGATTCAAAAGTATGTGTACAATGTACACTTTACTATCCCATGAGGCCAGAGGAGAGGATTTGGGAATGGTGGTGATGCGACGCAACTGATGCTGGTAGGTCACATGATAATGACAACATGGCGAATGTAGAACCTACTCGAGAAAGCATGTGATTTCGGACACAGCCATGTTGAGCATCGATGCTTCCTGGCCGACTCCTGATCAGTGCCCTGATTACTGAACTAGGAAGCCGATTGAGACACACCCCTTCACTTAAGACAAAAGTGACTATGTTTACTAGGAAGGATACTCGCCAAGACGGGCATTCTGACAGAGTTTGTCTGTTCAAGCGCAAGAAGATGTGAAAGAACACTATTCAGTATACTATCTGAGAGGCGACTTTCTGAGCATGTGCTTCAGATGTGCGTGAACTTGCGCGTGAATATTCAAATTGTTCCCAAACTGCCCCGAACGTTCACACTGACACCGGGCCATCAGGCAGTTCTTATTGTCCAGCCCTGTTAAATACAAGAAAAAAAGAAAATAATGATTAAAAAAATATGTAATGTAAAATACACAGGTATTAGGAATTTGAGAAGGTAATGTGCATGGAAATAATGTCAAAATGCATTTTTTAAGTAACAATTTTCAATAAGGATTCATTCGTTAACCAACATTAGTTAACATAAACTAACACTAAATACTTCTAGTATTTATTTATCTTAGCCTCAACATTTAATAAAACACTTTTAAGATCAAAAGTTGCACTTGTTTATGCATTGAACTAACATAAACATTTTTATTAACTAGTATTAGCAAAGGTTATATTAAAATATTTTGCTTATTGGTAGTTTGTGTTCGTAAATACATTAGTAAATCTTAGCAAATAACACCTTATTGTAAAATTTAACCTTTTATTCCCCTTTTGATTCTAGGGTGAAACATGACCTGGACTTACTGAGATTCATCCAGGTAGGAATCATGTCAAATTCTCTAATGCTTTTGATCTGAAACTGTTTTTACTTCCTGAGTAAAAATATTGGCAACACTTTACATAAAGGCTCTATGTATAAAGCATTATAAATGTATTCATAATGTAGGTTATAATGCATTCTATTTTTGCGGACTCTTTTTTTACGTCTGAAATAGGTAGTTTGTCATGTTTTTTAAATCCATTAAACTTTCTAAATATGTGTTCAATGAATAGATAAGTATTATAATTTTGGTTACAATTATTTATGAGACCATACGGTGCATTACGAGGCATAATTCATGCATTAAAACACCTTTAGTGTGCATTATTTATAAAATCTGTGAGTAAAGTGTTATCAAATTTTTTAATATGTTACATGTTAGTAGCCTTTCAATTTTATTTTTCTCAAATTCTACAGTTGCAATGCTTAAAAGGGGGCAGAAGAGGGCAGTATGGTACTGCTGTGACATGATTTGCATAGACGTTTTCATTCATTTTGTTTGTTTTTTTTACTGAGATGTATCTTTAAATAATAGAGCTGTTATGTAATACGAGTATTTCTGTGTGTTCTTCGAGGAGGTTCATGTGCAAAAGCATTGTGATTATATTAAGACTGTCTGATTATGTGTCATCTCTATATTCTCTGTTTAGAGTAATCAGCATCTATTTACCCGGCAACAAAAAGTATTTGAGTCTCAGCACAAAATATCCAACCAAGAAGCATTATTTGAAAGAAAGACAGCACAAGTTTTTCAGAGGGTTCTCTATGTTGCTGTCTAATACAATGACATTCGGGCTTTTTATTGTAATTATAAATGAAGCCTCTGTATAGGTGTTTCATGTAAATTCAGAATATTATACCTTTGGTTGTTAGTATATTAATGCCATATTTTACAGTTCTTTACTACAGAAACTCAGTTTATAGAAAACCAAGGTTTCTGTATATATATGCAGGGTTGGGGAGTAACGAAATACAAGTAACTTAGTTACGTATTTAAAATACAACATTTGAGTAAGTGTATTTCATTACAGTTACATTTTAAATGGGTGGTAATCAGATTACAGTTACATCTGAAAAGTATTTTAGATTACCAAAGTGATTACTTTGAATTTTAATGTCATTTAAACAGCAATTGGTGATTCTCTGACTCTGACAGTCTGAAAAAGCGGAGTTCAGTTTCATGTTTTCGACTGTTTTCATGTTTTATGATAGTCAATTTATAATTGTAAAAAAGGTCACTGCATCTTTTTCCTCACAATTTGTTTTTTCTCTCACAATTGTGAGTTTGCATTTCACAATTCTGACTTCTTTTTCTCAGAATTGCAAGATTTAAACTCACAATTGCAAGTTATAAAGTCAGAAATGGGAGATATAAACTTGCAAAACTGCCTTTTTTTTCTTGCAATTGTGAATTTAGTATGTGAGTTTATATCTCCTAATTCTGACTTTATAAATCGGAATTGCAACTTTATATCACGCAATTCTGAGGGAAAAAGTCAGAATATGTATATGCTACATAAGTCTGGTTCTTGTTTTAGAACAGCCCTTTTCTGGTGTTTTTGTAAGTATTATGTTTAATCTATAGGGTTTATGGTCATGAAAGTAGTTGCATATCATTTGAAGTGATGTTATAATACACCTAATGTTTAAATCTCGTGGTGAATTACTATAAACGCATGATAGAATAAGCTTGTGTTGAACCTGGGACATTAACCAGCAAGACTAAGATTGGCTAGACCAGCGTCAAATTAGTACTTTCTAGCATGAACCTTCCTTGAACAGCGTGCAAATCTTGGCAAGTCCGCATGAGTTTTCTTTAATGTTATATCTGAGTGAAACTGGTTCTCAAACATGAAAAAATGTGTGTGTGTGTGTGTGTGTGTGGGGGGGGTGATTTTGTCTATGCAGAATTGATTGGATGGTTGGGGTTTGCTATTGGTAGATTTCATGCGAGTGACAGGTTGTCCCGCCCTCACTCCAGTTTCCACGTTTTCTTACACGGAATTGGGCTACTTTTGTTTCTGTGGGTTGTTTTTTTTAAGTCAACCGTTTTTTTACCCCCAGAACGCAATTGGGCTAGTTTTATCTGTGATTGGGTGGGCTTTGAATTAGCGTTCGGCGGCGATACCAAGTTGGTTCTGAAATTTTAAAGATGTGATGCTTTTAGCGTTGTTGAGTGGATTTGTAAGCACCTCTGATTGGCCTTCGTGTTCACACGCTCATCAGATATGTCTGTGATTGGCTACAATGATCAATGCATGGACGGTTTTGAATTTGAATATGGTTTGAAAGTGGGAAAGCAGGACCGGTCCACTGATAGACGCCTGCTTTAAAACAATCCAGTGTGTATCTGTGTAAGTGCTCGGTGAAGAGCGTCCTTGATGTCTATTTACAACATGCTTTTGAAGCGTTGATCATTGCAGCCAATCACAGACATATCTGAAGAACGCATGAACACAATGGCCAATCATACTGTAGGTATTTACAAATCCGCTCAAACATTTTTAAAATTTCAGGACCGATTTAGTATCATGGTCAGTGCTTTTGAATCACAATTGACCCTTCGCAAAGACCCGCCCCCTTTAGTTACTGTTGCTATGTCCGACAAGCCACATCATGTTTACATCCCGGAGCAAAGAGGACACTGACAACGCGTCGACAGACACATGAAACAGTTTCATATTTAATATATCCTAATTTTTTAAAGAAGTTTAAACAATAAATAGTGCGTCTTTAATGTGTTGCTCCTTCAAGCGGCTCGTCAAGCGATCATCTCTTCATACTAGTTCATTTACAGCATCAAATAAACATGAATGAACATCTGAAGGAATGTTGTTTCAAGCGCGGAAGGACGTGTTTTTGAAGTTCAAGTTCACCAACGTTAATCTACTAACTCCCCTGACTGCTTTGTCAGATAAAATGGCGGATTCAGGGTTATGATTGGTTAGATCACCTGTCAATCAAATTGTTTGTCACTTGGACAGTTTTTGTTAAGCAAACCTGGTAACCCTGACATCATCAGAGAAGGGATATGACTACAAGAGGAAGGGGAAGTTTTTTTTTGTTGGCACATGAATAAAATAAAGAGATGCATGGAAAAATCATTTATAATAAATACTGCAATATTTTATAAAAATAATATGAAGAATTGCCAATTCTGATTTCATGGTGACTTTAAAGCTGATGGTGTCAGGTCGCTTAGCAGGTGAAGGTTCGGGTGCAGGTGCTGAAACGCTTCTCTCGCCGTAGCGCCGTCCAGCATCTCCGTCCTGGAACGTGCAGGAATCCAGATGCTGCTGTGTCCCATCGCTGAACCTCTGATAGCACACTTCAGTCAGTGCTGTGGGGAGTTTATTCAAATAGATCTCAACTCCCCGCAGCCCGCTTTGCACACAAAAACGCAGGCGAGAACCCAGCCTGGGGATTTTGAATTTTAAGGCATACTTATTTACAGTTGCAGGCAGACTATTCTTGGACAAGAGCCCTGGAGAAAAATGAGAGGAGAGTCGCAGCGAGAAAACGGCGGGAAAAAATAATGATGTCTTTTTTTTTAATTGAAGCATGCCAAATTAAAGAATCAAATAGGTTGTTACTCGTTATATCTTAATGATCGTACGCTCTTAAAGGGATAGTTCATCCAAAAATGAAAAAAATATGTCTTTTCAAACCCGTAAGACTTCTTCAAAACACAAATGAAGATATTTTAACGAAATCTGAGAGCTTTCTGTCCTTCCAAAGACAGCTATATAACCTTAAAGCAAATCCATATGAATTGAGTGGTTTAGTCCAAATTTTCCGAAGAGACTCGAGCAGATTTAATTTAAGCTTTTATTTGCATAGAAAATAAACTACGTTTTTCAAATGTCATCTCCACCCCATCTCAAATTGTATGTTGCCCAGAGATACTTAATTTCTCACACTAAGTCTCTGAACATAATTTTGGTATGTTTACCTTTAATTGCTAATTGCAAGAAGCCCCAGACAGGAACTATTTTTCTCTGACTTGTTTCTGTTTCGCTTTAATCCTGAAAATAATTAGTTTCCATGATCCATTTACTAACATTTTATAGATAGCAGCATTGAGTTTTAATCTGCAGTAAACTCCAGATGGCTTGCAGTACGACTTTGAAAGCACCGAGATGGAATGGCTGAAAAATTAGGGGCCGCAGAGCTTCAACACCCCGCAAAGCAACTTATTTAAATTAGAACAAAGGCGTTCCAGGATGAAACATTCTTCTCAGCCAGAAGGCATTTTAATGCTAGAATATATTCAATGCTAATGCCTTTGAAACTTCCAAGAGAGCCATTTTAAAGAATTCTTAAGCCGTATTGAAGGGTTTAAAAACTTCCACACAGCTAGATAAAATCTTTAAATTATTAAATCTTTAGAATGTTCATTTCTAACAGTCAACTGAAAAAATAAGGCTTATATAGGCCCACTGTTGCTAAAAAAGGATTCCATTAAGTCTGTACAATTGGAGAAAAAAAATCTTAAAGGTCCTGGTGTCTGTACGCACAAAGATATTCTTCACAAAACTCCTCCTGGTGAAGTTGTTGGTCGAGGTAGTCTTGGTGCTTAATGTATTTAAAGGAATGTTGGACAAATTGTCTTTTGATAGCAAATGTGGGATGTTTTCACAGTATTGCACTTATAACACTCAAAAAAATATTTCAGTCTAAACATAAGTTTTATGTAATTTAATTACATAGCAATTTTCCATCCATTTGGATTACATAGTTTTAACATAAACAAACTAATAAACTTAATGTGATTCATATTTGTCAGTCATATGTAAATGAAATAGGTAAGATTTATGTAATAGTTGAGCGATTAAATGTCTTTCATCTTCAGTTGACTTCAGTTGTAGTTCTTGTGTTTCTCTGTCCTTCAGTGATTCTGCTTGTTAACAGCAGGTGTTCATCAATAATGCTCAATCATCACTTAATGATCTCATTAACTCTGACTCTGCTTCAATGGGACTTTAACTCAGTAGTGCGCACACACATGACCACTAAACAGTGTTCATTAACCTGGGCATTTTTCTGTGAACTATTAAATTACATAACTAATTAAACTAATTAAATTACATAAAACTTATATTTAGAGAGAAATATTTTTTGAGTGTATAATAGAGGTTTATGAGAAAATACGTTTGGCTCTTACACAGTATTTCTGCCTTGTTTTCCAGTAAATCAAGATACACTTACTTGAGAAGCTAAATTACATGAGATATTAAGTCTAAGTTTTCTTTTCTGAAAAATGCATCAAAATAAGTGAGTTGATTCTGAGGTCAACAGGCTAAGAAAAATAATCTTATTTTCCCATTGAGTTAAGTTTATTTTTATTACCCCACTGGCAGATTTTTTATTTTTTTTTTTCTTGTTTAAGGAAACTCACTTATTTTTTCAAAAAACAAGACTTTATATCCAAGTTATTTTATGTCTCAAGTTAAGGTATTTTGATTTAAGTATGTTTAGATATTTAAACCAGCAAACAAAACTGAGTAAATTTTTTTTTTTACAGTGCAATACTACATCTCTCCTCAACAACTAGTAATAGTGATGCATGCCTTAATGACAGCACAGAGTCTATGTATGTATGTATGTATGTATGTATGCAGTCTAATAGAGCTAAATCCTCATCAAATAGATCTCATATCATAAAGCTATCTGCTAGACATGCATTTCAAGGGCCCCCAATTTACATAATGTAAGTCAGTTGATTTTAAGCCGTTTGCCTTGGCAAGGCAAATGAGCGGCAGCTCTCTCCATATGTTCGTGCGAGTAAACAGACATGCTGAATTGTGTCATAACTGTTTGTCTCTATAGACATCAGCCACCTGTTGGGGAAATCTGCTTTATGTTCTCGAATCCAAACGCTAATGCGACATGTCAGGTTGTGTCAGCTGCCACCACCCCGCCAGGACGTCAGAGGTGCGTGTTTGCATGTGCGTATGTCACCCGTTCTCAGCAGGTCCGAGACATTCCTAACCTATCATGGTGCGTCTGTGATGCATTACATGTGACCTGGTGATAAAAATTTTAAAAAGTGCCTCATTTTTTTCTCCTCCTCAGTGGCGCACACTCGTCGAAAAGCTGTCATCTCTTCTGGATTCTGCAGAGAAGGATCAAAGCGGGAACAGGCAGCCAGCGAGAGAGGGAAGGAGAGAGAGAGAGTTCGGGGTGAACCAGAGGACGCAGCCTCTCCAGTTAAACAGGGTAACCCAGTTGCTGCCAGATTGAAGGAAATCTGCTTCTCTGTAAACAGATTCAATTAAGACATCAAACTTCAAACCGTACGATGAAAAAGAATGCCGATGAGGAGAAAGACGGGTACGGGGTCGAACTGCGTGCCACTGCTGCTTTTCTCTGATTTGGAAACAGACTTCTTTTGATTAAATAATCATCGCTTCATAGAAATGCAAGTTGCGGACCAGACGCGCACATAGACACAGCTGAAATTTAATGAGCTCGGTAAGATGCCGCAGAAGTGCTGCTGTTTTTAAGACCTCTGAATAAAACCTCTTTAGATCAGGGGTGCTCATGCTGCTTTCACAGATTTCCAACGTCCAACTTGGAAAAGTGCAACGGAATGCCAAAAGCTGTACTTCCAAATAGGAAACTGCTGTACAGAATTAGGATTAGCACACTACTTTTACCACGGGTGTTGCTCATGCCATTTCGTTGCATAAAAAGAAGCGTCTTCACACTGAAAGTTCCACAAAGAAAAAGTGCACTTTAAAAACCTGTATGAAGCTCTTATATAAAAGTGTGGAATGTTAGACACTTCATGCACTAAACTGTCGCAGTTTTCCTTACGAATGGGAAGGGCCTATCTATGGAAGCTTGTTTCCGCCACTGAGTTAAAATTAAAAAAGGTAATTGCGACTTTTTATCTCGCAATTCAGACTTTTTTTCTCTCAGAATTGTGGGATGTGAACTTGGAATTGCGAGAAATAAAATCAGAATTGTGGGAAAAAGTGAGAATCGTGAGATAAAAAGTCACAATTATCTTCTTTTGTTTTGTATTTAGTGGCGGAAACAAGCCATAGCTATCAGATGTTGGATTACAGATAACTCTTTTGAACCTCATACATACTATAAATGCATGGTAGTTGTATAGTATGTCAATTGGGACCAAGCACATATATTTATTGAGTAGAAATATAAAAAATTGCATGCTAGTATCACTGTTTTCGAACAGGTTTCCTTGTTTTTTTTTTGCATATCTCAATTCACAATGCTTGATAGGAATGCATTTTTTTTACTCATTAAAGAAGATAAGTGCAAAGTCATCTTTGTCTTTTCTGATTTTAGAATAATTTGCTTTAAATCAAAGTTTGTAATGTTGTAGTTCACCTCATAGCTGGTTGGTTTGGTTCATGGCTTATAACATTTAAATTAAGAGTTTTAAAAAAAAATCGTATGGGAAAAATGAATAAAAAAATAAAATAAAAAATCCGGAACCTTGCATCTGCGTGTTTGTGTCGAACTAAGTTGATTACCATAAAATTCTTTATTTAGGCTCATGCATTTAATTTCTCATCATTTTTCCCCAAACGTTTCCACATCTGCGTCACAAAGGGGCAATTTTATCCCAAAAAGCATGAAAAATTCACCAGGAATACTGCGCAATCTGAGCAACTTTGGTATTATTGGCTTTCTTGGTTGGAACTGTGCAGGACGGTAAATCTGTGCACCCCTGCTGTGTTATTGCCTGAAAGGGACCTTAGTTTAGACCTAGATCCAGTCTCCCCAGTGCAAACCTAAGGTGAAATGGTTAGTGCATCACAGTCTTCTGATTAACATTAATAGAGTTGCTTAAATATTCATTGACCACGTAATTAGACGGCTAAGATAATTGGGCATTTTTGATTTTGTACTCAATTTTGCATATGCATTTTGAATGTGTTATCATGTCTTTGACTTGTCAGACCAGAGGACATCTCTGTATTTGCCGGAGGACATCCATGTGTTGATCTGGGATCAAAAACAGAAATGCCTCTCAAAGGTCAGAAAGTTCACAATACCACCCGTCCCCACCGAATTATTTTCCGTTACACTGTTTGCAAAGCGGTTTTCATCAGCACGGCTTTCTGCCCTAGATGCAGCCTGCGGTCTGGTGTGAATGAAACCCATTGCAACACTTGCTCTCTGTTGCTATCACTCTCTGAATCTCTCTATCGCTCTCTGTCCGCCTGAGAATGATAGAGATGTTTGGTGTTTGACGTAATAGTTTTTGACATCTTACTTCTCTGACAGATGAGCGCACATTAATGAAGTATTATTGCAGCCTCCACCAGTAGAGGTCACTGTAGACTCTGATCTCACAATGCTAGATGGGATGCTTCATCTCAAGCTGTGAATTCAAGGATCAGTGTGATGGGGCACATATTAAAATGCATTTTCCGGCACTCTTGCTTGAGGTTTGCCGTCATTTTTAACTGCATCTGTGGTTTTGCTAAACAGAAAATGTCTCATTTTAAGAGACTGTTTCTCATTAGTTATTATTATAGGCGTAGTGTAATCCTACTTTCATTTGTAGAGACAAATATAAGTAAGAATATTTGTTAAGTGACTTTCTTAACATGCCTCATATGTCAATCTCTGGCTCAACCAATGGCATGAGTTTGGGGTAGGACTGTCTTTTAATCACAGACTTTAGATATACACTCAAAAAAATATTTCAGTCTAAACATAAGTTTTATGTAATTTAATTACATAGCAATTTTCCATCCATTTGGATTACATAGTTTTAACATAAACAAACTAATAAACTTAATGTGATTCATATTTGTCAGTCATACGTAAATGAAATAGATAAGATTTATGTAATAGTTCACAGGTTAATGAACACTGTTTAGTGGTCATGTGTGTGCGCACTACTGAGTTAAAGTACCGTTGAAGCAGAGTCAGAGTTAATGAGATCATTAAGTGATGATTGAGCATTAATGATGAACACCTGCTGTTAACAAGCAGAATCATTGAAGGACAGAGAAACACAAGAACTACAACTGAAGTCAACTGAAAATGAAAGGCATTTAATCTCTCACTAGTCATAAACTCAACTATTACATAAATCTTACCTATTTCCTTTACATATGACTGACAAATATGAATCACATTAAGTTTATTAGTTTGTTTATGTTAAAACTATGCAATCCAAATGGATGGAAAATTGCTATGTAATTAAATTATATAAAACTTATGTTTAGACTGAAATATTATTTTGAGTGTACAAAGACGGTGCACTCATATTACTATGAATGGGAGAAAGTGCAACACGCAATATGGCGGAATAAGTCCCACCTTCTAAATTAAAGAGCCAGTCGCCAAGACTTGCGATGTGCATCTTCAGAACACAAATTAAGACATAATCCGATGGTTCAGTGATTCCTCTATTGCCAGCAAGACAATTAACTCTTTCAATACCCAGAAAGCTACTAAAAACACATTTAAAAACAGTTCATGTGAGTACAGTGGCTCAACCTTAATATTATAAAGCGACGAGAATACTTTTTGTTTGCCAAAAAACAAAATAACTCCATTTCAACAATTTCTAGTGATCTGTGATTTCAAAACAGTGCTTATTGAAGCTTTACGAATCTTTTGTTTCGAATCAGTGGTTCGGAGCGCATATCAAACTGCCAAAGTCACATGAAGAATTGGAATTTCGAATCACTTATGACTTAACGAAGCCTCGTTTACTGAAATCACGTGACTTTGGCGCTCCGAAGCACTGAATCGAGATTCGAAGCAGTGTTTTGAAATCGAAAGTCGTTATTTTGTGCTTTTGCCGCACAAACAGTATTCTCGTCGCTTTGTAATATTAAGGTTGAACCACTGTACTCACATGAACTGTTTTAAATGTGTTTTTAGTGTCTTTCTGGGCATCTGACAGAGCCGTCGGATTTCATCAAAAATATCTTAATTTGTATTCTGAAGAAGAACGAAGGTCTTACGGGTGTAGAACGACATGAGGGTGAGAAATAAATTACAGAATTTTTATTTTTAGGTGAACTAACCCTTTAATGTTTCCCCATTCAAAGAGATAGCAGCTGCACTTGCATGACTGAATTGGCTGCCCGAGAGGCGTTTCAAAGATGACCGCCGAGTGAAATGACGTGCCTCAAAGGGACTTTGCTATCATGTTCAGAATAGCTTACCATTTTACTGTTTTTACTCTTTTTGTAGTATATAGTATGTATTTTGTGCATAGTATGTCACTTTTTGGTATGCATTGTAGATAATAGTACACTGTTCTGGGTATTTTTCAAAGTGCAATGAGCTCAATGCAATGCACTCCCTATGAATAATGAATCTGAAATAATAATGTGATTTTTTGAGGTTTTCCATACAAACTTTTTCTTGCTTAAAAATAAAAAATAACCATAAATAAACAACAATGTAGCATACTATTGTTTGAGACAATTATCGGTGCGTTACGCCACACTGAGCCATAAGGAAAAGCTTTGCATTTTAAGAATTTAAGCATTAATAATAGACATGTTTGGGAAACCAAGCACTCAGTTTGTTGCCACTAAAACTTTCATGATAGACACAGACTGTGTGTGTTAATAACATATTATATGCAGTAGAATGTGAAAATAACACATTTATGTAAATGATTTTGGGCCATTGCAATCATTCAAAAAGAGCAAAAGGAAATGAAATGTATTGGCTTATCTGTAGGCAATTATGGGTTTTACTGAAGGTGATACTGTAGGACTGTTTTATAAAAACAGGGCGTATTTTCTCTCTGATATGACTTCCTGTTCAAATATCTTCCATTTCAGCCTGAACTATGCTGCCTGGCCACCCACACAGTTCGCTTGCTGACATTTAGCAAAAATTCAACATTCCTCTTTCCTTGGTATGTAAAAAATGTGCATCAACTTAACTAGATCATATTTCCATGAATTATTTATGCTATGAGATAAACACTTTTGTGACTGTCAATACTGTTTTTGGTGATAATGAAATCAACAGAGACTGTAAGAAGACACCAACTTTCCTCAGTAGGTTCAGCCTGCACACTTGACGCCTTACAAATTTGGGGCCCTTCAGAACCAACCCACCATCCAGCCATTTATCCATCCATCCATTCATCTAGCCATCCAGCCATGTATTCTTGAGAGTTTAGCACTACTCTAAACATCTTTCAGATGAACACATCTCTCCTCAACAGAGACAATTCTTCCAACTGTCTTCTCTGTAAGTTTTTGTCTGTCCTTCTAAGAAGCAGAATGTATGTGTTTTTCATGCAGCGTTTCGACCTTGAAGTTTTCCTTGCTTGTAGAGTATGGATCGCAGTCGAGAGCTCTCTGTCAGATCGGCAGACAGTGGTGTAGCCTCTTACTGTCTGTATCGATCCGTCTTTGTGCGCTGCCGCGGATCTATAACACGTTTCAATCACAGCTGGGCCACGATCTTCACACGCAGCAGGCTGAGGGCCGACACACACAACACACCAGCTGAGAGGTGCAGAGAGCGCGCTGCATCAAAAACTAAAGCATTGATTGTTGCTTTTCTTAAGTGTTGCACAAAATAAAGGTGTCAAATACTCGTAATTGAAATGTTCACCGACATACAGCAAACAAAATAGTTATTTGTTTCTTATCTGAAAAAAATAGTCCACTAAATAGTTACATTTCAAATGCTTCTATTTCTATTTCAACTCCTGACTGTTTTAAATTCTCATAGCATCAGATATATATACAGATGGATGGATGGATAGACAGACAGACAGACATATAGATAGATAGATAGATAGATAGATAGATAGATAGATAGATAGATAGATAGATAGATAGATAGATAGATAGATAGATAGATAGATAGATAGATAGATAGACAGACAAACAGACTAGATAGATAGATAGATAGATAGATAGATAGATAGATAGATAGATAGATAGATAGATAGATAGATAGATAGAAAAAGATATAGATAGAAAAAGATATAGATAGAATTACAAACTAGACGGGTGGATGGACAGACAGACAGACAGACAGACGGATGGATAGATAGATAGATAGATAGATAGATAGATAGATAGATAGACAGACAAACAGACTAGATAGATAGATAGATAGATAGATAGATAGATAGATAGATAGATAGATAGATAGATAGATAGATAGATAGATAGATAGATAGATAAACAGATAGATAGATAGATAGATAGATAGATAGATAGATAGATAGATAGATAGAAAAAGATATAGATAGAATTACAAACTAGACGGATGGATGGACAGACAGACAGACAGACGGATGGATTGATAGATAGATAGATAGATAGATAGATAGATAGATAGATAGATAGATAGATAGATAGATAGATAGATAGATAGAAAAAGATATAGATAGAAAAAGATATAGATAGAATTACAAACTAGACGGGTGGATAGACAGACAGACAGACAGACGGATGGATTGATAGATAGATAGATAGATAGATAGATCGATAGATAGATAGATAGATAGATAGATAGATAGATAGATAGATAGATAGATAGATAGATAGATAGATAGATAGATAGATTTACAGATGGATGGATTTACAGATGGATGGATGGAAAAAAATATGGACAGATAGATAGACAGATGTATGGTTGATAGATGGATGTATGGATGGATAGACAGATAGATAGAAAAATATATAGATAAAATGACAAACTAGATAGATAGATAGATAGACGGATGAATGGATGGATGGATAGATAGATAGATGGATGTGTGGATGGATAGACAGATAGATAGAAAAAGATATAGATAAAATGGATAGATAGATAGATAGACGGATGAATGGATGGATGGATAGATAGATAGATGGATGTGTGGATGGATAGACAGATAGATAGAAAAAGATATAGATAAAATGACAAACTAGATAGATAGATAGATAGATAGATAGATAGATAGATAGATAGATAGATAGATAGATAGATAGATAGATAGATAGATTTACAGATGGATGGATGGAAAGAAAGATGGACAGATAGAAATAGATATAGATAAAATGACAAACTAGATAGATAGATAGATAGAAACTAGATAGATAGATGATGGATAGATGGATGGACGGACGGAGAGACGAACAGACAGACAGATAGATAGATAGATATACAGACAGATAGAAAAAGATATAGAAAAAATGACTAGATAGACGGATGGATGGATGGATAGATAGATGGATGTGTGGATGGATAGACAGATAGATAGAAAAAGATATAAATAAAATGACAATCTAGATAGATAGAATGACAGATAGATGGATAGAGAGTATAAACATTACGGCTGTCATACTGTCTGCTGCGTCTCTACATAAACAAACAATTTCAACCAGGCGAGTGTCATCCCTCTCATTAATTGCTTTTTCTCAATTTAAATAAGACAGAAATACAAGAATTTTCAGGGATTTTCAAAAAAGCCTGCAAAACCTTCAAGTGTTCAAGGTGTCATGACTCAACAAACTGAGCGGGTAGTTTACACAGACAATTAAAAGTCGTTACGCCTGGCGAAAGATAAAACGGCGCCGTCGAGTTTGTAGACGTAGAGCGTTTATTCTTGACTACTTGAGAGTTTAGCAACAAATTGAAATGAACCGTGTGTAATACGCTGACAAGATGCATTTTAATGTGCCATTAAGGCGCTGCCGTATCCTGTGTATATTATTTCTGGGATTAATTAGATCATGTCAAGTGCTTGTTTGGGGAACAAAAAAACGTGGGCCTCACTACGATATGTCACATGTCCCAATAAAGGTGGCGCCTTTACGGGTCTTGTAATTTCCTCGTTGTTGTTTCCCACTCGAGTGCCAACTAACCCACCGATATAAGCAGCGCGACACTTCAATCTTCAGTTTAACAGGCAGGAGATGAGTGGAATATTGGATACAGAGGGGTGATTAGAGGTCATGTGATGTCACTGTCAGCAAGCCAATGACCTCTGTCACAGCGTCTGCCATTTAAATGTCAAAATGTGCATCCGTGTCGGATGGCCATCATCTCTCTCTTGCCCACATTTGCATTTCAGAGAGCCTCTGTTCACTGTCAAAAAAAAAAAAAAGCAGCCCATCAAACCTCATGCGCCAACGTACTGGGCATCTCTTCAAACGTCCCCCGCACATGTGTGCCCGAGCCAGATGCTAATTCACAGCAATTAAAATAGATATCACAGGCATTTACTTGATCTGAAAGTGATGAGCAGGAGGCTAAATATACAATGAAATGAGTGAGTTGTTTGTCACGTCACAGCATGAGTGATGTTCGTCCTTTCTGACAGCGCTCGCGAATGCTTCCGAGCTTGAAATCAAGTTGAAAAATAGTTCATGGTTTGTGCTGCACGGAAAAGACAATTTTAATGTTATTTGGATGAATCGCATATATTATTTTCCAATTGTGGAATTAATTTCATGCCAAAAGTACATTATATTAAACAAATTTTATTAACATTTCTTTATTTCAGTGAAAATGTAGTTTTAAATAAAATTATTATTTGTACTAAAATGTATAAAATACAATATAAATAATACTTATGTTTAATAAATACATATAATATTTGTTATAACAAATATATAAACAAATAATTCTTGTATGAGAATGCTATAATAAAAATCTGAAAATACTAGTAAAAGTCTGATTGTATTAAAATATTGAGAATTTGGAGGTTAAATGTGTTTAATTGTAATAATAATAATAATAATAAATTTTATTTGTATTGCACTTTACGTTACAGCAATCTCAAAGTGCTACAAAACGTACAGTTGTATAAAAAAGATATAGATAAAAAAGATATAGTTTGTTAAAAAGAAGAAGAACTTTTTAAAAAATATATGTTTTTAGGTTTGTAATGAAAACAGTCTCGCAATTTAAAGAAATTTCCCTAAACGTAGACTTTTATGCTAAATCGTGCTTAAATGTTATGTTTCGAAGCTTATTATTTACAATTACAGTCTTCAAAATTTCACGTTTAATTCAATGTTACTTGCAGTTTTTAATTGTTTTAAAGTAAATATACACCATATTTTTTCAGTATACACATGCAATATATGCAAAAACCCGCTCTAAAATATCTTTGTTTAAATAAAAAAACCCAGTTTGCTCTCAATAACAAATGCTTTAACAGTATGAGGTCACATCCATTCATTCTTAGATGTGACATGCATGTATACTTACAATTTTTAGCAGAAATGGAAGTTTACCTTGAGCAAACCAATAACGACACGGCATCAATCAACTCCAGCATCCTCGGCACTCGACGGCCACTTGCTGCTGCCTGTTTAATAGTTCTTTTACGAACTAATACTAAGCAACAAACCAGCATCATGCTTCCTCATATTTGTGAAGACAGCGAGACTTATTTCCTCCTGCATCTATTAAATCTGGCTGTGATTTCTCTGTGCACTTCATTAAAAGAGCTTTGAGGAGCACAGCTTGAGAGTGATGTATCGCTCAGCTCCCAGATTGAAGTCCCATACATCATTTTCATTGCAGTAGTTTTCCTTCATCTCACTCCTCTTGAGCGCGCCTACTAGATAATAAACTTTCTCGAAGAGGGTTATAATTCTCCAAGACAAATATGATATCTTTGGCTTTTGGAGAAGTTCCCGTTTGTTCAAATGTCCACCAAGCTCTAATGAAGAGAGGAGCTTTCTGCAACTGTCTGAAGTTGACTGAATCGCACGTCGGCCCATTCCAGTCACGTAAAGCACGCCGGGCCCTCTGGCTTCCCCTCTATGCACATCACTAACGGGATTTCATATGCGTCCACTCCAATTGGCCGGAGAGAGATGCTCTATTGCCTTCCCGAACCCCTGAGGCGAGCCAACTTTGGGCGATGTTTTAATCAGTGCTCAGCCCGTCCTGTTTGCTCCCCTATCAGGAGAGCATCTATAAATACCTACTAGAATGAATAATTGTAGCCCTTGGTGAGTTTCCAAGGGCTTCCTACAAGACGAAAACAAAGCAGAGTGATATTAAAATGGGAATATACAGTATCCATGGCTGTCTAGCGCAGAAAGCAGCAGTCTTTACTTTATAAACGCCCTGTCGGTGTCTCTCGAACAGTCTTGGATCGCACGTCGCTCTTTGAAACGATGCAGCAATTACATTGTCTCCCTTTGCCCGAGGACCCCAAATTAAAACGAATGAGCCATCAAAGTTCTCCGCGAAACTGTGGGACGGCGCTAGAGATGCATGGTGCTGCAGGTATAGGCTTTGTTTGGAAAGTCTAAATGACACTGTTGTTGTTGTTATTGATGCAATCTTGTCTTCAAACTCCCACAGCGGAGAAGAAAAAGGAAAAAAGTAGCAGCAGATTTTCCGACCGCGGAGAGCTGTTATCCGACAAACTATGCCACAGTAACCACATTGAAATCAATAGTGCTGGATCTCTTTTTCTTTCATCTAAAATGGCACCGAGTAAGTTTACTTTGTTGTTGGATTGCATGTCGAAGTAATCAATGTATAAAATGATATAATGTGTGTGCTGATAGCCGAACAGTTACAATTTAGACGGTTTTCAAATAACTACATTATACTGCAACATCAACATTTCAAACGTCTCAATTGTCAAATGCGAGGACAGAAATTGTGCAGGGTTTTTTTTTGATAATATGGCATTTGATTTTTAGATCTGATGTTTCCTCTTTCTCAAAGTCAACATGAAAGTGCATCCGCAACTGATTTGACTTTCATAACGTGATGTAGTGTAATGAAACTATTTGTCTGAGAAGAAAAAATGGACTTGATTTTATCCATTGGCAATGTGGAGACCGGAGTTCACCATTTAGAGCATCTTTGTGTATCCCAAAGGCAGTGCTTTTTGATTCTAATCACGATTATTACACTAGCCGACATTAAATTTCATTAATTAACACTGTTCCTTCAACAAAGGTGTCCGACAATGCATAAATGTATTTATAGGAGACTAAAATAATGCCTAACTATTTCGTGATTGGTTAATTGTTTTTTTCTGCCTGCATCTAGGTGACATCAGGTAAAAAGGAAAGTAGTTTCATAAGTGGAGCAAGTATTTATCAGGTTTGTAAATCAATACACATTGTTTCATTTCATGTAGTTTCTTGTTATGAATTTTTAAGAAAGCATGTCTAGTTCAAATTTGAAACATTCATCCTTGTGTTTTGTCTTGAAAAGTGTTTCCATCGCCCCCAGGTGGCTGGATGCAGTATAGCTCATAAACCCTCTCCATGTAATTTAGGGTGCGTTCACACTTGTAGTTCGGTTGGTTTGGTTCGTTTTGTCCGGACCAAAAAACAAAAAACAAAACATATAGTCCTGGTCCGCTTAGCGTTCACACTGGCATTTTTAACAGCGAACCTTAAGTTACCGAACCAAATGCATAAGGATACGGTCACGACCTGATTGGTCGGCTTTTATTATGTATATTTCGCAACGGAGCTCGCTTACCGAACATTCAAAACAACGCTGTGTTCTGGATTAAACTCCATCATTTTATGCGTGTACAAATGTTTTATTTTTACCAGCTGAGAACTCATGAAGAGCTCATAAAATGTTTAAAACATTCAAAACAGCAGCAGGATTTCCTCCGTTGTATGCAGAAACAAATATCGATGAGGGATTTTACCTCCTCGTTGCTCCACGTTTTCCCTCGACTCATTTTGGATACACCGATCTTTCCGCGTCGTCAAATCAGCTGACTTGTAGCGTCGCATCTTGTGAGATCTCGTCCTGTTTTTGGTTGGTTCACATGTCTTTGGTCCATGTTGCGTTCATATATCAATCGAACCGCACCAGAGTTCGTTTGGAAGCGGACCGAGACCCATCTTTTTAGCGGTCTCGGTCCGCACCAGGATTCGGATGGCAGTGTTCACATCTGTTCAAACGAACCGCTCTAACTGAGCAATCGCACCAGGGTTCGCTTTAATCGAACCGAACATGACAAGTGTGAACGCACCCTTAATGGAACGCGAGACAAACTAAACGGTTAAATTGCACTTGAAATACTCCCCCCCTCATTTTAAGCAGTTTTTATCACGCTGATGTTAGTTGAAATGTTCGCTTTTTAAATAAGTTTGTTTTTAGTTAGTCGTTTGATGCTATAAAACGCGGGTTTTGACGTCATGATTGACAGCTTCTCTGAGCGAAGTAGTCACTGAACAGACTTTTGTTCTGGATCTTCGAGAGGAGATTGGAGCTTTAACTTCTACATTTACAGAACTGTTTTTTCACAGTTTACATGTTTACATGTAATCAGTTTAAAAGTCCAATCCGAATAAAAATGCACCATATAAACATCTCAATTGGAAAAAAAATGTCCAAACCGAATTAAATTGTGATCAGTTTGAGAGGGGTGGGATAAACCTTTCTATAAACTGAACAAAATAAAAATTCTGCCATATAAACGCATTAAACTGATTACTTTGCGTCTACGTCATCACTTCAAGAGGTCAGGGGTCGTCAGAATGCTTAGGTAATAGTAAGAATTGGACCCTAAACTAAAGTGTGTTTTTCTTTTAAAAAACATGCTCTGATGAACTATGCAAAATAAGACTAGGAACGTGTTCAGAAAGTAAATAGGGCCTATGTTGACTGTAATGGCCATCCTTAAATACACACCGGTCCGCACAATATAATCAACCTTCTGGAAAACTTCTCCAAACCGGTGTTTTGGTTGCTTAAAGCAATTAGTGAGTTTGACAAAGCCAGCTGAGCCGTTGATTACTGATATTTATAACAATGACAGTAACCTGGAGAGGAGATGGCATTCTCCTCTGCCACCACAGAGAGGTCAGGACAGCTTTCTCAATCAAACTAATGAAGGAATTTAAGATTTACACATGAAACACGGTGAAGCTGGAGTCGTGAACAAAAGCTTGGTCTAAAGAAACATCTATAAAGTTTTCAAGAGGAACAGCTTGAACACTGGACATCAAATAGGCTTTGCTTTGAGGAAACAACATCTTTGAACAGATCATTTGATGATAACTGAAAACCAATACAGCAAAACCTTTATGGATTGATGGAGTTTGTTGGGTCTAGAAAATAGTTCTGCAACTAACTTAGCTTTTATATAGAGTATTTTACTGAAAAGCATGTTATTTATGTAAGTCTGTAAATGTAAATCTACATTTAAGCATCATTACTATATAAGATCTCAGACCAAAGTAATCCGTAATTATTTGTATTATTATCAATAATGGTAATGAATTGACTGTTTTATAGATTTGATTGATTATCTGATTCACAAATGAATGAATGAATCTCATGAGCTGGTTATTTTTTGTGAATCCATCCATCTTCTACCGCTTATCTGGGGCCGGGTCGCGGGAGCAGCAGATGCCCAGACTTTCCTCTCCCCAGACACTTCCTCCAGCTCTTCCGGGGGGACACTGAGGCGTTCCCGGGCCAGCCGAGAGACATAGTCTTTCCATAGACACAGTCATAGGGAGGCGTCCAGGAGGCATCCGAGACAGATGCCCGAGCCACCTCAGCTGACTCCTCTCGATGTGAAGGAGCAACGGCTTTTCTTTGAGCTCCTCCCGAGTGACCGAGCTCCTCACCCTATCTCTAACGGAGCACCCTGCGGAGGAAGCTCATTTCGGCAGCCTGTATCTGGGATCTCATTCTTTTGGTCATGACCCAAAGCTCATGACCATAGGTGAGAGTAGGAACGTAGATTGACCGGTAAATCGATCCGTCTGGCAGCCTCACGCTCCTTCCTTCCCTCACTCATGAACAAGACCCCAAGATACTTGAACTTCTCCACTCGAGGCAGGAGCTCTCCACCAATCTGAAGAGGACAAGCCACCCTTTTCCGACTGAAAACCATGGTTTCAGACTTGGAGGTGCTGATCCTCATCCCAGCCGCCTCATACTCGGCTGCAAACTGTCCCAGTGCACACTGGAGGTCCTGGCCCTATGGAGCCAACAGGACAACATCATCTGCAAAAAGCAGAGATGAGATCCTGTGGTCCCCAAACCAGACTCCCTCCGGCCCCTGACTGCGCCTAGAAAACCTGTCCATAAAGATGGGCCGGAATCCAACATGCACCGGGAACAGGTCAGACTTACTGCTGGCAATGCAAACCAAGCTCCTGTTCTGGTCGGACACGGACCGGACAGCCCTTAGCAAAGGGCCCCGGACACCATACTCCCAGAGCACCCCCCACAGGGCGCCATGAGGGACACGGTCAAATGCCTTCTCCAGATCCACAAAACACATGTGGACTGGTTGGACAAACTCCCATAAACCCTCCAACACCCTGGAGAGGGTATAGAGCTGGTCCAGTGTTCCACGGCCGGGACGAAAACCGCATTGTTCCTCCTGAATCTGAGGAACCGTCAACATAAACTAGTGTAGCCTGATTCATGAACAAATGATTCTTATTAGGCGATTCTTTTTAATGAATCATTAACACACAGCGCAACCTGTGGGGTTTGATTCAATTCATGAACTGACTCTTATGAACATTTTCTACGACATACAGCGTGATCAGTGGAGGCTGATTTATAAACTAATCACTCTTATGCGCCATTTGTTTTGTGAATCAACAACATACAGCACACCCGGTGTAGTCTGATTCACAAATGAATTAAGGATAAAAGGATTTCAAAAAAATAGTGATGTCTATATGGAAGTTAAGGAAGTTTTTTTGACATTAAAATTCAGAATAGCTGTTTTCTATTTGAATATATTTTAAAATATAATTCATTCCTGTGATGGCAAAGTTTTCAAAACATTTTCAGTCTTCAGTGTCATATCATCCTTCAGAAATCATTGTAATGTGCTCATTTGATGCTCAAGTAACATTTCTTATTATTATCAATGTTGAAAACATTTGTGCTGGTTAATATTTTGCACTTTATTCAGGATTCTTTAATGAATAGAATGTTTAAAAGGACATTTTAATATTTTAAATGAACATCTTTTGTAAAATTTTAAATGTCTTTACTGTCAACTTTAATAAATGTATTGCTTCCTTGCTGAATAAAACATATTACTGAAAATATGTATGTATAATAAACCAATAACCCCAAGAAGCCGTGGTTTTATAAAACAGTTATAATAATAATAATACTGTATAAAGTAATACTGAAGTAAAAAGGTCACAAGGTCAGTTGTGTTCAAAATTATTCAACCCCCCAATGCTGTAAATGGTTTTAGAGAATTTAGAGTACATTTGTAATTGAATTCAGAATGAAATCCTACAAGGACTTCTTAAAGAATCAGGTATTGAAAGCACCTGTGGATGTCAGGGAGCAGCAATAAAGCCTAATAAGCACCAATTAGGCAGCTTTAAAATGACTGTGATACTCAGCTCCTTCTAGACATTTACTGGTGTGGTTACAAACATGGTGAAGTCAAGAGAATGGTCCAGGAAGACAAGAGAAGAGGTGATTACTCTTCACAGGAAGGGCAATGGCTATAAGAAGATTGCAAAGATGTTAAACATACCAAGAGACACCATAGGAAGCATCATTCGCAAATTCAAGGCAAAGGGCACTGTTGAAACGCTACCTGGTCGTGGCAGAAAGAAGATGCTGACTTCGACTGCTGTGCGCTACCTGAAGCGTAGAGTGGAGAAAAGTCCCCGTGTGACTGATGAGGAACTGAGAAAAGATTTGTCAGATGTAGGTACTGAAGTTATGCGTAATGAAGGCCTCCATGCCAGAACTCCCAGGCGCACCCCCTTGCTGTCTCCAAAGAATAAGAAGAGTCGACTGCAGTATGCCAAAAGTCATGTGGACAAACCACAGAAGTTTTGGGATAGTGTTCTGTGGACTGATGAAACAAAATTAGAACTGTTTGGGCCCATGGATCAATGCTATGTTTGGAGGAGGAAGAACAAGGCCTATGAAGAAAAGAACACCTTGCCTACTGTGAAGCATGGCGGGGGGTCAATCATGCTTTGGGGCTGTTTTGCTTCTGCAGGTACCTGGAAGCTTCAGCATGTGCAAGGTACCAATGTGATGCAGTCCGTCACAAACCTGAGGCTTGGGAGACGTTGGACCTTTCAACAGGACAATGATCCCAAGCATACCTCCAAGTCCACTAGAGCATGGTTGCAGATTAAAGGCTGGAACATTTTGAAATGGCCATCGCAGTCACCAGACTTAAATCCGATTGAGAACCTCTGGTGGGACTTAAAGAAAGCAGTTGCAGTGCGCAAGCCTAAGAATGTGACTGAACTGGAGGCTTTTGCCCATGATGAATGGGCGAAGATACCCGTAGCTCGCTGCAAGACACTTGTGTCAAGCTATGCTTCACGTTTAAAAGCTGTTATAACTGTAAAAGGATGTTGTACTAAGTATTAAGATTGAATGTCACTTGGGGGTTGAATAAAACTGATAATGATGTGAGCAGAGAAAAGACATTTGTGGTTATTTCATTATAAATGTTATGTTATATTTGTCTGACCTACACGTGCCTCTTTGATTTAATTGTAAGCAGGATGACTGAATGATCAAAATCAATGTCAAACCGGCCAAAACAATCAATTTCAGTGGGGGTTGAATAATTTTGAACACAACTGTATGTGCTCGTAGAGTAATTTACAACGGCTTCGAATGCAGCTCAACCACTCAGAATCAAAGGACCGGAACTATCCTTTTTATAAATAGTTTTAGATATCATATAGATATTCCAGAGAGGTCATTATACAAAGCAAGTCAACTTTTTGCCAGATGCATGTCTCATGTTAAGAAATTCCTGTGGCCTTTTGGGCTTTTCTGACCAACGTACCCTTTCTTTCCACACACACAGGTGGGGCAACGAGGCAAATTCCCCTTCTCTCACCAAACAGATGGGGCAAAGGACCAATCCTCCAACAACAAGCAGGCCCGTCGGCCTGGGAACGGGTGTCTGTGCCATACCTGAGCTTTCTCAGGTAGATCAAACAAAACAGCTCAACAATGAACAATCCTGAGAGAGAAAAAAAACAGAGAAAGGTCACATTTGGAAAATATGTAATTCCTGTTTATACGAATGTGATCAGCCTGTGCTCCCAACGCACAGTGCGGCGGCCGCTCTGTGAGCGGTAAAAATGGTGTTTCAAAAAAACTAAAACAATAGACCCCTCTGACTTACCTTTGCATTCTTAGAGGATTAGCTTGCATGGTGAGACGCTAGGCCAGCCTAGGAGAGGAAGAGGGGGACGTGAAGGCTTTTAATCGATTCCCAGGCTGTCGGGACCACCGGCCTCACACAAGGGAGCTATTATGAACGTTACCTGCCTTCCAGTACCCAGAGGCTCAGTTCAAAGGGTCTTGAGATGGACTTTCAAGCCCAGTGGGGAAGTGTCACCCTACACCGCTGTGAACAGAGCACGGGTTTTGATGATCCGGGGGGGGGAAATATCAATGGGACGCACAGCAGCTGTAAATGTGCACTCACCGCCCAAACGACAGCGCAGGGTGCTGGAGGTCAGACGAGGATAAGACCGCTTGAAATGACGTTTTAATAAGTCTGTACAGATAGGGAGGTGATTAAAAACTGAAGAGGATGAGATACATTTGTAAAGCGGCGCGCTGGCAGCGGTTTATGCCTCGGGTTATGTCTTAAAAGCGTGACTCGCAACCGGCTTGTCAAACCTTGAATGCTATAAATGAAGTTCGATATGTGGTTGCTTGACTTGAATGCAGCTTGTGCCTTCAAAGCATTTCCTAAAACAACACCATTGAGGAGATGATTAAGGTGTTTCTCTCATTTCCCTGCATCATTTTGTTTTCTGTTCTCCTTGCCATAATTCTTTGAGGGAAAGGAAGTGCCCTACAGTTTCTTTGAGGTTAGATTAATTGGTGAAGAGCTCGTACTAAAGATTTTCGGATGTTTTCAACCATGTGTGAAACCCTCATTATAATGTTTATGTCAAAACTCTAACAGGACTTTTCCTTGGTTTCTGTCTGCGGATGAAGGAAAACATGATCAAAGTGTGACTCTCGCTAACCAAATCCCACCAGAGATGTCGGATACAAAGGAGGATTGAAGTAAAATTCTTTAAAAAAAAAAAAAAAGCACGCAAAGGAAACTGAGGTGCCAACACGTTAGGAGCGAAAAATCCCGACAAACAAAAGGTTGCATCAATAGTTCATGGGATTTTTTTTTAAGGTTTGTCTTTTTATATCCTTTGCCTTATATTTACCTCTGTTGTCAAAGGATTGCTGTTCTCCTGCTATGATTCAAACAGCTCCAGATGAAGAGGATTCAAGATGGAAGCTTTAGTTGATGCTGTCATATCTGTGTAGCGCTGTGGGTTCAACTCAAGGTTACCAGGTTCTCAGTGGCTTCGTTGCACCTGCCATAGAAAGAAGACGACGTTGATTTAACATTGTCCACAAAATGGTATCCCACAGGGTTCTGTCAGTGGACCGATATTGTTATCTTTTCTAACAGTTGCGCTTTGTTCATAAGTTGAGTGCTGTAATATTTTAAGATTGCTATGAAAACCAGAGATGGTCATGGACAGGTCATCTAGAAGCATCATAGCTATATCACCTCCTCCCTCAGGTGAGAAAAGCCTTTTTTTCCCTTCCTTTAATTGTTTGGTTCGCACCTACAGTTCACAGATATCAAATATTTTCACGTCAGTCTTACTCTTTAAACAATGTATCCAAAGCCTGGTGACCTGTAAAACAGAGCTGCAAATATTTTTCTTGGCAATACTATCAAATCTTCTCAGAAATCCTAAAACATTTTCAGACCAGTGTTGGTTCACACAAAAATATTCTGTACAATAAGGCTCCGTTTGTTAACGTTAGTTAACAAGAACTGAGAGTGAACAGTTTTTACATTATCAATGTTATTAATAAATACTGTAACAAATGTATTGCTGATTTTTAGTTATTAGTTAGTGCATTATGTTGACAAAACGGGAGCTTGTTGTAAAGTTACCAAATATTAATTTTGGGGTTCTGTTGTCTGTGCTGATCCTTTCCATAAAATGAAGAATCACATTATTGAGCTCCAGAAAGTGTACAAAAACACCCATAAGTCAATGCAAGTCACACCACACTAGTCAATGCAACTGTGAATAAATGATTCATTTCATTGTAAAAATGAAAATTTTGTAATCATTATTTAACCTTGTGTCATTTCAAAAATGTACGTCTGACTTTCTTCTGTGGAGCATTAAAGATGACATTTTGAGAAATGTCTGTTTTGTTGTCCACACAATGGAAGTCAATGGCCTCCAATGTTGATTGGTTCCCAACGTTCTTCAAAATATCTTCCTTTGTGTTTCACAGAAGGAAATGAGCCATACAGGTTTGGAACGACATGAGGGTCAGTTGTGATGACAGAATTGACATTTCTGAGTGAGCTATCCTTTTAAAATCAGCATGAAGTGATGTTTGCAACCCATTTTACTTTGGCAATCATCCGTATTTATGAGCAAAAATGGATAATCAAAGAGAATAAAAATGTAGAGTTTGAAAAGTAGGCCAGAAATGCAGCCAGTTTATTGGAAAGGAAAGTTTGAGAAGTAAAGGCGGAGCATTTTTGAGTTTTTTTATTATAAATACAATCAAAATATGATGTATTAAACAAGAACGCACATTTAAAAAGATAAATTTCATGTTAAGTTATTAGTCAATGCAAATGAGATCTGAGACCTATGGAGCACAACATTTTCAGTGAAAATTTTTCGTAAATAAATTTCATCTGTTCCTCACATAAAGGCTCCAGAAGACTTGGAATTTAATGAACGAGTTGCATAAACTACTTTTATGGTGCTGCTTTGGTGAGTAAGGTGAGTAAATGACAACATAATTTTCATTTTTGGGTGAACTATTCCTTTAACCTTTCCCGATGACATACTTCAAGAGTTTTATAACTTTCACCAAGCATTAATTCCCATTAAACTCTGACAGGCACTGTTGGGAAGCTGATTGTGAGCTCGGCAAAGTAGAAAAAGTGGGAGCAGCAGCCTCGGCCCTGACATCTGCCCAGCTCCTAAACACTTCTCGTCCTGCTGTGTCCTTCTGTTCAACAGACCTCTGTCCTTCAAGTCTACAGCAGCAAGATAAGATGACGACCGCCTGCAAATCCAACCGCCGGTAACTAGGTGTGAAACCCTCCTTGTGCTCTTGAGCAGTCTATTTCTGACTTAATAGAAGATAGGTATTGTTTAACGTCCTTCTCATCTGAAATGATTTGGAGCTGATGAATAAATGAGATACAGGAAGGCCGTAGCGAGGAGTCCGCCGAGACTCGGTCTCAAACAAAGCTGGAATTAGTGTCAGCCTAACGTTCTGTACTCTGCGCTGAAGAATACCAGCATCGCTGCCTCATTATCTCCAATAAGCGTCAATTAGCCATTCTGTAATGATACCGCCACCACACATGCCAACAAGGCCAATTTAAATAGGGCCATTAAAAGCAAAATGATCTGGGTTTATGAAAATGAGATGTGGATTGGGTACAATTCAATGCTTATACTTAAATGCTTAAATATAAATATATTTGATAAGATATGAACATAAACAAGGGCTTTGAGTTTTTAAGTTCCGAATATAATTAATCAGAACTATGTTAAATAGCCTCAAGGCTGCTGCTAAAACGTAGGATCATTTTTATGGGTTGGCCCACCAGAGCCAATAATGTTCCTGATGATGGAACTGTATAGACCTATGTTTTGTAAAGGATTAGTTCAGCCAAAAATAAAAATTGTCATGATTTTCATAGTTTTCTTTCAAAGGAACAAAAGAAGATGTTTTACTGAAAGAGCGCACTTAAATGTTCTGTACAACAAAAGCGTGGATAGCGACTAGGGGTCAATCAATCAAGGTTGAAATAATTTAAATGAAAAAAAATGCTTATAGTTGTGATGAAAAGTTTACATACCCCTTGCAGAATCTGCAATATATATATATATATATTTTTTTTTTTACAAAGTAAGAGCATAATAATACTACGAGATAAGACATTTGTCAGACGTTTAGGCTATGTTGTGTCGAATCCTCCGCCATGGTCTTGTCAGTCATCCCGTCACGTGTTCAGTGAAATCAGATTTCTGCTGCACTATATACGACTCTCCAGCACATGTTGGATGAGTTGGATGGAATTGAAGCGACCGTTATCCAACTGAATTTAATGTTTTTTATTTTTATAAAAATCAAAACAACACTGGAGGCATAATGTAAATGTAGCGGCGACATATTCTGTCCTAATTTCACCATCACTCTGTCATGTCAATATCACGAGACCGCTTTTCACCTCAATGGGAAATCTCGTCACGTTTTAATCTCACGAGATCTCATGGCATGAGATCTCGTCACACACACACACGCACACACAAATATATATGTGTGTATTATATAAATATATTATACACAAGACAAAATGACCTTGTTCAAAAGTTTACACACCCTTGATTTGTAATACTGCTTGTTGATGATTAACGTCTGTTTTTATGCTTTGTGATAGTTGTTCACAAGTCTCTGAGTCATCCTCCAGGTCCCCTACATTATTTGGTTTTTCAGCAGCGGCTGTATGATTGTCACGATTGTCAGCTGAAGTGCCCGTGTATACCACGAGAAGGCACTTCATCTTGGACTTTCCCACACACACAAAAACACATGCTCACTCACTTACTCTCTCATCCACTCACTCACTCACTCATCCACCAAGGCAGACTACATTTCCCAGAAGCCCTGTACCCATCACTGATCACTCCACCAGCTGCAACGCATTACCCATTCACTGATTACACTCACACCTGACACTAATCACATCTCACTATTTAAGCACACTGCACCCACACATCACCGCGAAGTCTTGAGCTACATCCTGTACCAATTCTGAGCGTTTATTTTTGTGTCTCGGTTCTGATTTTTGCCTGTTCCCTGTTTCCTGATTGTTATCTGCCTGACTTTGGATTTATTGCCTGTTTACCAGCCACGATCCTGATTGTCCCCTGTATATCTGTTTGCTGATGATTGACCTCTGCCTATCTGACAACGCCAACTTTAAATAAAGCTGCAACTGGATCTCACTTCGTTACAATGATTTTGATCTTTTCACACCGAGTACAATTGAGGGACTCATACGCAAGTGTTATAAAAGATGCAAAAATCAAGAGTAGGGGGTAAAAAACTTTTTGAAATTGATGTAGGGGTAATCTGCACTTATTTTGTCTCCTGTAACCATGTAAGCAGCTTCTGAAGAGCAGTATTAAATAAAAAAAATATGATCTTTAAACAAGATAAGAAAAGTTTACACATCGTCATCTTGTTCAAAAGTTACACTCCCTGGCTCTTAGTGCATCGTGATTCCTTCTGAAGCATCGGTGAATGTTTAGCATCAAACATTAGAAACACAAGACACATAAAAATGGCTTGTGTGAATCACCTTCATCCATACAAACATTTTGGCTAATATTCTCGTGACAGCTGGGATGGCTTCTTATTTACAACAGATTCTTTTAATTAAAGACCATCATATTCAGACTCACAAGCTTCAAACAGTCTGTGCCGGTATCACAGGACTGCCGTATTTCTTTCTACAGTGCTCATACTGTATTACAGTTTTTGGGCGAGAGGACGGGCTACTGTCAACAGATATACTATTTTACGGCTATTTTTTGGCTCACGCACCTCAGAAATACAAAAAAAGGACAATGATATATGATCAACATTTTTAGGATCCTTTAATGTAAAGAATGATGCCCTGTTAGTGTTCATTTTGTTACGTTTAGTGTTCAGTTGTGGCATATATTTACATATATTTACATACTTTGCAAACTAAGCTATTAAAATGATTAATGTACAGGCTATTGTGGGAGGGACAACATTTCGCTGGACTTTAGCTTTGGTTGAAAGTTGAGCATTTTTTTATTGTTTAATGCATATTTTCATTTTTTTTTCATAAAATGAGTTTGAGATCAAACAATAATTGGCACACCCCCCGCAGTACCGCTGCGGACCCCCTGTCGAAGACCCCTAAGGTAGAATTTTTATGTTCTAGTTTATGAGCTGACTAATACAGAGTTGTGTGTCAAAAATATACTTATGATTTTTGCCTGCAGATCATGAAAAATCCCATTAAAGGAGACAATTCGACACATATCTGGAGACTTGGTGGAGGACTCTTTTGACTTGGACCAGCAAGTAACCACCTGGCATCCACACAGAACACCCTAGCAATGCATAAAGAAAAAAGTAGGCCACTAGAGGACAACACCCTGGCAATCACATAGTGTCAAGCATTCAGAAACATTCAAATCAGCTTTGATTCCGGAACGGATCCTAAAAAGAATCAAACAAACCGTTTCATTTTGTTTGTTAAATTCTATGCAATGATCCCTGTCATTTGACAAAACGTTGTTGTTTTGGATTTGTGCGCACATATAGGTCTGCCAGGAAGAAAAATCATTACTAAAATCATTGAATCATTACTCACTGGCCTTGAAATTTTGTTTTTCCAGCTATTTTGACAGTAACTCCAGAACAGTGGAATGATTAGCTGTCACAGTGTGTTCGGTAATGACATTCGTTGCGGTGCACCCTACATACTAATAATGCCAATAGTCTCATTGTGTTTAACGTGCCGTCCTGCATCCAATTTCCCACCAACAAAATCCTGTCATTGAGGATAAGTCCAATCTTCAAACCAATCAGCTATTAGTATATCCCTCCAGGTCCATTTGCATATTTATTGCCCAATCAAAGCAGCTCCTGTCATATCTCAAACATATGTTTGCCTGGCTGCGGTCAAAGAATTCCCAGACTATTTTATAGCTTTTTAAAGGATTGTGAAGAGGTCACACATAAACTTTTAGCATGTAAATAATCACTTGCATCTTGGAAAGCTTCAGAGAAGAAAATATATTAGATTCTGAAGGCTTATCTGCAGCGGACGTGCATGCATGTTAAATGGCTCTCGGGCAGGAAGAATAAACTCTATCCTTCCTGATAACAAGCTTAAGTAATTTGCATTTATTGCAATAATTGCCAGTGCAACATATTTAAGTGGTTGCTCTTGCATATCTACACATGCATACCTTAGCTAGTATCACTAAATGCAATAAAGCAAGAGAAGAATATACAGTGTCTCGTGTTTGCTAGTAAGTGCATGACTGTATTGCTGGCACGGATGCTTTTTCCTGATATGGCATGTCTGTTTAACTCAGTGGACACAGTGGGTGAGAGATTCTGAGGAGCCTGATAAGTCATTTATGATGCCAACTACATTCATCTCAAGGGTACGGGTACGAGTAGTCTGTCGTGCGAGACTCCTGTGTTGCATGTCACTTAGATTTTGTGCTCAAAGGAAGGTGGCTCACACAAAAAGTTGTTTCCTTCCCTCTGAGTGCACCAGTGTAGAAACCGTGCATGTCCCTGCTGCTGAATGCTGTATTAAATGCTGCAGAAATGGTGTTTAAAGGAAATATAATTGTGTGTGTGTGTGTGTGTGTGTATATATATATATATATGCGGGTGCAGGAAACTATAGTTCATTTATGTAAACAAGGATAGTAAAATACAAAAAACTGTGACATATTAATTTTTTATTTTTTTTTTATTAAAATTTGGGACCAAAGATTATGCAGACACTTTGACCTGATCATGTTTTGCTTCAGTGTTATCTGACATTATCAATTTTTTCTGACTGACTTCTTGTCATATTTTATGACCATTTTTTTTAAACTATACCGAATAAACTTTTTTAATGTGTGAAATGTTGGAGGTGTCTGAATAAATTTTGGTTTGACTGTGTGTGTGTGTGTGTATATATATATATATATATATATATATATATATATATATATATATATACACACAGGGAGTGCAGAATTATTAGGCAAGTTGTATGTTTGAGGATTAATTTTATTATTGAACAACAACCATGTTCTCAATGAACACAAAAAACTCAATATCAAAGCTGAATATTTTTGGAAGTTTTAGTTTTTAGTTTTAGCTATTTTAGGGGGATATCTGTGTGTGCAGATGACTATTACTGTGCATAATTATTAGGCACCTTAACAAAAAACAAATTTATACCCATTTCAATTATTTATTTTTACCAGTGAAACCAATATAACATCTCAACATTCACAAATATACATTTCTGACATTCAAAAACCAAACAAAAACAAATCAGTGACCATTATAGCCACCTTTCTTTGCAAGGACACTCAAAAGCCTGCCATCCATGGATTCTGTCAGTGTTTTGATCTGTTCACCATCAACATTGCGTGCAGCAGCAACCACAGCCTCCCAGACACTGTTCAGAGAGGTGTACTGTTTTCCCTCCTTGTAAATCGCACATTTGATGATGGACCACAGGTTCTCAATGGGGTTCAGATCAGGTGAACAAGGAGGCCATATCATTCAATTTTCTTTTTTTATACCCTTTCTTGCCAGCCACGCTGTGGAGTACTTGGACGCGTGTGATGGAGCATTGTCCTGCATGAAAATCATGTTTTTCTTGAAGGATGTAGACTTCTTCCTGTACCACTGCTTGAAGAAGGTGTCTTCCAGAAACTGGCAGTAGGACTGGGAGTTGAGCTTGACTCCATCCTCAACCCGAAAAGGCCCCACAAGCTCATCTTTGATGATACCAGCCCAAACCAGTACTCCACCTCCACCTTGTCTGAGTCGGACTGGAGCTCTCTGCCCTTTACCAATCCAGCCACGGGCCCATCCATCTGGCCCATCAAGACTCACTCTCATTTCATCAGTCCATAAAACCTTAGAAAAATCAGTCTTGAGATATTTCTTGGCCCAGTCTTGACGTTTCAGCTTGTGTGTCTTGTTCAGTGGTGGTCGACTTTCTGCCTTTCTTACCTTGGCCATGTCTCTGAGTATTGTACACCTTGTGCTTTTGGGCACTCCAGTGATGTTGCAGCTCTGAAATATGGCCAAACTGGTGGCAAGTGGCGTCTTGGCAGCTGCACGCTTGACTTTTCTCAGTTCACGGGCAGTTATTTTGCGCCTTGGTTTTTCCACACGCTTCTTGCGACCCTGTTGACTATTTTGAATGAAACGCTTGATTGTTCGATGATCACACTTCAGAAGCTTGGCTATTTTAAGACTTCTGCATCCCTCTGCAATATATCTCACTATTTTTGACTTTTCTGAGCCTGTCAAGTCCTTCTTTTGACCCATTTTGCCAAAGGAAAGGAAGTTGCCTAATAATTATGCACACCTGATGTAGGGTGTTGATGTCATTAGACCACACCCCTTCTCATTACAGAGATGCACATCACCTAATATGCTTAATTGGTAGTAGGCTTTCCAGCCTATACAGCTTGGAGTAAGACAACATGCATAACGAGGATGATGTGGTCAAAATACTCATTTGCCTAATAATTCTGCACTCCCTGTATATATATATATATATATATATATATATATATATACAGGTATATATATATAAAATGTATATATACACATATATAAAAGTGTCACATTTTCCACAAAAAATATGTTTTTAACTTTGACAATAATCAGAAATGTTTCCTGAGCGAGAATCAGTATATTACAGTGATTTATGAAAGATCATGTGACACTGAAGTTTTTACTGTATTTTTGATCAAATAAATGGAGCCTTTCTGAGCATAAGAGACAAAAATATTCAAATAAATTGCATCAAATATTTTAAAATAGAAAACAGTTCTTTGAAATTGTAGTAATATTTCACAATATTTTTATAATATAATTATAATTATAATATGTCATATAGATGCAACCCAAATATTTGGTTTATATTTTATATTTTGTTATATAATGCAAAAAATGCATAATGAATTTTTGATTATAGCATAAGTGTCCAAATACTTTTTCAGATATTTATTTATATTGTAAAAGACTTAAAATTCAAGCCCGAAAGCCAAAATCTTATTTTTTAAAATGATTTTAAAAGAAAGTCCATATGAGTTTGAAATGGCAAGAGGATGAGTAAATGAACTGTTCTGTCAGCTGTGAGACAACATTTCCTGTGTGAATCATTTGGTTGCATCTGTGATATTGCGACAAGAATTTCTGTCATAAAAATTGCCAACACCAGAGCTATATATAAATGTGGCAACAACCCAAAGAAAGTGTGGTTATTAGATTCATAAACACACTCGTGACAGTCAGATGCTGGTTAAGAGATTCTGTAAATAACTGAGAGGAGTGAGCAGGAGGTGGAGTGATGGAGATAATGAACGTGCAGGAGGAAACCGTAAACACTGCTAAAAATGCCAGACGTCAGTATCACACTGCTGAATTTTTATTGGGAAAGAGGGGAGGGAGGGGGGAGGGGGGTATGGAAAGGATGTCACAATTAAAGCAAAATCAGCTCATTTGTGAAATGTGAGGCTCTTTGGCTCAATGCACAGATTCCCTCAAGTTTCAATTAAAGGACTGTTCTGGGTTCAGTACACCACAGGAAATAATAGACACTCGTACATCAGTTTGAATAAACAAGCACAAATTCAGTGTACAGTAATGCACTTACAGCGAAACTGATGCAAGACATGACGTTTTGTACACTTCTCTAAAGCTGTAATCATGAGAAGTGTTTGTTGTGATTCACATCAGTCAAAAGTTTGGGGTCAATAAGATTTAATGTAGTTTATTTGAATATTTTTGTCATTTATGCTCAGCAAAACTGCATTTATTTGATAAAAAAAAAACAGTAAAAACTATGGAAGCTTATTTCCGCCAGAGAATAAAAATAAAAAGGTAATTGCAGTTACCTTTATTATTACATATATTAATGTCAGAGATCGGTCAGGCTCTGCAGTCAGCCTCATCACCTCATCACCAGCACTAGTTGTAAGCACACACTTCACCTCTGCACTTCGTCCGGTCTCGACTTCGGTTAAGGACTCTTTACCAGTGCTACTTACCTTTATATGTTCCTGCTCCCTCGTTTTCATAGTTACCCTGTTTCTCTGTCTGTCTGTGTCTCCAGCCGTCATCTCTCCCAGGAATCCTCCATCACTTCCATCCCGGACGCGAAGTGTGTGCCCTGTACCTCGCCATCATCTGCCCATCCATCCATCTGTTAAACAGAAAGACTGTCAGTATGTCGTTCCATCTCCTCATACTATACTACATTCCTACTTCCCTGTGTCGTTGGATCCCGTGTTGTTCAATAAACCTGTTTCGTTGATATACTTCTCTGTGAGTCTGTGTTCCGTTACAAGTAAGGTATAAAACGTTGCGATTGCCTTTTTATTTATTAATAATACATATTTTAAAATAATTTAAATTGTCATTTATTTCTGTGACAGTAAAGTTTGTTTTTAACAACCATTTTTTCTAGTCTTCAGTGTCACATGATCCTTCAGAAATCATTCTTATATGCTGATTTGCTGCTCAAGAACTTTTATTGTTATTACTAATGTTTAAAATGGTCGTGCTGCATGTTTAGCATGCTTGTGGAGGGCGTTTTGATTAATTTAATGTGTCCCTGCTGAATAAACATATTAATTTCTTTCCAAAAAAAAACAAAAACATATATATATATATATATATATATATATATATATATATATATACTGTATATATATATATATATATATATATATATAATATAAATTATAATATATTACAATATAAATAATAATTTTATATATATATATATATATATATATATATATATATATATATATGTAATTCCTTATAATTATAATAATAATAATTCTGTATTATTATATGTACATTCCTTCCTATTGTTTCTCTTGCAGTTCATGCATTCATACTGGTTTTAGTCCATGGCCAGTTTGGCTGACAACGTCAAACTGGGGAGGGTGAGTAAGTTTACTATTGTTTTGATTTTTAGTTGAGTAGATAAGTTTGCCTCAGTCGTAACATAGATCTAAAGGGGCACTTGAGTGAACGCTCGTGCAGCACTTAAAAGGCAATTATCCATCAATGTGCCCTGGTCCCCATTCAAGCATGGTGCTCATCCTTTTTTAATGTTGTTGAATGGAGCACGCGGTCTCCATCGCAGCAGGGGGCTTCAGGGCAAGTCACGGAAGCCCCAGCTCAGAGCAGTAAGGCTGAGTATCTCACGCCACTCGCTCGTACACACTCAAACTCACGCACACACACACACACACACACACACTGCTCTTGCTCTAGTTCTCCTAGACAGACTCATTTCACCAGCCTGATGCACTGAACTACTTTTGAGACAACTATCCACATACATGTACATGCAGTGACTGTATGGCTTTAAAAAGGAATGACATTTCCTTGCGATGTTGTTACTCTTTAAGACTTGACCCAAATTATTTTCTTTGTGCATGATTCATTGGTGCATGTTTTCCCTTATCATTGTTTATGAAATATTTTTTTTTCCTCTTCTAAAACTACTTTACTTTTCAGTTCATATCACCCATGTCATCCTCTTTAATATCACACCCTATTTTCTTTTGTTAAATATCCTGTTTCACACGCATTGCGGATGTAAAATAGTTTGTTAAAACCATTTTTATGTTGACTAAGTCAACTTTGTCTTGGATGTTTCTTCTGAAATTCCTTTGGAGAAACGCTACTACACGCAAATTGCACTATTTTTGACATACAGTAAGAGTATAGAGAAAATTTAATGTGGATAGCAGCTAAGATAACCTTCACATAGCCCGTAAGTTTGCGTCACTTTTCCATTGCCTTTTGGATTATTGTAGGAAAAAAGCTCTGTGCCCAACACTAAAAATGTATTGGCTCAACAAAAAAAACAAACAAACAAATTATAAATAAATAACACAAAAGTTTGCACTGTTAACTTTGAGTGAATTTACGTTCAACCAACAAGCTACATTGAGCTATAGGAACTTAATTTGTAGCATAAACACAAGTTTTTTACTAAAAAAAAAAGTCACTCCAACTATTAGAGTTGTAGCCCTGGAACCAATTAATCTGATCAATTTCAGTTCAAATGAACAGCTATCACAGCACATTATTTAACATGCATATTTAATGAACACATAAGATGTTATTTGTCATTGGCATCAGCGCAGTCATTGCTTATAGAGTCAAGCCTTCATGTATCTACTCTGAAGGGGTGGATTCTGGAATCCACTGCCGCTTCAATATATATATATATATATTGAGTGATTTATCATGAAGTAATGAATCAACATTCATTTATCATAACTGGTCTTTTGGGTCTTTAACTGTAAAATTCCCCTACAACTCTTCAGCACAATGATAACCACAAAAACGGCAACATTTCTCTTTTAAATGTCAATCATAACAGCATTAAACACCAACAGGACCAAAATTAACACTCAATTTAAACATTTATTCTCCTCATCCAGTCCTGTGCAAAGCATGCTGGGAACTAGAAATCCACTGCCTATTTTCCAAAGTTATGAAGACAATTTCATTACGTTACAGGGAAATTTGAGTTTAAATGTAAAATTGAATTTAGATGTAATGATCAACATTATGTCAACAGAACTCAAAAAATTAAGTTTGCAACTTAAAGGGTTTAATTAAAACAATAAATTACAGTTTGTAACTTACAACCATGTTAAGGTTAAACCAGGTCCCCTGAATTACTTTTTTGAGTGAAAAGTTTGTAATTCTTACATGTTTGGTTCATCATGATAATCTTCACAAGAAGCCTAAATACAATCGCCAGAAGTAAAATGCTAAACGTAGGCTATAAACTGCTCACATCGCATGATTTCAACATCATTTTTCTCTGAAAGGTTGAGGTAGAGTAGTTTCCAAGAGCACAATTATAAACAAAATCATTGGGTAAAAAAAAGTGGAATAGTGAGTAGATAAGTTCATCTGTTTGGCCTGATGATGTTTAATGTCCCCGAAAACCTCAGTAGTCACATTTAGCCACTTGTTGCCTTTTTCAAGACAAGTAAAAGCTTTAAAAAAAAAATCACAAGGGGGATCACTGGTGTATTGATGACGTGTAGAGTAAAATGGTAACCACACACCTTATTTCAGGCATTAAATCAAAAACCCATTCATATAAAAAAAACATTTCCTGGAACAGAAAGTGCTAAAATACTGAAATTTACATACGCTGAAGTTTTTCAGAGTCAACTCTTGACTCCCACTGTAGGAGTTGATAGAATCAACTCCTCGACTTTATTTACTTTATATCAAAACAGGGTCAGGAATAATACAAGATTGCAGTAATTATTGCACACTTAATTAATATTTTTCTTAAAGCACAAAACTTAATTCACCTTTAATAAAACTGCATGACTGTGCAAATTAGTCCAATTTAGTGATGACTTCCTTGAAATGATGAGTAGCTATCAAAGTTGTTTCCTTGCTATTGAGATACTTAATATTACAAAGGTAAAAGTCACAAGAAACCGCCATGGTTGAATATTATGTCAGAATTAAATATTGAGAAAATCACCTTTGAAGACTTGAAGGCATTTTTAGAGTTGTTGTTGTGTGTGACAAACACATAAGTAAAGCCTCATAACTCCTCATATATATATATATATATAATTTTTATTATAATTTTACACATTTTTTCTTATTTGACATGCAATAATTCAGGAAGGCAATAAGATAGGATGAAAATAATTTTTTGATGAAGCTCTCCTACACATTAGCTGTATCAGAATTTTGTGGTGATCGCATAAAGAAATCAAAAGTTACAGCATTTGGAACCAAGGTAACCGAGGATGGTTCCATTTGGAACCATCTATGCGTGTTTCATGAAGTTATGAGTAAAAATTCCACTTGAAATCTACATATTTCTTTTTAGTTAAATAAATTATGAAAACTTTTTTTCTATTTATCAGCAAATAACTCAGCAATACTTAGGAGTTTATTGAACTGGCTACATGCATTGTAAAGTTCAGACTCTAAGCTTTCAAATGACACATTTTGACACCTATTCAAGGTGAAAAAGATGATCATTAATATTTTCGTTGCTAGGTGGCGCCGGTGGGCGGTACACTCTGGTTTATAGGGATTACTCAGCATTCGTTAAGAGTTGATCAAAATGGTTAGATGCATTAAAAAGTCGAGTTTCTAAGCTTTAAAATTATTGATATTTTATGTTATTCCTCATTGGAAAATAAGCATGGACGGCTCTGGAAACATTGGATAACACATTGAATCCCGGAAAAACGAGAGACATATTTTTTGCCAAATACGTTACATCATTCCGTCAGATATATCTTGTGATCAACACCATGGATTATGTGGTTTTCGGGCTCATTTTGATTGTAAGAATCTGCTGTAAATGGTGACATGCAATTTTCACGAAGTCATGAGCAAAAACACCACGTGAAATTTACATATTTGTTTACAGTTAGCGCTTGTGCGCGGTTTTTGTACACCGTCTCTAATGCATTCAGAGTCGAATGAATTGACTCCCCATCACTAATGAGATCTCTGATGTTCAATCGCAAACTCCGGTGTGAGATATGATGGAGATCTCTTCTGAAACTCTAGGCGAGACTTTTAAGAGGGTTTATTTTGAAAAGCAAGATCCTCAATTTGCTCTCATTAAAGTTTAGGAGAACAAATTGAGATATTAAAGAGATGTCATTTGTGAGTATTCTTTCCACCAGAGGTCTTTCTTTCGCTCACACACATGCAGATATTCCACATTGTCTTGTGGGATCTGTCCCCAACAGTGGCGGCAGCAATCGCTTTCTTCTTGTTTACCCACAACTAGCCTTAATCCTTTTATCTGTCCTTGTACAGTCTATTGTCTATGTGCAGAATTAGTGCCTATTTAACAATGCATCATCTCAGACACACATTTCCATTATGTGTCCTGATTACATTGGGGAGGGCAGTCTCGTTTTGGACTTATTTATAGCTGATTATCACTAGAGAGTCTGTGTTAATGATTCAAATCCAAAAGAACAACTCTTCTCTCAGATTAAGTGTCTCTTATGAAGTCTGATATCAAGTACTGATTATGTAAGTAGTAGTTCTGACATGAAAATTCAAAATGTGAATTTTATTGATACGACTAATTAAACATCCATCCTTCAGATGAGAAGTAAAACTGAGGTTCTGACTCTCTGTGGTCATTAAAAATCCCACGATGTCTTTCGAAAAGAGTAGGGGCGTAACCTGGACAAATTTGCCTATTGGCTTCTGTCCATCATGGCCTCCTAAACATCCTCGTATTCTGATTGGCTTCATCACTCTGTCTCCTCTCTACCAATAAGCTGGTGTGTTGGTGGGTGTTCGGGCACATCATCCAACTTTAGTTTGTTATATTATGCAGATGCTTCTCTCTTTAAGAAACATTTACATTTAGTCATTTAGCAGACGCTTTTATCCAAAGCGAGTTACAAGTGAGGCAATTAGGGGGTGTCTTGCTCAAGGGCACTTTAGTCATGGTATCGAAGGTGGAGAGAGTGCTGTTTATTCACAATCCCTACTTTCAATTCCTGCCGGCGTGGGAATCGAACCGGCAACCTTCAGGTTAAAAGCCCAACTCCCTCAACCATTAGACACGAGTAAATTTTTCATATACAGTAAGAGGATGGAGCTAGGCTATAATATATTCCAAATTTGTCTCGAGAAAATTTTATGAGAAATGCTTGAGCTGATTGAAGCTTGTCTCTGCCTCTAAAGAAAATAAGTTTTATTTATTATAAAATAGAAATTGAGATTAAGCCTTGTGCATCAAAGAAAAGGTTACACATAGATGCAAAATGGACAAAAATGTCCATGCCAAAAACCTGTCGTAGAAATATGATTTATTAATATATTTTTTTCCACTTTGACTGATGTCAATTTTTTAACCAGCAAACATTCATTCATTTTAAGAACTGTATCCCTTTAAATGCTGGTTTGTTCACATAATGCCAAAGTTTATAGTTTATTTTTATAAACTAAATGCTAAGCAGATCTTTTTTTCTTTGCTTATTAGATTCTTGGGTGTGTCAATGAAAAACAACAAATTTAATTTTGAGGCATTTATATTTTTTATGTAGTGTCAGATTTTTTAATAGAAATATGATTTATTAATATTTTTTTCCACTTTCACTCACTCTTTTTTTTTATCACCATCTCTTCTATTCACAATTACCAAACATTCATTCATTTTCAGAATTTTAACGCTTTACAAATCTGTTTCTTTACATAACGCCACTGTTGTTTTCTATACAAATAATAATCATGAGTAACTGCAATCCTCTCTTCATCTTGCGAACAATGAAATGATCAACCCCTCAAGCGCCACATATTTATAGGTTTGGCTGTGAGAACACCTGTGCGAACGCCTGTGTGAACTCAAACTTTGTATAAAATCTACCAGACTAAACAATCAGCATTTTCTTGTGGTGAAAACTAAAACAATGTGTTTAGGGGCTTCTGAACGTCTGCTTCAAATCCAAGCGCACCTTTTATCTCCGTACAAAAACAATAACAAGTGAAAAAGTGCAATCAAGGGTTAAGATGCATGTTTGGGTGAAAAAGAAAAACCTCAAAGCTAACCTTCAACCTTCGTTGACCTTTTTCATAGTTTTCACATTGCCCTATGACCCTGCCAAGGGTGGGACTCATACATGGAGTGGGATTTTTGTTTGCCAGTTCAATATAATTTCTTTCAAACTAATTACACACATAAAATTTTCAGTAAACACATGCAAACTACACTCTGACATCCTTACCAACATACCCACACAATTATAGCTGCATTATTTTTCCAATTGACTCTATAATATGTAGGGCTGCAACAATTAATCGAAATAAAATCGATCATGAAAATCATCGACAACGATTGTCATTATCGATTAGTCGGGTCTTATCGTGCACGCAAAACGTTCGCCAGTATTGTCAAATTGCAGCACTGAATAACGCATTTCTATGGACAAAATGCACTTAAAAACAGTGGAGGAAACCGAGTGAGCTGCTGCGGAAAAGGTGCGTGATCCAAACTGCAAAAAAACCCAGAACTCTGTATTTGAAGGTTCAAGCTAAAGCATTAGCTCCATGTTTAGCATGGCTTGCCCTGCAGGCGCTTGACAGATGCACGTGCGTCGTCGGCGCAAAACATTCATTCTATGGCTATATCCTTATCAGTACATGTTTCACGTGAGGATTTCCGTTTTGCATAAAGGTTTGTCCTGACAGTCTGCGTTAAACTTCAAACTTTACATTACTGCATAAGCGGCGGCGCGCGCGCACCCGCGTCAGACAGACGGAACGCGGAGGCGCAAAAATATTCATTTTGCTGAAATATCTGTTGTTGACAGTTCAGTTTAGGATTAAAAATCAGTTTGTCATTCAGGAATTCATGGGAGTAGTAACTGTAAAGGGATAACAGCATGTAACTGAATAAATGTAAGACATTTCTATTATTTACAGGATAAAGAAATGACAGTAAGAGGTTATGTGTGTGTTCCTGCTGAACATTTCTCTTGACTGTTGGTTAACAACACTGAGTTCGTGTTTTTGATTTTTTTTTAATGTAGAGATTTAAACTATATTCACTATATACAGTGCTTACATTTATGAGACTTAAACTAATGGTACTGGTGATTACCAAAATCATTTTTATTTTTCTGTAATGCTTAATACATATACAGTATGTGTAAGCTGTTTAGTCACAGTAGTATTTCTAATGCTAAAATATAAATATTGTCGTCATGAATTTTCAAATTTACTGTTTTACAAGAAAGACAGAAAATTGGGCATATTTTTTCAGTCAATAACAGAGACTGTGGAAAAGTACATGCCAGCAAGAATGCAAGCTGTTATCAAAGCCAAAGGAGGCCAAAGTTTTTTTGGACATTGTGTTAATAATGACTTTTTATCAGATCCCTAAAATATTTGGGTAGTCTAAGACATTAAGCACTGTATGTGTTCATAGCATTCATTTGGCACCTTTGTTTGAAGAACATTGGGCAGGATGTGCAATAATGTGTTTTTTGTCAATGAAATAATAAAAAAAGAAAATTAGGATTTTTATCCGATTAATCGAAAAATAATCGGCCAACTAATCGATTATCAAAATAATCATTAGTTGCAGCCCTAATAATATGCATAAGTAGAAAACACAAATAAAGCGAGTATTTCTTTTACATGCCAAATTTGAAAATATGCCACAATCTTGTAAAAAAATGGTAAAAATGTAAAATTTCAAGCCTTGCCGATAGAATGAATGCCTATTTGCAAATATTGTATCATTTTATAGTCAATTGCAGTTTTAATGGGTTTCAATGTGGACATTTTTGTCCTTAAGGTCCTGAGTGTGAGTATTTATTGTACGGAGGGTAAAATTGATTTTTTTTGAAGGAAATGAGGGTAAAATAGTAAAATTCCAATAAAAAGAAACACCTGGGCTAAATTTCATGTAGTTGGCATAGATACACTTATAACAAAAAACAAAACTGAAAGGGACAAAAATGTCCATAAGGGTTAATAAATTGAATAAGAAATGAATTTTGAGACATAATTATGATTAACATGCCTATAACAACGTCATGAAAATGATAAAAACAACCGTCACAGTTATTGTGTGGCTTATTGCTTTATTACATCCTGATTCAGTGCTGAAAAGTTTGCCTTCTACTTTGAGTTTCTTTCGTTATGCTTAACTTTGTGTTAATGTTCTGTTTCGATGGCCCTTGCTCCACTAAAGAAGAACGGCAGATATTTTTCATGTCTCGCTCATGATTAGGTGCTGACTCTGATATAATGATGACGACGTGCATCTTCCACGGAGCACGCGCATGTTCGTCTTCCACAGCTACAGCGGCTCCGCTGGGACACGGTAGATCCCACTGGGATTTTCCTTCATACTCTCAGCGCGGCTATTTGTGCTACACCTTGTTAGAACAAGTGCAAGAAAAATGTGTGGGGTCGAGGAAGGCCTGGGAAGGAGTAAACTATAAAAAGAAACCGTCACTACAGTATTCAGGCTGGGCTCAAGAATAGCTAGCAAGCGCCATTGGTAAACAGCTTGTCGGTTAAGGTTCACATAACATGATTACGGAAGCGAAAATAACGCAAAACTAAATGTTGCTCAAATGGGGACACTTCCTCCTTCAAAACTAGGCATGAAGCAGAACCTACAAATGTAAAATAACATCAGTTAGCTAACTTTACCGGTGATACAGGGCTCAAGAAGTCGAGTCCCCCCAAGAATCGTGTCTCCTTTAGGACCCTAAATGGCTTTTGATGGGTATTTTTTTTAGCGCCAAGTGGAGCTGAAAGATTAATCGTAAAAATATTGCGATCTCGATCTCAAGTACCCACGTGATCTTATTTTATTAAAGACAACGATTCGACCGCGTCTTTTAAACATTTGACAGAATCACACCGGAACATTTAAATAAGTGTTCGTGTTGCCAGAGCCAGAGAGAGCTATGGAAACCCGTTTCCGCCACTGAAAAAAAAAAAAATATATATATTTTTGCGACTTTCTATCTCAGAATAAAAAGTTAGAATTCTGAGATATAAAGTCAGAATTCTGAGATATAAAGTCAGAATTCTGAGATATAAAGTCAGAATTGCAAGTTATAAAGTCAGAATTCTGGGATAAAAAGTCAGAATTCTGGGATAAAAAGTCAGAATTCTGGGATAAAAAGTCAGAATTCTGAGATATAAAGTCAGAATTGCAAGTTATAAAGTCAGAATTCTGGGATAAAAAGTCAGAATTCTGAGATATAAAGTCAGAATTCTGGGATAAAAAGTCAGAATTCTGGGATAAAAAGTCAGAATTCTGGAATAAAAAGTCAGAATTCTGGGATAAAAAGTCAGAATTCTGAGATATGAAGTCAGAATTCTGAGATATGAAGTCAGAATTCTGAGATATAAAGTCAGAATTGCAAGTTATAAAGTCAGAATTCTGAGATATAAAGTCAGAATTCTGGGATAAAAAGTCAGAATTCTGGGATATAAAGTCAGAATTCTGGGATAAAAGTCAGAATTCTGAGATATAAAGTCAGAATTCTGAGATATAAAATCAGAATTCTGAGATATGAAGTCAGAATTCTGAGATATAAAGTCAGAATTCTGAGATATAAAGTCAGAATTGCAAGTTATAAAGTCAGAATTCTGAGATATGAAGTCAGAATTCTGAGATATAAAGTCAGAATTCTGAGATATAAAGTCAGAATTGCAAGTTATAAAGTCAGAATTCTGAGATAAAAAGTCAGAATTCTGGGATAAAAAGTCAGAATTCTGGGATAAAAAGTCAGAATTCTGGAATAAAAAGTCAGAATTCTGAGATATAAAGTCAGAATTGCAAGTTATAAAGTCAGAATTCTGAGATATAAAGTCAGAATTCTGGGATAAAAAGTCAGAATTCTGGGATAAAAAGTCAGAATTCTGGAATAAAAAGTCAGAATTCTGAGATATGAAGTCAGAATTCTGAGATATAAAGTCAGAATTGCAAGTTATTAAGTCAGAATTCTGAGATATAAAGTCAGAATTCTGAGATATAAAGTCAGAATTGCAAGTTATAAAGTCAGAATTCTGAGATATAAAGTCAGAATTGCAAGTTATTAAGTCAGAATTCTGAGATATAAAGTCAGAATTGCAAGTTATAAAGTCAGAATTGTGAGATATAAAGTCAGAATTCTGAGATATGAAGTCAGAATTGTGAGATATAAAGTCAGAATTCTGAGATATAAAGTCAGAATTGTGAGATATAAAGTCAGAATTCTGAGATATGAAGTCAGAATTGCAAGTTATAAAGTCAGAATTCTGGGATAAAAAGTCAGAATTCTGGGATAAAAAGCCAGAATTCTGGAATAAAAAGTCAGAATTCTGAGATATAAAGTCAGAATTCTGAGATATAAAGTCAGAATTCTGAGATATAAAGTCAGAATTCTGAGATATAAAGTCAGAATTGCAAGTTATAAAGTCAGAATTCTGGGATAAAAAGTCAGAATTCTGGGATAAAAAGTCAGAATTCTGGGATAAAAAGTCAGAATTCTGGGATAAAAAGTCAGAATTCTGAGATATAAAGTCAGAATTCTGAGATATAAAGTCAGAATTGCAAGTTATAAAGTCAGAATTCTGAGATAAAAAGTCAGAATTCTGGGATAAAAAGTCAGAATTCTGAGATATAAAGTCAGAATTCTGGGATAAAAAGTCAGAATTCTGGGATAAAAAGTCAGAATTCTGGAATAAAAAGTCAGAATTCTGAGATATAAAGTCAGAATTCTGAGATATAAAGTCAGAATTGTAAGTTATAAAGTCAGAATTCTGAGATATAAAGTCAGAATTCTGAGATATAAAGTCAGAATTCTGGGATATAAAGTCAGAATTCTGAGATATAAAGTCAGAATTCTGGGATAAAAAGTCAGAATTCTGGGATAAAAAGTCAGAATTCTGGAATAAAAAGTCAGAATTCTGAGATATAAAGTCAGAATTCTGAGATATAAAGTCAGAATTGTGAGATATAAAGTCAGAATTCTGAGATATGAAGTCAGAATTGCAAGTTATAAAGTCAGAATTCTGGGATAAAAAGTCAGAATTCTGGGATAAAAAGCCAGAATTCTGGAATAAAAAGTCAGAATTCTGAGATATAAAGTCAGAATTGTGAGATATAAAGTCAGAATTCTGAGATATAAAGTCAGAATTCTGAGATATGAAGTCAGAATTCTGAGATATAAAGTCAGAATTGCAAGTTATAAAGTCAGAAATCTGGGATAAAAGTCAGAATTCTGAGATATGAAGTCAGAATTCTGAGATACGAAGTCAGAATTCTGAGATACGAAGTCAGAATTCTGGGATAAAAATTCAGAATTCTGAGATAAAAAGCTTAGCTTATATTATATTATGTATGTTTTTGCTTCCAATATCTGTTTCCAGTTTATTTTATTATGCAATATATAGGCATTCATATTATATTTCAAGCATGTCGTTTGTGTGCCCACCATACGTTAACATCGCGAACCGTGTTGTCCGAACAAATGAACTGGTTCTGATTAATGAGTCAGCCAAAACGATTCATGGAACATCCACAAATTCACTCATGCAGTTTTTGAGTGAAGTTCACAATATCCGCGTCCGTACTCTTCACATTCATACTATATAGAATGTAGAAAAGTACGTTCTATATAGTGTGAATGTAATCCAGCCGTACTGTTTTCGTCATGTTGTCATTATCACGTAATCGGTCAGTGTCGTCGTTTCACTGCCATTCGCAAATCCTCTCCCATGGCCTCATGGGAAAGTGTCCATAGTATGCTCAGAATCTCTCAGGAAGTAGTAGGTACTTTTTGCCTACTCTTTTAGGAGTACTTTGAATTTGGACATACTTCTTCTGTCACATGCCTACTATATAAGAATGCGATTTCGGATTGGACCGCGAGTCGTTTTTTAAGTTATGTCTGCTTCTAGATGAGCCGTGAATATTTGTTTGGTTCATACTACCATCAGTTTAAAGTTGAATTGATTAAAGGTAACATTTTGGAACCTTATTTAACACAACGATAGTGATTTAACAATTTAAGCACACATGGATCTGCAGTTTACCATGGCCTTGCGCTGAAATGCAATGTGCTAAATCAACAACTGTTAGGTCAATTCTGCTCCCTCCAGACTGTTTCGTACGTAACAAAGTTAATAACACGACAAGAGTGCTCTCAGGTTTAATTAAGAGGGAGCTATCTCTGCCCACACATCTTTAAAAATAGATTTCACATCCACCGTAACCTCAAGGTTTCTCTGGTTAATATGCCAAAGCTTTATCAGATCAAAGAAAGAGAACTAGAAAGGCAAAAAAACAGTTGGCTGACCTGGACGAGAGTCATTAGAGGAGCTTGGCGAGTCCACATTTTCTGTTCATGGTCTTCACTGATGCTTAAAATTCCAGCGCAGGCCACATAGACAGGAAGAAATGGATTTAACAACATCATTAGTAACAGAATATCCTTGCATTAGAGGTGTGATGTGAGCAGAGATATCACCACTGTATCAAAATATAGTTATTTTTCCTTAAAATTAAATGACAAAATTGTGTTTAAAAATAATGTATATATTAAAAGCTATTTAATTAACTATTAATTATCAATAGTTCATAAATATCATTAATATATTTATATCATGCATGTATATTTTGATCATTTTATATATATAAGTCAATTCAGTGAATTTACAAATGAAAGGTGCTTTTTCATTGTAATTATTTCCTTTGAATATTCACATTCATAAATAGTTTGACATTATATAACACTTTAATTAAAACAATGCTGAACGTTAAAATTAATATCACTATATTAAAATTGTTTTGCTTATATACAATTACTTGTGCATAGTTAGTTTATCTAATTATATTAAATAGTCATTTAATATTAATATATTAAAAAGTATTTAATTAATTATTTAACTTAATAATTATTTATTATTATTATTATTATTATTTAATATACGTACATATTGTGTCTCTTTATTTATTAATTTTATATATAATTATGTGGTAGTGCCTATTTTTTTTTACACATATTTCAGTAAATTTATGAATAAAAGGTACTTTTTCCATTATGATTTTTTTGAAGCTTGATAGATATCCAGAAATCACATTTATCCATAAAGAAAAATGAAGAAATGAATAACCTCTTTACATTATAATCCCTTTATTCAAAACAAAAAAATGCTAAACATTAAAAATAATATCACACAATAATAATCACTATTTCAGTTTCACCTCATTAACATGTTTTTCTGCATTTCTTTGTAGATCTCACACGTCCACTGATGACCACATGGATCTTTTTACCGCCGGACACATTTCTGTCATCACGCGGTACCGTATCTATTATCATTTATTTATGTATTATAGTTTGAATGCTGTTAGGAGATGCTGAATGAATGAGACGTTCAGCTATGACTTTTAATGCCAGTTCACACATGACAGACCAGCTAACTACGACCCAATAAAAAGCTGAAATCTCACTCGCTGCCTTTCACCCATCTGTCAGACCCGTACGTAATGCATTAGGGCATAACTCCATCTCCATTGCAGACAGTCGGAGCCCAGACTGAGCGCACAGAGCATAGACATCTTAATGTTTCCGAGAGCTTCCTGTTCCCCCGTAGAGTTTTCCCCTCCACACACCACTCAATCCACAGTTAAGATATCTTGTTAGTAGATAACAAGCGGTCTCTGCTGGGATTTCGATAGGCACACTTTTATTCCACCGGAGGATGTCTTTCCGGGCTGCAAGAAGTGTGGAAGGAAAGAAAGCGGGGGAAAAAAAATAAAAAGGGCTTGCTGTCAATTATCTTCCCTCCACCAGGCTCCGGGAGAAAGAGAGCAGGTAATGTTGGGTCCTGAGCTGCGGGCTGTCCATCAAGACCAGCTCTGCCAGGCCTGAAAAATGGATGGGAGCAGAGTAGCAAAAGCTACTGTGAGACACAGAGAAGCAGGGAGAAAAAAAGAGCATGTCCTTTGGACTTGAGTTAAAGGCGTCTGTTTCCACAGCTGTTCATAGGAGACCACATCTGAACCTGCCACACATTCGTGCCTGCTTGTAATTGGCTGATAAATTCACATACATTTATGTGGATGATCGGGTTATTGTAGTTAACTAATGAAACTAAAATTAAAACCATTAAAAATTGCTGCTTGAAATCAAATAATAAGCCTATAAAAATGTACTTATTTTATGTCAACATTTCTCATTTTCATTTAGTTTAACTTGGGGTGTAAAATAACTAAAATTAAAAACTAAATACAATTAAAAAAAAAAAAACATGACAAACTACCAAAATTAAATGAAAATATACAGTAAAAATAAAAAAACTAGTTCAAAATATTTATAAAAATTATAATAGTATTGCAATGATACTGTAATAATACTTTAACCCTAAGCTTTCAACCGTATATGTATCTTGATAATTCAAAAAACATGGATTAAGAAATCTGTAATTATTTTTTTAAGCAATCAGACTTATGTAAGTGCAAAGTTTGAGGATCAATTTGACACTGAAAAATTGATGATAATCGTGTCCTTAACCAATGCGATAAGATTCCCGCGACATTTCTGGTGTGGTCTGCGACGCGACGAACAGACAAAGTCAATCAAAAATCACAGCCAATCAGAAGAGCGAGTGGGCGGAGAGAGAACTCAGATTTGTGAGATAATAAGTCAGAATTGTGAGATAAAAAGTCAGAATTGTGAGATAAAAATTCAGAATTGTGAGTTATAAAGTCAGAATTGTGAGATATAGAGTCAGAATTGTGAGATATAAAGTCAAAATTGTGAGATAAAAAGTCCGAATTCTGAGATAAAAAGTCAGAATTGTGAGATATAAAGTCAGAACTGTGAATATAAAGTCAGAATTCTGAGATATAAAGTCAGAATTGTAACAAAAAAAGTTAGAATTCTGAGATAAAAAGTCAGAATTGTGAGATAAAAAGTCAGAATTGTGAGATAAAAAGTCAGAATTGTGAGATAAAAAGTCAGAATTGTGAGTTATAAAGTCAGAATTGTGAGATATAAAGTCAAAATTGTGAGATAAAAAGTCAGAATTGTGAGATATAAAGTCAGAACTGTGAATATAAAGTCAGAATTCTGAGATATAAAGTCAGAATTGTAACATAAAAAGTTAGAATTCTGAGATAAAAAGTCAGAATTGTGAGATAAAAATTCAGAATTGTGAGTTATAAAGTCAGAATTGTGAGATATAAAGTCAGAATTGTGAGATATAAAGTCAAAATTGTGAGATAAAAATTCAGAATTCTGAGATAAAAAGTCAGAATTGTGAGATATAAAGTCAGAATTGTGAGATAGAAAGTCAGAATTGTGAGATAGAAAGTCAGAATTGTGAGTTATAAAGTCAGAATTGTGAGATATAAAGTCAGAATTGTGAGATATAAAGTCAGAATTGTGAGATATAAAGTCAGAATTGTGAGATAGAAAGTCAGAATTGTGAGTTATAAAGTCAGAATTGTGAGATATAAAGTCAGAATTGTGAGATATAAAGTCAGAATTGTGAGATAGAAAGTCAGAATTGTGAGTTATAAAGTCAGAATTGTGAGATAGAAAGTCAGAATTGTGAGATATAAAGTCAGAATTCTGAGATAAAAAGTTAAAATTCTGAGATAAAAAGTCAGAATTGTGAGTTATAAAGTCAGAACTGTGAATATAAAGTCAGAATTCTGAGATGTAAAGTCAGAATTGTGAGTTATAAAGTCAGAACTGTGAATATAAAGTCAGAATTCTGAGATGTAAAGTCAGAATTATGACATAAAAGTCAGAATTGTGAGATAAAAAGTCAGAATTCTGAGATAAAAAGTTAGAATTCTGAGAAAAAAATTCTGAATTGTGAGATATAAAGTCAGAAATCTGAGATAAAAAGTCACAATAATCTTTTTTTTTTTTTTTTTTTTTTCCAGTGGCGTAAACGGGCTTCCATAGTTAGTTAGGACAAAAACTGGTTAACATGGAAAAGATTTTATCGCGCGAGTTGCGTCTGCTTAGGACACGGTGTTACTCAGATATACAAATAAATCTGCAAAAAATGATTCTTTAAAGTGAATTATTAATTGAAATATTTAATACAATAAAATTCATTTGAATTAATGAACAAAACAAACACATTAGTTTTGTTATGTTTTTTCGAGTTTTGTTCTGTGACAGGTTTAGTGGAGTTCCCTATATACATCATTAAGATATTTTAATTAATAAAAATATTAATATACTAATTTTGAAATGAATAATACCTGCTGTGGTTATTTACAGTTGTTTATTGTTTTTCTTATGCAAGTTGGACAAGTTGTTCTGTGAAGTTGTCCGAACAAGTCGCTTCAGAAGAGAAAACAGATAAGCTGGTGAGGTATCGAAGGAAACGAAATTGAATTTTAATAGATTCTTACTTTCATTATCTTCTGATTCACAATTAGGTAAATGAATTATGTATAGTTTAGGGTTTGTTAAATTAATGAATTAATTATGATTAATATGGTTAATGCCATTTTGCAGCCCAACATTTGAATTCAGTTATTATTTACTTAAACAGTTTCATATTTAATGTATCGTAATTTTTTAAAGAAGTTTAAACAATAAATAGCGTCTAGTGTCTCTTTAATGTGTCGCTCCTTCAAGCGGCTCGTGAAGCGATCATCTCTTCATACTAGTTCATTTATAGCATCAAATAAACATGAATGAACATCAGAAGGAATGTTGTTTCAAGCGCGGAAAGACACAATTGTTCAAGTTCAAGTTTACCAACGTTAATCTCCCAAATGGCGGATTGGGGGTCCAATCGCCTGTCAATCAAACTGTTTGCGAAGGGTCAATTGGACTCATGTCAAAAGTGGCGCTCTGCACAGAGGGTTGTACTTTTATTTAATGTGTTTTCGGATTGTTCTGCAGACGAAACACTGCATAAATATCTTACCAATAAGTTTCAGTAGACCAAAAATCTCCAAGTAACATGAGCTGGGGAAAATAAGTTATTAGGGAGCTTTTTTACAGCGGATGCCACAGTAAGTCTCTGGAGCAGGAGCAGATCTGAATAAGGTCTGTGGTTAAAGGTAAAACAATACAGGCTTGACTCCTGTTGCACATTCATACAGACAGCATAAGTTGTGTGAACGAGACATTTCGAGACTCAAAACTAAAAACACTGACAGCGTGAATGTAGCCGAAGTCCCTTTGATGCAAGTCATTTCACTCGGCGGTTATCTTTGAAACTCCTCTCTGGCAGCTTTTTCAGTCGTGCAAGTACAGCTCCTATGTCTTTGAATGGGAAAACATTAAAGCTTGCCATTAGGTATTTGAAATCACCAATGAAATCTGACCACAACTGTCTTGTCGATTTGGTTTCTAAATGCTCAAGTCATGACAAAAAACGACATTCTCCATGTTTGCCAAGCCAATGTGCGTGTGCATTCGTAAGCGTGAGTCACGTGACTATTTCAATTGCAACTGGACCTTCTAAAGGCAGCTGCAGTGACGAGACAACTTCATCAATCAGCGAGTGTCTCTTTTATTTAAGTAAAGTAAAGTAAAGTCGTGACGCGTTGTCAAGTATGGTGACCCATACTCGAAATTGGTGCTCTGCATTTAACCCATCCCTAGTGCACACAAACAGCAGTGAGTAGTGAACACACACACACCCAAAGCAGTGGGCAGCTATTGCGACAGCACCTGGGGAGCAATTAGAGGTTAATCGTGGTATCGAAGGTGGAGAGAGTGTTGTTTATTCACAATCCCCACCTTCAATTCCTGCCGGCGTGGGAATCGAACCAGCGACCTTCACATTACAAGCCCAACTCCCTTACCATTAGGCCACGACTACCCCAAATTTTGCGTGTCGCACTTTCTTCTATTGATACCAGTGGCGGTTCTACACGGAGGCCTAGGGAGTCCCGTGCCTCTCTAGACATGTCCCTGGCCACCCCTGTGGCCCCGCAAGCGGAACTAACACGACGGAACGTTCTACACAGGTAAATTAGAGCGGCGCCGGCTGCGTAAGTGACTCGTATCTCGTAAGTAACTGGTTGTTCCTGCACAATGTTGTGATGTTAATCACGTGACTTCATCTGTCTTGACTGTTGCATTGCGATAACATACATTTGAGTAAAATAATCAACAGGCTATCTGTCCGTGTTAAGTAGGGAGGGATGGTTAGGCAACGAAATGTAATGCATGTTTTTTTTTTCTTCCGATAGTTATCTTGAAACAAGGAAGGGACATGGCATCCTTTTTTTTTTGTGAACAAAAAAGTGAGAGAAACGAATCAAGCAGATAGAGGGAGAGCCAGAGGAGTCAGTGGAGGTTGGAGAGAGGGCAGGTGATGAAAGTGAGGGCTCCGACACAGAGAGGGACATTCCAGAGGGTGAGAAGGATGAAGAAGAGGGTGAGGAGGATGAGGAAGAAGGGGAGGCGCATGAAGAAGAGGATGAGGAGAACGAAGAAGAGGGTGAGGAGGAAGAAAACAGCCAGAGGGACAGAGAGTGGATCCATGTGGATCAAGTACTGCACCATCAGGTTTGTGATGAAGAAGGTTATTACTATTTGCAAAGCAGTTCAATTATAATTTAATTGTAGGCCTACTGTATGTCCTTAAAATGGTGCTTTCTCCTGTAAATAATTAAGTCAATATGGATCTAATGTTTCTTTTTTTAAAGTAAATACTAGGCCTACATTTTGAAATGCATGCAGTACATGCAGATATGCACTACCAATCAAACGTTTGGAAACTGTTCTATTTTGGTTGTTTTTGAAAGAAGTCTCTTCTGCTCACCAAGGCTGCATTTCTGTTATTAAAAATACAAAAAAAGTTCTAAAATTGTGAGATATTATTCAAATGTAAAATAACTGTTTTCTATGTGACTATATAGTACAGTGTAATTTATATCCTGTTATCAAAGCTGAATTTATCATCATTACTCCAGTCTTCAGTGTCACATGATCCTTCACAAATCACTGATAATAATCATCAACATTAATGAACCTACCTTTTTTGCACCTGCACTCACTCTTGTACAAATGTTGTAATAAATGTTTATTTGATTGTAAAGTAAAGTAGTTTATAATCTATAAATATAATTTGTTACCATTTTTAATGTGCCCCTCTGGTTAAACACTGGCCCCTACTTGGCCCCCCTAGTAAAAATTGTCTAGAACCGCCACTGATTGATACGCAATGCGAGCGCGCCGTCTGTTTGTTTCTAAAGCCTTTTTTGTAGAGGGCTGAAATGTGCAGTTGAACTCCATGTCAATTCTTCCATGGCATGAATCTGATCTTGGTCATCTTAAATCATTTAAGGTCTGTGCATTTAATTTGTGGTCCATCTAAGTGGGTTTTGATAAATAATAAAAGATTAAAGATCAAGCAAAGAGCAATTTGGATCATGATAAAAAGGGATGCATGACACAAAAACTGCTCATGCCTTTTTGAAGTCAACATTCTAGACCCTATTTACATTTTGTAGTGCACATTGGTCTTGCTTTGAATGATTCATTAAGCAGTTTTGTCATGGCATAAGAAAAAAATTGCAGTTGGAATATATAAAGACGGACCTTTTCGGTGGAAATTGCTAAAGATGTTTCACATGATATTTCCCAACTGCCATTTTTTCCCCACCGCTTCTAAGCTTTTCCTGGCCAATTATTATTCTGAAACAAATCCAGCAGTCCGTCAGGTGCCAAATGACCGAAATGTGAACCCGATTCATTACTGATACTGCATCAAAAATTAAGCAAATGCTTATAGGCTTTATAATAAGAGGGCAACACTTTGCTTTGTGCATGCTGGCTCCCGAGAGTACTGCAGTATCAATGCTGTACAAACCAATTAATTCATACGGAATCTCTCTGAGAATTTATGGACTAGGATGACTTCATCATTGCTTATAATTACTTTCATAGCCCTTGGGTAACTTCTAAATGAGCTAAAACCAGAGAAAATAAAGTACTGTGTGTCAACCCAGATCAGGAAAAATGTACTGCCTTACACGGCAAAGCTGAGCAGGTCCGTATAGCTAGGTAGTGTTAAAGTGCTAATGCATGGATTTGGAAACTTTACGCTGCCCCTGTCAAAGCTGAACCGGAGGTAATCAGTCTCGCTGGTGTCCAATCTTATGCAAAACACTTCATTGAGGTGTTTAATGTACGCAGCCGAGTCTATGTCGCGTGTTGGATCTTGTCGATTGCATGTAAGCTGAACGTTGCATATGTTAGCAGCCATGCTGTACCCAGACTTATTTTCCCACCTGAGGGTTGATTCTCAGTATGCTGTGGAAGAACAGATTTGATTTAAAGACTTGCCTTTTAATTGATGAAGTGGAAAAAACATTGCCTCCGAGATAACAAGGACATAGACCAAGGAACACTGTTTCCCTGCAAATTGAATGTCGTTCGCTTTAACACATCTCCTCAGTTGTCTTCTTCGACAAACTTTTGGCTTCTGGCTATGAAAAGACAATACAAACAAGATTAAAAAAAGAAGCAAGCATTACAAAATCCCACTTTGAATCCTCTGAGTTTGACACAGAACCTTTCCCAACTTCCCTCAAGGTTCAGACGACACATCGACAGTGAAACAGAGCTTGTGGGTTAATTATTTCATCGAGCAGATGTTAAACTTTCGTGCTCTGGGTTTTATATAATTCTTTTTTATCTCGCAAATCCCTGTAGTGTAATTACAGCGGTAAAACCATTTACTCATTAGCATAGTTATGCAATCTGAACTAATGAACTGTGCTGGAATCACATTGAAAGTGAGAGTGTATGCACTTCAGATGACTGCGGCGTGCTTCTAGTTTTGTAAGACATCATAGACGCTCACGTATTCGTGCACAGAATCAAGTCAAGTCACCTTTACTTAAATAGCGCTTTTTACAATGCAGATTGTGGCAAAGCAGCTTTACATTAATAATTGGCAAATCATTTTGGCTGCGCAGCAGCTCCCAAAGAAAATGGTGTCATTGTCCACCATATTCTATATATTATTGATTCATTCCATTGCAAAGATCAATAGTTATTAGTCTAGTTAATTTATGTATGTCAGCACTGGAGAAAACAGTGACGTAATCATCCGGCTCGGCTCAGTTCACACACAGCGGCGCATCAAAAACACTGCTGAATAGCAAGCCAAAGGCAACATTTACATTTTTCATCATTTAGCAGACGCTTTTATCCAAAGCGACTTACAAGGGGAGCAATTAGGGGTTAGGTGTCTTGCTCAGAGGCACTTTAGTCATGGTATCAAAGGTGGAAGAGAGTGCTGTTTATTCACGATCCCCACTATCAATTCCTGCCGGCGTGGGAATCGAACCGGCAACCTTCAGATTACAAGCCCGACTCCCTCACCACTAGGCCATGACTACCGTTTTGGAATCATTAGCAGGTATATTGTTGTGTTAAAGAAGTTCACTTCTGTGACCACATCTGTCTCTGAGCAATATTTGAACAGAGATATTTTAGTATCGGTTATTCACTACTATATGAGAGTATTGGGTATTTAATTATTTCATGTATTTTTACAATAAGATTACTTTTGCCATCATCAAATACTTTCCTAGTTTTTTTTCTATAGTCTTTAAAACCAAAATACTTTGATATTTGTCTAAGTAATTAATTTATTAACTTTAAAGGGGTCCTTGATTATGATTTCACTTTTTTTTAACTTCAACGTTAGTGTGTAAAGTCACTGTTTGAGCATAAAAAAAATCTGTGTGTCTCTTTTTAAAGACTACTAAAAACAGCTGGTAGGGACTACAATGAGCTTCTTCCCAGGTTGGTGACATCACAAACCCCAATGTTACATAAAACCTGTCACCGGGAACATGCAACAAAGGAGGTGAGGCCATGTTGGGCTGCTTTAGAGAAGAGGAAGAGTTGTTGTAGTAGAGTGTTGTTCATGCCGTCATTTTACACCGGACTGCTTCACAAACGAGGGTCAATTCAACACTGGATTTGCACAAAAGATTAACATGACGACACATGCAACTACACAAATGTATCCACTAACCGTTCAGAAACATCCAGATTCATTTTAAAAGTTCTAAAAGTAACTTCTTCCCAAGTCTCTCCATCAGTGTCCGACTCTGGATGGACACCGTTACTGACGATCCTCATTTTGGCTGCGTGAGATTCTCCAGCTTTGTTGTTGTTGAGCAACCAAAGCATGAGCTTTTAAAGCTCCGCCCTCTTCTGGAAAGGGGGCCGGGAGCAGCAGCTCATTTACATTTAAAGGGACACAAACAAAGACGGCGTGTTTTTGCTCAAACCCAAATAGAGGAATTTTGACAAGCTACAATAAATGATCTGTGGGGGATTTTGATCTTAAACTTCACAGACACATTCTGGAGACACCAGAGACTTATTACATCTTATCATAATAGGTCCCCTTTAACTGTAATAATTAACACTATGAAATGCAATCTTTAGCAAATTACTAAAATATAATTTTTTTACACTTTACACATTATTGTGATTTGAAGCATGAATTCAGTTCTAAATATTATCTAAAAATGCATTTGTATAAAATTTTAATGTTAGTAATTTATTGTTTATTTAATGAAAAATATATATATATATTATAATTTATATTTAATAATGAACTTTTATTCAGTAATTTTATTTGTGTGTGTGTATGTATATATATATATATATATATATATATATATATATAAAATCAACAGAAATACTGATACTCTACATGTTGATACTGCTTATTTAAATCATAATTTATTTATTTTTGAAAACTGAAAAATGAACCACATACAGGTTTGGATTGACGAGGTCATCATGACAGAATTACAATTTTTGAGTGAACTATCGCTTTAACAATTAATTCCGGTTATGGACACATGAAAAGAAGGAAATAATATGCTGAGGATATTCAGGATACATATAGAAATGTTGATACTGCTGAATATTCCTGCAGCGCTGGGGGTTTCCTATGAATAGTTATTTCATGTGGTGAACATTTGCATGCATGAATATGGTGAATTTGTGTTTGTCTTAACTTCCAGAGACCTCCTGTGCTCATTTACTGCAATCCATCTCCAATCTCAACTCCACAGGAATCGTTAAACATGACTCCAAAGGATTCCATGCTGCGAATATCCCCTGTCATTTCGTTCTACGTCCCGCAGTAGAACCGCATTTCCATCATTGGAAGCCTCTCTCTGGGCACGTCAGAGTCCAGTCGATACAGGCGTAGAGGAAGCAGTGGCCTGTAATTGTCGTGCTGTGCTTTTGACAGTCTTTAACACTCAAATGGACGACCCACATCTAGAATAAAGACCCGTGGCACTCACAGCATTGGTGTGTCACTGTCTGGCACTGTGATCAGCTGGGTGTCAGGTCTTGTCAGTGATCTGACACTGGGGATAAGAACGCATGGGCAGAAAACCAACACTACCCCTGAGATGTGCCTGCTGCCTGCACCCCAGACACTAATGGTGAGTTTGCCAAGCAGCTTAAACACAGCACACAAGTTGTGCAACAGATTGAGGGCAATGAGGTGGATGATGAACAATAGTTTTTTTTTTTTTGTTGTTTGTTTTTTAGAATCAACATAATCCGTGTCACTTCTGTAATCTGATGCCCAGTGGCCCAAAAAAGTGTTCGGACACATTACATTTCATTTGATGACAAAATGTCAAAAAACGTAGGATCTGCAAAGGAAAGCTAGAGCTTTTTAAATAATGAACAAAACATGATTTTAGTTATATTATTTCAATATATATATATATATATATATATATATAGGGCTGGGTAGGTTACTTTTAAAATGTATTTCACTACAGATTACAAAATATATGCTTTAAAAAGGGATTTGTAACATATTTCGTTACATTACTCAAGTTTAGTAACTTAATCTAAATACTTTAGAATACTTTGGAATACTAATAAGTGTGGAACAAACACAAAAAAGGTCATTGCAAGTTTAATTCTGACTTTTTCCCTCTGAATTGTGTGATATAAAGTTGCAATTGTGAGTTATAAAGTCAGAATTATGAGATATAAACTCACAATATTGAGAAAAGTCAGAATCATGTGATATAAACTCATACTAATTTCACAATTGCAAGAAAAAAGTTAGTATTGTAAGTTCATATCTCCCAATTCTGACTTTATAACTTGCAATTGTGAGTTTAAATCTGAAAAAGAAGTCAGAATTGTGAAATGCAAACTCACAATTTTGAGGGAAAAAAACAAATTGAGAGAAAAAAATGCAGTGACCTTTTTTACAATTATAAAATGAGTTACAAACAACTATCACAAAACATGAAAACAGTCGAAAACATGAAACTGAACTCCGCTTTTTCAGACTGTCAGAGTCAGAGAATCACCAATCGCTGTTTAAATGACATTAAAATTCGAAGTGTAATCACTTTGGTAATCTAAAATACTTTTCAGATGTAACTGTAATCTGATTACCACCCATTTAAAATGTAACTGCCCAACCCCTGTGTATATATGTCTATATTTTCATGTTTTTAAAATGCAGTATTTATCCTATTTTATAAGTACGTTTATTATAATAGTGTTTTGACACCCTGGGTTGCCAGTTGGGAGAAAACACAGCCAGCAAAAGAAGTGGGACAGAGATCAGAAATTCTACCCAACCAAAGAAGCCCCGGCAATAAAAACATTGCAAAAGTATGCATTAGCTTGTCAACTTTAACTTGACGGCTCGTCGCTTTTCATTGCGTGAGGAGGAGGTACGGGGAAAAAACTCTGATAATTTGAATTTGGACTGCAGACCCAATTCATCCGCTAAGCTGTCAATATTACATGTAAAACCGGATTCATTTTTTAAAATTTCATATTGACTTAGTTTGGTTTATTGGGGTTATTGTTGGGGTTTTTACCTCTTATATCCCAAACATAGACATGCAGTTGGCCATATATTTGCTGTGTGTCCAATAAGAAACGTCACCTATTCAAATTTCCAGTCCATGCACGGCACGTTTGTACGCTCTCTGAGGTTTTGTGTTCCTTCTCTTACAGTAGTCAAAGCCGTCAGACTCCTATCTTCTGCATTAATGCTGGGAACAGAGATAAGCTGCTCTAAAATGGAGAGAGAGATCGTCAGAGCTGGTCGTTGTTGTGAAAGATTAGGAACACCCATCCTCAGAGCTGGGCAAAGCTTTCATTTGTCCACTGCGCTCGACTAGGCCCCTTTCTCCCACTTGCAATTTCAACATTTGAGAAAAGTTCTGATTATAGCTGCCCGGGGTTGTTCTTTATCTTTTTGTTTTTGCAGCCTGGGAAGGGTGGGAAGAAAGGTCCTAATAATTGCAGCTCGACAGCTTTAATTATGGTTGAACATTTGGCAGAGAATTCATAACATGCATTGGTCTTTTCCTTTTCAGGGTTTTTGTGCAAACCGGCCCGCGAACAATGAAAACAACGATTCCGGTTTAATTGTTTTCCTGCGCGACCCGAGTGGGGAAGCATATTCATTAGTGATCCACATTCATTATATCCACACATACAGCGCAAAATGCCATTTTAACCTGAATATACAGAACAGATATTCAGAAATGGTCAATTTTGTGCTATTTAACCTCTGATAATACGACCAGCGTAATCATCTCACACTGCAATAGAAATCACAGGTTGATCGTACTGAAGCTTTCTTACCTTTCACACCTGGTACTCCACAGTTATTCAACACGAGTGCTGCATCTAAGCTTTATTCTCCCCAACAGACCATAATCTAATGTTTCGTCTTCACACCAGTTTATGGGCTAGCAACAGCTGGTGATATCACCTTGCCCCATCTGCCAAATGATGTTGGCTATCGCCATCCCTGCCCACAAGACCTTGGGCATTATTCCGTCTTCCTCTGTTTACGTACATAATGGCATTTATGAGTACTTGGTGCCGTCTCAGATCAACAGTTTTGTGGCTGCCTCTCCACCAAAATACATTTAGCAAAGTTGTTTGTCGGCCACTGTCCTTCTTGAACATAAATTATTTTAGCTCCTGAACGTTGCAGGTGATCTCGCTGGAACCAATTAACGGCATTATTAGTATTCGTTTAGCAGACTTAAAGGTGTGGTTGAATATGATTTCACTTTTTTTTAACTTTAGTTAGTGTGTAATGTTGCTGTTAGAACAAGTTTCGACGGTGAAAGTTCAATGCAAAGGGAGAGATTTTCTTTTGAAAAATTCTGTTTAAAGACTACAACAAATGGCTGGTAGGGACTACAACGAGCTTCTTCCTGGGTTAGTGACATCACTAACTCTAAAATTTACATAAACCCCGCCCACAAGAACACGCAACAAAGGGGGCGAGGCCATGTTGGGCTGCTGAGAGAAGAGGGTCAATTCAACACTGGATTTGCACAAAGATTAACATGACGACACATGCTAGTGATGAGTTGAGTAAACTCCACAGCAACTACATGAATTTATCCACTAAGCGTTCAGAAACGTCTAAAAGTTGTAACTTCTTCCTGAGTCTCTCCATCAGTGTCGCTCCGGTTTGAACAATGAACAAAATGATCCTCATTTTGTCTGCATGAGATTCTCCAGCTTTGTTGTTGTTGAGCAACCGAAGCGTGAGCTGTTAAAGCTCCGCCCTCTTCTGGAAAAGGGCACGGGAGCAGCAGCTCATTTGCATTTAAAGAGACACACACAAATGGTGTGTTTTTGCTCACAACCAAATAGGGGCAAATTTGACAAGCTATAATAAATGATCTGTGGGGGATTTTGAGCTGAAACCTCACAGACACATTCTGGGGACACCAGAAACTTGTATTACATCTTGTGAAAAGGGTCATAATAGGTCCCCTTTAAAGGAATAGTTCATGCTTGTTGCGTGAAGACACATCACACCTCTGTTTCTTACATGGTTGCATTGGTTTTGACATGTTTTCAACATTTTGTATTATTGTTTGTGCCATTTTCAGCAGGGAAAAAGAGGATCAAATCTTTGTCTATTTGTCCATTTGGAAATGGGCATTCTTTGTCATCCATGAAAGAAAGAAAAAAACAACATAAGGGTGAGTAAATGATTGATTTCCTAAGTAATTTATAAGATATTGGTACAGTGGCCTTGTACTTGACTCCAAGACATCACGAATATCTTTTAAAGATTTTCCATATTCATTTATTTAAATGTGTTTTTAGTAGATGAAAGTAACATTTTAGACTTTTTTGCATTAATTGGAACCTATTTACTGTCTGTTTAAATCACTTTTTACTCTAGCTGCTGTCCATGTTTGAATGTTGTTACAGAAAAAGCAGTACAGTTTAAATGAAAATGGTTAAATTATCGACACGATGCATATTTTCAGTCTCCTCTTCATGACTGATGGAATCAAAAAACCTTTCATCACACTAACATTATTATCACCTGTTTCCTTTGGCGAGATCACCACCGCACAGAACGTTTCTCCTGTGGTTCGAACCTACAACTTTTATGTTACAGGCCCCAAGTTTTAACCAATAAGCCACATAACTGCAAGTATCCGCTAAAGACTCGACACTTGAACAAACCCAGTTGAGTCTAATGAGTGATAACCATGACAATGCAAGTAATTAGAGAATGATGAGACATCAAAGACTTTCTTCAAAGGCTTTCGTGAGAGATTTGGAGGATGGCGCTTTGGGCGCTCGAGATTGATATCACACGGATGAGTCTCGCATCTGTCTCAGCTGTGCCAGCTGACGCAAGCCGCAGTTCTCAGAATAACACTGACAGCTCAGCTCCGTCCTGACACGCGTGTGCCACCGAGGAGGAGCAGCTGATGCAGAAACATTGTTTCCGATCCAACTAATTGTTTTGGACCAGTGTGCATGCTAAAGTTTGAACATGCATGCTGTCAAACACTTTGATTTGAAGAAGAAAAATATAACCGGAGGTCCCCTAGCATGGCGCTCCAACCTGTCCAGCATAAACATGCGTGAAATCTTTCCATTTGACCCTTCAAGGCCGGGTTCCACTAGACCTGTCATATGAAAGACTCCTCAAATATTCCCATGTCGGAAGGGGTTGTCTTATCGGTGCAGAGGCTATTCCATAGTTCATGGGCCGTGTGACACTGTGTCTAAGGTTCTCATTTTCCTCTCACTTAAAACACCGCAGCAGTGATGTCCCATGTGGGCCCAGTCAGGGGAAAGCTGTCTGCTCCGAGGGCAGGGTCGACCGTTCTTTCAGACCACGACTGCCAGAGCGCAGTAGGGAAATGGCAAGCCAGACGTGTGCCTGACTGAATACGCAATGAAGATAGCTGTGAGAAAGACATATATGTCAGATATTTCATGATGTTAAAAACAAGCCATCTGAATTTGACTGATTACGTCAGTGTTTTAGCCAAAGAAGACCGAGTGGACCCGGCAAGAGATTTACTTAACGTCAAAAAATCCCTTTAGTCCTTTGTGTAAAGGAAGTGGAATTAAAGCTTAGTCCTGACAAGATTGAAGAGCGCAGCTCCCAAGAGGGAGCATGACGTTTGTCAGAAGTTGTGAAGAAAAGTAAGAACCCGGAGAGCAATGCCATTGCTCAGGAGTCGAGTGGAGCATAGACTCTGAGGTTCCATATTAGACACAACACTACTGCATTGAGATATTTTCAGAAAAATACTAAAAACGTCAATGGTTCATCATATTGGCCACATACACTCGAACCTCATTTAAAAGCAGGAGTGCGTCCTAAACCCGAAACCGCGATGATTGACAGCGTGGTAACCGTAGCAGAGTGTGTTTAGTATCCGCTAAAAAAGACAAAAGACTCAGCAATTTTACCTAAAGCACATTTGACGCCTATAAGTATTTTTGGGCTTGTTGTTCAATCTTGGCTCATAAAGCTATCAAAATTACGGAGTTATTAAAGTGAAAAGGCACAGGATATTTCGGTCTTATTTTTAGCATAAAGCATTTGGATTTATTTTGGTGTATTTTGGGCTTGTTCTTGTTTTAATCTGACAACATAAATTTGTCAAGGCTCGTACCACTTTTCCACGGATTTCTTTCACCGCACGTCAAGAAGAAAGAAACATTTCCGATGCTTGTTAGAAAACTCCATTAACAACTTGTTGTTCAGTTTTAATAGAATTTTTATAAATGTGGGAGTGAAAGGGATAGTTCATGCCAAAGAAATGTACTCACCCTCAAGTTATTCCAAACCTATGTGAATTTCTTTCTTCTGCTGAACTCAAAAGAAGATATTTTGAAGAATGTTTGTAACCAAACAGTTGATTGGCCCCATTGACTTCCATTATTATCCAAAGCGACTCACAAGGGGAGCAATTAGGGGTTAGGTCAAGGTCATGGTATTGAAGGTTGAGAGAATGCTGTTTATTCACAATCCCCACTTTCAATTCCTGCCGGCGTGGGAATCGAACCGGCAACCTTCAGATTACAAGCTCAACTCCCTCACCACTAGGCCACGACTACCCTCCCATTATATATTTTTTTCGTACTATGGAAGTCAATAGGGCTGTCGTTTGCCACCAAAAGACCGCCCAACTTTTGGTGGCAGGAGGATCTCAGTCATTGAAGGTGAATCTGAAAGCGTTTTTTTCCCCCTCTAGTTGCCATGGCAACATCAGAGCCAAAACCTTTCTGTTTTCAGCTGACATAAAAATCAATGTGAAAAGTTGCTTCTTTCACTCTTACTTACCTGACAGTGCATCATATCATGGCCTCCATAAATAGTTCTTTTCATTTAGAGCTGGTGGAATGAAGGGGAAAAGAAAGAACGTCTGGAACTCCTAAATCCAGCGCTGCACATGACAGATCCCAAGCCTTAAGTATTTATCGCCACGACTACCGGTATGCAGTGACTTCAACAAATAGCCCCACATTGCCACAGCAAACTACATCACGGATTCCCCTTACTCCAGCTCAGCCACATTTACTCCTTTATTCACGCCCTGCACTGATTTTTATATATAAATTTCCCCTCCCTCTTTGTTTTTTTTATTTTTTTATATTTCCCCATCTATTCCCCACGTTAATAGCCTTTTACATAGTACAGTGCTGCCCTGGTAACAAAGAGAGGCTTCCTCAAGCCATTAATCACGATGACAAGTCCTTTGTTGTCAGTTAGCAGCTGTGCGTGGAGGAACATTACTCTTCTATTCTGGCCCGCGGTGCCGAGTCGGCCCGCTCTGCTCCTCTTTTCATGAGGAATCGGAAACTGGAGGGTCCAACCCCTGCTCGCTTATCAGCTGCTAATTGAACTCCCAGCTGTTAAGAAAATGGTCCCTGTGTGTATTTTCAGCCGAGTTTTGGCAGATATCGCAGCCTGGAGTGAACTCGGGAATGTCTGCCAGCCGTGCTAGTTTCTAAAGGTTAATAATTTGTTTTTGATGAAGGATGATGGCAAACTTTGAGTCGTGTGAAACAGTATTTTAAATGACCGGCCCTCTGAGAATTCCCTGCATGTCAACATTTCAACTTCATTTTTAGCTCTGGGAGTGTTTAGGTAAACTAGCGCAAACCTATTCACCGCGATAGTTATAGCTGTAGGCACTTGGAAACATTTGCCTGTTAAACAGCTGTTTTATTTACTTGCCTGTTGGCTGGTAACATGGAATATTTGAGGCTGTAAACATCACAAGTTTTAATGATCAATTACAATGTCTAGGAAGTCCAAATGTGCGCTTTTACCCCCTTCAAAACTCCATGCGGTGACATTTGTGGGATATTTCTCGACAAAAACAAATGTTTTTAAGACATGGAAGTGGGTTTTATATCCTAAATTATATTTATATTATACACTGCAGTTCAAAAAGTTGGGGTCAGTACAAGTTTTAAAAAGAAATGATTACTATTATCGAGCAAGGATGCGTTAAATTGACCCAAAGTGACAGTAAAGACAATATAAATGTTACAAAAGATGATTTCAAATAAATGCTGTTTTTTTGTTCTTTTCATCACAGAATCTTGAAAAAAAAAAAATTCCATCACGTTTTCCAGAAAAACATAAATGCAGAACAAACAAAATGATGTTTCCTGAGCAGCAAATACGCATATTAGAATAATTTCTGAAGGATCATGTGACATTAAAGACTGGAGTAATGATGTTGAAATTTCAGCTTTGACATCACAGGAATAAATGACATTTTTAGAGTAAATCCAAATCCAAATTTAAATTGCAATAATATTTCACAATATTACTGTTTTCACTGTGTTTGTGATCAAATAAATGCAGCCTTGAATGAGACTTTGCTCAAAAACATAAAAAATTCCCAAACTTTTGATCAGTAGTGAACATATAATTATATTATTTTTTGAGCACATTTTAAAAACATGACAACTTTTATGGTGCTTTTGTCATTTTTTCAGCCTGATTGTAAAAATAAGTGTCCACTTTCACTGTTTGGAATATATATATATATATATATATCATATATATATATATATATATATATATATATATATATATATATATATATATATATATATATATATATTTATAATATAGACATTTTAATCATATAATTATATATATATATATATATATATATATATATGGAATGACATGAGTGTGAATAAATAATCTTTCTGAATTTTTATATGAATCCAATTTTGTTTTTGTTACTTTGGTATCCACAGAAATGACATTATGGATTCAAGAATATGGTAAAAGTGTGAAGTTTTGGTGGTGCAAAGTACCTCTACAGTGACATTTAGAGTATGTTACACTGGGACAAATAATACGACAATTAAGTAATAATTCAATTTATTTAATAAATTCAAACTTTTCATTGGCGGTATAGGTTAATTTTGCACCCTGGCTGTAAACGACCACCTCACAGTGTTTTAAGAAGCAAAAGCAAATTCTAGCAAGTTGCGGTGAACTCAAATTGACCGCCGAGTGTTCCACCGCCCAAAAGAGCCACACTTTAATTGGGCTTGACGTGCGGTTAGCGCTCCAGGTTTCCTCTCTACCCTCCATCAAACAGACATGAAAAATAACCCATAATGCGCAACAACGCAACAAAACCAGCACGGCTATGTATAAACATGACTCATATTGAAGTTGTTTGTGTCCTAACCACTGTTGTTGTGTAGATTAGGGTCTGTGAAAAGCACCGTGCGGTATTAGCCTGCTACGCGCTAACTGCTGTCGTACTGCCAAAAGCCTGGAGTCAATCCATGTCTCTGGAGCTGCGTTTGGAGCTGAGCGCCTCCAGATGAACTTTCCCTCACCCTGCCTCCCACAACCGCTGCGACTGCCACTAGCTCGCTTACAGGCCTCCTCTGAAAGTGACAAAAAGCCTCTGCTGTGTGGTGACGGGCCTTGTTCTGTCTCTATCCTTGTCCACCCCCATTTCCCATTCCCACTGTTTCTCTCACAAGAATGGGAAGCATAAATGTGTGTGTGCGTGTGTGTTTAAGACAGCGAGAGAGAATGAGAGAGAGCAGGGTGTCTCTGTCAGCTCAGCAGAAATCCCTCCCTAATGAAGTCCTTCCTGTCACCTATAGCGTCTGTTTACTTTGTTCTTCCTTTATTTTGCATAATATATGTGCATACAGGCTTGTTTGAGCGTGTGTCTTTGAGTCTCGGCTCCAGCCATATGTGACTGAGATAACAAGTTCCACAAATTAATGATGCTGTCGTAAACATATTTTTGGAGCCATGCTAAGTTCATATCATATAGTCTGCGTGTTTAAGCGTTTGGCTTCCTGAATATCGCATTCTATTAACAAAGTTTTGCGAATTTTTAGATTGGTGCTCGATCCAGTTTCGGCATGAACGGCACCTTGCGTTGAAGGAGGGATCCGAGTCATATCCGAGATCAAAATGTCATTGGGACTCTTTGACCTAGATGGGTAAGTAACCAGGGTTGGGGAGTGACGAAATACAAGTAACTTAGTTACAAAATTTGAGTAAGTGTATTTCATTACAGTTACATTTTAAATGGGTGGTAATCAGATTACAGTTACATCTGAAAAGTGTTTTAGATTACCAAAGTGATTACTTTGAATTTTAATGTCATTTAAACAGCAATTGGTGATTCTCTGACTCTGACTGTCTGAAAAAGACAAGTTCAGTTTCATCAACATTTTAATAGAGGGATCATAAAAATCTTGTTATTTTTATTTTGTACTGTCCTGAACAAGACAAAATGACTGAATTTATAAAAAAAAGCCTAACTGTCAACTGTCCTGTCATGACCTGATGATCCACGACTGTTTTCATGTTTTGTGAGTCATTTTATAATTCACTCGTCACTGCAACTTTTTCTCACAATTTGTTTTTTCTCCTCACAATTGCGAGTTTGCGTTTCACAATTCTGACTTCTTTTTCTCAGAATTGCGAGATTTCAACTCCCAATTGCAAGTTATAAAGTCAGAATTATGAGATTTGCAATACTGATTTTTTTTCTTGCAATTGTGAATTTAGTATGTGAGTTTATATCTCATAATTCTGACTTTTCTCAATATTGTGAGTTTATATCTCATAATTCTGACTTTTCTCAATATTGCGAGTTTATATCTCATAATTCTGACTTTTCTCAATATTGCGAGTTTATATCTCATAATTCTGACTTTTCTCAATATTGCGAGTTTATATCTCATAATTCTGACTTTATGACTCATATTTGCAACTTTATATCACACACTTCTGAGAGAAAAAGTCAGAATTGTGAGATAAAAACTTGCAATGAACTTTTTTGTGTTTGTTCCACACTTATTTGTATTCTAAAGTATTTAGATTAAGTTACTAAACTTACATTACAAATTACTTATTTGAAGCATATATTTTGTAATCTGTAGTGAAAATACATTTGAAAAGTAGCCCTGTAAGTGATCCACTAGAGAACACTAGCAACTGCACAGCAACAAGCACTCAGAAAACCTTAGTAAGCACCACTGATTTTTATTGAAAAAATGTAGCTCTGAAAGCTACAGCTGCTAACTACATGGGCAACAAGTGACTAATTACTTCAGACAACAAAAACATCATGCCTCCCTGTCTGCTTAATTAGCTTGACTCATTATTGAAGAGTCCACATGTTTAAGATCCTCTCATGGTCTTTAGAGAGCCACAATCGATAGGAAACAAGTCGAATAACCTCAGATACACCCTTGAATGTCTGAAACATGAGCTGTGCTAACATGATGATGCTTCTGATACCTCTGATCCAGGGGTAAAGGTCCAAAGTGCTGGAGGGCCAAATGAAGGTAGATTTTTTTTTAAAAACTTTTCAGTAAAACGTGATTGGTGTTTTGCCGGGATGTTTTCAGAGCATCGCTAAAGAGTTTCTATGGGGTTTTGAATCATTTTTGGAATGCTGCTAATTGTTATGCTGGTGGGTTGCCAGGTGGTTTTGAAACCCCAACCCTAAATCTGATAGCTTGTGTCCTTCATTGAACTGTTCATTGCAACTCTAGCTAAATGAATGACAACACATTCAATTTATTTGGCAGCCAAGGTAACTCTATCGCCCCCTGGCTGAGGCTTCTTATCACAAAAACGCATCTTCAAGTATACAGTTTTTCTCAATTGCTTTGGCACATTTTTCGAAACAGTCTTAACATTCTCTAAACTGTGAGTGCAAACATCACAACTGTTTGCTGGAACTTCAGAACTTTATTGCATATCTGCAAAATGTAGTTACTCACCCAAAACAATTCATTCATGCTTCAAAACCTAGTTATTGTGTCAGTAATTTGGCCAAGGCCACCAAAATATAAAGTATGTTTGTCATCATGTGAGCCATACTGGTCAAAATATTTAGTTGTTTTTTCACCATGACAATCATGACAGTCAACCATGGAAATTAAGGTATGTCCTATTGACTCTTCAACAAATATCAGATTCACTAGTACATAGAAAAAAAGCATACAGGGAGTGCAGAATTATTAGGCAAGTTGTATTTTTGAGGATTAATTTTATTATTGAACAACAACCATGTTCTCAATGAACACAAAAAACTCATTAATATCAAAGCTGAATATTTTTGGAAGTTTTAGTTTTTAGTTTTTAGTTTTAGCTATTTTAGGGGGATATCTGTGTGTGCAGGTGACTATTACTGTGCATAATTATTAGGCACCTTAACAAAAAACTAATTTATACCCATTTCAATTATTTATTTTTACATTTACATTTACATTTAGTCATTTAGCAGACGCTTTTACAAGTTTCATACATTGCTCAGTACCATAAGCTAGAGTAGGAAGGGAAAAGGGAAGGAAAGGGTATTTTTTTTTTTTTTTTTTTTTCTATGAGGGGATCAAGTGTTCACGGAAGAGGTGAGTTTTCAGCTGTCTCTTGAATATTGCCAGGGATTCTGCGTTCCTGATGAAACTAGGGAGATCATTCCACCAGCAGGGAGCAGTGAAGGAGAATGTTCTGGAGAGTGATTTTGTGCCTCTCTGTGACGGTACCACAAGCCTACGCTCCTTTAGTGATCGCAGGCTTCTGGTGAAACCAATATATCATCTCAACATTCACAAATATACATTTCTGACATTCAAAAACCAAACAAAAACAAATCAGTGACCAATATAGCCACCTTTCTTTGCAAGGACACTCAAAAGCCTGCCATCCATGGATTCTGTCAGTGTTTTGATCTGTTCACCATCAACATTGCGTGCAGCAGCAACCACAGCCTCCCAGACACTGTTCAGGGAGGTGTACTGTTTTCCCTCCTTGTAAATCGCACATTTGATGATGGACCACAGGTTCTCAATGGGGTTCAGATCAGGTGAACAAGGAGGCCATATCATTAGATTTTCTTCTTTTATACCCTTTCTTGCCAGCCACGCTGTGGAGTACTTGGATGCGTGTGATGGAGCATTGTCCTGCATGAAAATCATGTTTTTCTTGAAGGATGTAGACTTCTTCCTGTACCACTGCTTGAAGAAGGTGTCTTCCAGAAACTGGCAGTAGGACTGGGAGTTGAGCTTGACTCCATCCTCAACCCGAAAAGGCCCCACAAGCTCATCTTTGATGATACCAGCCCAAACCAGTACTCCACCTCCACCTTGCTGGTGTCTGAGTCGGACTGGAGCTCTCTGCCCTTTACCAATCCAGCCACGGGCCCATCCATCTGGCCCATCAAGACTCACTCTCATTTCATCAGTCCATAAAACCTTAGAAAAATCAGTCTTGAGATATTTCTTGGCCCAGTCTAGACGTTTCAGCTTGTGTGTCTTGTTCAGTGGTGGTCGACTTTCTGCCTTTCTTACCTTGGCCATGTCTCTGAGTATTGCACACCTTGTGCTTTTGGGCACTCCAGTGATGTTGCAGCTCTGAAATATGGCCAAACTGGTGGCAAGTGGCATCTTGGCAGCTGCACGCTTGACTTTTCTCAGTTCACGGCCAGTTATTTTGCGCCTTGGTTTTTCCACACGCTTCTTGCGACCCTGTTGACTATTTTGAATGAAACGCTTGATTGTTCGATGATCACGCTTCAGAAGCTTGGCTATTTTAAGACTTCTGCATCCCTCTGCAATATATCTCACTATTTTTGACTTTTCTGAGCCTGTCAAGTCCTTCTTTTGACCCATTTTGCCAAAGGAAAGGAAGTTGCCTAATAATTATGCACACCTGATATAGGGTGTTGATGTCATTAGACCACACCCCTTCTCATTACAGAGATGCACATCACCTAATATGCTTAATTGGTAGTAGGCTTTCCAGCCTATACAGCTTGGAGTAAGACAACATGCATAACGAGGATGATGTGGTCAAAATACTCATTTGCCTAATAATTCTGCACTCCCTCTATGAGCAATTGTATTTATACAGTACATTTATTTTTGTATGAATGTATTACAAGTTAAGTTCAATCTTGCTTGTCCAATTACTGTACATTACCACAAATACACAAAATAACATCCATGAAAAAAATTATTCTCTGTGTACATCCTGTCGCTCTTGTTGGACAGGCCAAAGATTTTCATCAACATCACATCTGATGTTTTCCATTGCATTGCACCGGGGAAAAAAATCTCCTTGAATGCCATGTTATGTCCTCACATGCAGCATTCATGCCATCCAACAGAGATATCTGATCTTGTGATCTATGATTATATACTTTCCACCTCCATGCTGAAAAAATGTTACAGTAGTGATTGTGCGTTGGGCAATCTACATATATATGCTCCCAAACTTGATTGGTTAAATGTATTGAATGGTTGATTCAAATTGTATTGTACTCAGAGGTCATTTGCCAATTACAAAGAATGTCAATGTAAGATATTTATGGAATATATATATATGCATGTATACTAATTGAATGGATCGTTTTGAATGTGATGGCTTACACGATGAAAAATGATTGAGAACTTGTGAAGAGTTTGACAGTTTAAGTAAGAATCGACTCATCAGTTTTGATTAACAAGCCATATGCAGTTAGTTGTCGTGCAAACTGCAGACAATTGTACTTACTGTTTGCACACGAGTGCCAAAGCATTTGCTCAAATCAATAAGAAATTCCAATCTGATGTGAACAAGAAGCTAATTGTTCAGAGATCTGAACTTATTGTTTTGAGAAATGAGAGTCTCATTCGAGAATTGAGCCAAAGCTGATTGGTCAAGCATTGACGTTTGAGTTTGCTTACTTGCGTAAAGTAGATCTCTGGCCTTAGGGTTAAAGGTTTGTTCAATAGTTATATTAACATTCCCTTGCAAGTGTCGCTAAGCCAGCGAGAGCAGCAAAGGAGCTCTGTCTAAAAGATTCCCAGTTGACTGCGTCAGTATAACTAGTTAAAGTAAAAGTGTGATTCTGTCCTAAAAAAGCTAATTGAAACTGTCTTTCTTAACCTGGATGAATGAAGATAAAACCAGGGTGTCATCTCAGAGTGATTAATCATAATTAGCAAGCCATTTAGTGGTCATACTTCATAGCAAGATGTCATGTCTCTGCCTCTGATAAAGTGATAATTAACCCCTAATCATCTCCTTTCACAAGGTGCATCACCTTTATGATGACGAATATGGAAACTGGACAACTGGGAATAGCATCCAAAAAAAAAAAAAATCAAACAACTGAAGGTAAGAGAAGTGCCAAGACGCACACACACACACACACACACACGTATGTATATTCGATTTTCTATATTTATTTATGGATAACTGGCCAAAAAAATGGCATTTAATCGAATCTGTGAATCATTTTTTGAACCAGTTCATTTACATACATTGTCCAAACGAAGATTTATGACTCAGTTTGCAGTGCTACATAAAAGAGTTTGTTTGATTAGTGCCTCAAAAAGTTGCTTGTTACTGGAAAACGCTACTGTTTTTTGAGTTGCGGTCATGCTAAAAATGCTGTTAAGTTGCTGCGTAGTAGTAGTTGCTACACTTTTACGAACATTGGTGAACATTTGCTCATCTTTTTTTTACTCACTTTGACTCTTAAAGGGTTTTAATTTTGCACCTTTCCTGAAAGTCTTCAGATGCACTGAATATTCAATTCCCAGGTGTGTGAGTTAAGTCCATGTGGGGAATAGCGCTAGCAGACGAGTACACATGACTACGCCGTATTTACAGTTTGTCAGGATTCTTCCCGAGTGCAGTGTCACGTTCAATAGAGCCGGGAGCTAATTTTCACAGTCTATGAGGAGGACGGCCACATTAATCACTACTTTGAATTTTGAATCCTGGCACTTTCACGCAAGGCGGCTTTCCATGCCTCTGAGGGAGATAAGGCAATCTTTCACCATCTCTAATAGAATGAAAAAAGAGATGGGATGAAGCAGATCGAAAATGAGGGTGAGGGTGGATGAGGAGTTTGTCCACCCTTGATTTGATCCAATCAGGCTAGTGGACCATTAATTTACAAAATAGCTAACAATGTATATTACTCATAAAAGCAACCTTAAGTGCTTGGATGGACTTGCACAATAAAGACTCTATGCAAATGTGCAAAACAATGAATGAGATAAAAAAAATAAATTAAATATGAGAAAATCTCTGAACTCAGAGAGATAATCCACTTTATGACTTTCCCACCGACGGCTTAGGCGGAAAGAGAGACTCATTTGCTGTGATGTGCATCCACATTTCAACAACAAAAGTTTCTCTTTTATAACTGAAACATACAGTGAAAACACTCATTAATATGCATCAAAGAGAAATAATAAAGCCACAGACTTCATCTTATTATCATAGACAGGTATGAACAAGCCTTCAGCAAACAGTTTAGATGGCAACATGTATTGTGGTATGGAAGCTTGATTCCGCCACTAAATAAAAACTAAAAAAAGGTAATTTGCGACTTTTCATCTCACAATTCTTCTTTTGTTTTTTAATCGCAGTTGAGAGTTTGCATTGTGAAATATAAACTCACAATGACGAGATATAAAGTCAGAATTATGAGATATAAAGTCAGAATTGTGAGATATAAAGTCAGAATTGTGTGATGTAAACTCTCAAATGCGAGATATAAAGTCAGAATTATGTGATATAAAGTCAGAATTGTGAGATATTAAGTCAGAATTATGAGATATAAAGTCAGAATTTTGAGATATTAAGTCAGAATTTTGAGATATTGAGTCAGAATTATGTGATATAAAGTCAGAATTGTGAGATATAAAGTCAGAATTGTGAGATATTGAGTCAGAATTGTGAGATATTAAGTCAGAATTATGAGATATTAAGTCAGAATTGTGAGATATTAAGTCAGAATTGTGAGATATTGAGTCAGAATTGTGAGATAAAAAGTCAGAATTGTGAGATATAAAGTCAGAATTGTGAGATATAAAGTCAGAATTATGAGATATTAAGTCAGAATTATGTGATATAAAGTCAGAATTGTGAGATATTAAGTCAGAATTGTGAGATATTAAGTCAGAATTATGAGATATAAAGTCAGAATTGTGAGATATAAAGTCAGAATTGTGAGATATTGAGTCAGAATTGTGAGATATTAAGTCAGAATTATGAGATATTAAGTCAGAATTGTGAGATAAAAAGTCAGAATTGTGAGATATTAAGTCAGATTTGTGAGATATAAAGTCAGAATTGTGAGATATAAAGTCAGAATTGTGAGATATAAAGTCAGAATTTTGAGATATTAAGTCAGAATTATGTGATATAAAGTCAGAATTGTGAGATATTAAGTCAGAATTGTGAGATATTAAGTCAGAATTATGAGATATAAAGTCAGAATTGTGAGATATTAAGTCAGAATTGTGAGATATTAAGTCAGAATTATGAGATATAAAGTCAGAATTGTGAGATATAAAGTCAGAATTGTGAGATATAAAGTCAGAATTGTGAGATATAAAGTCAGAATTGTGAGATATTAAGTCAGAATTGTGAGATATTAAGTCAGAATTATGAGATATAAAGTCAGAATTGTGAGATATTAAGTCAGAATTGTGAGATATTAAGTCAGAATTATGAGATATAAAGTCAGAATTGTGAGATATTAAGTCAGAATTATGAGATATAAAGTCAGAATTGTGAGATATAAAGTCAGAATTGTGAGATATTAAGTCAGAATTGTGAGATACTAAGTCAGAATTGTGAGATATAAAGTCAGAATTGTGAGATATTAAGTCAGAATTGTGAGATATTAAGTCAGAATTATGAGATATAAAGTCAGAATTGTGAGATATTAAGTCAGAATTGTAAGATATTAAGTCAGAATTGTGAGATATTAAGTCAGAATTGTAAGATATTAAGTCAGAATTGTGAGATAAAAAGTCAGAATTGTGAGATATAAAGTCAGAATTGTGAGATATTAAGTCAGAATTGTGAGATATAAAGTCAGAATTATGAGATATAAAGTCAGAATTGTGAGATATAAAGTCAGAATTATGAGATATAAAGTCAGAATTTTGAGATATTAAGTAAGTCAGAATTCTGAGATATAACGTCAGAATTATGTGATATTAAGTCAGAATTGTGAGATATAAAGTCAGAATTACGAGATATAAAGTCAGAATTGTGAGATAAAAAGTCAGAATTGTGAGATATAAAGTCAGAATTGTGAGATATAAAGTCAGAATTGTGAGATATAAAGTCAGAATTGTGAAATATAAAGTCAGAATTGTGAGATAAAAAGTCAGAATTGTGAGATATAAAGTCAGAATTGTGAGATACTAAGTCAGAATTGTGAGATATAAAGTCAGAATTATGTGATATAAAGTCAGAATTGTGAGATATTAAGTAAGTCAGAATTGTGAGATATAAAGTCAGAATTATGTGATATTAAGTCAGAATTGTGAGATATAAAGTCAGAATTACGAGATATAAAGTCAGAATTATGTGATATAAAGTCAGAATTATGTGATATAAAGTCAGAATTGTGAGATATTAAGTCAGAATTGTGAGATATAAAATCAGAATTGTGAGATATAAAGTCAGAATTACGAGATATAAAGTCAGAATTACGAGATATAAAATCAGAATTGCGTGATGTAAACTCTCAAATGCGAGATATAAAGTGAGAATTATGTGATATAAAGTCAGAATTGCATGATGTAAACTCAAATGTGAGATATAAAGTCAGAAGTCGCAATTACCTCTTTTTTTAATCCATGGTGGAAACAAGCTTCCATATCGTGTTGATTCTTCAATGAGGGGAACTTTTTTTTTAGTCTTTCTGATTTTAAAAAATTAGAATGTTTTGTTTTATGTCTCTTTAATACCGTTTCCTAATTTAGGAAGTGTTAAAACAGGTACACTTTTCCAGACGTAGGCCCCGATCACACTGAACGCGTATTTTGCAGCGAGATGCGCCTTTTTTGAAATGTTTTCTATGGCAGTGAGCGTTCATTTCACAGGAGAAGCGGAAAAGTGCCCGACGTCATTCACGTTTTTTTCCCCATTGGCCAATCGAATGAATGGAGAGATGGCTTTCCGTCGTGCTGACGAATGTTATTTGTTTTTTTATCTACAGTTTGTATTTTTTATTACAGAAAATATTTATAAATATAAAGAATTTTCTGTCACAAACAATATGAAGAATTCAAGGCTGATTACAATCCATAACTTGTGATGAATGTTTTATGAATTAGTTTGAAGAAGTTTTATTTTTCAAGAAGCATTAATGAGAAACAAAGACCGTCTAGACTGTGCGTTTGTGATTATGATTATTTTCTGACTCAATAAGCAAAGTCCTCTCGCTATCGTTAAAGAGCTGAAGACAACATAATAAGATCAGCGGGTGGTAACCTGTCATGATCGTCTACACAATTCATGCTTGGCCTATAATGTGAGATGCTAGAGGTGTGTGATTTTTGCAGAGGGCTTTACTTTGAATGTCACATTGATCACACTTGCTGATTCGGCTGTCAGGAATGTAATTAATGTCGTTTTAGATGTTCTCAAACTGTCATGGGTGAGGAGAGCTACAGATGTTCTGTTGTGGATCTGTGACTCACAGTGTATTTTTATATTTTTACCACACTCACGGTGGCATTTTTATTTTTAAAGGACAGTTGACAGACATATTAGCGTATTACTTTCTGCACATTGATTACTTGATTACCAATTATGAGTTATGAGATGTGGAAAATGGGGGCTTTGGATAGAGATATTAATATTACTTGTCTTTTGGATTTTGCTTATGTACAACAAATGATTAAAAATGATAGAAAATTAAAATTTTATATATTAATCAAATGATATAAATTATATATATTAAATTATATATTTTTAAATCAAATAAAATTTTTTAATTAAAATATAATTAGAATTCACCACTGTTCTATATTTCTAAATAGGACTGCTTAAATTTTTTTAAAGTAAATACACAAATTAAAATGATCCTTGAGTTGTTTCTTATGAATAGCGAATTGTTAAAAAAAATTAGGGAAAATTTTAAAACATTTATACAATTGAACTATATAGTGACTTAATCAATTAAATATTTTAAAGTATATTTTTGTAGTCAAAATGACTCTTATTTAAAAAAATCCAAAAAATTTGATTTCCCTCCCGAAAAAAAAACCCCTTCTTAAACCAGCCTAAACTGGTTTAATCTGGTCTCTCAGCCTGACCAGTACCAGGAGCGCAGCTAAGACTAGAAAACCATCATCATACGACCTCATTCATTTGGATTCAAATGATGTCTCTGATTAATATAAAGTGTGAGGACTCTTGTGCGTTTTCTCATGGATTTAGGCTCCATTTAGTCCTGAAACAAGCCAAAATAAAAGCTTTTTATCTTTGTTTATGCCATTTGAGTGCTATTTTTTTTGTTGTGAATGTCTAGCACTAGCTTGTTTTTTGTGTCATACCAAATTTTGGTGATTTTTGTACCTTCGTCATGGTTAACAGAGCTGCAGGGCTTCCCAATGTGATTAGCTTAAAATTGGCTCTGAATCCCGCCATGGAGAAAGCGATTTGCTTGTGCGTTTGAAGTTGGCGGCAATTTTAGGAAGCCTTTGAGTGGCTGTTTGAACTGAATTTGACCCGTCCGTTCTATCCTTTCACTGTTTGGTCTGGCATTCGCATGCCGTTTGATTAAAACTTCACATTAGCCTTTGATGAGAACAGGCTTCTCCTTTGTAGCGCGCGCTCCATCTGGAGAACCGGCCACCATAAGGTTGGCATCTTCATTGTGACACGCTCACATGCCCTCCAGCCACTGATAAAGGGATAGATCGGGCAAAAATAAAAAGTCAGTTACTCATCCTCTTACAAAGAAAGATGCCTGTTCTTTTTATATTTAATATATAATAATATAATATATATAAATATATATAGAATATTATAGTTATTTTAATAATTTGTTTTGCTAAAGTATTTATATAAATGTATTTATATAGCTATGCACATTTTCACCTCAAATTCAATTAATGCAAACATTTTTTAAAAATTAAAATAGTTTATATAATGTATCTTTGTATATATATATATATATATATATATATATATATATACATATATATATACATATATATATATATATATATATATATACAAAGATACATTATATAAATAAATATATACAAAGATACATTCTATAAATAAATCTATATTTTTTGTGGGGTTTTCATATATATATATATATATATATATATATATATATATATATATATTGCTATTTTTTCTGCTTTCTGGATACATATATATATATCGCAGTTTTTTCTGCATATATATATATATATATATATATATATATGGAAACCCCACAAAAAATAGTCCATATTACTTGAGAGTGAAATTCTAAAGTCTTCTAAAGTCATATAACATGAGGGTGAATAAATACTGTATTTTAATATATTTTTGGGTGAACCGTCCCTTTAAAATTTCCAAACACCCAGAAAACTCTTTGAAAAGCATTTATCTGCAAGTTTTTCTGGAAAAATAGCGAAGCAATGATGTAATTGCAACAAGAGAACAACAAGTGCTGCCAATAACAGATGACGTGAGACAACAGCGCACGCCACGATGTGCTAATAAGAAAAGCATTTTGTTCATGCCTAATTTTTTGCCTAAAATACATCCATCGGATCTGTTTTCGAGGCATCGGCACGATTCATCGTAATACTAATTGCATTTATTATGTTTTCTCCATAAATAGGTGAATCCATTAGACTACACAAGCGTGCTGATGCAGGTTTATATATAGCAGTCACTCAGCGTCCAAGACCCGTGTAGTGACCCGCACCATCTGCTGCCACACAGTGCCACAAAATGGCAGGCCGCGGGGTAGCCAGGCAGGTAATTCAAGGCTGGCGTGTGCCAAGCGCGCCGCCCGAGCGTCCATCAAGCGCGCGTGAGCGTCAGGTCCCCAGCAGTGCTTCTCATGCAGCAGTGTGTTGGAGTTTATTAAACACTTCGAGGCAGACACACACCTGGTTAGTGTGGGCCGTAGCGCATGACAGCGCATCAGGATGAGAGAAGATGTTTGGTTGGCTGTTGCTTGAGGGATACTGCCAAAGAAAAGTTCATTTTAGTGGGAGAATGTAACGAAGTCTGTCTAGAACATGCCCATGTGATATTTCATGCCGCAAACAAAAAAAATCAGTAAAGAAAATAAAGCTCATTTTTAAGACCACTGTAGTGGGCGTGAAATTGAACCTTGTCTATTTTCTAAATGCATATTATTGATCTTCAGATATACTCCATTCAGTCAACCACCCGCTCTATAATTTTTTCTCTTGAATGATCTGTGTGTCACAAAACAGAAGCTAGTTTTGCATTGTGATTCGTTTCGTGACAATCACGCACATTAAATGCACATTATAACATATGAATATTAATAAAATAAAAATATAGAATTTATTTATAATTTATGTAATTTTTAATTAATTTAAAAAAATTTTTTTTTACATATGAATATATATATTTTTTAAATATTTAAAGGATTAGCTACCCCAAGCTTTAGTCACCCTCAAGCCATTCTAGGTGAATAAAACCTTCTTCTTTCTGATAAACACAATCAGTGAAATATTAATAAATATCCTGATGCATGCGAGCAGTGAACGAGGATTAACAAGTATGAGCTGAAGAAAGTGCATCCATCCACATCCATGATAAACATATTCCACACTGCTCCGAGGGGCTTAAGAAAGTCCTTCTGAAGCGAAGTGATGCAAAAAAAATATATCCATATTTAACAAGTTATGAAGTAAAATATCTAGATACCACCAGACCGTCTTCCGTATTCAAGTTACGAAGAAAGTGTAACCTGGAGTCGCGTCAGTTAAGCTTTTTCCGTAAATTAAACAGGGAATGTGTTGGACCTGCGAGAACTGTGAGAGTTTTACACTTTCTTCACTAATTAGTAGTTAGTGAGGAAGTTGTTAGGTTTAGGTATTGGGTAGGATTAAAAGCAGGGCTGGGTAGGTTACTTTTAAAATGTATTTCACTACAGATTACAAAATACATGCTTTAAAAAGTATAGGAACTTAAGTAACTTTAGTAACTTAATCTAAATACTTTAGAATACTTTGGAATACTAATAAGTGTGGAACAAACACAAAAAAAGGTAATTGCAAGTTTTTATCTCACAATTCTGACTTTTTCCCTCAGAATTGCATGATATAAAGTTGCAATTGTGAGTTATAAAGATTAAGTTTAAAGATAAACTCACAATATTGAAAAAAGTCCAAATTATGAGATTTAAACTGACAATATTGAGAAAAGTCAAAAATATGAGATATAAACTTACAATATTGAGAAAAGTCAAAATTATGATAAACTCACAATATTGAGAAAAGTCCGAATTATGACATTTAACTCGTATACTAAATTCACAATTGCAAGAAAAAAAGTCAGTATTGCAAGTTTATATCTCCCAATTCTGACTTTATAACTTGCAATTGTGAGTTTAATTCTCGCCATTCTGAGAAAAAGAAGTCAGAATTGTGAAATGCAAACTCACAATTTTGAAGGAAAAAACAAATTTTGAGAAAAAGTTGCAGTGACCTTTTTTACAATTATAAAATGACTCACAAACAACGATCACAAAACATGAAAACAGTGAAAACTCCGCTTTTTCAGACTGTCAGAGTCAGAGAATCACCAATTGCTGTTTAAATTCCATTAAAACTCAAAGTAATCACTTTGGTAATCTAAAACACTTTTCAGATGTAACTGTAATCTGATTACCACCCATTTAAAATGTAACTGTAATGAAATACAGTTACTCAAATTTTGCATTTTAAATACGTAACTAAGTTACTTGTATTTCGTAACTCCCCAACCCTGATTAAGAGATGGAAAAAAAAGGTCGTTCAGAATAATTACCAATAATGAACAGCCAATATCCTATAATATGCATGCTAATAAGCCACTAGTTAATAGTGAGAACTGGACCCTAAACTAAAGTGTAAATATATATACATAAATTCTTTTGGGGTTTTGGTTTGAAAAATTACCTGGGCATGTTGTTTTTGAGACTATAACCATATATACTGCTGAGGAGACTTCAATAGCTTTGTGAGGAAAAAGAGAGACAGTTTGTGGCGTCTCCATGTTGTGGCGATGGTGTTGACGGGAGACGTTTCTGTTCCCCGCGAGCCATCGACGTGTGATCACTTGTTTCTAAGCTCTGCTCAGCTCCTTTTCACAAAAGCACACACTGTTTCTTCTCCAGAACGACTTGTCGCATGTAATTCTGATTGTGCCTTAATGACGTCCCATTGACGATGTCTTATGAAACAAAGAGCTGCACTCGATGAGAAATGAAATATTCTTGATTTTAATGAGGGGTTTTGGTTGTGAGCTGCGAGACATATGGTTTGCACTGATTACAAGTTCTGTCTCTGAGAATACCTGTCATATATGCGTTGTTTATGTTCTGGCATTGAAACGGAACAAAATGCCTTTTTTCTTTTTTTCTTTGTTGAACTAAAGTCAGGCACAACCTGAAATAATGATACGGCAGCATATGTGCAGATTTTGGAACATCTGTATTTTTCTTTTTTTTTCTCTGTTTTTGTTTCATTAGATGCAGAATTGCAGTTTGAGATCTCTGTTTAAATTCAATGATCGCTAATCAACACATTAATTGCACAGAAATGTATGCATTTATGTTGAACACATTCATAATGCAGTAAACTCTAAAGCAGCTTTGATGTTGAAATGTAGTTTTACGCTTTAATCTTTTGATTGGTCTTGTGGCACGTCTGAGTTTTAAGGTAGCATCATCTCTTGTCTGCGTTTCTCCACGTCTGCTGAAAGGCGAACAGCTGTAACGCTCAGATGCCGGGCTGCTCTCGTCTCCTCCTGAGGATTAGTAACTAAAGAGCTAAAGAAGCCTCTGCTCGTGAGATGCGAACGCTGGTGCTTCTGAAAGCACACTGCTGAAGAAACGAAATCATTTTGTGCTCTGTTAATCTAAACACTATCTGGATATTCTAGGGATATACGCATAAAAGAATGCATTTGAAAGCATGAAATCGATTCGTATGATTTAGTCATCCATCTTTAAAATGTTCTGGTCTCTAGGCACAATAGCATGTTCTTGGCCTTAAAATAGCCATGTATAAACAAAGAGCCTTAGATTTTAGCACTGCGGAAATTATTGTTCCTTGTCAGGACTGTAGCCTGGCAGTAAGAATGATTTCTGGAGTAACATTTTAAGTAAATATGCTATTTTATCTGTTAGCTTTGTTTGAATCAATGTTCACTACCGTTCAAAAGGTTGCGGTCTGTGAGATTTTTTTTTAAAAATGTTTTTGAAGTCTCTTTTGCTCGCCTAGGCTGCATTTATTTAATTAAAAATACTATAAAAACAGTAATATTATGAAATATTATTGCAATTTAAAATAGCTCTTTTCTATTTGAATACATTTTAAAATGTAATTTATTCCTGTGATGCAAAGCTGAATTTTTACTCCAGTCTTCAGCGTCACATGATCCTTCAGAAATCATTCTAATATGACGATTTGCTGCTCAAGAAACCTATCTTTTACTATTATCGTAACTTATTATAATACGATATTTTATATATATATATATATATATATATATATATATTATATCAGTGTTGAAAACAATTCTTTGTTGACTAAGTTTTAGAGAGCATTTATTTGAAATAGAAATAATTTCGAACCATGTAAAAGTCTTTACTGACTCTTTTGATCGATTTAATCCATCCTTGCTAAATAAAATGATTCATTTCTTTCAAAAACGTCTTACCGATCGCAAACCTTTGTTCAGTAGTGTATATGGAGAAACGTGATTTCTGCATACATATTAGATCACTTACCATCTTGGCTCATGAATATTAATTACATGAAGTGGCGCTCATCCAATTGTCATACTTGATTTGCTGAAAGACAGATGTTGCTAAACAACTAGTCACGAGTGCCACATATTGCACATCGCAGATGCTATAATATGGCTTAAAGTTGACATTTTACTAAAAAATGCTGTGTTAAAAACAACCCAAGTCGGGTAGAAAATGCACAAACCCAGCGATTGGGTTGTTTTAAGCCAGCAGTTGGGTTAAATGTTTGCCAAACCTGCTGGGTAGTTTTATTTAACTCAACTATTGTTTAAACATGCCTGTATTTCTTACTTAAAATGAACCCAAAATATGTTGGAAATTGGCATTTATGAATATGTTTAATAAATTAACTTAATAAGTTTAATGAATAATAATTAAACAATAAACATTTATTAAATTGATTAATACATGTTCACCTTTTGATTATTATGTGTCCGATTTTTAATTTCCGACCTATTTGAGGTTCATTTTAAGCAAGCAATATAGTAATTTTTAAAAATAAAACTGCCCTGCACGCTGGGTCAACATTTAACCCAATCGCTGGGTTTGTCCGTTTTCTATTTCTTTTTTTCCCACCACTACCGAGCAACATGAATCTTTCATAATATTTCTTGGGAGGTTTATTGTCGAAGATCATTGAAGTCTGACAACTTAAAAATAATAGCAAACCACACCTACATAAACTGCCATATTTGATGCATTATTAATGTCTGTAGAACAAATGGTGCAATTCGAGTTACACTCAGATGTATGTTCAAATCAATAATACTAAGTGTGAACCATAATAAAGCTTTATAACAACATATAAGATCTCATTTGGCCTGAAGTTATAAACAGAGACTCACAGACTCTTGCCCTCTTGCACGTAGGCATCTTGCTCACGGGGACTGAACAGCGCTAGCTGTGACCCAGCACAACATCTTCCCTGTATTCTCAGCCTGAGCAGGAAAGACATTGGCAGGCAAGACGCAGACCCTGGTTTTTGGCTCGGAATCCCCCAAGTGTCTCTCCTTCCTCTCATCTTCTGTCTGATTCTCTCACCCAGCTGCAGAGCCAGAGACGGAGGGAGCTGTTATGGTAACACTACTTTATTTCAAACTTTTGTTAATGATGATTTACAAACCTTTTTACTTCTCATAATGCGTATTATAAAACAAACAGCTCTAATTCTGATGAGAAGAGCCGTGATGCGATTCTGCTAATGGCATGCAACAGCGCCCGCCCACTTTTTCAGCGGCGCTGGCTTCATATAGGGATTTCGAAAAGTCTTTGTGAAAGAGTTCTAAGCCATGAACCGATCCAACCAGCTCTGAACTGAATCATAATATTAGAAACCTTTTTTTAGAAAGCAAAAAAGTTTTGGAAAATCGAGCAAAAATACAATGGTAGTAGTGAGGGCTACCTTAAAACTGGAATCAAATTAGAAAAGATAGAAAAATATAAAACTACTTTACAAATGTTGATTATGCACTCAAAAAAAATGAATCGTTGCATTTACTTAAAGCAGTGTCAAGTGCTTCCACTCAACTATATTGAGTAATTTGTAACAATTTAGTTGCATGAACAAAAGAAATTCAAGTAAAGCTGATAATTTTTTTTTTGACTAAATACAAATCATTTGAATTTGTCACTGTTACTTAATATTTATGTGTGCAGTGTGCTTAATAATGTTATGTTAAATGTATAAAGGTTTATTATGTAAGGTGAACACATTTATTGGCTTAATTTATCTTATTATATTAACTATATATATATAAATATAAAAATTAATATTTAAGTATTTTGAGGTTGCTACATTACTTCATTTGTGGAAAGTGTAAAATGTCTTTTAGCTTTTTTGACTTTTCTGACTCTTATTGGTGTCATTTTCTGTACAGCATCATGGGTAATGTAGTTTTTTCATCAGGAAATCCACTGTTAAACACTATTCTTTTAAAAAATAAGCTGAAATAATGCGGGCTGACAACTTCAGCAGAAGCAAATACCACGGATTAACAACACCGTAGCTCACAGTTGGTCTGTCTTTAAATTGTTCAAAATCAATTTCCCTATGGAGAAAACGAATGAGATTTTGCTTCCAGAGCCTGACTGTTGCATGACTCTATGGCATATTTGTTTCTGATGGGTCAATATTCTGTGGTCAAATATTTTTGCAGAATTATCAATGTTCCAGAGCCCAGATTTCTAAGTTTCATGTCTCTCAAATGAAAAAAAAAATAAAAAATCTACTCAGTGTTCGTTAATATTTATTCATTTATTCTGTTATTCAACGTGCATATACAATGCAGATTGTTTCAAAGCATCTTCATTTTAATAAACAGAAAAATAACAATGTTGCAAAGTTCATCAATTATGAAACGAGTTCAATTCTAACCCGCTATAAGAAGCTCTACATACGCTATATATATATATATATGGACTATATATGTATGACAGTTTATTAAAAATTTATGCAAAGTTAGTGTCATTATCCAGCACAGTTCAGTCTTTTAAACTCCAGTCAGGGTGACGAAATGATCTCATACATATTCTTTATAATGCAAATTATTAATGTATATTTCAACACATGAAACCATTGAGTTGTTAATTACTTGATGGAAGTTAAATAGTTACCAAATTTAAAATAAAAGCAGTTCGCACTGAAAAACATTCAAAACAATCAAACTTTTACTGGAGTGTTTACATTTGAGAAAATTGCCTATATGTATAAATATACAGCAAATTTGACATAATGTGATAAAATACCTTTTCCATAGCTAAAAAGTTTGTGTATTTCAGCATAAATCTGAAATTGGTTATGTGACACTAGCAGAAAAGCAGATTTGAATGGATTATATTGAATCAATGTCAGGAGAGCAAGTAGTGACTCCAGTTTGGAGGTTGGAAGTCTATAACGGAATCAGATATAGCCATGAGAAACGGACTGAGAAGAGATGCAACCGCAAGCCGATATGCAGACATGGTTTTATCTGTGCCTGAAGCACTTAATCAGAAAATCCATCAGACGATGTGGTGGCCTCTTGTTCATAAATAACACACTGATCTGAAATTCAATGTCCTGCTTTTTTATCTGCTAAAATGAGGGAGGAAGGATATTTGATAAACATAATTGATGCACAGCTCGTTCTGCGTCCTTACAGTATGCAATCGTTCAGTAGTTCAGCATCGTTGAGCATTAAAGTTACAAAAAGTGCTGCATTTTAGGACAAAATCACAAGATAAACATGATGTTGCAAATACTGTCAGAAAAGAAAAAAGTTTATTGAAACTGATTCTAACATTTGATATCTTTAATAAGAATATTGTATGCTGTATTCTTGTAATTGAATCATTTAACATTATTTGCTGTGTTATGCTTAGCTTTAATAAAAAATGATTTTTTTTTTGAGTTTATGCTGTCATAGCCATCAAGGAAATATTTTTGTCAATTTCTTTCAAATATCATTTTAAGCATTACGTTTACAAAACTTAAATTTCGCACTGTTGCAGAAATAATAGGGTCGTGATGTTTATTCACAATTGTAATTTTTTATTTTTATTTTATTTCACAATCTGCATTTATTTACATATACTTTTACCCACTCTAAAAGGTTTCATGTGATATCACTTTTTTTTGTCACCTGAATACGTTTGTGTTCTCTTGGAATGATCTGATTTTGCTATTTTTCTTGAACAAAAAAATATTTTTCTTTTTATGATTATATGTACATGCAATTTTATACAATATTATATATTTTTAATATAATATTATATTTTATCCTTCAAAATGTATCAAAATCTGATATCAATCAATCAATCAAAAAAAAAAAAAAAAACTATTAATCAATAAATATATGCATAGGATTGTAGCCTTAGATGATGCATCGGAGGTGTGCTGCATGTAGAGAAAGGGATGTGAATATTCCGAATCCTGCGTTCTGATTGGCTGCTCTGTGTGACAGGCAGTGCTGAACACGCCCCCGTGCTGCGCCTGGTGATGTTGCATGTGCCCAAGTGCAGGCAGGCAGTTTTGAAAGCAGTTCCTGATAGAGGCTACTGCTCCGATTCTACACTGGCAGAGAACGAGAGAGGGAGTGAGCGAGGGAGAGGGGAGAGCAAGAGAGACAGAGGGAGAGGGAGAGAGAGTGATTTCTCCCTGTGCACCGGGTCCACATTTGCACGATGGCATCAGATCCAGGGCTGCTGCCCCTCTTAGTGTGGACTATATCAATGCAGGTCCTGGGATCCAGAGGAACATCTAGTAATGAAGGTAAGTGTGTGTGTGTGTGTGTGTGTGTGTGTCTTACAGATCGGGATTTATGCTGTCTTGCTTTCAGATGTCAGGGTGATGGGGGATATCGGGGCTAGTTGTCACACGGGGAAGTTATCGCAACGTCTGGATCTCAGTAACTCTGACAATTACAGTTTAAAGTTAATCTAATACCCTCCAAAACTAAAACTCCTATATCATCACATTGCACTTTTATCTTTTCTCTCCTACTTTAATGTTCTACATTTCCATTGCTCTATTATAAAGCGTCCTTGAGTTGGTAGAAAGGTGCTATATAAAATGAACATATTTTTTTTTTTTTTGCTACAGCTGTTCGATGATCACGATAAAACAAGAGTGATGCACATTAAGATATATATATATAATTATGTTCATTATATATATATATATATATAATGAATATAATTCAAAAATGTTCTCAGTAGTCATAAATATCTGTTTTATGATCAATTTTCATAAATATCTGTTTTTTTTTTTAAAAAGTTGTATAAAGGTAGTTTGATATTTTACGTTACCTTTTCTAGTTTTGCATAATTTGATTTGTGTATCTGTTTGAATTCTGCTATATAAAAGCATACGACATGCTGTTTAAAGGCAGTGTATCGTGACAACATGCCCCACTATCACCAGAGGTCAATGTGTGTCTTTCTTCCCTTCTGCAATCATAGTGTAAACAGCTTTTTATGTTGCAAACATATATTCACTTAAACCTTATTTGAGAAAAAGTGTGACAACTAGCTCCGTTCTCCCCTTGATGATACCCGGCCGTTAAATACTTGTGTGCATCAGTTCAGATGACAGGAAAACTTAATTGAGAGCGACGTGCGTGTGCGATAAAAATGATTTGGAAAGTGCACGTATATCAGGAAGTGAGCGTTTGTGCGTGTGTGTGGGCTGAGAGAGGGAACACACTGCCTGTTCGGATCTGCCGTTGTGATTGGATGGATCCCGCCACTTTTTGGGAGTTCTGCAGGTAACAGCCACGATGAGAGCGTTTCTGATTCTTGTTAGGGTCTCTGATGTACATCAGACATCATATCATTGACTATATCTGTATATGCGATATTTGTGAGCATCAAATTGCCAGAAAGAGCCGTGTCGGGGGGGATACGGGTCTGTCCTCAATGATGTACAGCTCATCATATCTGACATCAGATCAGCCTGAGTGGTTCGCTCACACACGCTGTTGTCAACTCATGGGACCCCTATCAGACTTTTGATTCTTTATTAACTTTCAGTAATTAGTTTTCATTATATTAATAAGCGCTATCTTTGCATCTTTTACATCTGAAAGGATTTAATAACGGTTTCAACGGTTTTCCGTGGATGATGTCAGCACGCTGATGTCGTGCGTAACCGCAGGTGTTCGTTTGTAAAATGTGCTTGTACCTTTTAGTACTTTTGGATAGACACAGAAACATCCATTATCAAAGTATCGACAGCATCTTTATTTCATTTCTTTATATAATTGCATTTGCAAGTTTAATTATTCTCACTTATTATAAAATATAATAAATTAACATATTTGACAAAGATGATAAATTCATCCTATGAATTCTATTCTATTCTATTCTATTCTATTGACTTCCTTTACATATTTATAAATTAAAATATATAAATTAATCCTATGAATTCTATTCTGTTCTATTGATTTTCTTTACATACATGCATTTCAATTAATCTATTTTTTTTATTAAATGTGTTATAAATTAAAATATATTATGAATTCCATAAATTTTATTCCATTCTATTCAGTTCTAATCTATTCTATTGATTGTCATTAAATATTTACTTACTTAGTTAGTCTCATTTATTCTAAAATATAATGTTAGCAATTAAAATATATGGCGAATATATTATAAATTCCTTCAATGAATTCTATTCTATTTTATAGATTTTCTTAACATGCATATATTTACATATATTTGATAAGAAATGAGATTCATTTGCTGTGTAAATGTAAAGAAAAGGAATAGAATAGAATTCATTGCTGGAATTTATAATACATTTGTAATATATTTTTATCTATAACATTTTTGATAAGAAATGAGATTAATATGTAAATGTATGCATGTAAAGAAAATCAATAGAATAGAATTCATTGGAGTAATATATAATATTTTGTAATATATTTATACCTATAGCATTTTTATAAAAAATGAGATTAATATGTAAATGTATGCATGTAAAGAAAATCAATAGAATAGAATTCATTGGAGTTATATATAATATATTTGCAATATATTTTTATCTATATCATTTTTTTTTATAAGAAATTAGATTAATATGTAAATGCATGCATGCAAAGAAAATCAAAAGAATAGAATCGAATAGAATTCATTGGAGTTATATATAATATATTTGTAATATATTTTTATACATAACATTTTTTATAAGAAATGAGATTAATATATAAATGCATGCATGTAAAGAAAATCAGTAGAATAGAATAGAATTCATTGAAGGAATTTACAATATATTAGTAATATATTTTTATAACATATTTTTTATAATAATTGTGACGAATTTAATATGTTATAAATACAAATATATTGAAAATATATTATAAATTCAGTCCACTGATTTCTGTGAACCTCAAAGATTCATACACATCTCTAAATTATTTTATGAATATATAAAGTGTCCAAATTGCTGTCAGTATTGTGCATTATGAATATCAAGGAGATCTTGTTGATATTTTTTAAAGAAATGACTATATTTTATATACAGCCTGCGTTATTGAAAACCTGTAGAATATTTCATTCGTCAACGGTCGATCTGTTTTATTGTCGTATCATATTTGTTTACTATGTGGACAGGAAACAGTCGTGACCCCGTGACCTTATCCAGCCTCTGGATACGTGCCTGTTTTCCCCCGTTTCCAGCCGTGGCGAGTTTGTCAGCTCAGGGAGAGGGTTCGCGTGTGGCGGAGACTGCATCTTGACACGGATGTTCCGCTCAGACACACTAAGCGAACACACGGTTTGCGTGATATTTCTGCCTCTCCAGTCACTGTCACAAACCGTTCAATACAGCGTAAAGCCCACTGAGGTGAGAGAGAGCAAGAGAAAAACATCTAGATGAGAGTTGTGTGGCCAAACAAGGGCTGAAAAACTGAGCGGGGCTAGTTGTCACGCAGCGAAGTTGTTACAATGGCTTAATCTCAGAGGGTACAAAGGTCCAGGGCTTGTTTTTGCTTCATATTTTTGCCAAGTCTGGTGGGGGAACAAGTTGAATATGTTCCAAATGTTTAATAGCTTTTTTTTTTTTTTTTTATACTCAAGAATATTTGACTTTCAAATATTTACTGGAGTAAAAAGTAGCCCTGTGCATTATATAAACAAATAAACCTTTCAATTTCACCTTTAATTTAACGCCAGACACTTTCAAAGACATCTCGGTAAAAAATTGTTCTGAACGAGTTGCAGTGACAAAAGGAAACAAGGCACCTATTTTGAGCTCTCAATTGACAAGATGCATGTTTGAAATTCAAAATAACTCTGTGTTCTTTAATGCTGCACTGTTTCGGTGCATTACGGCTGATGTATTTGGTATTTTGTTGAATTGTTCCATTAACCTGCACAAAAGTCTTTTGAAAATCCCTGTTGAAAAGATTTTTTTACCTGCCCTTTAAAGCACTGTAGCTTTTGTGTGTGCGATATTAAGCCGGAGTTTGTAGTGCATTGCATAAAACATCCAAGTGATTTTCCTCTGTGTAGTGATGATTGTGTTGTGCGTATTCTTGTGTAAAAGATGAATCATGTTGCCAGAGACGCTAAAACTTAATGCGATTTTTGCCATGATTAAAAAGGCATTCGAAAATGTCGACGTCAAGTGCACTAACAGAGAGAGAAAGAAGTGATAATGAAGTCAGAGAGAGCGCAATAATAATTGTAAGAAAAATTGTGCTTTGTTTTTATCATCAGGCGTGCAATCAGACATACTGTACTGAAATGTAATGGATAATGGATAATTTTATGAACACGTTGCGAAGCGTGACCACAATAGTTTCTGCTTAGGAGCTTGAACTAGATTGATTGGTCTTCTTTATTTTTTATTTTTATGTATTATTATATCAGCTGAACTGAACTGAACTTTATTTTTATTTTATTTTATTTTATTTATTTTATTTTATTTTATTTTATTTTATTATTTTATTTTATTTTGTTTTATTTATTTTATTTTATTTTATTTTATTTTATTTTGTTTTATTTTATGTTATTTTATTTTTTTTATTTATTTATTTTGTTTTGTTTTATTTTATTTTACTGAAAGACATTAACAGAGTGAGAGATACCCAATTAATTTCACAACCAAATTTTTTAATGGCTAGAAGACAAGTGTTAGGACAAAACATTACTATGAGACGAAAAAATAAAATAAAATTGGTCTCCTTTATTTTTTATTTTTATGTATTATTATATCAGCTGAACTGAACTGAACTTTATTTTTATGTTATGTTATTTTATTTTATTTTATGTTATTTTATTTTTATTTTATTTTATTTTATTTATTTTATTTTATTTTATTTTATTTTATTTTATTATTTTATTTTATTTTATTTTATTTTATTTTGTTTTATTTATTTTATTTTATTTTATTTTATTTTGTTTTATTTTATGTTATTTTATTTTTTTTATTTATTTATTTTGTTTTGTTTTATTTTATTTTACTGAAAGACATTAACAGAGTGAGAGATACCCAATTAATTTCACAACCAAATTTTTTAATGGCTAGAAGACAAGTGTTAGGACAAAACATTACTATGAGACGAAAAAATAAAATAAAATTGGTCTCCTTTATTTTTTATTTTTATGTATTATTATATCAGCTGAACTGAACTGAACTTTATTTTTATGTTATGTTATTTTATTTTATTTTATTTTATGTTATTTTATTTTATTTATTTATTTTGTTTTATTTTATTTTATTTTATTTTACTGAAAGACATTAACAGAGTGAGAGATGCACAATTAATTTCACAACCAATTTTTTTTATGGCTAGAAGACAAGTGTTAGGACAAAACATTACTATGAGACGAAAAAATAAAATAAAATTGGTCTTCTTTATTTTTTATTTTTATATATTATTATATCAGCTGAACTGAACTGAACTTTATTTTTATTTTATTTTATTTTATTTTTCTTTACTGAAAGACATTAACAGAGTGAGAGATGCACAATTAATTTCACAACCAAATTTTTTTATGGCTAGAAGACAAGTGTTAGGACAAAGCATTACTATGAGACGAAAAAATAAAATAAAACAGAGAGTTTTCTCAAAAATCTTCTCATCTACAGTTAGTTCTCCACTGGGGGATTTTCTAGATTGCCCCTTAATCCAGAACATCATTGGAATACTTATCAGTGGATCTGCGGAATTTGTATTAGAAACTAAATCAATTTTTTTGTCATGGTGATAAATGAATGAAATCTTGTTTGAAGAGTGATTGGCACCTTTCTGATTAAAAAAAGATTAGCATGAGTGTTGTTTTGTGAGATATTAATGTTGTGCTCTGCTCTGATGGTTTTACAGCACACTCAAAGTTTGAACATGAACCTTTTGCGGTTTCAGTGAGGGAACCCTCGAGGTCCGTATCTGAACCGCATAAGTTAGAACCCTCTTCTAAAGGTGTTAAAGATCTTTCAGAGATCCTCATAGACACTTCATTGATCCATGATGTAGTCATCCTAATGCTCTCAATAGTGCTCGGCGGTAGAAGTTCATTTTTGAACTCTAATTCCTACTCTTTAGTTCCATTTTTATTTTTAAAGAACTGTATTTGGCCATTAGTTAATCTTAATTTGGATGGAATTGTGTCCAATCTTATGTATATTTATGAACTGGATAATTACGCTGGATCGTATTCCATATCAGCAGATTCTAAGTTAAATGAAGTCGTGTTTATTTATTGTTTATACGCTTTAGAAAATATTTTCGTGATTTATCACAACATTTTTTCTTTTGTCAAATCAACTTAGGCAATATAGTTCAGATAACATAATATTTTGAGTTTCTTTTTTGCCTTTATTGCATAAACTCACATTTTTAATTTCATTTAACTCAAAATTTGAAGGCAACCAGGTAAGTTTTTGTTTTTAATTCATTAAATACAGATTATGTAATCAAATGCGAGTTATTAAGTTTATATAAAATGCGAAAATGTGTTGATTTTGTGCTTTTACGATAGTAAAAACAACTGTATCAGTTTTATTTTAATACCATTGAGATACTGTTATGGTTTATATTAATATTTTGAAGCAGTTTTTATTTATATATTTTCTCATTTCAATTCATTATTAATAGTTTTATTTGTATGTCTGTACATTTTTTTATTAACATTATTTTAGTTTTAGTCATTTTATTGCGTAAATTAAAACAAGAAAAGTTGCCTTGTCAACTTGCTAAAATAAAATACGTTTTTTATATTTTATTTTATATCCAATATCAAAAATGTTTTATATATATATATATATATATATATATATATATATATATATAATTTTAGTTTTAGTTAACTATAATAATCCTGCTATATATGGCTTGATTTTAGATCATTCGCAACGCAACATTCTTCTTTATTTTTTAAACTTGTGCAGAACACGATCAAGATTCTAGACACTTCCGCTTCTGCATGTAGGTTACATCAAAGCTTGAATGGCTTTAAAAGCGGGAAGAAAAGTGACTGCTGAAGTGTGACAATGGGAAAAAAATCCCAAAGCAAATCCTTATCTTCCCAGGGAGGAAACAATAATTCCCGTACAGGACTGTCAAATCCCTTTCCTCTCTTTATATCCATGCGGGAGGCTGAGGAAAGAGACGGCAGTCCTTCTCTGTAATTGGGGTCTCAGCATCACAGGGTTCATGCACAATTTCAGGTGGGTTACGCACAATTTCCCAGACTTGTCCTGCTGTTTTGAGGCCTCGCGCCGCCCTCCTCGTGCAGGACGCGTTCGCTCTGATCTGTTTAGCAGTATTTTACTGAGCGTCTCGTGTTGATAAAATGACAGGAATGCAGTGTGTGAGATGCATTATGATTTCTTACGTGTCCGTCCTCGCTGTGGAGAAAAAGAGGAGCTGAAACCTGCATGTGGCTCTCCGTGTCTGGGGAATCTGATATCGATTGCGGCCTGTTTGTGACTTTGATAAGTGGAGATACGGCAATGGGTGAAAGGCAATAGGCTTTTGGAGGCAAGCTGTAGCGCAGTGCTTTAGCTTCATAAGGTTGTGGGTTCAGTTCCCAGAGGAGAACACTGAGATCCTATAGCTTTACCACTGCGTACAGTCATCTAACTCAGTATTTCAGTCTTGGGTTTTGTTGCTGTGCGCTAAAATGTGTACACTACCATTCAAAAGTTTGGGGTCATTTTTAGTAATGTTGAAAATAACACTGGCAAAGATTAATAAGTGCTGTATAAGTGCAGTTCATTATTAGTTAATTAATGTTAAGTAATGAACCTGTTAGCAAAATAATAAGCAGCACGACTGTTTTTAACTAACCTAATAATCAGAAATGTTTCTTGAGCAGCAATTAGAAGGATCACGTGACATTGAAGACTGGAGGAATGATGCTGAAAATTCAGCTTTGCATCACCAGAATAAATTACAGTTTAAAGTATTGTCAAAGAGAAAAGTGTGATTTAAATTGTAATAATATTTAAAAATTTAAATAATGCATTTTTAGATTTTAAAATATTAAAAAATCACTTTGACCCAAAACTTTTGAACACAGTAGTGTACAGTAAATATTCTTGAAGCTAAACGATAAATGTTATTGAATGATCTTAATTTAAAGCAAAAACAAGTTCATCTTTCACGGCTCGTTAGGAAATAGCCACTCACACTCCCATTGTTACCATCCGGTGCCAAAGTTTTTACGTTGTTTTTGTTGTTAAGGTTAAATTATCCTGAAAAAAAATAGTCACGCATGTGCTCCTTGCTGTCAAAAATGAGCGCATTGGAGACGAATTTCACCTAGTGAAAACTTTTGGTAAAATTCGGAACACAGCTTGTTTAGATTCATGGCTTTGATTTTCTTGCAGTTTTAGAGTAAAACATGTTTTTAAAATATATATTTCATCGAAAAATTTAAAGTAGTATTATTGTGCATTGTTCATAACAATAAAATTCTGTAACTTTTTTTAAAAAACCTTTTCCATTTCAGCAATAATCCGCCAAGTGTCGTCTTTGAAAAGAGAGTCTGTGCTCTAAAGCATTCAAAATTTATGACCGTTTAAGTAGGAAATTTCATTTTCAGGTCTATGCTCGGAAAGAGAATAAATGGATTATAACTACAGCATTAATATGATTTAGTACCATGAAATCCCCTAAAAATACAAAACATTAAATAAAAAACATTATCGAACTGAAACACTGTAAAATATTTAATCATGTTAAAGTTTCAGCAAGTAAAATTGCAGTCGAGCAATAAAAACAAAGTTAGTTAAGCTTTTGCAATCGTATACTTGCTTATATATGAGGACATATTTACTCCCGGGATCATTCCAGGATCTTGATGTGCTGAAATGTTTGTTGAAGCTACAAAACGCTAAACCTGCACACAGTCTTTATTAGACAACACTGTTGACTGTCTGGGTTTTCAGTTGCGAATGTGTGTTACGAGGATATCAAAATCAATACGGATAGTTCGGTGTTCGTGTTTAGTGGTAGATAGGGCTCAGTTGAGCCGAGACTTGATTCACAGAAATAGTATACGTTATTTGGTCTTGCTAAATGCATTTTGCATCTCTGTTCCCGACCCTATAATGAAATGATGTGTCAGTCCATGCAATTTTCTCTAGTACCACCCTGAACGAGACGAACAGGCCTGATGCATGACGCCGAGGGAAAAAAGAGCCACTTGATGCTGTTTTTTCAGGACGAAGGGAAGGAGATAGAGAGAGGGAGAGCGCGAGAACGAAAGGAGATAGATGGCGTTCGGGCATTGTGGAAAATGGAGTGGCCCACAGCAGACATAAACGAATGCCTGCGCTGAACTTTATGGCTGCGCTTGTGCCGTGACAATCTACTGCTCCAGCCAGAGGGCCCGTTTCTGTCACGCTGACCAGCTGCACCTCAGCATCCCCGCGTGATGGAGAGCAAAGCAGAAAGCCCAAACTCCTCTGTGTGCTCGTGCCGCAGGAGCCCTCAAACAGCGATTCTTCAGCCCGCAGAGACGCTTCCTCAAACTAGAGATCAGGTGAAGGAACTAATCTGGTTTGAAATAATTGGCTTAGGTTTAGTCCGATAAATATCGTTAAACCGGCAGTCGCCATTAATTGTGCCAGACCAGGATTAAGCTTTATCTAAACAGACACCTTTTGAAGTTTTGTTTATGTCACGATTATGCAGAATCTCATTTCATTCATGCTTTTTTTTACGACTTTTCTTAATTATTCAAAAAATTAAGAATGCATTTTATAAATACAATGACATACAACAAAATTATAATTATTTTATTTAATGTAAAGGTTGTTTTTATGCGCATGTATTTATAATTATTGTTTTATATTAATTGTGTTAAATTCATTATTGTTTTTAATACACACTTTGACATTTCTTACAGCAAATATATATATATATATATATAAGTTTAAGTTTCTTTAAAAATATAGGAGTTAGGGTTAGTTTTATTATTATATTATATTATATTATAATATTTATACTACACACACACACACATATAAATATATATATATATATATATATATATATATATATATATATATATATATATATACATATATATCAGTTTCTTTAAAATTATAGGAGTTTGGGTTAGTTTTATTATTATATATATTATATTATAATATTTATACTACACACACACACACACACATATAAATATATATATATATATATATTATATATAAATATATTATTATATATATTATATTATAATATTTATACTACACACACACACACACACATATATATATATAAACCACTTGCTATACACCACTTTAGTTTTTGAAGACCTCAATTCAAAAAGTGTTTCATAACTATATGAAATAAGCATAAATGCAAACGTTTTACCTCCAAGAACTCATTGAAAAAAAAAAAAAAAAATCCTCTTTTTTCATCATTTTTGGTGTCCGTTTTTGTCACGGGCCTGTTTCTGGAATTTTTAAGATTCACAAAACACGATTCGAGTTTAAATACAGATTTATTGTGACATCAAGTCACATTTAGTCTTTTTTGGGAGTCTCTTCAAGCGCTTTCCAGAGTGTGTGAGATTGAATTGGGGAATATTTCGAGTCTAGAAGATTCTTCTGTGTTCCGGCTCGCCCTGCGTCACGACACAAAACAATGTGATGCAGCGCTCTTGAAACTCTGTCTGATCCTCAGTGATGGATTTCTCCCTCTCTTTTCATGGTGGAAATGTATTTTAAACCTCATAATCTGCACATAAATCAAAGGTTTAACCTAATTCAGTGATGGGGTGAACGTGGTGGAAGTCTACAGTGAGATCTCCGCAACCAACACTCCCGCCTCAATATTGATGCCTGGCGCTCGCACATTCATCACATTAAAAGGTGACGAATAAACTCATCATTTAAAGCGAGCGCAGACGCTATAGAAGGTAGAAAAATTAATAAAGATTATTTGAAAGAGAGAAGAGCAGCAAACAGAGCTCATTCTGAGGAAAAAGATTTATTTAATATCTCTTTCACCCCGTTGCATCAGCGCACACCACGTTTTTTAGGTTGCGGCCCAGATTATTGGAGAAAATACTAAAGGTTTAATAGAGGTGTGAGCGAGGCTCGATATCTCTCATACGTTTAATAATTAGCAGCAAAAGCTTGTTTACTTAAACAACACACTTTCCCGAGGCCTTTAAACCAGTGCAAAATCAAGTTACAGGTTGGTGATGAAAGAAATAATCTCTTTTTCCAAGCGTCGAGTTTTGACGTCGTTTATTTTTAGACTTTTTACTGGGGAACGTAATAGTCCCGGCGCCACAGTGTCATATCGGCGGCGACGTGGCTTTGAAATGCATTGGCCATTTTCAGTCGAGCGTGTCTTGTCATTTCACGGGGTACGGCTGAAATTGTCACACGCGTACGTGCCGTTCTATCAGCGAGCGATCGTTTAGTATCTACTCTATTGTACTGGACTTATTTCCATTAAATGCTATCAGAGTGTATAGATTCACCTCAGTGCTTCCATTGAATGGCAGCCCAACGCTAAAGCCTTTTATATGGATTAAAATATGTCTATCTGTGACTGTCAAAAACGACTTATCGTTGTTCATCTGAGAAAGACTTGTGTTGCGACTTATCCTGACTGCTGTATGAGAAATCATGCATTGCTGTAAGGGATTTACTGATTTAGTCAAATGATTTTGTCTGACATGCTGAATGCGAACACAAATCGGGCTTATGTTTGTCAAGCCTAGGAAACTCTGAAGAAATTAAATAAAGCGAATTTACAAGCAATGGAGATTTGTAAAGAGATGGCGCGGGCCGCCCGAAGAGCATAGAGATGATCTTTCTGTGACTTTGAGGAGCCGTCCTGCTTTTGAGAGCTCAAGCATTTAAAGCTGCAGAATATACCGGACGATATTGTCTGCTGGTGTGGATGATAATATTATAGTTATCTTTATAGTTATCGTTCTTGGTCAGACGGGCCTTTAGACCGAGATGAATTCAGTTGAATTCATCCGTAGGGTCAAGTTTAGCATTACATTGAGATGTAAGAGTGTAAGTGAGTGGTGTTTTTGTGTTCAGTTGACACTGTTTTTGCAGGCAGGCATATTTATTTCTGTATAATAGAAATGTGATTTATTATAATACCGTATAAACCTGAAACGGCAACTCGTCCATAATCAACTGTATTTAACTTTTTGTAATGTGATGTGTCTGTGAACTGCGAGATTTAGAAGGACAAAAATGTAGGATGGATTTTGTGAATTGGGAATTGATTTTGGAAATTTTGGCACGGCATACTAGAAACTCGTATCAGTTAAGCTTGTTTAGTTTCTGACCAGTTTTGCGACAAGTTTTTTTTTTTTTTTTTACTTTAATACTTGGTAATGCTGTAAGTCACCTGGAAAACTTTCTTGCAGGGATTTTTAATTTTAATTAATTTTTAATTTATTGCATTTTATTTTATTGTATTTTATTTAATTCTTTTAATTTAATTTTATTTCATTTATTTTATTTCATTTTTTAATTGATACCTGAAAAACTAATTACTTTTTATGTGTTCTACACATCTATTTTATTTTTTTAATGCAATGTTTAAGTTATTAAAAAATTATTAAATGATACATTTTATTTATACATGTATATTTTAATTTTAATTTATTATATATATATATATATATATATATATATATATATATATATATTATATATTTTAATTAAATTTTTTTAACTTTAACTTATTTAATTAAATTTAAATAATGTAACTTTCTTAATCGAGTGTGTTCAATATCGTATCAAGAGGCATCGACATTTGTTTTCTTGTAAAATTTCATTGGTAATATAATAATATAGACTTCTGGCATTTTTGCATCATGATAAACTATCACTAGTCGTGTGGTTCGGGAAAAATGTAAGGCTTGACGTGATTTTTATCCATCGTGAATTTATTCGGATCATGAAAAGTGGGCATTGCATACTAAAATTGGAGAATTGACTAAAAGGTCTGAAGCATTTAAATCCTTTTGAGAAGCGGTGAACATTAATTCCCCGCTCATTACTGCTAAAGTGATGCTGGATGTTCCACATAGTAGTTTTGCTGTACTTTCCCTCATCCAAAAATAGCTTTGCAGGTCTTTTGGCTCCTCCAGCAAACAAGTGAGCAAACACTCCCCGAGGGCCGTCCGGCTTTGCCGCCGCGTGGCCGTTTGTGCCCACTGTGTCCTCCAGGGACAGACGGAGGCTTGTGTTCATGTATCTTCAGGCCTTCGCTCACCTCAGACCGAGGAGAACACGAAGCGCTGGCGTAAACCGATCCGTCAGACAGACAGTCTACGGAAATAATTGAAGTGTGAGCCGTGGAGGAGAACAGACAGACGCGTGTCGTACAGCGGGGGGAATTTATCTCCGTTTCTGAACGCCATCAACAATTCATTACAGTTCACCGAAGTCGTCCTCAACTAAAAGCAGTCGGATATATTCGACGCCGACAAATAGTGGCGATCTAATGACCGCTTCGCACAAGCGTGATGCGTTTTCAACAGAGGGCCTCTCCGAGGATAGATCATGAAATGAGTCCTCAAGGATTTCTCCGCTTCAGATGATAAGATGATAAACAGAATGTTGTTTTAAACGCGAGCGTCGTGTCGCTCGCAGACTCCCCGCAGCAGCTCTCTGTCGAGCGCGAGGGTGTTTAGACGTCCTGCCTTTGTTGTTTTCCTTGTGAAGTGTTGAAAGGATGTGTCACTTCAAACAGAGAGAGATGGCCGGTTTTCCGCCTGAGAAACAAAAGCGCTGGCACATAGTCGCTGTGTGAAATCCGAAGTCAACTTAATTATAATGGAAAAACAATATTTGTCAGATCAGCTTCCTGGTTTGGAGTCCAAACGTGAAATTTGCCTTAATCAGTCGCAGCGTACTGAGAGGATTAGATAACTAGGCAGCTGAAAACAGCCTTGACTAGTTAAGCTTGTTTAGACCAGTCAGCTTATTTTTCTGCAGTCAGAATGTTTCATTCACATACTTGATAAACTCGCTTCACATTTTTATTTTTATTCTGTTTAGCTTTTTTTTTAAGGTTTTATTTTTTAAATTTAATTTATTATTTTTTTTTATTTTTTTTATTTGTTTTGTTTATTTTTTATGATTTGTTTTTGTTTTATTTTATTTTATTTTCTGTTTTTTTTTTAATGAATTATTTTATGATTTATTTTTATTTTATTTATTTTAACGCTGTTAGATTCCCGATTTATATTCTATTTTGAGAAACGTTCAAGAATGCTTTTTAATTGTTTTGTTTTATTAATGACATTTAATAAGAGTTTCTCAATTAATTAAACATTTCTAATTGAAAAAGTGTATAGAGTATTGAATATTAGCTTTAATGTGGCGCCAACATTTGCATTGAGAATGGCGAACTTTCACTGGTATTAGCGGTACAGACATGAAATTTTCATATCACGACAAACCATTTGTCACAGCCAGGGCCGACCTTATGATGCATTCACATGGGGCGCCGTAATTTACGCTTCTCATTTCAAATGTTCAACTTTTCAATCGTCAACAATTCAGATTGCCTTATGCAAATACCCCAGTGCAGACGCTAGCCAATTGCGTTCATGCAACATGTAATGTGATAGCCTTCAGACACGCCCTCCATCAAGCGTTTACGCCGACGGCCCACGCAAACAGATCCCCCCAGCCCTCCCTTTCCCCACCCATAATGCAACGGACTGACCAAGGGTGAGGACGATGCTTGAAACAGGTTTGGTCCCAACTATAAATAACTGGACTTTGTGTGTCTAGAATAAAATTAAGTGCTCAAAAGGAGTGACCACCTTATTTAACTGCAGTTTGTGGACACGGCCAATTAGAAAGGAAGAAACAATGAGATTTTGCAGGTCTTTGTTTGCTGTTACGTCAGTGTGTGTTCCTTTCATAGAGTAGAAGAGCAAAGGAGGACGCTACAGATCAGTGATTTGACTAATCAGAATGGAATCAGTCAGCTGATGAATTACAGCCATATGGATGTCCTGCCTATCAAAATTCATCTTAAAACCTTCATCAGTACTTTGAAAAAGTGCATCTGTTGATGTTGCTCCATCTGGAACAGGCACAGAAGGTACCGATAGCTAGTTTGAAATTAAATTTAGAAGAATTTTGCTCATCCTATTAAGATACAATGGGCACTTGTAGTTGCATTACAGATAAAATATATTTACTAGATCATTTTGATTTAAACTTGTAAGCATGATCACTTGGTAAACTTTGCTCAAATCCCCAACCATAAGCATAAGCGATAGTATTAGTAATTTGTGCTTTTTTTAAAAAAACACCGTTAATTTAACACCTTGTTTTGAGCATTTGAAAATACGCTTTGGATAATTGAAATTCAAAACAAAACAAACAAACATTGATACATATTTAATTCTCTTGCTTATTCCTCCCCCGTTTGCATTAATCACACGTCTATTCATTAAAAAATACATTCTCTAGTGATAAACATTATGTTTCTATTCCCATCAGGATGGCATACATATTCCTGTCTCATTAGGAAAAGCTTTACATATTTAGCCCGGAATGCATTTTACTTAATCGCTCTAGACATTTTTTGCTTCACCCGTGCTGTTTTACACCGTAATTTCTGCGTCAGTGACTCGGTGTTCAGGTCAGGGCAGCCCTCCATCAATCCTCAGGTCTGATGGACGCTTCAGCCTGAAAAGCCAGAAGAACCGAACGTGGCGAACAGATTTCAGGGTGTAAAAGGAAAAGATGGAAAAGTTAACCACTGCCCGCGGGATGTCTCCCTTTGTGAATGAGCGCAACTGTAAACTTATTTCAGAGCAGGTCGGTGACTTTTCGGTTTTTGATGGATAGACACTTTAAAAGTACATTTTCTGAGGGGACAAAAGATTAAAAATTGTTTTAAAAAAGTGTACACCTAATTCCCTGGAGAGATGCTTTTGTTGAGGAAAGGCATTCGTCACCGCTGACAGGCATCTCCATGTGTAATTATGGCATGGGTTTCTGAAATTGCCTGTAGTAAGAGGTCCTAAATGGCTGGACGTTGAGATTAGTATTGGTGTATACTGGGGTGATATCTTTTGGCATAACTATCAGATGATATTTCGTGTTTTTATAACATCTAAGAGGTTTGGGGTTGCTTTGTATGTTTTTGAAAGAAGCTCATCAAGGCTAGGTTTATTCGATAAAAATGCAGTAATATTGTAAAATGATATTATATTTTAAAATAACCGTTTCCTGTTTGAATACATTTATTTATTTTTTTTAAATAGTATTTTTATTAGAATTTTACGTTTTACAAAAAAAGGGAACAAGCAAAAAAAAAAAAAAAAAAAAAAAAATACAAATCACTGAATGACAATATTAGCAATAAAGAACAACAATGTAAATTATTATTAATAATTAGTAATATCATCAACCATTAATACTAATACTAATAGCTGAAAAGAAATAAACAGAAAAAATTAAGAACCAGGGCATATATGTGGTTTCGGTAGTAAAGCATACACAAGCACTCAGTGGAGGGCAGAGCAGACAGCATACTATGTCCAACGTTACTGGTCAGAATCAGCATTTAACTGGCTAAGATGATCCAGAAATGGTTGCCATATATTGTAGAATTTGTCAAAGTTACCCATAATTCCATACCGGACTCTCTCCATGTGTAATATTCCAGTAAGATGAGTCA